>JACEHZ010000207.1:1200000-1800000 GCA_017893485.1 Hemerocallis citrina
GGTCGCTCTTCTGCCTGGTTTTCCCTTCGTTCCTGACGGCCCCGAAGTGGATGTTAGGAGCGAGGGGGGACGAGGTAGTAGTGGCGGCGACCGTGGTCCGGATCCGAGGGATAAGTTACTTCGGAAGGACGGGCGGTCGCCTTGTTGTCTTGTTGTTTCCCCATTCCTCTCTGCTCCGAAAAGGTGGTGTCAGGAGTGGGGAGCAATAAGACAGTAGGGTCGACGGCAATAGTCCTGTCCCGGGGTGTGGACTTCTTCGGAAGGACGGGTGGTCGTTCTCTCACCAAGATCTTTGGCTTTCTTTGGTGGCTCCGAAGCGAGCGTCGGAGAGAGCGGAGGTCTTGGTGAGAGAGTGACGATCCATGTCCGATGCCGATCTCTTGGTCCATTTCATCATCAGTAGCAGCTCGGGCTTTTGGACCGTCCGAGCCTGTTGTTTGCAACTGTGAAGGCGCTGTGGCTAGAGCCCTTTGGCAAGCCGCGCCTTCCAGATGCAAACAACTAGCTCGGAATGGTGCGTTCTTCCCGATTCCTGAGTGTGGATGGGTCTCCTCTCATCTCTGTCTTCCTTCCGGGCTGATGGCTTTTGATGGATATCAGCCCGGGGGAGTTAGAGATGGGGGGAGTGCCGATCTGTTCCCGCCCGGGGCCCGTGGTCGGCAGAATGCCGATTGGTGCACAGGACCTGGGGGGGCGTTCGCCGAAGGCGGCGCCTCAAAACTAAATCAAAAATTTTTCCGGGTTCTTTTTAGACGAAGGTGGGGCGTCCGAGGGTCCGATCGTCCGAGCGACGTGGCGCTATCTGAGCCGCCGGATGCTGACACGCATCTCGAGATGGGCGCGTTCTCCAAGAAAACACTATCTTGTCGTTTAGTGCTCTCGGCGAGATCTGGACCGTCTGATGAAGATCAGGCGCGAAAGTTGAGGGAGAAGGGAGTTTTCCCCATTTACCAGCTCGGGAAGGCACTTGCACGGATTCCGAGCGGACTCTATTGCAGCCACGTTCGGTTTGCTCGCAGCTCGGATTCTCGTCCCATCTTGCCGAGCTGGTTACTTTGTGGTGGGCCTTCGAGATGCTTCGAGAGTAGCCCAAAAGTCGCTCTGGAAGTCCAAGAGACGCCTCATTTTCACTATAAATCTTTACCTCCCTTTGACCAAGTCTTCACTTTTCACTTTTACTCTCTCTCTTCCGTATTTACTTTGCTTCGAGGTCTTTGGCTCCCTGGTGGTGTCGCTAGCTGTCGTGGTAGCGTTCCTCGTTCCGGCGAAGTTTCCGACCGTAGCTGTCACTTCAAGGTCAGTCTCTTTCCCTTCTCTCTTTAGGAAAATATGGTTAAGATTTCGGCTGAGACCCCCGCCTCGGAGCAAGCCGTTGGCCGAGGGGAGAAAGAGAAAGGAGTGATGGAGCCAAGCGAGCAGGACGTTGTTCGTCCAGATGCGGAGGGCGGAGTGGCCGAGGTGCCCCAAGAAGTCGCGGCGGAGTCTCGAAAGGGCAAAGCCGTAATTACTATAGTGGAGACGCCGAGGAGAGCGGGGGAGTTCGGTCGGCAGCCCATCGCCGTGTCGAGCGTGGGAGGAGTCCGGGATTATACCGAGGATATCTTGGAGAAGGTTACCCAAGGTACGGCTAAACTGGTGGAGGAGAACGAGCCTAGGGAGCTGTCCGAGGTCGATCGCAAGATCTCGACTCTTACCGAAGCGGACCTTCATACGGTCCGAGAGGGTTTCCAGATCCCTCTCGAGTACGTGTTGCTCCTCCCTGGGCTGGGGTTCCGAGCCAACACTAGGTCCTCTCCGGACATATGCATCTTTCCGGTCGACTCCCTCATTGCCGGTCTTCACTTTCCCCTCCACCCGTTCGTGGTTGACGTCCTGGTTTGGTATGGTTTGAGTCCCGCTCAACTGATGCCGAACACATGGAGGCAAGTTGTGGCGTTCCTCCTCCGATGCCAAGAGATCGGCGCCAAGCCGACCATGTACCTCTTTCGAAGTCTCTTCCGACCTGTCCGGCCGAGAAAAGATGAGCAAAGGTTTTATCTTTCGCCCCGGCCGGGCGTGAAACTGATCGAGAATCCGGACTCGATCAAACACTGGAAGGACAAATACTTCCTCGTTCGGAATCTGACGCCATGGGTGATACCGACAGTTTGGGCGGACGGACTACCCAAGCGCACAAAGAAGGACGTTCCGCTGAACGCTGCAGAGACCGAGGTCCAGAAGAAGATCCTTGCTCTGCCGACGCTTAGCTGGAAGGATATCACCGAAGAGCATCTGTTCCGTGGGGGTTTCAGTCCGATCGACCCTCGTACGCTTCTGGTATTTATACTTCTCTCCGTAAAGTTTGCATTCAATTTTCTAAGTTTTTTCATTCGACTCTTGCAGAGACCATGAAGCTCGATTACAAGGCTCTGGTGGCGAAGGGCAGGTCCGAGCAGGAGAAGAAGAAGAGGCTGTCGACAGCGCCTCAGGACAGCCGAGCTTCGAAGAAGGCCTCGGTCGTGAAGGCAGCCGACCAACCGAAGGTTGCTGTCCTGAAGGAGGGGGAGATTGAGGTCCTTGTCCCTCCGGCGAAGGTCGCGGTCCCCGAGCAGGGGGGGGGTCGTGGACCTCGATCCCTCGGCCTCGGCTGCTCCTGCTCCTACCCCGGAGGCGGACGCTCCTGGTCCGTCGAGCGGTGGGTTCGGAGTGGCTGATGCGCTGTCCCTCCCGGTTCTGCCCCTCACCTCCGACGCGGAGAAGATCTTGACCGAGCGTCACAAACAGATCTTCGTCCCTGATTGGCAGGTGATGAACGTCGACGGCTTTTTGGGCGACGGGAACATCTGCATGGAGGCAGTGAGGCACCTGCCGACTCCGAAGGACCGAGCGACCCTGAGGGCCGGGATGGCAGGGGACAACGTGATGCAGATGGCCCGGAGCACTATGTCGGTAAGTGTGTCGAGCCCTTCTTCATTCATATTTTTTCCTTGGAATCTTTTTTTAAGTTCTTGGGCTCGGATTTTAACGTGTTGTTCTCTTCCAGACCCTCTGCCACTTCAGTTGGCTGGTCGAGGAGATGGCGAGGAAGGATCAGGAGAAGGAGAAGGAGAGGACGGAGCGCGTTCGGGTTGCGAAGCGGCTTGAGTCCGAGCTGCTTCTTTCGACGAAGAGAGTCGCCGAAGTGGAGGACTTGGAGAAGAAGCTGGCCGACGCCATCCAATCGTCGAAGGATACGGCGTCCAAGCTTGAGAAGGAGGTGGCCGAGCTGAAGGAGGAGCTGGCCAGCGCTCGGTCGGGAGCAGAGAAGGAGGTTACCGAGCTGAAGGATGAGCTGGCCAAGGCTCGGTCGGAAGGGGAGACTGCTCGGAAGAGAGCCGAGAGGATCAAGGCCAACCACCTGAGGAAGGTGAAGAAGGTGAAGGAGGCCGTGCAAGAGGAGGCCGCGCAGCACATGATCCAGAATATGCTGGACGCCTACGGCCGTGCCCTGACCCACGTAGTCGCGAAGAACCCGGGCTTCGACTCGTCCTCCTACGACTTTTACGAGCCCGTGGAGGGGGAAGAAGGGATCACCGAGGGTCTACTCGGTCCCGACGGAGAGACGGAACCCGCCGAAGGTGATGGGGAGACTGAAGCCGAGGGCGAGGAGGAGAAACTCTCCGAGGAGGAGAGCTGGAGCGAAGGCGGGGGCGAGGGTGATGGCGAGGACAAGGCAGAGGGGTCGACGGATCCGAGCGGCAAAAAGGTCGACCCCTGACTCGGTTGTCTCCCTACTTTTCAGTCTTTTTGGTTTTGTTTTCTTTTTGTAAGCCTTATTGCGGACTGGCCACCGCCTTTGTTTTGAATGAAAAAGTATTTTGTTTGGCCAAAAACTTGTCCAAGTGTTGAGCCTCGGACTTAGTGTGCGTTTTGGGCGTAAATTTCTCCAACTGTTGGGCCTCGGATTTATTTCCGCTTTTCAGGTGGTGTTTGGTCCGGTCGCGGAGCTGGTCTTCCTTCGGAAGGAATTGGCCAATTTGAAGCGTGAACTCTCGGACAGCCGGCAGAGGCGGTTTCTCCTGCTCGGCCAGGCGGAGGAGGTCAGGGCAGTTCTGAGGAGGAACTGTCGCGAGCTGCATCAACTCCGGAAGCGCTCCCAGGGTCCTGGTTCCGAAGGGGAAATTGAGCGGCTTCGTGGGGAGCTTAAAGCCGCCGAGCAGAAGAACGACGATCTTTTGGCCGAGGTACAACACTTGGGGCTATCGGAGAGAGAATGTTCGGCGGAAAGGGAGAAGATGGCCTCCGAGCTGGAGGGGGCTTTGGCCGAGCGTAAGAGACTATCGGCCGAAGTCGACATGCTCAGGAGGATCACAATAGATAGGGGGATTGAGGTCACCCACTATCGGCGGCTTGCAACTGATAGTTCCAACGCCTCAGGGTCGTTGAAGGCCCCTCGATCAAAGAAATTGGCGAAGGACGTCGTCTTGAGGGATCGGATTATCGAACTGGAGGAGGAGATCGCGTCGCTTAAACCTGCGCCGGAGAGGGCTAATGTTCGCAGCACGTCGTGCACTCGCGATGAAAGTGAGAGGGGGATCACGTTTTATGAACTCGCGACGCGCCCGCTAACGACCAGGCGGAGCCCGACTGACGCTCAGAGCAGTGCGGCTGTCTCGTCGAGCGGGGCATCGGTCGGCGCGGCTGTTAGGACTAGCAGTGAAGGGGGGTCGCGCTTCGTTGGTTTAGGGTCGAGCTCAGAAGGTCGGCCTCGTCGTCCTCGCGTTTCCCTAAACCGAAGCATTCCCCTTCCGAAGAGGATTTGATTATGTCACTTTTCATTTCTGTTGGCTGTTGTAATAACCTAGTTGTAGGGTTGGTCGACCGTTTGTAACACTATTATGTCTGAATGCATAAAAATTCTGAAAAACTTTTAAGTGTTTGTCTTCGGCACTGTATTGAAACTGCGTTGTTCGTTTTTCCTATTTTTCAGCTTGTCGCGGCGATCCATGGATCGGACTCCGGGCGTCCGAATGATGACTCCGCATCCGAGGCGACCTCTGGGACGGTGGTTCTGAGCCCCAGGAGTGTCGATCTGAAGCTACGCCGATCCGAGGGCGAGTGGAGTCACCTTTCGTTGGTTCTCAGTCTCCGGGAGGCCGAAACACAACGCTTGGAGAGCAAGATCGTCGAGTTGAGCCCCGTAGGGGAGGACGAGGACTCGCAGACCGCATTCAGCAATGCTCTTCGGGTCAAAAGTATTCGGCACATTCAGTCGAAACTCATTACCGAACGGGACGACTTGCTCTCGGAGATGGGACAGCTGCGGGCGGAAATGGCGAAGCTTCGAGGAGAGGCGGAGGAACCGTCTGCCGAGGAGGGCGAACAAGATGGAGAGGATGCATTTTTATGAAAGACAAGTGTAGTGGGTCGGGGGTTGTATGTTTTGTTTGCCGACACTTTTGTAATGGTCTATTTTGTACTGTACGCCGATATTTAATAAAATTCCCTTTCGGTGTTTTGTACGTCTGTCTTTGTTTATAACTGTGTTGGCCGTGCCGAACTATTTGAACTGAGTGTGTCTATTTAGCCGAATGGATCCCCAGGGGTACGGCGATTTGTCGCTTAGTGGGTCTGACACGGCGATGTTCTCGAGAGTGCTATTTCGACGTGGCGAGATCTGAGCCGTTGAATGTAGGCGCGGATCTCGAGGGGGCTCGTTTTCCAAGAAAACGTTATCTTGTCATTTTGTGCGAGTGGCGCGATCTGAGCCGTCTGATCGAGATCACGCACGAAAGTTGAGGGGGAAGTGTGTTTTCCCCGTTTACCAGCTCGGGAAGGCACTTGCTCGGATGCCGACCGGATGTGTTTGCCTTCGGACCTCGGCTGACAGTCAAGAGTGGTCGGGATACGTGTTCCGGACCTTAGGCATAGTCCAACGGCTGCGGGAGCAATTCCGAACGGCGATCTACCCCTGGTTCGTCCGGAGACGAACCGAGGAGGTAAAGTCGAGCCGAGTGTTGGACTCCGAACCATCGGTGTAGTTCAACGGCTGTGGGAGCAATTCCGAACGGCGATCTACCCCTGGTTCGTCCGGAGACGAATCGAGGAGGTAAAGTCGAGCCGAGTGTTGGACTCCGAACCATCGGTATAGTTCAACGGCTGCGGGAGCAATTCCGAACGGCGATCTACCCCTGGTTCGTCCGGAGACGAACCGAGGAGGTAAAGTCGAGCCGAGTGTTGGACTCCGAACCATCGGTATAGTTCAACGGCTGTGGGAGCAATTCCGAACGGCGATCTACCCCTGGTTCGTCCGGAGACGAACCGAGGAGGTAAAGTCGAGCCGAGTGTTGGACTCCGAACCATCGGTATAGTTCAACGGCTGTGGGAGCAATTCCGAACGGCGATCTACCCCTGGTTCGTCCGGAGACGAACCGAGGAGGTAAAGTCGAGCCGAGTGTTGGACTCCGAACCATCGGTATAGTAAGAAGGGAGGAAAAAACAGGCAAATTCAAAAGCAAAATGGAGCTTTCTTTATTTGATATTTGACGGCGAACCGTTTTACATAGTAGAATTCATAGAACAGGTTACAAGTTAAAGGAGAGGAATGGCGCGACACCTCGGATTACTTAGAGAGGCGCCGGGGCGCTCTCTTGGTATTTCAGGAGGTGATCGGCATTCCAGGTCCTCAGGAGCTCTCTACCGTCCATGTCCTCAAGTCGATATGCCCCAGGCCGAACAACTTTTGTGACCCGGTACGGCCCTTTCCAATTCGGAGCTAGCTTGCCCTTCTGACTGGGGAGGGATATGGCTAGCTTTCTCAACACCAGATCTCCTTGCTCGAGGTTGGCGGGCCGGACTTTCTTGTTGTAGGCTAGCTCGACTCTCCTTCTGTAATTTTGCTGCCGAATCGATGCCCTTTCCCTCAGTTCATCTATCAGGTCCAAGTTTCCTCTGAGTTCCCTGGCATTCTGCGCTTCGTCATAGGCGATGAGCCGAGGGGAAGGAATTCCGACCTCGAGGGGTATTACGGCCTCGGCCCCATAAGTAAGGCTGAAAGGGGACTCTCCAGTGGGCGTCCGCTTGCTTGTGCGGTAGTTCCACAACACATTAGGGAGTTGGTCGACCCACTGTCCTTTGGAGCACCTGTCCAACCTCTTCTTGAGCCCCGCAAGGATCTGCTTATTAGCGTTCTCGGCTTGTCCGTTCGACTGGGGGTGCGAGACGGACGAGAAACGCTGTTGAATGACGAGGTCGTCGCACAGGGTTCGGAATGCTGAGCCAGTGAACTGGGTCCCATTATCTGTCACGAGGACGCGCGGGACGCCGAATCTGCATATAATGTTCTTCCAGAAGAACTGCACCACTTTGTTCTCGGTTATCGTGGCGAGGGGCTCGGCCTCGACCCACTTCGAGAAGTAGTCGATAGCCACGACTAAAAACCTGAGCTGACCAGGAGCTGGAGGGAAAGGCCCTATCAGGTCCATTCCCCACATCGCGAAGGGGATAGGGCTCGATAGGGAGGTGAGGTTGGCTTGAGGGAGGCGTCGGATGCTAGAGTGTTTCTGGCAGGAGCCGCACTGCCGAACGTGTCGCTCGGCGTCTTGGAGAAGCGTCGGCCAGAAGTACCCATAATTCAGAGCTTTTCGGGCCAGGGACCTAAATCTCGAGTGTGCCCCGCCGATCCCTTCATGAAGCTCCTGTAGGGCATATTCAGCCTGACCCGGAGAGAGGCATCGTAGATATGGTCGGCCGTCTATTTGGGAGAAGGAGCGCTTGTATAGGATGCCCTCGATTAAGACATAGCGCTCGGCTCGGGTTCTAACTCGGCGTGCTTCTTTGGGATCTTGAGGCAGAACTCCATCCCTTAAGAATTCCACCAGTGGTTTCATCCAATTGTCCTGCAGCGCGACCGGCAATGTCTCCATCGAGCTAGGCGTCTCGTCTTCGATGCTCGGTTTGGAGAGGACTTCGATCAGCACGGCCTGTTCAAGACCCTGCAGAGAAGACGAAGCCAATTTGGAGAGAGCATCGGCCTGTGAGTTCTCCTCCCGAGGGACACGCTGGATGATGGCTTCTTCGAACCGACCCATCAGACCCCGGACCTTGGCGAGGTACTTAGCCATTCGCTCATCCCGGGCCTCGTACTCGCCCAAGACCTGATTCACAACTAGTTGGGAGTCACTGTGAACCCGAAGGCGCTGCGCCCCAGCACTTCGTGCGAGTCCGAGGCCGGCTATGAGGGCCTCGTATTCCGCCTCGTTGTTCGAAGCCTTGAAGTTCAGGCGGATCGCATACTGCAAGACGAAGTTGTCAGGGCCGTTTAAGATAATCCCGGCACCGCTTCCTTCACTGCAAGAGGACCCGTCCACGAAGACTGTCCAAATGGGGGGCCCATTTGGGACGTGGCCGACCTCAGGGATGGTGGTCTCGACAATGAAGTCGGCGAGAGCCTGAGCCTTAATTGCCGTCCGAGGCTGATAAGTGATGTCGTGCTGACTCAGCTCTACGGACCACTTCATTAGCCGACCCGAGGTCTCTGGCTTGTGGAGGATCTGCTTTAGCGGTTGATCGGTGAGGACGATGACTGAATGAGATTGGAAGTAGGGCCGGAGCTTCCTTGCTGCCATGACGAGGGCGTAGGCTATCTTTTCTATCCTCGGATAACGGAGCTCGGCATCCCGAAGTACCTTGCTCACGTAGTAAATAGGCCTCTGGGTCCGGTCCTCTTCTCTGACCAGGACAGCGCTCAGGGACTGCTCGGAGGCTGCCAAGTAGAGGAAGAGAGGCTCGCCTGGGACCGGCTTACTGAGCAGAGGGGGGTTCACCAGATAGGCTTTCAGCTGGTCGAACGATGCTTGCTGTGCCTCGCCCCATTCAAATCCCTTAGCGCCTCGGAGCGCTTTGAAGAAGGGAAGGCACTTTTCTCCTGACTTGGAGAGGAGCCGACCAATGGCTGCGAGCCGACCGGTGAGCTTCTGCACCTCTTTGACGTTCCGAGGCGGGGCCATGTCTAATATGGCTTTGATCTTTTCGGGGTTGGCTTCAATCCCCCGCTGGCTCACCATGAAACCGAGGAACTTGCCAGAGGAGACTCCGAACGCACACTTGTTCGGGTTTAGCCGCATGTTGTACTTCCTCAACACGCCGAAAGCCTCTTGGAGGTCGGCTACATGGTCGGTGCCGCGGATGCTCTTGACGAGCATGTCGTCAACGTACACCTCCATGTTTCGGCCGATCTGATGCTGAAAGACCTTGTTGACGAGGCGCTGGTAGGTGGCGCCCGCATTTTTCAAACCGAACGGCATTACTCGGTAGCAGTAGAGGCCTTGGTCGGTGACGAAGGAGGTCTTCGGGATGTCCGGAGGGAACATCCGGATTTGGTTGTAGCCCGAGAAGGCATCCATGAAGCTGAGGAGCTCATGGCCCGAGGTGGCGTCGATTAGGGTGTCGATGTTCGGGAGAGGGAAGGGATCCTTCGGACACGCTTTGTTGAGGTCGGTGAAGTCGATGCATATCCTCCACGAGCCATTGGACTTCTTGACCATTACAACATTCGACAGCCACTCGGGATAATTCACCTCCTGGATGAACTTGGCCTTCAGCAGCTTATCCACTTCCTCCTTGATTGCCTGCTGTCGCTCGGGAGCGAACTTTCGCCTCTTCTGCTGAACCGGTTTGCACCCCGGCTCGACGCTTAGGCGGTGGACGAGCAAGTCTTCGGAGATGCCGGGCATATCCGCGGCCGACCAAGCAAATAGGTCGCGGTTATCCCGGATGCATCTCACCAGGTCGGAGAATAGCACGGTCGGCAAGGACTTGCTGACGAGGAATTTTCGGCTCGGGTCCTCGTCGGAGAAGAGTACTTCTTCTAACTCGTCCGCTGGCTTGGACGTTGGGCGAGCCTTCGGCTCGGGGATCTCGAGTGTCTCGAGCGAAAGCACTGGTCCCCCGGTGGAAGTCATGTAGCACTTCCGAGCTGTTTCCTGGCTTCCCCTGACTTCCCCTACCCCCGAACGAGTGGGGAACTTCATCTTCAAGTGGTATGCCGAGGGGACAGCCTCAAGAGCGGCTAGGCCGGGGCGGCCTAGGATAACATTATATGCTGCCGGGACGTCGACAACCATGAAGTCCATCGGCTCCGTCCGGGTAGTAGGGGTGCTTCCCGCAGTAACGTCTAGGGTTATCACCCCTTCGACGGTTACCGGGACCCCCGTGAACCCGTGTAGAGTGTATCCGGCTGGCTTGAGACGGTCTCGGGACAGCTGGAGGCCCTGGAAGGCCGAGAGGAATAGGATGTTGACCGAACTCCCGTTGTCAACCAAAATCCTCTGCACCTTGAAGTTGGCCATGCGGAGGTCGATGATGAGGGCATCACAGTGAGGGGTTCGGACTCCTTCGAGATCGGCGTCGGAGAAGGATACGGGCACACCGAAGCCCTTGGGAGGAGGAGCACTGTGGACCGAGTTTACCTCTCGGACGAAGGCTTTCCGAGACGTATTAGAGGAGCCGCCCATGGGGCCCCCGTGGATCATATGCAGAACCCTTTCTTCTTCGAACTCAGGTGTTACTTCGCGCCGCTCAGAGCGCTTGTTAGCCCCCCGAGGGGGAGGAGAGTTCTGATCTGTCCGATCGTTAGCCTTCACGAACTTCGCCAACTGCCCCCTTCGGATGAGGGCTTCGATCTCATCTCTCAAAGCCCGACAGTCATTCGTCTCGTGCCCGTGGTCTCGGTGATACCGACACCACTTGTCTTTGTCCCTTCTCTTCGCCGGTTTGTGCATCCTCGGGGCTGGAGGGAGGACCCCCTCCTTCTCTACCTCCATGAGGATAGTGGAGACATTAGTTGTGAGGGGCGTGAATTTCTCGAACCTGGGGGGAGGACGACGCTGGCCGCCTCCGTCCTTCATTGTCTTCTTGGCCCCCTCTTCCTCCGTTGCCTTCCTCTTCGAGCCAGAGGAGGGTCCTCCGAAGTTTGGGAGGGACTCAGCCTCCTCGGCTCGGATGTATTTCTCGCACCTCAGTAGGAGGTCGGCGAAGTTGGTAGGCGGCTTCTTTGCTAGGGACGAGCGGAGGTTGGAGTTGAGGACGTTCGACTGGAACGCCACTGTCGCCACGGATTGGTCTAAGGAGGCGATCGACCTGACTTCTGCAGTGAACCTCTTCACATAGTCCCGCAGCTTCTCTCCCCTTTCTTGCCGGAGGTTCAGAAGGGAGAGACTCGTCTTCTCGGCCCGTCGGCTGCTGACAAAGTGAGTTATGAACAGTGTCTCAAACTGCTCAAATGAAAAGATGGAGGCGGGGGCAAGCCTGGAATACCATTCCCGAGCCGAACCCCGAAGGGTGGCCGGGAAGGTCCTGCAGAGTATGGCGTCGGAGACTTGGTGGATCAGCATCAGTGTCTTAAAACTCTCGACGTGATCTACTGGGTCGGACTCGCCTGAGTACGTTTCAAACTGCGGAGGTTTGAAACCCCTCGGTATGCGAGCTTCCATGATTGTCCGAGAGAAGGGCGGTCTGTTCGGGCGAACAGTCCCTGCTCTGGACTCCTCTTCTCGGTCCATACGGACAATGCGCCTCTCCACCCCATGGAGGCGGCGGTCAAAGGCATCGTCTCCTCGCCGGTAACCGTATGACTCTTCGGACTCTTCCTCATAAGAGGGAGAGCGTGGACTTCGGCGCCGGTACCCCTCGGATCGGCGGGGACTGTACTGTTGCTGACGACTGGGAGCCTGGAGAGGACTTCGTGACCGGCGGTGAGGACTGGGAATCCGAGGGGGTGTTGGGATCCTCGGGGGGTTTTGGTTGTTGGCACGGGCGTTCAGGGCCTGCAGTACGGTCTCCTGAAACTGGAGGAACTCGGCGCGGCTGATAGGTACCTCATGGTCCCTCGGACGACGCCGATCCTCGGGGGAACGCAGCCTCCTCCTTCGGTGTTCGGGAGATGCCGCTCGGCCTCTCCGGTACGGAGATCTCCGCCTGTCTCGGCGACGAGGTGACCGCTCACCCTGACGCTGTCGGGAGGTTCCCGCTCGGGCCCGCCTCTCGTCAAGGTGCGTGCGGAGGTCGTTCTCCTTCTGGCGGTTCTGGAGCGTGAAGCCGAGGTCGGGGTTATGAGAGGCCATCGAGTCCGAGGACCCGTTACGGACCGAGACATGGTCCTGGATGGGCTGCTTCAGCTTCTGGCCGTTGGGACCGGCGGGACCATTGTTGGGTTGTTGCTGAGGATGAGGAGGCTGGACCGGTTGGGCCGGCGGAGGAAGCCCAGATTGGGGAATTGGATTGACGGGGGTATCCTCCGTAGGGTCGGCGGGGTTGGCCGCCCGGTTGGATCCTCTGGATCTGTTCTTCTTCGGAGGCATGGCGATGGAAGGCGAGGAAGGAGAAGCTGAGGTCGTTCGTGTGGTGGTTTCCCACAGATGGCGCCAATCTGTTACCGCTGATTTCGGTGTGGGGGTAAACAGATAGAATTTGTGAGTCCGGGAAACACCTGAACGATTGACTCGGCCTTCTTGCTCCTGGCACAACCTGCAAGGAAGTGCGAAACACCGGGGTTGATTCCGGCGACGCACCCTCCGACGCTCTTGTCAGTAATCAGGAAAAGATTAAGAAAGAGCTTAAGTGGTGAAAGAGTGATTAACCTGGTCTCGGTGGTAGAGGGGTTGTATTTATAGTCGCCTTTGGAACCATTTGGGGCCTAATTTCCTGCCTAACAAATAGGAGAAAAATCCTCCTATTCTGTTTTGGGAAGTTAGGCCTTGATTCCCTGGTGAGAGCTAATCAGGTTTATTGATTTGACCAAATCAGTGGCCTGATTCTCTTCTTGGCGGATTGGGCTTGTATCGGGTCGGGACCCGTACCCAATTGAAGTGGATCTATTCGCGGGTGGTTGGTTCTGTGAGAAGGAGGCCCCATACCCGTTTTGGATCCATCTGTATGTGAAATTACCTTTTTACCCCCGTGCTTCAGGATTCGTGCTCGATCTGGACGGTCCCGATTTAACCCCAATTTTAGCCATATCAGGTAGAATGTTCTTATAATAGTCAAAATAATGTAACATGTATGAAAATGGTTTTAAAATGCAATTATAGTAGAGAAATATGGAAATAGTCTCACTGGTATACATTTTTTGGGTATAAAGAATTTTATAAAGAAGTTTTGATAAGAGACAACACTTTATTTGAAAATTGATACTATGAGTTCTTTAATACAATTTGGGAGAAAATTTTGTTACATATCAAAAATAAGAGTTTTTAATTGTTGTTATACTGTATTTTTAAAGAATATATTTTGGAAGGGGTTTTTAATTGAAAGATACATATTTATTGAGAAATTGAAATTTTGTAAAAGAATTCTTCAAACAGACATAAAGTAAATTCATTTCACTTCCTCTTCATAACAGAGAGTGAGTTTGGGCATACTGGTTATCAGTGTAGGTTAGGGCGCTGTGAACAGTGCTTGTGGTCTCGGGTTCGAGTCTTGAAGAGGCTCTATTTTTATTGAATTTTGATTTTTCCCGAAATGCAGTACAGTGCATACATTAAGTATTTGAACGAAATTATATAGCTAGCCACTGTTGAGCTTTCTGGTCTTCGGGTACGCTTTGCGTTTGTTACTGTAGCAGGGCGAAGGTCAGGGGTTCGAATCCTAGCCTGGCCATTTTAATGCATTTTCGATTTTTGGTATATTTATGAGTTTTAAGCGCAATAAAAAATCAGGAAAAAATTCTAATATTCATCTAAAATTATTTAGACTTTATAAAAAATATTCCTACAATATTGTGACATATTTTATGAGAATTAGAAGTGTTTTAAATTAAAACAATAGGATGAAGAACTTGATAATTCTTAAAATGTGACTCTTGTATAATTAAAGAAAGATGAAGTTTTGAAATGCAATTAGAATTCTCTTTACGAGATGTTATAGTAATTGATTGAGAATATTTGAATTGCACACAATGTTCTAAGTGATTAAATTGATAAAGAAGTGTAAGTGAGTGTTGCTGTTATTTTGGTGTGGGAGCAAACAGATGAATTTGTGAATTTTTTGGAAACAGTAAAAGCAAACCTGTTGACTTTCACTGGAGTTTTGACTGGTTTCTTGCCGCTGCCGTTAACCTGCAAAAAGTGCGATACACTAGGATGGATCCCGGCGATGCATCCTCCGACGCTCTTGTCAGTAATCAGGAAGAATATGAAAGAGCTTTATGTGAAAAAAAATTGATTACCTTGTTATGGTGGGGGAGAGGGGTTTTTATAGTCGCCTTAGGGATCCGTTTCGAGATTAGAACGAATCTCTACTTCCCGGTGTGGATGGATAGAAGTGGTTAAAACCATCTCTTAGGGATAATTATGAATCTGAATTCTTCTTTATCCTTCTAAACTGGTTTGTAATGGGTTGGGACCCGTACCATGTAGGACAGATTCGTTTATGGTTTATTGGGCTTTGAAGAAAGACCCAGTTCCCATTTCAGACCTGTTTGTAAGTGAAATAACCATTTTACCCCTAAGAGTTTTAAGATTCGTGTCCAATTTGAATGGTCCCGATTTAATCCAATTTTTAGCCATATCACAAGCCCCCCACTCCTGAAGACTAAGTTTAACAACCTTTGAGGAGTAGTTTGTTATTCTAATGTCGTACGAGATTTTATCGGTGTTCTCGGGGGAGTTGGATCTTACTCGAGGTGTAACGGTGTTATTCTGAGCTTGTAAAACACCCAAAATTATTCTTAGATTTTTCTGGATTTTTTCCAATTTTTAATCATTTTTTTAATTTTTTTTCAATTTCTGAATTAAATAGTTAATTATCGAAAAATTTAATTAATTATTCTAATTTAGTAATTATTATTTTCAAAATTTAAAATTATTTTACCGAATTAACAATTATTTTTAGAATTTTTTAATTATTTTTTTCGATTTTAAAATAAAATTTCGGATTTTTTAAATAATTAAATAACTTAATTAAAATTTACCTGTACACGTGGCACAATCCTGCGTGTTGATCAAGATCAGGGAGCGCGCATCGAAAGGGGACAAAATTTTCTCCATTTTTCGTTCGGGACCAGTTCGACACTTGAGGCGAACGGGCACGGTCAATGGGGCCCGTTGACCCCCTCCCCCTCCCTCCCCCTTTTTTCTTTCTTCTTCTCGCCTTCGTCTGCTTCTTTCCTCTCTTTTCATTCTCGCCATCCTCCACCTTCGCCTTCAACCCTTCTTCGACCTCGTCTTCGTCTTCCTACGTCGCCAACTTCGACGAGGCGTGGAGTTGTTCGGCTTATGGCGGCGAGGAGTTCGTGAAGGGTTCGTCGAGGCGATGTGGAGACGAGTGGGAGGAGCTCGGTTGTGGCTTTGGGCTCGACGTATGGGGAATGGATGTGGGAGAAGTTGATGGCATGGTGAGCTCGTGAAGGAGGTGGCTTCGATGGGGTGTTTGAAGCTCGACAGGGGCTTGGAGTTGGGAAATCTCGGTGAACGAGGCGAGGTCGGCGAATGAGCTAGGGGACGTTCGGCGGCGCTTAGAGGTGGACGAGCTCGGCGAACGAGGCGAGGGAGTTGGGCAAGCTCGGCGAATGGAAGACGAGTTCGGATCTCAGTTTTGGAGGTGTTGGGTTCGACGAAGCTCGTGAAGGGGAGCTCGACAGTGGACTCGTCGAGCGACTTCGTAGAGGAGGGAGTTCGGCGAAGCTTGGAGTTGGGCGAGCTCGGCGAACGAGGGGACGTTCAGTGACGGAGCTCTTCGATGTGGGGGCTTGACAGTTGAGATGTTTGGTGAGCACGGCGAACGAGGCGAGGAGGTCGGTGCTCGACGATGGAGATGCGTGAGCTCAACAGTGGTGCTTCGACGAAGGTGGCGAGGCCATGGCGGAGCTCGGTTGCCACTCGAGTTCGGTGAGGGTGAGGGTGTCGTCGAACTCGGTGGGAGTTGGAGCTCGAAGGTGACGGGTTCGGAGCTTGGTAAGGAGCAGAGGTTGAAGACGAGCTTGAGGTGGAGCTCGGCAAACGAGGCAAGGGACATTCGGCGACGCCTTGCAGAGGTTGGCAAGCTCGTCGATGGAGGGGGAAGCTCGGCGACGAATTGTTCGACGAGTTCAGTGATGGGCGAGCTCGAGCTTTGCGGAGTTTGCAGTCGAAGGGGCTTGACTGTGGGGGGAGCTCGGGGTGACGGAGCTCCGTAATGGCGAACATGGAGGCTGGTGAAGTTGGGTTTTGCACGGGGGAGACACAGTTTGGAGGTTGAAGGAGCTCTTGTGGAGCTTTTGGCAGGAAAAGCTGAAGGAGAAGTAGAGTAGGGGTAGCGAGTTTGCATCCATAACGGATCCGACCCATTAACTCGTTAATTCTTTTTCCTTTTTGTTTGTTTGACGGATCCGAGCCGCAGATCTTGTTTGAGTGCGGATTGCAAGAAGGGGTTTTTTTTCTCATTTTTTGTTCGGCTCCGCATTTGTTCGGCGCGTGCTGGTGATCGTGGCGAATGATAGGTGAGCGACACGTGGCTCTTAAGTCGTTGATTGGTCAACAGTGTTTTGCCCATTTTCATTCGAAAACACGTATGTTCGGTGCGTGCTGGCGAACGTGGTGAACGTGGCGAACGATAGGCGAGCGACACATGGCTCTTAAGCCGTTGACTGGTCAACAGTTTTGTGCCCATTTTTTGTTCGGAAACACGTATGTTCGGCGCGTGCTTGCAAACGTGGAGAACGTGGCGAACGATAGGCACTGTCTAGTGAATGGTTGAGATGAGCTTTGTATGACTCTTGGGAAGATCCATTCTTGGAGGCAAGTTTGAGGAGAAACTCTAGGGGAGAGTTGAGCTTCGAACTGATTGAGAAGTGGTCCGCTTTGGAGATGAGCGGAGCGAAGAGCTTCACCAGGCTCTAGGAGAGAGTCGTTTGGGAGACAAGTTTGAGGAGCGGCTCTAGGGGAGAGTTGTGCTCCGAAATCATTGAGAAGGGGTCCGCTTTGGAGGTGAGTGGAGTGAAGAGCTTCACCAGGCTCTAGGAGAGAGCCGTTTGGGGGACGAGTTTGAGGAGCAATTCTGGGTGAGAGTTTTAGCTCTGAACTTGTTGAGAAGAGGTCTGCCCTGGAGGCGCGCGAAGTGGAGAGCCTGGCTCTAGGAGAGAGCCGTTTGGGAGACAAGTTTGAGGACCAAATCTAGGGGAGAGTTTTAGGTCTGAACTTGTTGAGAAGATGTCCGCCCTGGAGGCGAGCAGAGCGGAGAGCCTGGCTCTAGGAGAGAGCCATTTGGGAGACAAGTTTGAGGAGCAACTCTAGGGGAGAGTTTTAGCTCTGAACTTGTTGAGAAGAGGTTCAACAGTTGTGGAAGCAATTCCGAATGGTGAGCTGCCCCGCACTTGCTTGTTTGCAAGCGGCTAAAGCAATGTCGAACCAAGTGTTGGACTCCGAACTTGTTGTTAAGAGAGTTAACGAGTTGTAAGAGCAACTCCGAATAGTGAGCTGCCCCGCACTTGTTTGTTTGCAAGCAGCTAAGGCAACGTCGAACCAAGTGTTGGACTCCAAACTCGTCTTTTGAGCTTAGTAAGTTGTAGGAGCAGCTCTGTAGGACAAGCTGAGCTCCGAACTTATCGTTTGATGAGTCGTAGACGTGACACAGAGAGACAGAAGTGAGGCAAGTGCAATAATTTTCAATAGAAAAAAGCTGAGTTTTATTGAGATGAACTAAGTGGTCGCTTCAATTAGGCGAGCCATTATTACATGCTTCTTGGCCATGTTACAAGCATCGGCCTTATTGAAAACTGTAAACCTACTTCTACGATAGGGTGAGGGCCTCTTGGGAGGAGTTTGGTTCTCCCCCTATTGGACCACCATGGATAAGGGGGAGGACGACCTTAGGTTCGGAATCTTGGAACTCGGTGGACCTTTCTGTTCGCTTGTAGGCTCTTCGGGGTGGAGGATCGGCCCCGTCTCTTCGGATGAACTTGGTCAGGTGTCCCCGCTATATGAGTTCTTCGATCTCCTCTTTAAGAACCCAAAAATCATTCATGTCATGGCCTTGGTCCCTGTGAAAGCGGCACCACTTATCCCTGTTTCTTTTCTTGCCAGGAGTATTCATTCTAGGGGGAGCGCGAAGTAGCCCCTCATTGTCCACCTCCATAAGAACTGCTGATATACTAGCATTGAGGGGGGTGAACTTCTCAAAACGAGGAGCTGGGCGGCGTTGGCTATTTTTGTCCCTCTGGAATTTCTGGGACCCTTCTTCGCTCATATTCCTCCATTTGTTCCCGGAAGATGGTTCCTCAAGACTGGGGGGGTTGAGAGCCTCTTCCACTCGGATGTACTTCTCTCTCCTAAGCAGGAGTTCTGAGAAGTCTCGAGGAGGCTTCTTGGCAAGGGACGCCTTGAGGTCGGCGTTAGTGACGTTGAGGGAGGCAATAGACCGGGCTTCGGCGGTGAAGCGCTGAACGTAATCTCTTAGGCGTTCACCCTTTCTTTGGTTGAGGGTCACCAAAGATACACTTATTTTCTCGGCCCGGCGGCTACTTATGAAATGAGTTAGGAAGAGCCCTTCGAACTGATCGAACGAGAAGATGGAGGCCGGGGCGAGTCGAGAGTACCATTCTCTTGCAGGCCCCTTCAGCGTGGCAGGGAAGGTTTTGCAAAGGAGTGCATCCGTCGCCTGGCCGATCATCTTGAGAGTTTTAAAACTTTCGATGTGGTCGACAAGGTCCGACTCCCCGTTGTATGACTCAAGGTTAGGGGGCTTGAAGTTTTTCGGGACCGGGGCTTCCATGATGGCTTGGGAGAACGGGGACCTGCTCAGACGGTAATTCCTCGCCCGTTGTTCCTCTTCTCTGTCAAGTCGGCCAAGGCGCCTTTCCATCTCGTGGAGATGGTGATAGACCGAGTCTTCCCTTCGGTCATATCTCGCCGAGCCCCTAGACTCTTTCCCATGCGAAAAGGGACAAGGAGTGCGGTGGTGATGGCTTGGGGCAGGTTGAGGACTAGGTGCCCGTTGCTCGTGGTTGGGAGCAACATTGAGGACCCGCAGAACAGCTTCTTGAAAATCCTGGAACTCCGCCTTTGTGACTGGTGCCTCTCCTGCTTGGCGATCTCTATGTGTGGCTCGGTTTACTGGAGTATGACTTCTCTGCCGATAACGTTGAAGGGACTCTCTTCGCCTCCTCAAGGGAGGGGATCTTCTGGCCCTCGGTCTGCTGGGGATCCGGATTCTTGATACCCCTGGGTACTTAGGTTGATGGTGTAACTTCCCGGATCCTCGTTATCGAATATCCGTGACACAACCAGAATCTTTGCCTTCAAATGTATCTCAACACGGAAATTTAAATACTTTCATTGTCATCAGAGTTATTACATCAATAATTACAGATATCAAATTGTCCTTGAACAAGGAATACAAATTACATAACTTATTACAACTGATTACAAAGAATATTCAGATTCCCTTGCAAAGCTATCAGCTGTCTTCCAGATCGGCAATCGATTGGTCATTGCCGAAAACTCTGCTGAGCGGTCTATCTGCCTCCCTGGACTTGTCCCTTGGCTTGAGCCTTCTGCCGCGCGACTCTGATATTTCTGTACCCGCTCGAATGGTAGACATGTATACTGCCATTCCCCTTGGATGCCTTGCTGATCTTGGGCTCTCCTGCACTCATGACCTGGTATCCATGTACCTAAAAGGTGGGGTACGTCAGTAATTCTACTGACACAATGCTGATAAGAAAATAACGATCTCCAACTATCATACCCACAATCAACTTGAATGGAAAAGATACGTGTATCCTGATTTCCTAGTGTTCATGTAAGCCATGACTTGAATTCTAATACAAAACACAGAGTACAGAACAGATGCACTTAATCTAATGTTAGCAAGACTCTGGTCACACATGCATCCCATACTACATATGTCCAAGATCAAGCCGTTTCTCCAGTTTCAGGGATTTGAACCCTCGCTATGCAATGCATTCTAATTCGGTCCACTTTCTGTTCCTGATAGTATGACATGGTTGAGGAGGTATACATAAAAGACATAATTCGGGATGCTACCCCGTTGTCACCAATAATTGTTGCATCGGACCCTCCTCGAAAGCTGTGACGAACTTACAGATATGCAGCAGCATATCCATTGCGCAGAGATCCATTGTGATTCGTTCGTGTCCACCAACATAGAACATGACGGCCTTGAAGGTCTAAAACCCCCTATCTGCCAGGAAATCGACATCCCGTTCTTACCATGGTACTTCAGGAATCAACAGTGCAAGATACGCACAGCAGCATATATCCCTAATGATAGGAAGGGACAACTCCATAATATCACCACCTAGTGCTAACTCTTAGAACGAGTTGGATTATAGGGAATTACCCCTAACACCAATTCAGTCTTCGAGCAATAATAAAGGAAAATCTAATCAATGCAGTCCACTAAAAACAAGTTTTTACCCAAGTCACACTCGGTGTCGATCAATAATGTCGAGCCTATCTGGTCTGTCAAAACAACAATTATCACTGGAATCACATCCACTGATTTCCAATACCTTCACAGGTCAGTGACCAAATAATTCCGGCCCGTGACCCTCAGCGAGTGGTCCAACGGCGCCCCAAGGATGCAATATAATTCAAATGAAGGTAAGAACACACATAACCATCAATTCTTGACCATTGACAGACTCAGGCATCGAGACACCAAACACAAACCAACCAGAGCTATGTCCTGACTCACTCATGTCCACCATGAGTACTAAGCACAGGAACTTGCCTAAGTTCCAAACGAAATGCTAAAAACATCTTTAAAACACAATAGCTCATGATCACCACACTGCGGTATGCAGAGGGTTCTTCATCAATTGTCCGATGAAATAGTTCATGAAATAGCAGTAGCTGTAACTAAAGCTACGCTCCTGGGAATCCCACACAATCAGAATTCCTAGAAGGGTAGGGAGATCCACTGCAATTCCCTAGTGGACGACTCCCTCAAATTCTTTAAGGAACTCAAGTTCCCAAGTTAACTTAAACTTGAAGTCAATCTAATCAACAGGTTTCTAAACTTGCAAAAACCATAACTTCCAGTACACAATTCAGAATTGTTTGACACTACCCATTCTGGAAAGCTAAGACCCTGGTCTACAACTTTCCAATTAACCATTTCCTCAAATTCAATCATCTGGACACTATATAAACCTCATATACTCTCAATAGTATATTCCTTCACGCACTCGCTGCACCTTTCCGACATCATAAAAACTTGCTCACTCATCGGAATTACTTGATTCCGGGTTTAATAGAAAGGTGTGAGTGTCTAATACAACTTCCTAGTTGAACACTTCCTTAGATTCAATCATTACAGTCCTTAAAAACACCAAATTCCATCAGGTATACAAACAGGGGGAAATTTGATTCTTCAATAAACAGTGCTTCGACTAGACTGGATCTGCCCTAATCTTTAAAAAATCATAACTCTCAACCTACAAACTGGAATTAAAAAATTTCAATTGGGTTAGAAAGCTATGAGTCCCTACTATAAGTCTCTAGTTTGTCAATTTCACAAATTCTTAACAAATATTTCCAGAATTTTCCCTCTCACGGACTAGTCGATTTGTACTCAGTTGAACCCAGTCCACTTTGAAATTCAACAATTAATCAACTTTAAGTCCAATGCTCATTAAATTTGAGATTCTCAATCTATACATATACCATTTCATTTTTCCAAAATTCACATTTAGATTCATCTCGCACAATGAGCTACGACTTTTCAAACATAGCACATAATTTCAGCCACTCTTTCAACAGGGTTTTTGCCACTGTATACGTCTTATTGTTGAAACCTCATCAAACGATCTTAAAAAATTCTAAAACTTGAAAATCATCAAATAGACTCATACCAAAAGATACTCCCAAAATTTCATAGCAAGATCATACATACACAACTGGTTATGACCTTTGAACTTCAGCCCAAAAGCAATCAGCTTCAGCTCTGCCCTCTCAGACCAGCTGTACTCCACAATTTTTTTGAGGTATCAAACGACCTTGAAAAATTATGAAATTTTAGAATATATTTTTAGACATAAACAAGAGTGTCCACAAAAATTTTCATCTCTAAATACCCAGCCTACACTGAGTAACTAAGTCGGAAAGGGTCAGCCAGATTCCACACAGCAGCAGCACTTCTGGCTACTCTCTGTCCTGACTTCGACTCAGTGTTTGGGCTACTAAATTGTTTTCAGATATAATGAAAAAAATTATGGATACTCTAAATTCACAGAAGAATAAAACCCCAAGGTTTGAGCCCAAGATTCTGAACCGTTTGGGAGAAAGAAATTCCCAACCTTACCTTCACAAATAGGCTTCTTAACAAAGCTTAAGAAAAAGTTGTTCTTACCATACAACTATATTCTCGTAGCACTTCACATACTCATATATGGTAACAACATCATAGCTACTGATGCTGTTTATTTCTGAGAAACGTGTGGAAGCACCAGGTGTGAGTTCGAACTCAATTTGTATTGAAGGAGATCGCCGCTCGTCTGCCGACCTTCAGTTGACCTTCTGGGACCTACGATGAGCTCGGAAAGATGTTGAAGGTTGGGCTCGGATCGGAAGGGTCGGATCCGAGGTCTTGTGTACCTGCAGACGGTCCTGAAACACCGGGGTTTGTCCCGGTGGCGGACCCTCCGACGCTCTAGTCAGTCTCTGTGAGAGAGTAGCAATAACTAGGTATATTTAAGTGGCAAAAGATTGATTACCTCCAAAAGGTGGGTGTGGGTCTGGTATTTATAGAGAATCCCAACCGGGTTTGGTTCCACTTGGGGGCCGGGTTTGGGTCCGAAAGCCCATGGGCCTGACGTGGCAGAAGGCCCAGGGGGTTTAGGGCGGACGTGGCGATACCAGGAGTGGTATAGGGCTGACGTGGCGAAACCCTTGGCGGTATTTGGAGCTGACGTGGCCCATCGTGAGCCCTCTGTGCCTCTGGGGGAATCGGAGGGCCTAGGCTGTGCCAGGTCATCCTTCTGCCCCGCCAGAGAGGGGGGACGGCCTGAGGGACTGCTCCGGATCGGACTCCGGGAGATACTGAGGCTCGTCAGTACGAGGAGGCCGGCACTGTGAGGGAAAACACGAGGTTCGGCGCCGACCCTGAAGTGATCCGGAGTCGAACCAGGTTGTTATTTTTGCTTTTCTGAGTAGGAATTGTATTGGGCCCTGGTTGGGCCTCAGGCCATTTTTACACTGTCACACAAGCCCCCCACTCCTGTAGGGGGTGCGGGAGCTAGCCGTGGAGGAGTGCTCATGTTTGTAGAAATGGGATGGTGAGTCACTGGATCTTCGTGAGAAGAGTACCCTGGTGCCAGACCCGACCCCGAGCCGGTCGAGGGTTTATGGGCCAACAAGGGGGGTGGCGAGCCGTTGGCCTTCCTGAGAAGACCACCCTGGTGCCCGACCTGACCTCGAGCTTGGCGAGGGATTACTGGAAGGCAAGGGTGATGGCGAGCCGTGAAGCCTTCCTGAGAAGACTCCCCTGGTGCCGGACCCGACCTCGAGCTGATCGAGGGATTATGGGCCAACAAGGGGGGTGGCGAGCCGTTGGCCTTCCTGAGAAGACCTCCCTGGTGCCAGACCTGACCTCGAGCTTGGCGAGGGATTACTGGAAGGCAAGGGCGATGGCGAGCCGTGAAGCCTTCCTGAGAAGACTCCCCTGGTGCCGGACCCGACCTCGAGCTGATCGAGGGATTTATGGGCCAACAAGGGGGGTGGCGAGCCGTTGGCCTTCCTGAGAAGACCTCCCTGGTGCCAGACCTGACCTCGAGCTTGGCGAGGGATTACTGGAAGGCAAGGGCGATGGCGAGCCGTGAAGCCTTCCTGAGAAGACTCCCCTGGTGCCGGACCCGACCTCGAGCTGTTCGAGGGATTATGGGCCAACAAGGGGGGTGGCGAGCCGTTGGCCTTCCTGAGAAGACCTCCCTGGTGCCAGACCTGACCTCGAGCTTGGCGAGGGATTACTGGAAGGCAAGGGCGATGGCGAGCCGTGAAGCCTTCCTGAGAAGACTCCCCTGGTGCCGGACCCGACCTCGAGCTGATCGAGGGATTATGGGCCAACAAGGGGGGTGGCGAGCCGTTGGCCTTCCTGAGAAGACCTCCCTGGTGCCAGACCTGACCTCGAGCTTGGCGAGGGATTACTGGAAGGCAAGGGCGATGGCGAGCCGTGAAGCCTTCCTGAGAAGACTACCCTGGTGCTAGACCTGACCCCGAGCTGGCCGAGGGATTTCGGGCTAACAAGGGGGATGGCGATCGGTTGGCGCCCCAGAGTGATTGAGCGGGGATATCCCACCATTCGTGTGGAGTATTGAAGGCTCTCCGAGAATGGTGTGATGGTCCAATTTCCTAGGGGCATTTAATGGCGCCGCCTAATAAATGTAGATGGTGCATGGTTTTCCGTTGATTGACCTTCCCTGCGCCTCAACGGTTAGTCCCTGGGGGAGGTTATAAATACCTCTCCCCTCCATTGTAGGTATGATCAAAACAGGGGTGGCCCATTGGCTCTCAGAGGTGTCTGCTTCGGCGGACGCCTGTCTTTGGCTAATATTTTCGACCCTAGCAGCGTCGGAGAGGTGGTTACTCTGCCGCCCTGATCTTCTCTTGGATCTGATGGACCTTGATATGGTGGCCAGATCTACGGGAGATCAGGGCGAGAGGGGTGACGGCCGAGATCCGTGCTGTGGGAAGAGGAGCTTCGGTTTAGTGGTGGTTTTGCCGTCTGGATCCCTTTTCGGGTCAGACTGCCCTGTCATGGAGGTTTGGCCCGGGAGAGATCCAGACGAAAAGACGCACCCACCGTATACCGGCCTTGGGGCTGAAGGGCCTCGGATGGGGGGGGGCACCTCCCGTCGGGGGTCGGTCAGTCCGTCTTGATAGGGCTGTAGGCGATGGCGGTTTCTGTTCCACCCTCGAACAGTTCGGGGTTTCGGCTGTCGAGGCTGTAAGTCCCGGGCTGCTCGAGGGTGAGAGGGGAACTGGTTGGACGCTGGAGCCCAGGGCGTCTGTCATATGACGGCGCCTTAAACTTAGTAAAAAATGTTTTCTCCGTCGTGTATCCCACCCGACCCGACCCCAGAGTTAGGCCGTCAGTCTGGCGTCTGATGACGTCCCCCGCACAGGTTTCGAGGACGCGGCGCGATTTTCCAGGCGGCAGTTGTGCGTCAATCAGTGAACAGTAATCGCGGAAGTCGAGGAGCCGTTCTTCCCTTATATAAGTATTCCCCCTTTTTCCCTTTCGCCCACTTCAATCTTGCTGCTTTTTTCTTCAAGAAATCTCCCAACCCTTCAGCGATTGTTCTTGCAGTTTGCCGTACTCGGCTCGCCCTCCCGAAGCGGTCCCAGGTTAGTTTGGTAAGTTTGTTTTATCTTTAGGCACAGATGGATAGGGCTCAGTCCGGTTCGTCGGCGTCGTCGTCCAGGGGGGAAGTAAAGCCTGACTCTCCGTCGACGTCGTGGGAAGAGCCCATGCTCGAGGAGGGGTCGGTGCCCGTTGTGGGCTATACTGGCTCGGTTTCTTTGGAGGACTCAGTAGGTGAGGGGGAAGCGGTACACAAGTCGAGGGCGTCGCGTACTCGACGTCCCTTTGTGGTGGAGAGTAGTGGGTCGGAGGGAACCGGCGAGGGTTCGGACGGCATTCGCGTGCTGGAGCTGTCTTCCGATGAGGAGAGGGGCGAGGGTAATATAGTGAGGAGATCCACCGCTCAGGGTCAAGGACCGTCGGAGCGAGTTAAGAAGGAGAAGAGGGCCCCAGGAAAACCGGGGTCGAGGACCGGCGGTTCGAGCAAGGCGCCTGTTTTCCGTAATTTGATGACTGGTTCGCCTGTTCAGTCGAAGCATTTCCGTCAGTATCCCGACGATCTTTCTGACCAGGAGCTCTTCGGAGTGCAACCCTCTTCGCCGAGCCGGGGGAGGGTGATGATGGACGCGATCTCGACCGTTTTGGAGGGCGGGGATTTGGAGGTTCTGCAGCTGGCGTATCATATAGGGCCTGGTCACGAACTGCTGATGCCGAGCCCTACTCTGCGTCCCACCGATCCCTTATCAGCTTGGTACTGTGTCTTCCCAGTGGACGCTTTTATCTCTGGCCTGAGGTTGCCAATCCACCCGTTCATTAGGGACGTGTTGAACTGGGCCTCCTTGGCGCCCATGCAGTACGGGCCGAACTCTTGGAAGCAGATCATCTGCTTTATGCTGATGTGCGAGGAGCAGCAAGTACCCCTGCGGCTGAACGTGTTCCGTGCAATGTTGATGGTCAATCCGTCGGCCGAGGGTGTATACTATATCTCTCCCCGGAGTGGGGGGAAGGTCGTTCGCCACCACCCAGATTCCATCAAGGGATGGAAGGAGAAGTATTTGGTGATCCGGAGTGAAGAGCCATGGGACATTCCTACTCGATGGAACCACTCCAAGCCGAGCCACCCACCGCCGAGGCAGGGGGATCTGTCGGCAGATGAATGGGGGTTTGTCGAGCGCCTCCGCCAGTCACCTAGTATTGATTGGACGGAGGTGACGGAGACCACTCTGGCAAGCGCTGGACTGAGCCCAGCTGTTATGCGTATGTAGTTGTTCCTTTCCTCTGGGTCCTTTCTTGCTTTCTTGCTCATTGCTCTTAATGGTTTTTTCTGCAGGTATGGATGAGGCATCGATCCAGGCAAGGCGGCTGGCCATGAAGAAGGAAAACGCCGAGAAGAAGAAGGCGGAGGCGGCGAAGAGGTCGAGGGAGCTGCCCCTTGTTATCTCGGAGGTTCAACTCGAGCCGAGGACCAAGAGGGGTCGCTCCGAGACGAGCAAGGGCGTGGCTTCTTCGAAGGGTCAGGGCCGAGCGGGGGCCCCTGTTCTCGACAAGGGGAAAGGTCCCTGGGTCGAGGCCGAGGAAGAGGATCCGGTGGTGGAGCTGTTGCGGCAGCGGTGGGCTCCTGACTGGTCGGTTCTGATGGGGGACCGCCTGACAGAGGAGGCCCAAGCCGTCGAAGTGGTGGAAAAGCTGGCGACCCCTCGCGATCGCAAGGCGATGGAGGGCGAGCCCGTAGAGGCGGCGTTCGCCCGCCTGGCACAGGCCACTGTGCAGGTAAGTCCGTCGACTCTGTCCCTCTTTGTTGATTGATGTGCCGAGGCCTCATCTTTGTCTGTCGTTGGTTGTAGGCTTGTATACAGGGGGCCAACATCAAGAACCTGTACGAGGCATCCCTGGCTCAAGAGCGAGCTCGAGCGGAAAAGAGCGAGCTGGAGATGAAGGAGATGCGAATCGAACTCGAGGGTTCACATAAGAGAGAGCAGCAGCTGGAGCTCCAGCTCAAGGCCAAGGATGTGGAGTGGGAGAAGAAGATGGCCTCCCTGAAGACGAAGTTCACCAAGGAGGCGAAGGAGGTGTTGCATACGGGCCAGCAGATGGTGATCGCGGCCCAGGATAAGAGCTATGAGAGGGCCCTCAGCCACGTGAGGCACTTCTTCCCGGCCCTCGATCTGTCCAATTTTGAGTATGATATGGAGATCGAGGGGACGTCGAAGACTCCGGGTGAAGAAGGGCCCGCCGTCGACCCCTCGGCCGACGCTCCCGTGGATCCGTCCGTCGGCGCGGAGGTGGGTCAATGAGTTGTGTAATTTTTGTCTTTCTTTTTCTCTCCCTCGATTGTGTTTGCCTCCCGCGGACTGGCCACCGCATTTTTTGTAAGAAACACTTGGATTTATAGTGGCAAGAAAAGTTTTTTTTTTTTTTGACCGGCCGGTTGGTTTGACCTCGGACATTTCTGAATCTTCTTGAGAATGTGTGTTGAGTTGGTTGGTTATCTTGTAGGTCGCGGCTCTCCTCCCTGAAGGGGACTCCCGTAGTTTCTATGTGGCGCGACTCCGGAGTAAGGTTAAGGTCCTGGAAGCCGCGCTGGCTCGTCACCGCAGGGGGGCTCGGGACACTGATGAAGCTTGTAACTTTTATCGGAATAAGTCCGCCGTCTTGAGTGCAGAGGCGCGCCGGTTGAGAAGAGCGATGTGGGATCGGGAGCTCGGCGGCACGGACACTAGACGAGCCGGGCTAAGTACCTTGGAGCCGAGGTCCTCTCCTGGGGGGTTACCTCGCGACGTCTTTGTGGAGAAGGAGATGGAGATGCCTCGTTACAAGGCGATGTTGGGAGCCTCGTTCTCTTCCTCCTTGGGTCGACAGGCGGAGGGGGTTCCCTCTGCGTTGCTGCTGTTGCAGTGGGCGCGACCGGATGACGCCCAGAGTTCGGTGGCTGGACTGTCGATTGTGGCTGAGGCTAAGGAATATCACAACGAGGGGAGGGGCCCCTAGTTGCTTGGTCGAAGTACTCTTTGTCCCTCGTTGGGCCCGGGGGGCCCTGATCTACCTGATTTGAGAAGAGTGGAGCGGTCTTGTAACGGTCTTTGTTTTTCTTTCGTTTTATTCTTTCTCTTTGGAACGAAAAATAAAGGGGTATGAAAGAAGAATCCTTTTCCCTCCTCGCTCCGGCCAGCGATGCGGTACGAAATGTCGGAGGCAAGGTCTGGCTCCATCGTTCCGCGAGGGATCGAAGTGGGGCCTTAGGAAGGACCTTCGGTCCGGACTCGTATTTGAGATTATCGAGACATTTGGGGTTCGGATAAAAAGGCATATTTTTAGTATAAGGTAGGGAGGGCCGCTAAGGCAGCCCTTTACAAACGAGGGTTTACACCAAAAAAAAGATTTACATATAGCCGGGCCATAGTCTATGCTCGTCCGGCGTCGAGGGGGAACACACCTCCACCGACAGTGGTCATGTAGCATGATCGCGCTGCTTCTTGGCTGCCTCGGACGATGCCGACTCCTTGAGGGGTGGGGAACTTGAGCTTCAGATGGTAAGCCGAAGGCACCGCTTGTAGGGAGCATAGTCCAGGCCGGCCAAGTATGGCGTTGTAGGCCGCCTTGACGTTGACCACCATGAAGTCCATGGATTCGGTCCTCTTGACAGGAGTCGTCCCGGCAGTAACGTCGAGGGTAACAATCCCTTCTATTACGACAGGGACGCCTGAGAACCCGTGCAGGGTGTACCCAGCTGGCTTGAGTTTTCCTCGGGGTAACCTGAGATTTTCGAAGGCTTCGAGGAAAAGAATATTCACCGAGCTACCGTTGTCGACGAGGATCCTGCGGACCTCACAATTAGCCATGTGGAGGTTGATGACGAGAGCATCGCAGTGGGGCAAGCGAACACCTTCAAGGTCTTCCCCTGAGAAGGAGACCGGCCTTGATTGTAGTTTGGGCGAGGGGTTGTCTTTGACAGCGTTCACCTCTCGAAGGAAGGCTTTTTTGGAAGTGTTTGATTCACCTCCCATCGGCCCTCCGTGGACACAGTGCAAGATGAAAGGGATATCCGCGGCTCCCTCGGAGTCGGGGTCCCGATTCTGGGACTGGTTTGGAGCAGGGTTCGGAGGCGATTGCTTTCGGTTCCTAGCGTCTCGCCGATCCCGTGGGCCTTCTCGGGTAAACTCTCGGAGGTATCCTCTGGAAATGAGTTCTTCAATTTCGTCTTTCAGGGCTCGGCATTGGTCGGTTTCGTGCCCGTGATCTCTGTGGAAGCGACAGTAAAAGCGCTGGTCTCGATTCTTGTTGTTATTAGATCGAGGGGGTAGTCGGACAATGCCCTTGTCTTCGATTTCCAAGAGGATGGCGGAGATGTTATGCGTCAGGGGAGTGTACCTCTCGAAGCGGGGGACTGGCGGGACCTTCTTTATGGCCCCCGGGTCCCTTGGAGCTTTCTTCGGTGGTTCGCCTTCCTCGGCCTTCCGCTTTCCTTTCCCGGTGGCATCCCTGGCATCTTCGGGGTTAAGGGCCTCTTCTGCCCTAATGTATTTCTCGACCCTATTAAGGAGGTCAGGAAAGTCGACGGGGGGTTTCTTGGCCAGAGAGGCCTTCAGCTGTCCGGGGCGGACGTTGTGTCGGAATGCCGCTGAAGCGACGCCTGGGTCGAGGGAGGAGACCGACCTTGCCTCAGCGGTAAATCTCCGGACGAACACTCTGAGTGATTCCCCCTCTATCTGTTTGAGCCCAAGTAATGAGGCGCTGGTCCTTTCGGCCTTCCGGCTAGTGACAAAATGGGCAAGAAAATTGCCCTCGAGTTGGTCGAAGGAGTAAATGGAGCCGGGGGCGAGTTTCGAGAACCACTCGCGAGCAGGACCCCGAAGGGTGGCGGGGAAGGCTCGGCAGAGCAGGGGATCCGAGGCGCTGTGAATCATCATGAGGGTTTTGAAACCCTCCATGTGATCAGCAGGATCTCCCTCGCCGTCGTAGGTCTCGAATTGAGGGGGTCGGAAATTCCGGGGTATTTCCGCTTGGAGGATGGGGGCGGAGAAGGGTGGACGGACAGGTCTGTACCCCTGAGCCATTCTTTGGCCGCCCCGAGGCGGTCCTCCATTTCTTGTAGGCGTCTTAGGAGTACGTCATCGTCTTCCGGCTGGATCGTTGAAGGGCGGGACGCGCTGGCTTCGGCGTCCGACCCTGTTTGGGAATGGAGGGTTTCTTCCCTGGGGGCCCGTCGGAGGGCTCCCAGCATTTCTTTTCGGAAGTCTTGGAATTCCTTATGAGTGACGGGGGCTCTTTCGGCCCGGTTTGGTTGGTCCGAGGGTTGTCTTCCGACTCGGCTGAGCGCAGGTCTGCGTACCTCGGGCGGTGGCCTCGGGCGGTTCGGGACCGGGTTGGAAGCGGCCCTTCTCCTGCTGCGGGTAATCTTGCGGTTGAGGATTATTCCCCGGAGGTCGGGCTGGGCTGGCCGGCCGACGCTCCCTTGGGACTCCCGAGAGGGAGCCTTGTGTTTCGACGGGCGTGGCCTGGCTTTATTGGTGGGTGGGGGCGAGTCCCGTTGGTTGACGGAGGAAGCAGCCCCCTTGCCTTTGGAGGCCATGAGGATTCGGCTGTCGATGGCCTTTGAGGGTCTGGGTCGGATCGGCTTCTGGAGCAGCTGTTTCCCACAGACGGCGCCAACCTGATGCTGTTTATTTCTGAGAAACGTGTGGAAGCACCAGGTGTGAGTTCGAACTCAATTTGTATTGAAGGAGATCGCCGCTCGTCTGCCGACCTTCAGTTGACCTTCTGGGACCTACGATGAGCTCGGAAAGATGTTGAAGGTTGGGCTCGGATCGGAAGGGTCGGATCCGAGGTCTTGTGTACCTGCAGACGGTCCTGAAACACCGGGGTTTGTCCCGGTGGCGGACCCTCCGACGCTCTAGTCAGTCTCTGTGAGAGAGTAGCAATAACTAGGTATATTTAAGTGGCAAAAGATTGATTACCTCCAAAAGGTGGGTGTGGGTCTGGTATTTATAGAGAATCCCAACCGGGTTTGGTTCCACTTGGGGGCCGGGTTTGGGTCCGAAAGCCCATGGGCCTGACGTGGCAGAAGGCCCAGGGGGTTTAGGGCGGACGTGGCGATACCAGGAGTGGTATAGGGCTGACGTGGCGAAACCCTTGGCGGTATTTGGAGCTGACGTGGCCCATCGTGAGCCCTCTGTGCCTCTGGGGGAATCGGAGGGCCTAGGCTGTGCCAGGTCATCCTTCTGCCCCGCCAGAGAGGGGGGACGGCCTGAGGGACTGCTCCGGATCGGACTCCGGGGGATACTGAGGCTCGTCAGTACGAGGAGGCCGGCACTGTGAGGGAAAACACGAGGTTCAGCGCCGACCCTGAAGTGATCCGGAGTCGAACCAGGTTGTTATTTTTGCTTTTCTGAGTAGGAATTGTATTGGGCCCTGGTTGGGCCTCAGGCCATTTTTACACTGTCACAGCTACGAATACTACATATCCATTTCTCACCCAAAAAAATAAATACCAAGTTTTAGAGTTTAAGAGATCACCCACATGAAGTTTGCAAAATCTCCTTGCTAGCTTGGCTCCTAGCTTTGCTTGCTTCCCTTTGCTAACTTGATCTTCTATAACCCAAGGTGTAGTTGTTGCTAGCTTCTCTTCTCCTTCTCTACATCAAATATTCCACCTTTTTCCACTGCTTCTCTTCTTCTCTTTCTCTTTTTTTTGAACAAGGAAGGAATGAAGAAAGTTAGGAGGAGAATGGATGGAGTTTGGAGAAATGGAGTGAGATGAGAAGGGGGTTGCTTATATGTGGCCGAAAATGAGATGGAGGGCCAAGATGCTATGGTGGAGATGTGTGGTGAGATGGGGTGCCAACTCTCCAAGTAGAAGCTTCAAAGAAGCTTCCTTGAAGCTTCTTGGAAATTTCCTCATCTCATGAGTCTATCTTCACATGGTGAATTAATTCCACCATTGGATCTCCATCAAGATCAAGCCATGATCATCATGATGCTAGGGTTCCTAACCCTAGGTCAGGTCAAGGAATCCTAGGTCACCATACCCCAATTTTAACCCTAGTGCACAATTACAATCCACATTCAATTCAAGCACTCGCTTAATTGAAAATGACCAATATATATAAATTAAAATCTATAAAAATATAGGTTTTATAGAAATTGCAATTTTCTCCCGACAATTGTCTGGTCGAAACAATCGGGACAAAACCACAGTTTTGATCGAGAAGATATTCCGAGTTTATCTCATCGGATTCAGAACAGCTCATATGTCTGAAATCTCTCAATTAAAATTGATAATTATTAGAAATGTTTAATCGTGTGCAATACTCAGACATGCACGGATTACTATGCAAAAATAGCCTTATGCTATTTTGCAGGGCATTACAGATGGACTACCTCAAGGGCTTGCCATCCATTCAGGCGAGTTCGGAGGTCGACCCCCCTTTGGCTGTTGACAATTACTTGACGGAGATCCCGCTCGGGAGGGCTTTGAGAAGCCATAGAGTCCACTAAAGAATTGAGAACCGTGACATGGTCAGGAAAAGGATGTTGCTTTGGACGACTCTGGAAGGGCCTGGAAGGGCCTGTTGAGGAGGAGGCTGCTGAAGAAGAATATCTTGAACTGGAGGGGGAGGAGGAGGAGGAAGAGGAGTGGTTCTTCGGCTACAGACCACTGCCTTTCCCTTCTCTTTTGGATGCATGGCTTGAAACTACTCTCGCTGATGAAGTTTGGTTGGATTGCTTTTTCGTTTCCCACAGACGGCGCCAATTTGTTGCTGCTGATTTTGGTGTGAGAGCAAACAGATGAATTTGTGGATTCTTTTGGAAATAGTAAAGGCAAACCTGTTGACTTTCACTGGAGTTTTGACTGGTTTCTTACTGCTGCCGTTGACCTGCAAAGTGCGATACACCGGGATGGATCCCGGCGCGCACCCTTCGACGCTCTTGTCAGTAATCCAGAAGATTATGAAAGAGCTTTATGTGGAAAAAGGTTGATTACCTTGTTATGGTGGGGGAGTGGGATTTTTATAGTCGCCTTAGGGATCCGTTTCGAGATAAGAACAAATCTCTACTTCCCGGTGTGGATGAATAGAAGTAGTTAAAACCATCTCTTAGGGATAATTATGAATCTGAATTTTTCTTTATCCTTCTGAACTGGTTTGTAATGGGTTGGGACCCGTACCATGTAGGACAGATCCGTTTATGGTTTATTGGGCTTTGAAGAAAGACTCAGTTCCCATTTTAGACCCGTTTGTAAGTGAATTACCATTTTACCCCTGAGAGCTTTAAGATTTGTGTCCGATTTGAATAGTCCCGATTTAAACCTATTTTTAGCCATATCAGTGAGTTACTTCATGTTATGAGATTATAAAGAAATGTTTACTTTGAGAAAGAGATTGTGAATAAATGAATTGAAATATTATTTTTGAGATTGAATATGACATATTGTTGATCTCTAGAACGAGATAGTTGTTAGAATCTAGAGGCTAGGCGAGACCCTTAGAAACCGACAGTTGTTATTAATATGAATTTGAGACCTAACCAGTGTGGATTGAGCATCTCTTGAGAAGTAGCCAGTGTGGGTTGACTGTCTCTTGTGTTTGGTTTAAGTCCATCAGGATAAGCTAGCTCTATGTTGTGATGATTTTCTTCTAAAACAAACTAAAAAAATTAAGGACAGACACTATAGTGGATATATAATGAAAGTAAGAGAAAAGCACAAGTATGAGGGCCTAGGTATCACGGTGTGAGAATTTTCACAGGCTGTCTACATGATGCGTCATGTCAGGACGTGAATCTATCTCCGGAATTATCGGGATCGTGGCGACGTTTGTGGGGTGCTTGGTGACTACGTAGTGCCATTGTCCCATGACGGAGACGAATTGTCCATAGGCTATCTACATGATGCGTCATGTCATGACGTGGGATTCCCCTCCAGGCTGTCTAGACATGGGCTCGTAACTCATAAAATATCTAGGAACTTACCGTAGTTACCGTAGTAGTTAAACTCATAACGAGGGATTCAACCCTACAAGATGAAGCACGGTTAAGGGCTTGCCCTCGGATTTATGTAGAATGGGATGCATAAGTTTGAACAAGTGTGCATTAGTGTCATGAAATATAAATAACTGCATGATGGCAAGTGCACAAGCACATAGGATATCAATAGGACAGTCTCTCTTTAGCTTTGTTTGTGTGCATTCAAGTTTGTGTTTGTTAAAGTATTAAAGAATCGTTATATTTTCAACATAGCGAGGATGGCTATGTATAATATTGCGTCGGTTATAAGCAGCTGACGTGCCCACAGTTTCAAATGCAGGACTTGGAATTTACAAGAAGATATAAAGATGAATTTGATGCTGATGATTACTTAAATGCTAAAGTTGTTACAATTGTACATTTATCATTGGTGTATTTCATTTACTTTCCGCTGCGTGTTGATGTAAAAGACTTTATTGTAATAAAAGTTTCAAATTCCTTGTAAAATTGTATGAAGTGAAGTGTAAAGATCCTGTGGAACTTCGAATTCAGGCTTATTTGGAATTCGGGGTGTTACAATAGTGACTTCAAGTCAAAGGGCTAGGCGTGAGAACTGCTTATGACACTCACGTAACGATCCATGAAGCGTTTTCAATGTGGGTTAGTCCAGTATATTATTACTCTAATATCCATGTGAAGACTTGATATCTCATATCCATGACTCGTGAGAATGGTCATCATTCTATGCACACACTAGTCTCTATGTATTATCGTTGTCATAATTCACAATAATACTTGACAATGGACATTTAAGAACAGTGTTCTGATTTTAGCCAATAGGATCTCACAATCAAGTCATGCACTTGATATCTCATGACATTGAACTTACTATTCTAAGGACTTCATTATGTTCATTTAATTCACAATAAATAACACAATAAATGAAATGTCTGAATATGAAATAATTGTCATGATACAATGTAAACTTGTAATGTCAATACACAACTAGTCTCTAGGGCATACATCAACAATCTCCCACTTGCACTAGAGCCAATCAAACATGCATTTAATACTTATAGATCTAGTGTAACGCTCATGCTTTTGCTATGCGAGAGGCTTTATCAGCGGGTCAGCGATGTTATCATCTGTCGGTACTCTGCATATCTTCACATCTCCTCTATCGATGATCTCCCGAATGAGATGAAAGCGCTTAAGTATATGTTTGGATCGTTGGTGAGATCTAGGTTCCTTAGCATGTGCAATGGCCCCATTGTTATCACAATAGAGGTCCACCGGGTCCACAGTGCTAGGAACTATGCCAAGTTCTGTAACCCCAGTTTTCGTAAATAAATATTTCTTGTATATTTTGTCTATTTCGAATAATTGTATATTTTAACGTTAATTTATATTTCTATTTGATCAACTATTTGTAAAATATATTGTTTGGATTATTTTAAATAAATTTGTTAAACTCGAATTTGTATTTTGATATACATATATTGTTATTATTACTATTATTAGTATTGTTTTTGTTAGTTTTGTTATTTACAGTATCACTATTTTTATTATTAATATTATTACTATTATTTTATTTTAAGCCGGTCATACTCTATTTTTATACGTATTCATTATTTGATTTAATGTACATTATGTATTTTTTATAAACCTCTATAATGCTTTTTTTATTTTTCCTCTATTGGATTTAAATATATTAATTGATTTATAACCCAAACCCATTACCCATTCTCCTATTGGATTATCTACCCAAATACCCAAAACCCAAAACCCTACTATATGAAACCTAACCTAATTAACCCTAAACCTATACACCCAAATACCCATATCCGCCTCTTCAACTTCCTGCATCTTCTAAACCCATCAACTGTTCACCTCCCTTCCACTCCTCAGCCCCCTCATCTCCCGACTCCACGTGCAACCCCCGACCTTTGACCATTTCCATGTGCTCCGCCTCCCATCCTCCTCTCCGTTGCTCTTTCTTTGTGTGCCCCTTCGCCCCCAGTGCAACCTTCCAGTCTCCCTCTCTCTCCCGATCCTTCCTCCCACCTTGCGATGCGCAGCAGCGACCGGTCGCAACCCCCTGCCTGCGCCTCGATGTCCTCCGCCCTACCTCCTCCTCCCTGTCACAATGCGCAACCCCATCTCGGCCATCCCCCTGTGTGCTCTCCCGCAACACCGCAGTCGAGCGCACTACCTCGTCGTCTCCCTTTTTCCCTCCTCCTCTGTTGTGTGGCCAACAATAGTAGTGCGCCACCTCGTGCTCCCCTGTGCATCGTCTCCCCTCCGACGGCAGTGCAGCCCCTGCTCCACTGTACACCCGCCCTGTGCCGCCAAGCAGCAACGTCAACGGCCATTCCCTTCGTCCTCCCGCCGCAATGCACTCCCCTTTGCCTTTGTTGTTGCTGTTGAGTGTTGATCATGTGATGTAAGCCGTCAATCGCCATGATGATATGATCATCAGGTTCCTTGATTGTTCTGATCCTGGCCGTCTGATCTGCTTGATCTCATCGTGATTGAGATCGGATCGATCACCATCAGCCAGATCAGAGCTTTCTGTTGATCAGATCTTGATCATCATCTTGATCTATCGATCTTGGCCATCCGATCTCATCAGCCATCATCGGGTCATCTTTATCATCATCAGATTGTACATCTAGCCGTCTGATCTCCATCATCTGGATCAGATCTGATATGAGCCGTTCGATTCTCTTGATCTTGATCGTCATCAAGATCCGTGCCGGGATCCGTTCCCGATATTCCTTCGTCGAATTCATCGTCTACACCACAAGGCAAGTATCTTCTTGTACATTTCGTTTTCTAGTACAAGTTTTTCCTTGAAAATACTACAAGTAGATTGTAAATGTGACTCCTCTTTGTTTATCATTGATGATCTCATGTTTTGCCTTATCTATCACATGATCAAAGAGTCACAGCCCTTTGTTGATACACTTGTTCACAACTAGTATAATTTTGACACATTTCATGCAAAAATTGTCGTATTTGGTTTCTATTCCGTCTTGGCTTGCTGTTTCGACCCCGATAACACTAGAATCTGAACTTGAGTCCTAAATATGAAATGTAGCCCCAAGTGTCTAATTTCCAATAAAATTCAGAATTTTCGAATTCCAAGTTACGGTTTGAGAGATATCGCAGTTTTACTGCTGCTGTGTCGGTAATCGCAGATTCATAAAAACTGTTGTACCACTTTGGTTTACAATTATTTTAACTATGCTACCAGTAAGTAAATGACTTGAAATTTTGCATGCTAATACTAGACACCCTAGAGAACATTTTATAATTTTCTTAGAATTAATTATTGAAGTTTCAAACCTGATTCACATGTATAAACTCAGTTTTACAAATTCTGTCTGAACACAAATCCTATATAGTTTGCTGTTTTGACACATGTTACTACAACTTTTATATACCTTAATTATATGCGTTGGAACCGGGCATGAGTATAGTTTCTAGGACTTCTAATGGATCCATATTTTCTATCTTGTAGCAACGGAAATCGCAATTTTGGTACAGCAACGTCATGCTGTCCAAAACTGCAATTCTCGTAGTTCTTGATAATCTTAATTTGTGTTGACCTTCGAATTTGCTTTATAATTGTCTTAAACTTGTTCCATGTTCTTGGTCATGTTTACTTGACCTTTTTCGCACACTTTCATGCTTGTTTGATGATAATAATAAACAATAAGCCAGGGTTTAAGGGAAAAATTATAGTAGTGGACAATATAGGTAAGTGTACTCGGAAGGGGGCCCATGTTTCCCACTTGATACACACTTCATGAACTAGTTATATTATTATTCGATTCATGAACTAGTATATTATTTGATTCATGAACTAGTACATTATTATTCGATTCATGAACTAGTATATTATTTAATTCATGAACTAGTATATTATTATTCGATTCATGAACTAGTATATTATTTGATTCATGAACTAATATATATTTGATTCATGACTTGTCTTGTTATGACTTGACACATGAACTAGTTATATGATTACTCGATTCATGAGCATGGCTTGCTTAATACTGGATACCTGAGTACACCACACTATAAACTCCACCACTAGGCCTAAACGTAACTGATTATATGTAGCAACCATGTAGTAAAAGTATGGATGCATGAAGTGCTACCTAGATAGAATTAAACATTAGACTTAAGATTAACTTGTCACTTGTACACACTTGATACCCTACTTGATGCTTGTTACTTGAGACTTGTTACTTGAGACTTGTTACTTGTTTCTTGACACTTGTACGTGATGCTTGTTACTTGAGACTTGTTACTTGAGACTTGTTACTTAATGCTTGATACCATTACATATTCACTTGCCACTTGTTCTACTACTAGTACTTGTTACCTAATCTTGTCACTTGAGTTGTCTTTCTTGCTAACTAGTTTCTGGAATCCCACTATTTGTTGCATCTCAATTATATTATGTTATACATTCTTGATTCCAAATCTTGTTCTATATTTCTTGCACTTATTTTCATACACTTGCTTGTACTGCTTGCGGCCCTAACTTACACTAAGGGCGTTTATCTTGTTTTCTTTATTTTTTTTCTTTTTTATATTTATATATACAGACTTTGGAGACAAGTTACCTGCTGGAATTGGTGAGGAAACGTTCTAGGCCTCGCTTGGAGAAAAGACTTGTTTTAAATATTTTGTTTTTGAGTTATTTATTTCTCCTGCTACTTGGATCTTGTAACGGGCTTATAGTCCCGAGTTTTTATCTTTTGATCAAGATTTGAAAACTATTTGGGATATCATTATTTTGTTTCAATTATTTTCTGTTGAATAATAAATTGTTCATGCATGCGTGGTTGTTTACATTTTGTTATATTCTTGTTATGATGCTGAGTCGATCCTACAGCTTATGAATGATGAAAATCATTCACAGGGCTTTGTCACGCACTCGTATTCCGTGTTTTTGGAAAGCGGGGCATGACAAGTTCAGTGATGAGCTTTCTTATACAAACGGCCTCCTTTGCTGCATTGGAGGTAGCCATATGCTCAGCCTCTGTGGTAGATACGACTGCTGTCTCTTGCTTCGAACTATTCCAGCTCACAGCTCCATCATTTAGGCAAAACACAAAATTCAATTGTAATTTGGAGTCGTCCTTATCGGACTGGAAGCTAGTGTCAGTGTAACTTTTTACAACAAGCTCTTCCTCGGCACCATATACTAAGAACGAATCTTTAGTCCATCTTAAGTACTTAAGAATGTTCTTGACAGCAGTCCAGAGACTCTCACCGGAATCTGACTGGTACCTGCTCGTCATGCTCAATGCATATGAGACATCTGGATGAGTACATAACATGACATACATGATAAATCCAATTGCAGATGCATATGGAATCTTGGTCATGCGGTCTCTCTCATCTTGAGTTGTAGTGTAATACCCTGCAAAATAGCATATGGCTATTTTGCATTGTAATCCGTGCACAATTGAGAATTGTACGCGATTATGTATTTTTCTAATAACAATTGATTTTAATTGAGAAATTTCAGATATATTACATATTCTGAACCCGAAGAGGTACATTCGGGATATCTTCTCAATTAAACCCGATTGTTTAAACGAGACAATCTCTGGGAAAAGAGATTGGGAAAATAATATTTTTATAACATATATTCTTATATTTTATTTTACAAATAAATATTTTATTTGTAGATGAAGGTACATATACATATATGAATATATGTATATCGTGATTGGATTGTATATGATATGATTACATGTATACTTGTATGCATTTTACATGTATATGTATATATATTTGTATGTATATGATGTGTCTAATTTATATACAATTATTTGTACTCATTTACCCATTAAAATTGCTTGTTTTCGTCTATCTTATTTATAATTTGTCTTATTTCCATAAGATTTCAAGTAATTAATTATTTTAGAAGAAATAAGATTTTTGATGCAAAATGTGAAGATTTTTGGTAAAAATCAACAAACAAAGCAAAACTATTGATTTATTGATTTTTATTGATTTGTTGAATTTCGAATTTTACAATTTGGTTCTAGAAAAAGTCAATATTAAATATTATTATCAATTTATATATTTTTAAAAGTATTGTAATGCCCCGATTTTTCACTGTTGTGAAATCCAGCTACCTAAATAAATAGATAAACTAGACACAAATTATAACCTCGCAAGTGTACGAATCGTTTATAGAAGCGTAGTGAAAAGCAAGGGTCAATCCCACAGAGATTGTAGAAATTAACTTACTAACCAATAAAAAGAAATAAGAATCTTGAAGTGTTGTTCTAAAAGAAATGAAAAGATTAAAAACTATATCAAGAAGTGCTGAATCACAAATATCTATTAAGTAGTTGGGTTTTTGATCTCTACCAATAGTCAATAATGCTAAGTCACCTTCTATACTACTCTATTTACTCATGTTTGTTCCTTTAAGGGCATGGTATCTACTCCTTAAAGTTATTGTTTCCCTAAGCCAAGAATTAGGCATGGTATCTACTCTAATTCGTTTCTTTCCTTAAGTATTTAGCATGGTATCTACTAATTTGCACTTAAGGGAAGCATAGTAACAATGGAAACGAACAAACACTTGAAGTTCTAGAAATTGGTATCAGATCTAGATCCTTCAAGTTGATTGAACCAGGAACCCCTAAAGATTCCTGTGTTACAAACTATGGGCATGAGATACGGGTCGTCTCTATGCTCATATAACAAATCCAGTTTTATAATACGCAAACTTGATAATCTCAGGTTCTGTATGGCAGTCGACTTGCTGTCACTCTCAGTCGACTGCTCTTAGAACTTCTGAACAAGTTTGATTATTATAAATCTATACCAATTCAATCAGGTTCAATCAATAAGTAAAAGAGAAGGATTCAGAAGAATTTAGCATTACATGACTACGGTTTCAATCTACCCAACTATGAAATTAGTTCCACATAATAAGACTTTTATTGACTAACAGTTTCGAATACATGATTAACATAAAAGAACTAGAAAGAGAAGAAATAAACTGATGATGTCCGGCCAGATAGGTCGACTGGCTGTCACACAGTCGACTGTCTCGTTCCCTTCTGAGTACTTGATCTCCTCTCTTCTTCGGTGCCCAGAATAATGCCTCTTGGTTGATATTTATAGAACACGGGAAGAGAATTAGGGTTTGCACCTTTTGCAGAAAAGTCCTCTTCTTTCCTTTATTTCTTTCCTTCTTTAATCTGCGTTTTATTTCTTTCTCTTTTCGTCTTTTCTTCCTTTTCTACTTTGATTTGGATTTAGATGAGGATGGATCTTTAATTATCTTATCTTTCCACTCCGCTGGATGCAATCGACTGGTGTTGGATGTAAGTCGACGGCACCGAGACATCTGTGGCTTCATGATTCATCAGTCAAGTCGACTGATGTTGGAGAAGTCGACTGTGCCGAGTCCCATCAATCTCTCTGTCCAGTCGCCTGTTTAAAGACCCAGTCGACTTATGCTCTGCAGTTTCTGTGTATCATCCTCTCAATCTGTATTAGTCTTGATCTGCTTCGTTTGGCTGCTTTTAGGCTGTTTCCCATGGAAAAGAGAAAAGAAGAGTAAATTACCACATATAGAGCATTTAAATGTCTAATTGCACTAAGATTATTGCTCCTAAATGTGAATATTATTGGGTTCATCATTCACTTAATGAAAAATTATTTATTTTTGAACGTAGTGTGCACGTGCAATATTTTTGGTAAATATTTTCATCATGATGAGTATAGATATTTAAATATGTGCTTTAATTATCTTGTATAAAGCCCTCTTTCAATAAGACATAAAGCCCTTTTTCTTAAAGCCCAAAATTTAATTCATTTATTTTATTTTAAAATTACTATTTTGGCCCATAAACTAAATCCCATGAGTTAATTTATTTTTGAATACAACTTGTCATGTAGGATACAATTTAAAGATTATTTTTATACAAAATTTAATGTACAAATATTTTTAGAGGCAAATGCTTGCACGTGCATTGCACGTACACGTGCATAGTGCACTCCCAAGCATGGCCGGATTGCATTTTGGAGGGAATGGGAAAAATTTGAGTGGGATCATGGTGGAGTGGTTATTTGATCATGGGTGGTTAGTATAACTCCTCCTTAAATCATAGCCATTCGTTCCTAACTCCTACTTCAATCTTAGCCATCCATTTCCCTAGATTTTTAGTATAAATACCCCCCCCCCCCCATGGCTAGTTATTCTTGTGCTTATTAATTCTTCCCAACCTATAGTCTAGAATACATTATCTAGTAGCTTATTTAGTGAGTAAAAGATTGAGTTGTGTGTGGGAGTTGTGCTTGCAACAAGAAGGGGAGGCCGGCATAGGAGAGCTCTCGGTTGGCTTGTGGAAGCGCTCGGTTTTTGGTGTTCTTGGAGGCTCGAGTGCGCGCTTCTAGGAGGAGGATCGTTCGTGTGCAAGGACTTTCGTTTAGGAAGTTGCTAATTGTATTTGTCTCTCCATTTAAGGTGGGTAAATTTTCCCTATTTCTAAATAGGAATGCATGCTAGATTTAATTAGAAAAATGATGCATGAAAATGATTAATAAGAATGCACATTTAATTGGAAAAAATGATCCCTAATTGATTGATTTGTTGATATGCAAATTATATGTGTTTCTATTATTAAAATTCAAGTTGTGTGCGATATGAACATGGCTATGAATTGTGTAAAGAAACCTTCGTTAGTAGCATAAAAAATTATGTGCAAAGATTAGTAAATTGACTATGTCCCTTTATGTGCTAAATTGGAAATTTTGTTATGATGTTGTAACAAATAAATTACGATACAATTGTTACGTTCGTGAAATAAATAAGAGTAGAAAATTAGTATAGAGATTAATGAAATTATAATGTCGAAAAAGAATGTATTAGTGATAGTATATCAAATTAACCAAATTGTATGGTAGATTTGTGTTAATTATTGGAAAAAATATGTTTAATTATCTAAGAAAATTATTCTCATATATTGGAGTGTAGTTCATGATGGATATGATTAATCTGGAATTTTTACAGTAGGTTAGTAAGAACAATCTGAAATGAGATTTTGATGTACATCGATATATTTTAAATAACAGAGAGTATGGGTTAAATAAAATTCGAATTGTACTAGTGACATCCCGAGCCTATAGCTCGAGTGGTAGGATCGCTCTAAATCGCTACAGTATATATATGTGGGGGCTTCTCCGAGGTTGAGGGATCGAATCCCGTTGACACCATTCTTTTATTTCGAACATTTTTTAAAAAGAAACAGTGCGGCCGAGAGCACTTAATGCTCTCAGTCTCTCTTCTATGCGTAGGCAGCACCCGGCCTAGTGGTTTGTGCCTTGGTTGTTTCTCCTGTGGTCGCTGGTTTGACTCTGGGTCTCAGCTGTGATTATATTAAGGGAAAAACAAATTTTTTTTGGGTGTTTTAACGATCAAAAAAATATGAGAAAAATATGATTATTATCTTAAAAATATGTAGAGTTTATGAAAAATAATTTGAGAATTATTTGTATGAAGTGGAGCATGATAGAGAATAAAAGTATAAAAAAATTCTAACACTTGCATTTGTATAAAGTTGTATCTTACAAAAGATTTAAAATGGAATGTTAGAAAAGAAATACGAATAAAAAGGAACTATATGAAGTGATGTGAATTATTCTCAATGAGAATGGTGTGACAATTCATGATGTGTAAATATTCACCTTTGATTGAATAACTAGTGATGTGGTTTTTAATGTGGAAATAATATTTCATGAGTTACATGATGAATAGTTGAATTTAATGTATAATTATGGAATATTAAACGATTTAGAGATCATGATTGGAAAAGAGAAACACTTTTGAGTATGATAACTCGACATGTGAACTTATAAGTTGGAAATGCTCAATTTTGGAAATTTGAATTGAAATTGAAACAAAAGAGTAGCTAAGTCTCCCTCGGCATTTGGAAAGAAATAAAATGAAAATTGAAAAGAAAGACCAAGGTTGGTCATGTTTGAATGAATGAATAAGTCCGGTTTAGTGGAGATGCTAACTCTAGAGCTTTGATTTTTGTTCATGATTCTAATAAAAACTAAGGATTAGTACATAGTGGAGACGTGATGAAAGTAGGAGAAAAACATGAGTTGAGGGCCATCGGATTGGCGGCGTGAGAGTATTTCACAGGCTGTCTTCACGATGCGTCGTGACATGACGTGGATACTGCTCCAGAGTACCGTCCCGGTGGTGACGCTTGTGGGATGTTTGGTGACTGCAAGAGAATCGTGTGCCATGAAAGAGGCTGAATTGCCACAGGCTATCTTCACGATGCGTCGTGACATGAGGTGGGATTCCCCTCCAGGTTTTCTGTACACGTGCTTGTACTCATAAATCATCTAAGATACCTACTGTAGTTACAGTAGTAGTATTAAGTCATGACGAGGGATTGAACCCTACAAAGATGAAGAACGATTAAGGGCTTGCCCTCGGACCTATGTAGTATGGGATGCATAGAATCCGAACAAGTGTGCATTAGTGTCATATAATATAAATAACTGCATTAAGGACTAAGTGCACAATCACAACACGACATCAATAGGGTATTCCCTTTAGTTTGATATGTGACAAGTTTGTGTTTGTTAAATATGGAAAATAAGTTATATTATTTCCGGCATAGAGAGGATGACCGTGTATAATGTTCGTCGGTTGAATAAACTGACGTACCCACAGTCTTATATGCAGGTAAGTGACATGATAAAGATTAAAGAGGAACAGATGCTTAAAGATTATTCAATGTTGTTGTACATTCATTTAAATGTTGTAATTTTACTTCTGCTGTGCAGTGTAAATTGTAATGAATTTATGTAAACTCTGATGTAAAGTGAAAAGTTCAAATTTCCTTGTAAAATTGTACTAAATGAAGTGGAAAGATCCTGTAGAACATCTCAAATTCAGTTGTATTTGGGATTCGGGGCGTTACAAGTATAGTACAGATTGATAGATGAGAAAAGAGTTTAAAAAAATTAGTTAATTAGATTAATAGATTAATCTTTATCTAAATTTTCTAATTAACTAATTAATTAATTAACTAAACTTACCTAAGAGCATCTGTAGTCGTTGACGGTGAAAAAATGGATATATGGATAAATAGAAATAAAAATCGAACTTTTGCTGCACTCGTTCGAAGCTATTTTTTAGCAATCTATCTTATAATAATAAGCGACGGAACATGAAGTGCCGTCGGAGAGGGAAAAAAAACCAGTTAATTTTGTGGGACGGCACTCGAAGTGCCGTCCGATCGGAAAATAAAAATAAAAATACACGGTGCGACAGCACATGAAGTGCCGTCGGAGAAGGGAAAAAAAAGAAAAAAATTTGGACCGAATATCACGGACGGCACATGAAGTGCCGTCCAAGAGGGTAGCCCAACTTTTTTTTGTCATTTTCCACTTTTCCAAAAATTACAAAAACATTTCAGTAATTACAAAAAATTACAAAAACATTTCAGAAATTGCAAAAAAAATTTAAAAATTGCAAAAACATTTTCAAAAATTACAAAAACCTCCGGACGGCACTTCATGTGCCGTCCGAGGAATTTGGGCTGGAATTTTTTTTTCTCAAAGGACGGCACTTCATGTGCCGTCCGATGGGAGGGAGTGTTTTTTAATTGGAAAAAAAAAATCAAGGGTTCAAGTGCCGTCCGACGTTGCAATTTTTTTTTTTGGGTGCGACGGCACTCGAAGTGCCGTCGCTCAAATATGGATAATTCTCAAATCGATTCTCATTTATCGCAATCGACTGTAGCGATTTATTGATAAAATGGATATTTGGCAAACGAGTGCAGCACGTTCGTTTGCCAAATATCCATTTTATCGATATTTGGCAAACGACTACATATGCTCTAATAAACTAACCCTAAGAGCATCCACAGTCGTTTGCTATAATTTCCAAATATCCAAATTATAGCAAACGATCCCCAAAACCATGCTGCAGTCGTTTCTCAAATTTGGATAATATGGCAAAGCTGCTATTTCTATTTCTCAAATATGAGAAACCATATGAGCTTTCTCAAATTATAGAGGACGGGGTATGATACCCCGTCTCTTCTATATAATATTTTTTAAATCTGATCAAACGGAGAATGATACTGCGTCCCACATATTTTTAATTTTTTTTTTTTTAAGAAGAGGTAGGACGGGGAATGATACCCCGGACGGGGTATCAAACCCCGTCTCTCTAATTGAAGCAAATTTTTTATTTTTAAAAATTGTTCAAACGGGGAATGATACCCCGTCCGGGGTATCAAACCCCGTCCCACATATTTGACCCGAGTTGAAAATCCCCTCAGACGGGGATAGATACCCCGTCCGGGGTATCATTCCCCGTCCAAGGATAGAAGCCCAGAATAGCATTAAATGGTGATTGCAATTAATTGGGTATGTTTAATTAGGTTTAGTTAGGTATTAATGCTGATTAGGAGTAGTTAGGTATTAATTGATTAGATTTAGTTATTATTTTATTATTTAATTTAGTTAATTAATATAGTTTAATAGTTAATAGTAATTAACTTTTTTTAATTTGTTTGAAACGATCGGACGGGGTATGATACCCCGTCTCTCTAAAAAATAGAAAAAATATAGCAAACACGACTGCAGCCTACGATCGTATTTGCTATTACTGTAGCTGCCATATTATAGCAAATGAGAAAAACGACTGTGGATGCTCTAAGATTTCTACTTCTATATATCCAGCAGAGAAGTGGGCGTGAAGGAGGATTGGTGGGTAGGTGTGGCTACAGGCTTGGTTGGCGGCTGAAAGGAAAAAAAACGGTAATATAAACAGAGAGGCTGCGTTCTCACGTGGGCGGCTCGTGGTTCAAGGAAGAAGGGACAGCAGGCAGGCGCGTGACGTGGCGTGGCTCAAGACGACGCGGTTTCAGCAAGTCAACGTGACGTGGCGTCTGCTGGCTCGGTTTTTAATGCAGACAGAGAAGAAGACTGTGCGACGTTTCGGTTTGCAAATTTTTATTTACAAAACAGTATTTTTGTAACTTCTCATCTTCTAAATTTTATTATGCAATCCATGAACAAATTTGTTAGTTGCAATTTCAATATGAACTAAATTTTATTTTTCTAGGACTTTGATGTAGCCTAGTTTTGAGAACACAATTTTTAATTCCGTATTATTTTTCTATTTTTTCATGGTTGTGTTTGATCTTTGTGCGTTTGATCTTTGTGCGTTTGATCTTTGTGCTTAATGCTTACAATTATTTGGCTAATTTTTGTATGATTATTGGATCATGGAAAGACCGAGAGGTAATTTGTTATTTAGAACAATAAAAATTGAGCACTATTGATTGAGCGAAATTAGAGATAATTTACCGCGATTAATGTGACAGTTAAGAAATCCACAGAACTTAAGGAGTCTTCGATTAATTAAATTTGCATAGAGATGTGACAAACTGTTAGTTGGAGATATTTTTGGTGTTGTTCGAGAGAAAGCATTGAATTATTTGGGGATTTTAGTCTACAATTTGGAAAATAATATTTTTATTCATATGGAGTTATAAATTGTGTGGGATAAACTAGGTGAAATCAAAAGCCCTAGAATTAATTTTACCGTTAACAAATTACAAAAATTTCACATCCCGCTCCCTCTTCATTAATTTAGTTAGTTTTCTTTAGATTAATTTAATTTAGTTGTTTAATCCTTTATTAACTTTGATCTTCCAAATAGTGATTCATCTAGTAAATTCGGTACTCAATAAAATAATTAGTTTCTGTGGGTTCGACACTCTATTCACTTAACTATACTACTTGTAGTGATTTTGTATACTTGCAAATATTCACATCAGTATACATATGTAATTGAGTTGCATTGAAGAGAATTGTACAAATACATACATATGTATAATTGGAGTGTATATATATATATGTATATTGTAGTGGTGTACAAGAAACTCACACCAAATCAAATAAAAATCCCCCAACCTCACTCTTTCTCCTCATTCCCTTCTCCACCGACCTTCACTTTCTTCCCCATTTGATGATCACCGAAACCCAAATCTCCATCTCCTCTCATTTCTAAATCCAAAATTTTCCTACAATTCATCATCTTCTACTCCTTCTACTTCTTCAAAGAAGAAAAACAAAAGAAAGAAAGAGAGAAGGAAAAGAAAAAGGTGGAGTCTTTGTGTGGTAGAAAAGGAGAAGAGAGGGTTTCATTTGAAGACCAATGAGGAGGAGCAAGGAAAGGCGCAAGCAAACAAGCTAGGAGATTTTCTTGCAACTACAAAAAGTGGGTGATACTCTAACTCTAATTTTAGTTTCTTTTTATGTATATGTGAATTTTGGCATGTGGTAGTAAGTTAAGAAGAAAAAAAGTTGATTGCCTTATATGAAAATTAACATGCTAAGAAAAGATAGTTGTATGGTAAGAACAACTTATTTCATGTGCTTTGTTTGAGAAGCTTGTCGTGATGTGAGTTGGGGAATTTCTAACTCATAAACGGTTGAGAATTTTGAACTCAAATTTTTAGGAATTGTTTTGCCATGTATCTAGGGTACCCATGAATTTTTTCATAATATTTGGAAGCCATTTAGTTGCCCAAACACTAGACTCAATTTCGGACAGAGAGCAGTCAAAAAGTTGCTGACTGTGTGAGAATTGTTATGTCTTTCCGAAATTGTAACTCCGTTTTAGCTGGGTATTTTGAGCTGAAAATTTTATGGATGGTCTTGTATGTGTCTGCAACCATAATCCCAAATTTTACATTTTTCTGAAGTTGTTTGATGCCTCAAAAAATTCTTGAGTTACAACTGATTGTGATGACTAAAGCTATGGCTGTCTGTTTAAGAACTGAAGTTCAACCATGCGTAACTACTTGTGTATACATGAGATTGTAATAAAACAAATTCAGTATCTTTTAGTATGAGTCTACATCCTAATTCTAAAATTTTAGATTTTTGTGATGACATTTGATGAATTTTCAAAAATAAATTGCATGTATGAGTAAGGGCTCTGCCTGAAATGCAGTAAGATTTTTGTGCCATGTTCAAAGAGTTATAACTCTCTGCGTAGTAGGAGTTTAAATGCAATTTTTGGACACAATGGAGTGGTGTATGTCTAATTATAGATTCTTAAAATTTCATGAGCTTTGGACTTAAGGTTGATTTGTTATTGAATTTCAAAGTAGACCCGGTTCAGCTGAGTACAAATTGACTGATCTGTGAAGATGTGAAAATCTGGAATTATGTGTTAAGAATTTGGAATATTGATCAACTAGAGATTGGTAGTAGGGAACCATAGCTTTCCAAAACATCTGGAATTATGTAATTCTAGTTTATGGTTTGGAAGTTATGAATTATGATTTTCCTAAGACCGTGGCAGATCCAGTCTATATTGAGACTTTGTTGTTGAATGAATCAATTTTGGCATGTCTGTGCACCTAATAGAAATTGATGTTTTTGAGGACTCTAATGATTGAATATGAGGATTTGTTCAACTATGAAGTTGTAGTAGACACTCCCACCTTTCCATAAAATCCGGAATTGAGTAATTCCGATGAGTTAGCAAATTTTTATGCTATTGGAAAAGTGCAGGAAGGAACATATAGCTGAGAGTGTATTGGGTTTTTATAGTATCAAAATGATTGAATTTTATAGCCTAGGGTCTTAGCTTTCCAGAATGGGTGGTATCAAGAAATTCCAAATTATATCTTGGAAGATATGGGTGTTGCAAGTTCGGCAACCTGTTGCCTTGATCGACTTCAAACATGTATTAACACAGCGGACTTGAGTTCTGTAGAGAATTTGAGGGATTTGTCAACTAGGGGATTGCAGTAGAGTCTCCTGCCCTTCTAGAAAACCAAATTTTGTTGGATTTCGATGAGTGTAGCTTGAGTCACCACAACAGCTTATGATTGGAAGATTAATAAAAAATTTCCCTGCATGACACAGTATGGTGACCATGAGATATTGAATTTAAGATGTTTTTGGCACTTCATTTGGGACTTAGACAAGTTTTCTGTGCTTAGTACTCATGATGGACATGAGTGAGTTGAGAGGATGGCTACATGGTTGATTTGTGACTGGTGTCTTGAGGCTTGGGTCTGTCAATAGTCGAGTATTTGTGGTTGTATGTATTTACCTTCATTCACAAATTATATGCATCTTTTGGGCGCCGTTGGACTACTCGCTGAGATTCACGGGCTGAGGGTATGGTCGATGACCTATGAAGGTATTGGGAATCAGTGAGTGCAATTCCCGCGATTAATTGTTATTTTGACAGACCTGTTAGGTTCAGCATTGTTGGATGCGACACCATGTATGATTTAAGTGGTAGCATGTTTTCAGTAAACTGTTTTTTATTAAGTTTCATTTACTGATCACTTGAAGACCAAATTGGTGTTAGAGGTGATTCCCTATAATCCGACTCGTTCTGAGAGTTAGCACTAGATGGTGATAACTAGGGTTGTCTCTTCCTATCATTAGGGATACGTGTTGTGGTGCGTATCTTGCACTGTTGATTCCTGAAGTGCCGTGATAAGAACGGGAGCTTCCAGTCAGATAGGGGGTTTTAGACCTCCGAGGCCGTCATGTTCTTATGTTGTGTGGACATGAACGGACCATGGGGTTGTTGTCCCATGGATCTTCGGTGCCATAGATATGCAATTGTATATCTGTAAGTTCGTCACAAGCATTTGGTATGATTCAATTTGGGGCATTAGTGGCAACAAGAACCACTGTATTTGTATTTAGCAGTAATAACTACATAATTACCAGCCACGATTATATCTATCAGGAACGGAAAGAGTACAATAGTAGACTGCATTGCATAGCGAAGGTTCGAATCCCTGAAACTAGATAACCGGCTCAATCTGGAGCACATGTAGTATGGAATGCATGCATATCCACAGTCTTGCTGACATTAGATTAAATGCATCCGTTTTGTACTCTGTATATTGCGTTAGACCTCAGGTCATGGCATACACAGACACTAGGAAGTTAGGATGCACGTTTATTTTCCATTCAAGAAGAATTGTGACTGCTAGTTGGAGATCACTGTTTTTTTTATCAGCATTGCGTCAGTAGAATTACTAACGTACCCCCCTTTTTAGGTACTGGATATCGGATCACGAGTGCAGGAGAACCCAAACCGCAGGGCATCCAAGTGGTATGGCAGTGTACATGCCTACCATTCCAGCAGATGCCATGATACCAGAGTAGTGCAGCAGAAGAATTTGAGCTACGGGGCACAACTCAGGGAAGCAGCAGGACCACTCAGCGGAATTCGGCAGTGATCAGTCGATCATCAAGGAAGACAGTCGATAGCTTCAAAGGAGGAGTCTGGTTATTTGTAACAAATTGTAATGGGATTATGTAATTTGTATTCCTTATTCAAGAACAAGATAAGGGTTGTAATTATTGATGTAATGAACTTATTTGGTAATAAAAGTTCTTAAATTTCCGTGTTATTTATTGTGTTGAGATGCATTTGAAGGCAAAAATTCTGGTTGTGCCACGGATGTCCAGAAACAGGGATCCGAGGTGTTACATGTAGTACATTGAGCCTTAAACAGACTTACACCATGCGACATAGGCAGAAATCCCCTTTTGGACTCTTGCAGATTAAAATGTTTCAATACTTTATCTATGTATGTACTCTGACTCAGGCTAACCAATCTTCTTAATCTATCTTTATAGATATTGATGCCTAATACATAAGTAGCTTCACCAAAGTCCTTTATGGAGGAAAAAAAAGCATTTCCCTAGCCAAGTCTTTACAGACTGTAAGGTAGGGATGTCATTTCTGTTGAGTAGTATGTCATCTACATACAACACCAGAAAGACAATTGTGCTCCCACTAACCTTCTTGTAGACACAAGTTTCATCTTCATTCTTGATGAAACCAAACTCTTTGATTGCATCATCGAAGCGAAGATTCCAGCTTCTAGAAGCTTGATTTAAACCCATAAATAAATCGTTGCAGCTTACACATCTTTCCAACATCCTTTGGAGTGACAAAACCCTCAGGCTATGTCATGTATACATCCTTAAAAAGATTTCCATTTAGAAAAGTAGTTTTGACATCCATCTGCCAGATTTCTACTGCAATAACAAGCAAGATCTGAATGGATTTAAGCATGCAACTGGGGAAAAGTCTCATCATAGTCTACACCATAAACTTGCTTGAAATTTTTAGCCACCAACCGCCCCTTAAAGTTTTGCCCATTACCATCCATGTCAATTTTCATTTTGAAAACTCATTTGCACCCAATAAGTTTTACCCATTCAGGTGAGTCTACCAAGGTTCATACTTGGTTGGCATACATGGATTCCATCTTAGATCTCATTGCTTCAAGTCATTTCTCAGAGTCTAGGCCTTTTACAGCTTCCTAATAATTCATAGGCTCATTTTGATCAATGAGCAATACATCACTATATTGAGTCACGAAAAATCTATATCTCTCGAGTTGATGAGGAATCCTACTAGACTTACATAGGCTTTGTGCTACTTGAGCAAGTTGTTGTTCCACAATATTTTGTGGAGTCTACTCCATTTTCACCATTGGTTCGGTGCTACTTTGCGAAGTTTGAATTTCTTCAAGTTCTATCTTACTCTCACTGATTCTCTTGGAGACAAATTCTCTCTGTAGGAACACAGCAGTCTGTGCGACAAACACTTTGCCTTCGGTGGGATTATAGAAATACTATCTCTTGGTTTCTTTGGGATATCATACAAAGAAGCACTTTTCATATTTGAGACCAAGTTTATCAGATACTTGGCACCTTACATAGGCTTCACAACCCCAAATCTTTATAAAAGACAGACTGGGACGCCTCTTAGTCCATATATCATATAGTGTCTCTTGAACCGTTTTAGATGGAATATGGTTAAGTGTGAAAGCAGCTGTTAATAGAGCATGTCCCCAGAAGGAGCTTGGAAGATCTGCATGACTCATCATGGATCGTACCATGTCTAACAAGGTCTGGTTCCTCCTAAAAAATCGTTACCATGTCTAACAAGGCACGGCTTTTTTTCCAACTAAAAAATTGTTTTAATAATTAAAAAAATCGAAAAAAAATTAATAAAAAATCATGGGAGACTTTTTGATTTTTTTCTCCTTCCGACGGATCTTCAACATCCGTCTAACAAAAAAAATTATTTAATAATTCATTTTATATACATTTCGCACTCCGATGGAACTACACAGTCCGTCTTATAATTCTTTTATTGTAAATTGCTATAAAATAGCATTGGACGACTACAGCAAACGCTAAAAATGTTATATGTAAATATGCATTTAGCCATTTTTTGACAATCACAACTGTGGATGCTCTTATGATTACCTCTTATACAATTTAAACCCCTCATCCCTCACCTTTAAAACTGTTTTGAAAAACCCATTTTATTAAAATATAGCTAAACTTGACTGCTAATAAGACGTGAACACGTTATTTTTAAAAAGTAAATTGTAAACAGAACAGCACAGCACATAAACCAAAAGCAGCATATTTTTATTACGAAAAAGTAAATTTTAAATACATCATGAGACCAAGTAAATGACGATAGATATATTTCTGTCAAAAATAGTTTCTTTTAAAAAACAGGGGTTTATGAAATATTTTGACAAGGGTTTGAAGTGTAAAATAAACTTAAAGGGGCTAATAGAAAATTTGTGGTACAACAATGGGCCTATGAAATGTATCCCCTAAACATTAAAAAATCTAATATCTAAAACCAAGTTAATTCCTATACTAGTTGAAAGTGAACATAAGAATAAGAAATACACACCTAGAGAGCTTTGTAGCAACTAGCAAGTGAGTATGCTTAGAGTTGGCAAACAAATCAAGAGATAGTTTCAATTACCAGAGACAGAACAATAAGATAGAGATCTGCAAGGTATGATATAACATCCCCAAGTGCAGAGACGGACTTGTTTATTAACTGCGATTCCTTTAACCTTCCACCTCAGTTTTTCCCACTTGCTCCCTTCCAGCTAAATACACAAGCCACATGTGGCTCTTGCTCCTCTTCCCGTTCACCATATTCTCGCCCTTTAAAATAACTCTCACCATGCTGTGAAAGAAGAAATAATATAATGACCTAATGTTTCTTTTGGAAAGCCTAAACTACTTTTCTAACTCTAAAAGAATTTTTAGAATTAAAATTGGTGTTAGTAGAACTGACTAAAAGTTATTTTAGCTCCTCCAGAAAAAATCGCTAAACAAAAATATTTTCTTGGCAACACTTTTTAAGACAGTTATGCAAGATGACAAACAAGTCATATACCAAATTTATGCACCATATCTATTTTTCAATTCAGATATCATGTACTTATGAGAGAAACCAGTCTTAGAAGTTGGCTTCATTAAGTGACAAAAAACGTAATGGCGACAATATTACCAGTGAGAATGGCTACAGAGTTCATTTGTGTTAGTAGATCCAACGATATGTTATTTTCCCCATTTGGAGTATCACCCGCACATCTCTTGTATGCTAAAGGTTTGAGCCTCCACAAGGCCAGGTGCATCCTCAGTTCCATCTGCTACTTGCTTTACTTCCAACCTACAACAACAATTAGATGTTGAATATATGACAAAGTTTTAACTAAATTCGACTAAATTTAAAAAAACAAAACCAAAAAATATATGATTACTTATTTGTATGTTGTTCAGAATTCTCTACAACAAGGTCTCTAATCTTCTCATTGTAAACCTCCAACATGCTCACAGTAAACTTGTATCTGATCATTGAACACCTCTGAGTGGAACTTTTCAATAGTTCTTTTTTTTAGAATAAAGATGACCTCGTCATCGTTTCATTAATGATAATTAACGAAACCCAGCATTACAACACAACAAACAACAAAAGAAAACGAAACTAAGGAAGTCTAGCATCTCATTAGTATAATGCATCGACAATCAAAAGCAAAAGCAAAATACAGGAACTTGAAATACAAAATACTCTCTTTCTCGTCAGAAATACTCTCTACATCTGAAGCTTCTTCCTGTTAGCCGCCTGACCTGCCATGCATAAATGAAACCGTAAATTCGATGCATAAAAATAGGAAAAGTCTAATTGCAATTACGAAAATAGAAGTTATTTCGGTCTAGCCACAATCCCCAGATTCCCGCAGCTATTGATAAATCTCAGGCCTCTCTATCCTCTTTTTTTATGCTATCCCCCCTTCCAATGTCACATGCCTCTGAAATTGAGGCGGGACAATCGAAGCACCCAAACCCTAGACTGACTACCTCCCACGTTAATTTTGTCGTATTACATTTGAAAAATATATGGTCTGTGTCCTCATCGTCGTTGTTGCACCTAGAGCACTGGATCTCGATCTACATACTGTTAGTGTTAGTGCCCTAGAGACAATGTGATTGTGCTTCTAGGAAATACTTTTGTTAATTAATGATTGTGTTCTATTGATTACTATATGTTAATTTATTATGTCTTAATTTACTGCGATAAAAATGTTAGAGTAATAAATGTCCTTGGAATATATAATACGTATTCTATATCTTTAAGTATGTGACTTAAAAATGAGATTATATGAATAGTGTTTATATTCCTAAATATCCCTAATCAAGCATTGTCATTATGGGACAATAATAATGCATGAAGATTAGTATGTTTGTTGACTGATGACCACATCTCATTGGTCATAGGTATAGTGATACTAAAGTCAAGAACATAGGTGCATGTAAGATTCTACATGGCACTGGATAGACCCATAGTGAGATTCTTCATGTTTAAATAAAGTCATAAGAAAGACTCACAGTGATAATGGTGTAATGATCCTCTGACTTGAGATCATTATATTTCTATACGAGGATTAATATACTTTGACTACATTAAAAGTTACCTTTGACCGGGTGATGATAAAAGTGGACATCGGGTATATTATGAGTCGTATGAGAAATATGAATGATAGATAAAGGATTTAACCCTCCTATAATTAGGAGAGATATTATTGGCCTCTTGATTGAGTGAGACTATGAAATGCATGGCCATGCTCGAATAATGATTTGTTTTAATAGTCTACTCATTGATCAAGGAAACCCGGATTAAATGTTGAAGAGGATGACTGAGAACATGCTTCGAGTTTAATCTATAATATTTGGTTAAAGGGATTATATTACACGGAAACATTAATCACGAAAGGTTTTATTGGATCACCAATTATTATTATTACTTGGGTAGCAATGATGTATTACTAGATGCCGCTCATTGTTTATAATTTTATTATTGGATATTAAAATTATTTCCAACGTAATAATAACCTAAAGGGTCACACACAAGAACGCTTGAAGGAGATTTGATTTAAATTATGAATTTAAATTAAATAGTAATTCGAATTTATTTATGATATTAATTAAGTGGGACTTAATTAATTAATTAAATATAATTTCAAATTTACTAATGATTAGAATTAGAATTATATTAGAATATTAATTAAGTTTGACTTAATTATTTATTTAATTAGGAATTCTAATTTTAATAAAAGCCCAATAGGATTGGGCTTTAGAAAAACCAGATTTGTCTCTCTATATAAAGATCTTAAACTCTCAAATTAGTTTTTAAGGCTTAGAGAAAAACCCTAGCCGTTTTGAGAGAAGAAGATGGAGATAGAGAGAATTTGGTTTTCGGATGCTAGTACATCGCTCCTTCAAAGACCAAGTGTTCGTGTGGATACCGATAGAGCGTAGATCGCGTGAGCGGGATGCGTGGTGATTCAAGGAGCTTGGACCTCCATTAGTCATCCTTTCTCAACTGTTAAAGCTTCGTTTTAAGGTAAACGTTCATAACTACGAATTAAACGTCTTGTTTTGCATGGATCCTGCGATTGGGTTTCGATTTTATTGTTTCAATCGGCTGCATTTATGCCCCGAAAACCCAACACTGGTATCAGAGCCACTTGCGAAAACGTTTTAATTCGTTTATTTGTTACAGTTTTGATATATATGCATAAACTGTAAGTTAATGATGATTGAGATGATCATATGATGATCTTATAATCTGTATGTATACTGATATGTATATGATTTATGTTTGTTCTAATTAAGAGAATCGTATTCGATATGGATTCTGAAACGGCTGCTGCAGATTTGCGGAAATCTATTTCTAGTGTCCGATTTTTGCAAATGAGTACCTTTTCGGAAAGGGAAACGAGCGTCTGAACAAAACTGATAGCTTATGCTATCACCGACTCGTCTGTAAGGCGTTTGACGCCGTTTAGTGCCTGAAATATGCAATTTTATGTTTTCAGATTTAATTTCAATTTTCTGAATTATGCCTTATATGATTTTTATGATTGGATCATGATGAAATATGATATGGTATAACATGATAAGATAATATATGATATTATTTGAATATTATATATTTGTTCTTATCGCGTAGATTGTATACGATACGGTTTCTGAAAAATTGCGCAGATTTAGTGAAATTTGCGTACTGTATCCGATTTTCGCAAACCATATATGGTTTTTGACTGAAATCAGGCCACTGAGCAAGACTGACAGAGTCAGGTTCGCATCTGTAAGCCGTTTAACGCCGCTTACTGCCTGTAAACAGCGATTTATGGGTTTTTGATTTAATTTCGAATTTTCTGAAAATTGTTTTCTGAGATGTATCTTATATGATCATATTGGATATGATATGTACTGTTATGTATTGATGTATGGTGACATATGGTGATGTCTATTAATTGTTTACTTGAGCATGGTGCTGGTTATGGCCTTAAGACCCTTAGATTAATGGTTTATGGTTTTGGTTTTGTAAATTCGACTTGCATGTCGTTTTCTTCATTCTTGTAATTGTATAATCTCGAATGTAACTCGAGTTTTATTATGTAAGTACATAAGTACATTAGTATAGGTTGTTTTCAATTATTCAATGTAATGTACTTGAAGATTGAAGGACGATCCAAGAAGTGGAGCAACCAAGGAGAATGAAGACATGTAATTGTATTTATATTTTCCACCATAGATTGACCTCGATCCTTTCATTAGCTTGAAAGGATCGTGTAGGATAAAGGCCATAACCAAGCACGTTTACATACTGCACTTTACATATTGATGTGTGAATGTCTGTGTAGAATACATTATGATGCATGCTTCAATTAGATTAATAATGTATTAATGTATGTATTAGATACATCACCCATGCCATGCCTGCTTAAACAAGATAAAATCTATAACGATTTAAGAGATGCATGCTTAATTAGATTAAGATGAATGTATTAGATACGAAACCCCATTCATGCTTAAACAAGATAAAATCTATAACGATTTAAGATGAACATTAAATAAACGATCATGAGATTCTTGTGTTTATGAAACACGGTAATTAAATATGAATTTTCATTATTCAACGATTGAATGATTTTGTCAACAACCGATTACGAATCTGTAAGAAAAGGGGTGCCAATAATGCCGTCTGTGCGTTAACCTCTGATCTGGAAATCATTCATTCAACGAATTTTGATTTGAAATATTTGATTCAAGGAAAAATTGAGAATCTCTTTATGATGGGATCATGATCGTTTATAAGTAAATCCCTTAATAAATATTAAGTTAAACAAGATGCTTTCCAATGAATAACACTCATCAAGGCCTAGATCATAAGGGGTGGGTTTGCCAAAGCAGAGTGCTCCTTTTAATCGTGGTGAGGTGCGAAAGAGTAAATGTGATACTCGTTATGTTGATTCATTGGGCCTAACTTAACTAAGTCGTCACAATAAGATTATGAACTTAGAAGCATAGAGTTTGGCGAAAAATTTATTAGATAAATTAGAGCAATGGTTGTTCACCAAACTATCTAAGAGTTATATACGTGATATAATTGACAAATGTTGTCTACCTAAATAGTTGTGTTTTGGGAGTTTCGGCCAACGCTGACTCAAGACATGATGAAATATGGATCTTGGCTCACTAGAAAGATATATAATAAATGCTTTCCGAATTAATAGTAAGGGCTATTAATTTGATCAAAATAGTGGGAGATATATATTATGAATATATATGAATAATCATTTGAACATAAACTAATAATTCCGTAGACTAATTCTTTTATGCATTTTTACATTATAGATATTCTAATGGCAAACAACTCAAATAACTTCTCTGTACGATCTGTCCTTGAGAAGGACAAGTTGACAGGAACAAACTTCCTCGATTGGCAAAGGAATTTGAGGATAGTCCTCAGGTAAGAGTGAAAGCTCTATGTCATTTCCTCGCCCTGGACCTCTCCCTGTAGGTGCATCGGTTGATCAACGTAATGTTTATCAGAAACATATCGATGATGACACGGATGTCACTTGTCTTATGCTTGCGACTATGAGTCTTGAGCTTCAGAAACAGCATGAGCATATGGATGCTCATATAATGATAGAGCACCTTAAACGTATGTTTGAAGGACAGGCTCGTCAAGAGAGGTTTGATACAAGTAAAGCCTTGTATGCGTGTAAATAGGGTGATCGTGATCCAGTTGCACCGCATGTTCTAAAGATGATTGGATATATGGAGTACCTTGCTACTCTAGGTTCCGCCATCAGTCCGGAAGCTCAGATAGATCTAATCTTGCAATCTTTGAACAGCGACTATGCTCGAATTTGTAATGAATTACAATATGAATGAGATAGACAAGACACCTACCGAATTGTTGGCTATGTTGAACTGCTGAGACCAACATTCAGAAGGCGTCCCCTGCTCCCATAATGATGGTCAACAAAGGGAATGCCAAAGGAAAGGGTAAATGGAAAGGCAAGAACAAGATTGGATCTAAGCCTGCTAATCTAGAACCTGCTGTTAAGGCTTTGAAGCCTACTGGAGGTGTTGCAAAGGCAAAGGCAAAGGGTGATTGTCACTATTGCAAGAAGCCGGGTCATTGGAAGAGAAACTGTCAAACTTATTTGGAGGATCTGAAGAAACTGAAGGCTGTTCAGATTTCTGATTCAGGTATTTATATTATAGAAGTCAAATTTGTCTACTTCTACATCATGGGTATTAGATACTGGATGTGGTTCTCACATTTGTATAAATGTGCATAAACGGCGAAGGAGTAGAACTTTTGCGTTAGGAGAAGTCGACCTACATATTAGCAATGGAGCAAAGGTTGCTGCTTTAGCTGTAGGGACTTATTATTTATCGATGCCCATGGGGCTTATTTCAGAACTTGAGAACTATTTTACGTGCCTGCAATTTGCAGAAACATTATTTTGGTTTCTTGTTTGGACAAGATTGCCTTTTTGATTCAGAACAATTGTTGTTCCTTTTCATTAAATAATGTTACCTATGAGGTTGCACGTTTGTTTAATGGTTTATATGTTCTTGATTTTGATACTCCTATCTATAATGTAAATAATTAACGTCTAAAGATAAATGACTCAAATCAAACATACCTCTGGCACTGTCATTTAGGCCATATAAATGAGAATCGCATTTCCAAGTTACATTAGGATGGATACTTGGATAAGTTTGATTTTGAATCATACGAAGAATGTGAACTATGTCTCATTGGCAAAATGATTAAAACTCCTTTTACCGGATAAGGTGAGAGGGCCACCAAACAATTGGAATTGATACATAGTGATGTATGTGGTCCAATGCGTATGTTGGCAAGAGGTGGCTTTTACTAATTTTAACCTTTACTGATGATTTTAGTAGATACGGATATGTGTATCTTTTGAAGAACAAATCCGAATCGTTTGAAAAATTCAAAGAGTAAGAGATTGAAGAAGAAAAACAAATAGGCGAAAGTATAAACTCTACGATCTGATCGTAGAGGAGAATACCTAAGCTTAAAATTTCTTAAAAGCGTGTGGTATAGTATCACAACTCACTCCTCCTGGAACACCACAAAGACATGGTGTGTCTGAGAGGAGAAATCGCATTTTGTTGGACATGGTGCGATTGATGATGAGTCTAGGGGATCTTCCAATTAGTTTCTGGGGTTATGCCCCTAGAGACGGCTGCAGAAACACTAAACCGAGTTCCTTCTAAATCAGTTCAAAAGACACCATACATGAGATATGAACTGAGAAACGTCACAGCGTGTCATTTATGAAAATTTGGGGATATGAAGCGTTTGTGAAACGTATGATCTCTGACAAGCTAGGACCAAAATCAGATTTTGTGGGATACCCAATGGAAACAAAAAGGGTATTATTTCTATAAACCTTCCGAGAACAAAGTGTTTGTTGCTTGAATGGCTATGTTTCTAAAGAGAGATTTACTTTCTAAGAAAAATAGTGGGAGGACAATAGATCTCGATGAGGATCGAGAACCACAGAATAATGTTGAACCAGAGTTGGAACATGAGCAGAATGTGACTCAAGATGTTGATAACAACACTGCTCAAGAAACACAGGTTATTCGTAGATCTAGTAGGATTCGCTATGAGCCAGAGAGATATCGTGGATTTCTTCTGACTCAAATTGGCGATGTGATGATCATAGATGATGATGAGCCTCTCACCTACAAAGATGCTATGAATAGTCCAGATTTTCAGAGATGGCTGGAGGCCATGAAATCTGAGATGGATTCCATGTATGAAAATCAAAGTATGGACTTTGGTTGGACCACCCGAAGGGGTAAAACCCATAGGGTGCAAGTGGGTTTCTTGAAGAAAACTGACGTGGATTGTAATGTACAGACCTACAAAGCAAGACTAGTGGCGAAAAGTTTCAAGCAGATTCATAGTAGTGACTATGATGAAACTTTCTCACCGGTGGCTATGGTCAAATCCATCAGGATTTTGCTTGCGATAGCAACTTACTATGACTATGAAATCTGGCAAATGGATGTCAAGTCGATCCAAAGTTTGCTAGAATGGTCTGTGAGAAGCGATGGTCCATTTATGGATTATAGCCGGCCTCGAGGAGATGGAACATTCGTTTTGATGAAACAGTCAAAGAGTTTGGTTTCATGTAAAATGAAAATGTGTCGTGTGTTTACGAAGGGTTAGTGGGAGCCATGTGTCATTCCTAGTATTATATGTAGATGACATATTATTAATAGGGAATGACATTCCTAATCTACAGGTTGTGAAGATTTTGTTGGGAAATAGTTTCTCGATAAAAGACTTTGGCGATCATACATATGTCTTAAGGATCAGGATCTATAGAGATAGATCTAAAAGATTAATCAGTTTAAGTCAGAATACATACATATGTAAAGTGCATACTTAAGATAACGTTGCGGACCCACAAGACTAAGGCTTTGTCGCAGCAGAAGCACGAAGGTCACACTAGTTCCATGGGTATTAGATACATGAGTGATTGGCTCTAGTGCAAGTGGGAGATTGTTAGTGTTAGTGCCCTAGAGACAATGTGATTGTGCTTCTAGGAAATACTTTTGTTAATTAATGATTGTGTTCTATTGATTACTATATGTTAATTTATTATGTCTTAATTTACTGCGATAAAAATGTTAGAGTAATAAATGTCCTTGGAATATATAATACGTATTCTATATCTTTAAGTATGTGACTTAAAAATGAGATTATATGAATAGTGTTTATATTCCTAAATATCCCTAATCAAGCATTGTCATTATGGGACAATAATAATGCATGAAGATTAGTATGTTTGTTGACTGATGACCACATCTCATTGGTCATAGGTATAGTGATACTAAAGTCAAGAACATAGGTGCATGTAAGATTCTACATGGCACTGGATAGACCCATAGTGAGATTCTTCATGTTTAAATAAAGTCATAAGAAAGACTCACAGTGATAATGGTGTAATGATCCTCTGACTTGAGATCATTATATTTCTATACGAGGATTAATATACTTTGACTACATTAAAAGTTACCTTTGACCGGGTGATGATAAAAGTGGACATCGGGTATATTATGAGTCGTATGAGAAATATGAATGATAGATAAAGGATTTAACCCTCCTATAATTAGGAGAGATATTATTGGCCTCTTGATTGAGTGAGACTATGAAATGCATGGCCATGCTCGAATAATGATTTGTTTTAATAGTCTACTCATTGATCAAGGAAACCCGGATTAAATGTTGAAGAGGATGACTGAGAACATGCTTCGAGTTTAATCTATAATATTTGGTTAAAGGGATTATATTACACGGAAACATTAATCACGAAAGGTTTTATTGGATCACCAATTATTATTATTACTTGGGTAGCAATGATGTATTACTAGATGCCGCTCATTGTTTATAATTTTATTATTGGATATTAAAATTATTTCCAACGTAATAATAACCTAAAGGGTCACACACAAGAACGCTTGAAGGAGATTTGATTTAAATTATGAATTTAAATTAAATAGTAATTCGAATTTATTTATGATATTAATTAAGTGGGACTTAATTAATTAATTAAATATAATTTCAAATTTACTAATGATTAGAATTAGAATTATATTAGAATATTAATTAAGTTTGACTTAATTATTTATTTAATTAGGAATTCTAATTTTAATAAAAGCCCAATAGGATTGGGCTTTAGAAAAACCAGATTTGTCTCTCTATATAAAGATCTTAAACTCTCAAATTAGTTTTTAAGGCTTAGAGAAAAACCCTAGCCGTTTTGAGAGAAGAAGATGGAGATAGAGAGAATTTGGTTTTCGGATGCTAGTACATCGCTCCTTCAAAGACCAAGTGTTCGTGTGGATACCGATAGAGCGTAGATCGCGTGAGCGGGATGCGTGGTGATTCAAGGAGCTTGGACCTCCATTAGTCATCCTTTCTCAACTGTTAAAGCTTCGTTTTAAGGTAAACGTTCATAACTACGAATTAAACGTCTTGTTTTGCATGGATCCTGCGATTGGGTTTCGATTTTATTGTTTCAATCGGCTGCATTTATGCCCCGAAAACCCAACACATACCTTGTTTCAGTAGATTAACTCTTGATAAAATCGCATCATTCGTTACCAACCAGATGAATGCCTTTACCTTCAATGGTGCTTGTGTACCCCAAATCATCGCATTGTATCTGCTTCTTGTTCCTCCGCCATTCAGTCTGCTGTAAAGGGATGCTACTAAGAAGTTTTCATTAGGCGCCAAGTTCCAAGTCCTCACGTCTTCCGTGCCTTCTATACTCCTTCCTTCAGTTCGAATGAACCTGTTCAGATTGTGTAATTGTGTGATACTTTCCTGAGACACATCCTCTCCCGTCTGCAGCTGCAGCTTTCCGTTACGTCTGTAACCCAAATTCGCGACTATCGAGACTATGGTTACCATACTCCCTGCTGCTTCAGGGAACATACTTGTTAAGGTATTGTTACCACTGTAACCCCTGTTTCCGATTATACGGATTTTCATTTCTTTTTTTTCTTCTCCATGTATTCTTGTATTTTAATTTCTGTAAAAATTCTTTCCGATGCATTTAAATCCTTTTGAATCTCCTATTGAAACCCAAATTTATATTCAAAACTAGAATCTTGTCTCTCTTCTTTTTATTTATTTACTTTGAATTCCATGTTAATCTATACTATCATTTTATTGATTATTTTAAATTTATGAGGAGCCTAACAATTATTATTTAATTTATTATATTTAATTGAAGCCCAAACCCAAGCCCATCTCCTATTGGACTCTAACCCTAAACCCAAACCCACAAACCCATACACTAACCCGGATACAAATTTGTTCACATTCTCCTCAACTACACAATTCCCCGTATCTCTCAATTCCCCACTATCTCTAACTACCCATTACTCTATTTTTTATTATTTTATAAAACTCTCCCTCTCTCTCTCTCTCCCTGTTATTCTCTCTCCCCGTCTCCCTCCTCCCCCTTCTGTTTTCCCAACAGAAAACCCAAACAAAACCAACAGAACACCCCTTTCCCCCATTGTCTTCCTCTCGACCCAGAGCCCTGGCCTTCCTACATTTCCTCGTCGAGCTGTCGCCCATCGCAGCGCTGCTTCAACCCACCTTCGAGACCCATCCACCGTCATCCTCCGCCGCAACCTTGCCTCCACCTTGAGCCACTGTCTCCCCTGCCTGACCACCATTGCCGCAACTCCTCTTCTTCCTCACCCTATCTCTGAGCACTCGAACTCACCTCCGCCATTCTCCTCCCGCCTGTCGCCGCCGCTCGACCACCGTCTTCCTCAATGCTCAGCCCCGAGCTCGACCACCCGAAGAACCCATTCCACTCGCTCCGCCATTGCCGCTCACCATTCCCGCCACCTTCACCTCGACAACAGTCGCTCGTCCTCCCGTCGAGCCCCTGTGCTCCCAGTCGTCAACTCTCCGTTGCCTTCCTTGCACCCCGTCGTTCCTCGACCACCCATCGAACCTCCGCCATTCTCCTCCACTGCCTATCGTCGCCCCAGTCGCGACGCACCCTCATCGCCGCGTCTTCAACTTCGTCAGCCAGTCACGACCTCCAGTCGTCGAGCCCTCGAGCCTACCGCTCGCCTTGCCTCCCACCATGGCGTCTCTCTCTCCCTCTGTTTTCCTTCCCGAAGCAGAGCTTACCCCAAGCTCCTTCATCCTCCTCGACTACCCACCATCGGAGCCTCTGCCCTGTCCCAACCGCCGTCGACCCCAGAATGCCAACAGTCGATGCCTCGTCTCGCCACCACCAGTGCCGCTGCTGTGATCGGGAAGGGGGGGTTGATCTTTTGTTCTTGACCATCCGATCTCATCTCATCATCAAGTCTTGATCTTGGTCGTTGGATTTGTGTGGTGTTTGTTGTTCGTGAAGAAGAGGATCGTGATCCACGTTTGGTGTTTGGTGGGACCCTGTGTTTCTGTTGGGTTGTGTGGTATTGCTGTTATGTGGGAAGGATTGGATTGATTGTGTGTGTGCTCTTTTATGAGAGTGGGTTTCTGTATTGGGCATTTGGTGTATGTGCTGTTCTGGTGTGGAGTTGGGATTTGCTGTTTAGTATTTTGGCACACGTCTCGCACGTACTCTTGGAGCGCTGCCCGGGATTCTGATCCCGTTATTCCTTTTTATATATTCGAATCGTCTACAAAAAGGCAAGTCCACTTGAACTCATTCAATTTTTCTAGTTCAAGTTTATTGACCTCCCGCAAGTAGTTCCCTTCAATTATCTTAACTTTGCCTTGTAAACTTTCCGTTAGGAGTATCGAGGGTTTACACGAGCTAACCCGACGTACTCTTGACATCGTATTATTATCCACTGACTCAAACCCAAACCTATATATACACATGACATGAATAAAATGACTAGAACTTGCATATGAGGAAAATACATTGTGATCGAATACATGTTGATTAATCGAGATCCTGTGACTTGAACTATGACATGATAAATTGACTTGTACACTGTAAAATCCATTCTAATTGCTGTACATTAGTATTGATACATTTCATGATACCATAATGTTGGGTTTTCGGGGCATAAATGCAGCGGATTGAAACAATAAAATCGAAACCCAATCGCAGGATCCATGCAAAACAAGACGTTTAATTCGTAGTTATGAACGTTTACCCTAAAACGAAGCTTTAACAGTTGAGAAAGGATGACTAATGGAGGTCCAAGCTCCTTGAATCACCACGCATCCCGCTCACGCGATCTACGCTCTATCGGTATCCACACGAATACTTGGTCTTTGAAGGAGCGATGTACTAGCATCCGAAAACCAAATTCTCTCTATCTCCATCTTCTTCTCTCAAAACGGCTAGGGTTTTTCTCTAAGCCTTAAAAACTAATTTGAGAGTTTAAGATCTTTATATAGAGAGACAAATCTGGTTTTTCTAAAGCCCAATCCTATTGGGCTTTTATTAAAATTAGAATTCCTAATTAAATAAATAATTAAGTCAAACTTAATTAATATTCTAATATAATTCTAATTCTAATCATTAGTAAATTTGAAATTATATTTAATTAATTAATTAAGTCCCACTTAATTAATATCATAAATAAATTCGAATTACTATTTAATTTAAATTCATAATTTAAATCAAATCTCCTTCAAGCGTTCTTGTGTGTGACCCTTTAGGTTATTATTACGTTGGAAATAATTTTAATATCCAATAATAAAATTATAAACAATGAGCGGCATCTAGTAATACATCATTGCTACCCAAGTAATAATAATAATTGGTGATCCAATAAAACCTTTCGTGATTAATGTTTCCGTGTAATATAATCCCTTTAACCAAATATTATAGATTAAACTCGAAGCATGTTCTCAGTCATCCTCTTCAACATTTAATCCGGGTTTCCTTGATCAATGAGTAGACTATTAAAACAAATCATTATTCGAGCATGGCCATGCATTTCATAGTCTCACTCAATCAAGAGGCCAATAATATCTCTCCTAATTATAGGAGGGTTAAATCCTTTATCTATCATTCATATTTCTCATACGACTCATAATATACCCGATGTCCACTTTTATCATCACCCGGTCAAAGGTAACTTTTAATGTAGTCAAAGTATATTAATCCTCGTATAGAAATATAATGATCTCAAGTCAGAGGATCATTACACCATTATCACTGTGAGTCTTTCTTATGACTTTATTTAAACATGAAGAATCTCACTGTGGGTCTATCCAGTGCCATGTAGAATCTTACATGCACCTATGTTCTTGACTTTAGTATCACTATACCTATGACCAATGAGATGTGGTCATCAGTCAACAAACATACTAATCTTCATGCATTATTATTGTCCCATAATGACAATGCTTGATTAGGGATATTTAGGAATATAAACACTATTCATATAATCTCATTTTTAAGTCACATACTTAAAGATATAGAATACGTATTATATATTCCAAGGACATTTATTACTCTAACATTTTTATCGCAGTAAATTAAGACATTATAAATTAACATATAATAATCAATAGAACACAATCATTAATTAACAAAAGTATTTCCTAGAAGCACAATCACATTGTCTCTAGGGCACTAACACTAACACATAACATGTTGATTATTGACTTTGATGAACATATATGTGATGACTTTTTATGAACTCTTGTCGTCTGTACTGTTTTGCACAGAGGTTTCGACCCTGTTACCATAAGAATTAACACAAACAATACAAAAGAGAGTTTTATCTTAATGAATCTAGTTTCCAGTCCAATTGACGGATTCTGATTCCAGTTGCAAGCTGTGAGATATCGCAGTTTTAGTCTCTGCCAGTCTGCACTTTTCAGATCGCAGAATTAATGTAATATCGACACAATTATTAGTGAAACACCATATTAACAGTATTTTAATGTCATGAAAATCTCCAGGAACTTTATAGACATGCTTAGGGTTCATCTCTAATTTTGGTAGATTTTTATGGTGATTTTATACCATATTTTCACCCATTAAATGTTGACATTAAGTTGCTGCCAGAACAGCTAAACTGCAAAGATTAGGATGTTTGCCCTAGCTGCAGTCAGAATTAACCAAACCTTAATGAATATAAATTGTATCCCTAAGTGTCTAGTTGTCAATAACATCTTGAATTGTCGAATTCCGAATTGTAGTCTATGAGTTATCACTGTTTTAGTGTTACTGTGTCGGCTGTTTTCAGATTCACTACTTCATGTATGTTATAATGCATTGTATCATGTTGCTGCATTCTTATCAACCTCTTGACATCCTTACACATACTTTCATGAACATGAATGACTTAATAAAATACTAAAACAAGTCGGGGTTAATAAGGGTTGACTTAGTAGTGGATAGTCTCAGAAAATGTACTCGATAGGGCCTTTCTTATTACATGGAATCTTGACATGTGTGACAGTGTAAAAATGGCCTGAGGCCCAACCAGAGCCCAATACAAGTCCCACTCAGAAAGGTAAAGATAGCAACCTGGTTCGGCTCCGGACCACTTCAGGGTCGGCGCCGAACCTCGTGTTTTCCCTCACGATACTGGCCTCCTCGTACCGACGAGCCTCAGTAGCCCTCGGAGTCCGATCCGGGACAGTCCCACAGGCCGTCCCCCCTCTCTGGCGGGGCAGAAGGATGACCTGGCGCAGCCTAGGCCCTCTGATTCCCCCCCGAAGCACAGGAGACCCACGATCAGCCACGTCAACTCCAAATACCGCCAAGGGTTTCGCCACGTCAGCCCTATACCACTCCTGGTATTGCCACGTCCGCCCTAAACCCCCTGGGCCTTCTGCCACGTCAGGCCCACGGGCTTTCGGATCCAGACCCGGCCCCCAAGTGGAACCAAACCCGGTTGGGATTCTCTATAAATACTAGACCCCCACCCACCTTTTGAGGTAATGAATCTTTTGCCACTTAAATATACCTAGTTATTGCTACTCTCTCACAGAGACTGACTAGAGCGTCGGAGGGTCCGCCGCCGGGATAAACCCCGGTGTTTCAGGACCGTCTGCAGGTACACAAGACCTCGGATCCGACCCTTCCGATCCGAGCCCAGCCTTCAACATCTTTCCGAGCCCATCGCAGGTCCCAGAAGGTCAACCGAAGATCGGCAGACGAGCGGCATTCTCTTCCAATACAAATTGAGTCCGAACTCACACCTGGTGCATCCACATGTCTCCCAGAAATAAACAGCATCAGGTTGGCGCCGTCTGTGGGAAACGCTGCTCCAGAAGCCGATCCGATCCAGACCCTCAAAGGCCATCGACAGCCGAACCCTCATGGCCTCCAAAGGCAAGGGGGCTGCTTCCTCCGTCAATCAACGGGACTCGCCCCCACCCACTGATAAAGCCAGGCCACGCACGTCGAAACACAAGGCTCCCTCTCGGGAGTCCCAAAGGAGCGTCGGCCGGCAAACCCAGCCCGACCTCCGGGGAGTAATCCTCAACCGCAAGATTATCCGCAGCAGGGGAAGGGCCGCTTCCAACCCGGTCCCGAACCATCCGAGGCCGCCGCCCGAGGTGCGAAGACCCGCGCTCAGCCGAGTCGGAAGACAACCCTCGGACCGGCCAAACCGGGTCGAAGGAGCCCCCGTCACTCATAAGGAATTCCAAGACTTCCGAAGAGAAATTCTGGGAGCCCTCCGACGGGCCCCCAGGGAAGAAACCCTCCATTCCCAAACAGGGTCGGACGCCGAAGCCAGCGCGTCCCGCCCTTCAACGATCCAGCCGGAAGACGATGACGTACTCCTAAGACGCCTACAAGAAATGGAGGACCGCCTCGATCACATAGGGGACGGCGGCCAAAGAGTGGCTCAGGGGTACAGACCTGTCCGTCCTCCCTTCTCCGCCCCCATCCTCCAAGCGGAAATACCCCGGAATTTCCGACCCCCTCAATTCGAGACCTACGATGGCGAGGGAGATCCTGCTGATCACATGGAGGGTTTCAAAACCCTCATGATGATTCACAGCGCCTCGGATCCCCTGCTCTGCCGAGCCTTCCCTGCCACCCTTCGGGGTCCAGCTCGCGAGTGGTTCTCGAAACTCGCCCCCGGCTCCATTTACTCCTTCGACCAACTCGAGGGCAATTTTCTTGCCCATTTTGTCACTAGCCGGAAGGCCGAAAGGACCAGCGCCTCATTACTTGGGCTCAAGCAGATAGAGGGGGAATCACTCAGAGTGTTCGTCCGGAGATTTACCGCGGAGGCAAGGTCGGTCTCCTCCCTCGACCCAGGCGTCGCTTCAGCGGCATTCCGACACAACGTCCGCCCCGGACAGCTGAAGGCTTCTCTGGCCAAGAGACCCCCCGTCGACTTTCCCGACCTCCTTAATAGGGTCGAGAAATACATTAGGGCAGAAGAGGCCCTTAATCCCGAAGATGCCAGGGATGCCACCGGGAAAGGAAAGCGGAAGACCGAGGAAGTCGAACCACCAAAGAAAGCTCCAAGGGACCCGGGGGCCATGAAGAAGGTCCCGCCAGTCCCCCGCTTCGAGAGGTACACTCCCCTGACGCATAACATATCCGCCATCCTCTTGGATATCGAAGACAAGGGCATTATCCGACTCCCCCCCCCCCCCCGATCTAATAACAACAAGAATCGAGACCAGCGCTTTTACTGCCGCTTCCACAGAGATCACGGGCACGAAACCGACCAATGCCGAGCCCTGAAAGACGAAATTGAAGAACTCATTTCCAGAGGGTACCTCCGAGAGTTTACCCGAGAAGGCCCACGGGATCGGCGAGACGCTAGGAACCGGAGGCAATCGCCTCCGAACCCTCCTCCAAACCAGACCCAGGGTCGGGACCCCGATTCCGAGGGAGCCGCAGATATCCCTTTCATCTTGCACTGTGTCCACGGAGGGCCGATGGGAGGTGAATCAAACACTTCCAGAAAAGCCTTCATCCGAGAGGTGAACGCTGTCAGAGACAACCCCTCGCCCAAACTGCAATCAAGGCCGGTCTCCTTCTCAGGGGAAGACCTTGAAGGTGTTCGCTTGCCCCACTGCGATGCCCTCGTCATTAACCTCCACATGGCTAATTGCGAAGTCCGCAGGATCCTCGTCGACAACGGTAGCTCGGTGAATATTCTTTTCCTCAAAGCCTTCGAAAATCTCAGGCTACCCCGAGGCAAACTCAAGCCAGCCGGGTACACCTTGCACGGGTTCTCCGGCGTCCCAGTCGTAATAGAAGGGATTGTTACCCTCGACGTTACCGCCGGGTCGACTCCGGTCAAGAGGACCGAATCCATGGACTTCATGGTGGTCAACGTCAAGGCGGCTTACAACGCCATACTTGGCCGGCCTGGACTATGCTCCCTACAAGCGGTGCCTTCGGCTTACCATCTGAAGCTCAAGTTCCCCACCCCTCAAGGAGTCGGCATCGTCCGAGGCAGCCAAGAAGCAGCGCGATCATGCTACATGACCACCGTCGGGGGAGGTGTGTTCCCCCTCGACGCCGAACGAGCATAGATTATGGCTCGGCTAAATGTAAATCTGTTTTTATGTAAACCCTCGTATGTAAAGGGCTGCCTTAGCGGCCCTCCCCACCTTATACTAAAAATACCCTTTTTTTTGTCCGAACCCAAATGTCTCGATAGTCTCAGTACGAGTCCGGACCGAGGGTCCTTCCTAAGGCCCCACTTCGATCCCTCGCGGAGCGGTGGAGCCAGACCTTGCCTCCGACATTGCGCGCTACGCTGCTGCCCGGTGCGAGGAAGGAAAAGGATTCTTTGTTCATACCCCTTTATTTTCATTCCAAAGAGAAAAAATAAAACGAAAGAAAAACAAAGACCGTTACAAGACCGCTCCACTCATCTCAAATCAGGAAGATCAGGGCCCCTCGGGCCCAACGAGGGACGAAGAGTACTCCGACCAAGCAACTAGGGGCCCCTCTCCTCGTTGTGGTATTCCTTAGCCTCAGCCACAATCGACACTCCAGCCACAGAACTCTGGGCGTCGTCCGGTCGCGTCCGCTGCAATAGCAGCAGCGCAGAGGGAACCCCCTCCGCCTGTCGACCCGCGGAGGAAGAGAACGAGGCACCCAACATCGCCTCGTAACGAGGCATCTCCATCTCCTTCTCCACAAAGACATCGCGAGGTAACCCCCCAGGAGAGGGCCTCGGCACCAAGGTACTAAGCCCGGCCTGTCTAAAGTCCGCACCGCCGAGCTCCCGATCCCACATCGCCCTTCTCAACCGGCGCGCCTCCGCACTTAAGACTGCGGACTTATTCCGATAAAAGTTACAAGCCGTATCGGTGTCCCGAGCCCCCCTTCGATGACGAGCCAGCGCGGCCTCCAGGACCTTAACCTTACTCCGGAGCCACGCCACATAGAAACTGCGGGAGTCCCCCTCAGGGAGGAGAGCCGCGACCTACAAGATAACCAACCAACTCAACACACATTCTCAAGAAGATTCAGAAATGTCCGAGGTCAAAACAACCGGCCGGTCAAAAAACTTTTCTTGCCACTATAAATCCAGGTGTTTCTTACAAAAAATGCGGTGGCCAGTCTGCGGGAGGCAAACACAATCGAGGGAGAGAAAAAGAAAGACAAAAATTACACAACTCATTGACCCACCTCCGCGCCGACGGACGGATCCACGGGAGCGTCGGCCGATGGGTCGACGGCGGGCCCTTCTTCGCCAGGAGTCTTCGACGTCCCCTCGATCTCCATATCATACTCAAACTTGGACACATCGAGGGCCGGGAAGAAGTGCCTCACGTGGCTGAGGGCCTTCTCATAGCTTTTGTCCTGGGCCGCGATCACCATCTGCTGGCCCGTATTCAGCACCTCCTTCGCCTCCTTGGTGAACTTCGTCTTCAGGGAGGCCATCTTCTTCTCCCACTCCACATCCTTGGCCTTGAGCTGGAGCTCCAGCTGCTGCTCCCTCTTATGCGAACCCTCGAGTTCGATTCGCATCTCCTTCATCTCCAGCTCGCTCTTTTCCGCTCGAACTCGCTCTTGAGCCAGGGACGCCTCGTACAGGTTCTTTATGTTGGCCCCCTGTATGCAAGCCTACAGCCAACGGCAGACAAAGATCAGGCCTCGACACGAAAATCAACAAGGAGGGACAGAGTCGACAGACTTACCTGCACAGTGGCCTGCGCCAGGCGGGCGAACGCCACCTCCACGGGCTCACCCTCCATCGCCTCACGATCGCGAGGGGTCGCCAGCTTTTCCACCACTTCAACGGCTTGGGCCTCCTCTGTCAGGCGGTCCCCCATCAGAACCGACCAGTCCGGAGCCCACCGCTGCCGCAACAACTCCACCACCGGATCCTCTTCCTCGGCCTCGACCCAGGGACCTTTCCCCTTGTCGAGAACAGGGGCCCCCGCTAGGCCCTGACCCTTCGAAGAAGCCACACCCTTGCTCGTCTCGGAGCGACCCCTCTTGGTCCTCGGCTCGAGTTGGACTTCCGAAATGATTAGAGACGACCCCCTCGGCCTCTTCGCCGCCTCCTTCTCAGCCCTCTCCTTCCTCATGGCGAGCCTCTTTGCCTTGATCGACGCCTCGTCCATACCTGCGGGAAAAACCATTAAGAGCAATGAGCAAGAAAGCAAGAAAGGACCCAGAGAAAAGAAACAACTACATACACATAACAGCTGGGCTCAGTCCAGCGCTCGCCAAAGTGGTCTCCATCACCTCCGTCCAATCAATACTAGGTGACTGGCGGAGACGCTCGACAAACCCCCATTCATCGGCCGACAGATCCCCCTGCCTCGGCGGTTGGTAGTTCGGCTTGGAGTGGTTCCATCGAGTGGGAATGCCCCATGGCTCCTCACTCCGGATCACCAAATATTTCTCCTTCCATCCCTTGATGGAATCCGGGTGGTGGCGAACGACCTTCCCCCCACTCCGGGGAGAGATATAGTATACACCCTCGGCCGACGGGTTGACCATCAACATCGCGCGGAACACATTCAGCCGCAGGGGTACTTGCTGTTCCTCGCACATCAGCACAAAGCAGATAATCTGCTTCCAAGAGTTCGGCCCGTACTGCATGGGCGCCAAGGAGGCCCAGTTCAACACGTCCCTAACGAACGGGTGGATTGGCAACCTCAGGCCAGAGATAAAAGCGTCCACTGGGAAGACACAGTACCAAGCGGATAAGGGATCGGTGGGGCGCAGAGTGGAGCTCAGCAGCAGTAGTTCGTAACCAGGCCCTATATGATATGCCAGCTGCAGAACCTCCAAATCCCCGTCCTCCAAAACGGTCGAGATCGCGTCCATCATCACCCTCCTCCGGCTCGGCGAAGAGGGTTGCACTCCGAAGAGCTCCCGGTCAGAAAGGTCGTCGGGATACTGACGGAAATGCTTCGGCTGAACGGGCGAACCCGTCATCAGATTACGGAAAACAGGCGCCTTGCTCGAACCGCCGGTCCTCGACCCCGGTTTTCTTGGGGCCCTCTTCTCCTTCTTGACTCGCGCCGACGGTCCTCGACCCTGAACGGTGGACCTTCTCGCTATATCACCCTCGCCTCCCTCCTCATCGGAAGACAACTCCAGCACGCGAATGCCGTCCGAACCGTCGCCGGCTCCCTCCGACCCGCTACTCTCCACCACAAAGGGACGTCGGGAGCGCGACAACCTCGTCTTGTGTACCGCTTCCCCCTCACCTACTGAGTCCTCCAAAGAAACCAAGCCAGTAGGGCCCACAACGGGCACCGACTCCTCCTCGAACACGGGCTCTTCCCACGACGTCGACGGAGAGTCAGGCTTTACTTCCCCCCTGGACGACGACGCCGACGAACCGGACTGAGCCCTATCCATCTGTGCCTAAAGATAAAACAAACTTACCAAACTAACCTGGGACAGCTTCGGGAGGGCGAGCCAAATACGGCAAACTGCAAGAACAATCGCTGAAGGGTTGGGAGATTTTTTGAAGAAGAAAACAGCAAGATTGAAGTGGGCGAAAGGGAAAAGGGGGGAATACTTATATAAGGGAAGAACGACTCCTCGACTTCCGCGATTACTGTTCACTGATTGACGCACAACTGCCGCCTGGAAAATCGCGCCGCGTCCTCGAAACCTGTGCTGAGGACGTCATCAGACGCCAGACTGACAGCCCAACTCTGGGGTCGGTTCGGAGGGAATACGCGAAGGAGAAAACATTTTTACTTACGGTTTAAGACGCCGTCATATGACAGACGCCCCGGGCTCCAGCGCTCGACCAGTTCCCCTCTCACCCTCGAGCAGCCCGGGACTTACAGCTTCGGCAGCCGAAACCCCGAACAGTTCGAGGGTGGGACAGAAACCGCCATCGCCTGCAGCCCTATCAAGACGGACTGGCCGAACCCCGATGGGAGGTGGACCCCCCATCCGAGGCCCTTCAGCCCCAAGACCGGAATACGGTTGGTGCATCTTTTCGTCCGGATCTCTCCCGGGCCAAACATCCATGACAGGGTAGTCTGACCCGAGAAGGGATCCAGACGGCAAAACCACCACCAATCCGAGGCTCCTCTTCCACCAGCACGGATCTCGGCCGTTACCCCTCTAGCCCTGATCTCCCATAGATCTGGCTGTCGTATCAAGGTCCATCAGATCCAAGAGAAGATCCGGGCGACAGAAGTAACCACCTCTCCGACGCTGCTAGGGTCGGAATTATTAGCAAAAGACAGGCGTCCGCCGAAGCAGACACCTCTGAGGGCCAATGGGCCACCCCTGTTTTGATCATACCTACGATGGAGGGGCGAGGTATTTATAACCTCCCCTAGGGACTAACCGTTGGGGCGCGGGGAAGGTCAATCAACGGAAAACCATGCGCCATCTACATTTATTAGGCGGCGCCATTAAATGCCCCTAGGAAATTGGACCATCACACCGTTCTCGGAGAGCCTTCAATGCTCCACAGGAATGGCGGGATATCCCCACTCAATCACTCTAGGGCGCCAACCGATCGCCATCCCCCTTGTTAGCCCGAAATCCCTCGACCAGCTCGAGGTGAGGTCTAGCACCAGGGTAGTCTTCTCAGGAAGGCTTCACGGCTCGCCATCGCCCTTGCCTTCCAGTAATCCCTCGCCAAGCTCGAGGTCAGGTCTGGCACCAGGGTGGTCTTCTCAGGAAGGCCAACGGCTCGCCACCCCCCTTGTTGGCCCGTAATCCCTCGACCAGCTCGAGGTGAGGTCTAGCACCAGGGTAGTCTTCTCAGGAAGGCTTCACGGCTCGCCATCGCCCTTGCCTTCCAGTAATCCCTCGCCAAGCTCGAGGTCAGGTCTGGCACCAGGGTGGTCTTCTCAGGAAGGCCAACGGCTCGCCACCCCCCTTGTTGGCCCATAATCCCTCGACCAGCTCGAGGTCGGGTCCGGCACCAGGGGAGTCTTCTCAGGAAGGCTTCACGGCTCGCCATCGCCCTTGCCTTCCCGTAATCCCTCGCCAAGCTCGAGGTCAGGTCTGGCACCAGGGTGGTCTTCTCAGGAAGGCCAACGGCTCGCCACCCCCCTTGTTGGCCCATAATCCCTCGACCGGCTCGAGGTCGGGTCTGGCACCAGGGGAGTCTTCTCAGGAAGGCTTCACGGCTCGCCATCGCCCTTGCCTTCCAGTAATCCCTCGCCAAGCTCGAGGTCAGGTCTGGCACCAGGGTGGTCTTCTCAGGAAGGCCAACGGCTCGCCACCCCCTTGTTGGCCCATAATCCCTCGACCGGCTCGAGGTCGGGTCTGGCACCAGGGGAGTCTTCTCAGGAAGGCTTCACGGCTCGCCATCACCCTTGCCTTCCAGTAATCCCTCGCCAAGCTCGAGGTCAGGTCTGGCACCAGGGTGGTCTTCTCAGGAAGGCCAACGGCTCGCCAGCCCCTTGTTGGCCGGTAATCCCTCGACCCGCTCGAGGTCAGGTCTGGCACCAGGGTAGTCTTCTCAGGAAGGCTTCACTGCTCGCCATCGCCCTTGCCTTCCAGTAATTCCTCGCCAAGCTCGAGGTCAGGTCTGGCACCAGGGTGGTCTTCTTAGGAAGGCCAACGGCTCGCCACCCCCCTTCTTGGCCCGTAATCCCTCGACCGGCTCGAGGTCAGGTCTAGCACCAGCGTAACCCTCTCATGAAGGCCCAGTGACTCGCCATCCCATTTCTACAACCATAAGCACTCCTCCACGGCTAGCTCCCGCACCCCCTGTAGGAGTGGGGGGCTTGTGTGACAGTGTAAAAATGGCCTGAGGCCCAACCAGAGCCCAATACAAGTCCCACTCAGAAAGGTAAAGATAGCAACCTGGTTCGGCTCCGGACCACTTCAGGGTCGGCGCCGAACCTCGTGTTTTCCCTCACGATACTGGCCTCCTCGTACCGACGAGCCTCAGTAGCCCTCGGAGTCCGATCCGGGACAGTCCCACAGGCCGTCCCCCCTCTCTGGCGGGGCAGAAGGATGACCTGGCGCAGCCTAGGCCCTCTGATTCCCCCCCGAAGCACAGGAGACCCACGATCAGCCACGTCAACTCCAAATACCGCCAAGGGTTTCGCCACGTCAGCCCTATACCACTCCTGGTATTGCCACGTCCGCCCTAAACCCCCTGGGCCTTCTGCCACGTCAGGCCCACGGGCTTTCGGATCCAGACCCGGCCCCCAAGTGGAACCAAACCCGGTTGGGATTCTCTATAAATACTAGACCCCCACCCACCTTTTGAGGTAATGAATCTTTTGCCACTTAAATATACCTAGTTATTGCTACTCTCTCACAGAGACTGACTAGAGCGTCGGAGGGTCCGCCGCCGGGATAAACCCCGGTGTTTCAGGACCGTCTGCAGGTACACAAGACCTCGGATCCGACCCTTCCGATCCGAGCCCAGCCTTCAACATCTTTCCGAGCCCATCGCAGGTCCCAGAAGGTCAACCGAAGATCGGCAGACGAGCGGCATTCTCTTCCAATACAAATTGAGTCCGAACTCACACCTGGTGCATCCACACGTCTCCCAGAAATAAACAGCATCAACATGGAAGGTGGAGAATTACTTGTGAAGTCGTGACTTGTTATCTTGTTATCTTGTTATCGTGATACACCGAGTACACGCTATGTAGATCTCACCACTATGTCTAAAACGAACACTGTTTTGCGTACACCGAACCTGTGGTATGGGACGCAGTAGTACGTGTACTAGATGGGAGAAACAACATGCTAATAGACCTAAGTTGACACGTAAATACTTGATCATGACCATTGTTTATTAATACCGTTATTGCTTTTGTAAATTGATCTTGATTCATATTCCTTTATGTACCTTATTCCTTACGCTCTGCTTTTCACTACTTGTTGTCCATACTTGCTCTAAGGACATTTCTTTTTCCACTCTAGTTGATCCAGCTACAGGTGAACCAGGAGATTTTCCAGGCCGCATTGACAAGCAGTATTTCTAGGTTGGAGCAGGAGCAGCCTTAGAATAAATTCGCTTTCTATGTTTTCTTTATCGCATTGTTATCCATTGATTAAACTTTGTATTCCGGGCTTTTCAACCCGTAACCGCTATTTGTTTTCTCGGTATTGGTTATTATATTGATCTATCGAATGATTAATTTCAGTTGTTGTTTATGTGATGATATTATCTGTGTGGTTGTGATTATTCTTTTTTGCATATTGTTGAGTTGAAACTGGTACAACTTATGAATGATGTTAATATCATTGGCTGGGTCTTCGTCACGGGTCGTATTCCTGTATTTTGAAAAGTGGGGCGTGATAACCACAACATTTATCCTTCCAAAAGCGTGCATTTTTTCCATTCTCAATTCTACATATGGTATTTGCGTGGAATACGTCCCCCACCTTCGCTATTCCCTTCCACAGATACGACGACCTTTCGAACTTGGCTCTTCCCCCAAATCGTACTTTTCCTTTTTCGGTATGTTCGAAACAATTTGCACCACCAGCAGTTTCTTCTCCTGTTCATCTTCCACCACCACTTACTCATCATGGCCCGATTCATATCCCTCAAATTAAGAATTCCCAAGCCCCCATACTCTTTTCTTTTAGATACCCTTTCCCATTTAACCAAATGGAATCCCTTGCTTGTTTCGTCCGCTCCTTTCCAGAGGAACCTTTAAATAGTTCTTTCAATGCCTGATATTTGATATCTCAATTTTCCAGGTAGGTTTTTCTTCCATAGTCAAAGTTTTGCCAGTTCTAGTATGCCCGTAAGCAAGTATACAGACATTATATCCATCCATTACTGATATCAGAACTGTTAACTTGCTTAAAAGTGTACAAATAAATTTTTTAAAAATGTACTTCTACATTGCCTCATATTTTGGCTCACACTCTTGAATGCACTTGTTGATCAACTCCGCATAAACAGCCTGCAAATTCTGCCGCTTCAGAAGTCTGGTCTTGGCATTTCTTCAGTAAGTTGTTGTCCTTGGTCCCTAAAACAAAACCAAACATACAAAAAAGAAATAAATAAATTTGAAAAAATTAACCCATTTATAAAAATTGATTTTCAATTAAGAAAACAAAGAAAAAGAGAGAGAGAGAGAGAGCGAGAGCGAGATTACCTGAATTTCAATTAAGAAAATTGACTTGTTCATCATCCGTCTCTTCCGAATTGGCCACATCATCGTCTTGATCTGAAAGGACAACTAAAACACACAAAATGGAAATAATCAAAAAACCCATCGGTAAAATCAAATAGGGCATACATTAATTCAACTAAAGATCGAATCATTTCTTGACATGATCCATTCTCGGGAAAATTTCTTTCCATCTTCTGATTCACAACAAACAAACAAGAAACATCAAGATCCGTGCTTTATCATACCATTAGAATAAGAAACAAAAAGCCATTTTAAAACAATCAGAAACATCAAGATCTGCACATTATCATGCCATTAAAATCAGAAACAAAAAACCCACATAAAAACAATCAAAGGAGAACAAAAAATATATAGAATCTAAAAGATTGGAGGAAAGACGAAGAGATATATACCATGGGGTTCGAATTCTTGGGTGATCCATTCAAGGGCTGAGAGTTCTTTGGGTTCCTCACCCATGGTTTGTTCTCGAATCGATCTCTTGAAATTCTTCTGAGGGATTTGGGTTTTTTTTGGGAGGATAGAAGAGATCGATCAAGAATGAGAGAGAGAGAGAGAGAGAGAGAGAGAGAGAGAGAGAGAGAGAGAGAGAGGAGCTAGAGCATCCATAATCGTTTGCTACATTTGCCAATTTCTCATTTTTTGAGAAATGAGGTGTTGCAGTCATTTGCTATTTTGCCATTTTATGGCAAAGTAGCTAGAGCTGGTATCAGGTCCTATCGGGTCGGGCCCTCCACTATCTGGACCCGGACCCAGACTTGCAAGAACCGGGTCTGGATCCGGGTCGGGTCCTAGTTTAAAAAAATTACACGTTGGGTTCAGTAGTAGAGAATAAATATTTGCACTTAAGTATATTTGCACTCGATACCCTACGATTCTAACAAATTTTTCACTTAAGTACATGAATTAATATTATATTTACATATCTATCTTCAACAATTACTTTTATATGTATATTCCTATAACCTTATTATTCAAATTCTATATGTTTGGAGGTATTTTTTAACGGGTCCAGGTCCAGGTCCGGGTCGGTTCTATTTTGAGCAAACCCGGATCCGAAAGTGCATCGTGTCTTATTTTAGGATCCGGACCCGGATCCGTATAGATCGGGTTGGTTCCGGTCCAATGTCGGGTCCAGGTCGGGTCCAGGTATCAGGTAAATGTGAAGTGCTAAAAGTAGCTACAGTCAATTCTCACTTTTGAGAAACCGATTTGCGATTCTCAAATTATGAGAGACGAGACAACATGTTCCGTCCCAAATTTTTTTCAATTTTTAATGAGATCGGACGAGACAACTTGTTTCGTCTGGATTTTTTTAATTTTTTAAAAAAATTGATCGAACAGTCTGATGAAGAAAGAAAAAAAAGGGGGGGAAATCCAAAAATTTCTCGGACGAGATATGTTGACTCGTCTCAAGCAATTTTTGTTTGGGACGGGACAACATGTCCCATCCAGCAACCTTGGAGGCAATTAGGTGTTAAGTGGGGGTTTAGTTAGGTTAGTTTAGGTGTTAAGTAGGTTTTAGTGGGGTGTTAATTAGGTTTTAGTTATATTATATTATTAAATTTATTTAATTACGGGTCCTCCACTACCCGGACCCAGTACCTCACGGGTCCAAAAATTGGACCCGGACCCAGACTTGCAAGAACTGGATCCGGGTCCGGGTCCAGGTCCGGGTCCTAGTTTAAAAAAATTACACGTTGGGTCCTGTAGTAGAGAATAAATATTTGCACTAAGTATTTTTGCACTCGATACCCTATGATTCTAACAATTTTTTCACTTAAGTACATGAATTAATATTATATTTACATATCTATCTTCAACAATTACTTTTATATGTATATTCCTATAACCCTATTATTCAAATTCTATATGTTTGGAGGTATTTTTTAACGGGTCCGGGTCCAGGTCCGGGTCGGTTCTATTTTGAGCGGACCCGGATCCGAAAGTGCATCGTGTCTTATTTTAGGATCCGGACCCGGATCCGTATAGATCGGGTTGGTTCCGGTCCAATGTCGGGTCCGGGTCGGGTCCAGGTATCGGGTAAATGTGAAGTGCTAAAAGTAGCTACAGTCAATTCTCACTTTTGAGAAACCGATTTGCGATTCTCAAATTATGAGAGACGAGACAACATGTTCCGTCCCAAATTTTTTCAATTTTTAATGAGATCGGACGAGACAACTTGTTTCGTCTAGATTTTTTTAATTTTTAAAAAAAATTGATCGAACAGTCTGATGAAGAAGGAAAAAAAGGGGGGGAAAATCAAAAATTTCTCGGACGAGATATGTTGACTCGTCTCAAGCAATTTTTGTTTGGGACGGGACAACATGTCCCATCCAGCAACCTTGGAGGCAATTAGGTGTTAAGTGGGGGTTTAGTTAGGTTAGTTTAGGTGTTAAGTAGGTTTTAGTGGGGTGTTAAGTAGGTTTTAGTTATATTATATTATTAAATTTATTTAATTACGGGCCTCCACTACCCGGACCCGGTACCTCACGGGTCCAAAAATTGGACTCGGACCCAGACTTGCAAGAACCGGGTCCGGGTCCGGGTCCGGGTCCGGGTCCGGGTCCGGGTCCGGGTCCGGGTCCGGGTCCGGGTCCTAGTTTAAAAAAATTACACGTTGGGTCCAGTAGTAGAGAATAAATATTTGCACTAAGTATTTTTGCACTCAATACCCTACGATTCTAACAATTTTTTCACTTAAGTACATGAATTAATATTATATTTACATATCTATCTTCAACAATTACTTTTATATGTATATTCCTATAACCCTATTATTCAAATTCTATATGTTTGGAGGTATTTTTTAACGGGTCTGGGTCCGGATCTGGGTCCGGGTCAGGGTCCGGGTCCGGGTCGGTTCTATTTTGAGGGGACCCGGACCCCGACCCGGATCCGAAAGTGCATCGTGTCTTATTTTAGGATCCGAACCTGGATCCGTATATATTGGGTTGGTTCCAGTCCAATGTCGGGTCCGGGTCGGGTCCAGGTATCGGATAAATGTGAAGTGCTAAAAGTAGCTACAGTCAGTTCTCACTTTTGAGAAACCGATTTACGATTCTCAAATTATGAGAGACGAGACAACATGTTCCGTCCCAAATTTTTTTCAATTTTTTAATGAGATAGGACGAGACAACTTGTTTCGTCTATATTTTTTTATTTTTTTTTAAAAATTGATCGGACAGTCTGATGAAGAAGGAAAAAAAGGGGGGAAAAATCCAAAACTTGCTCGGACGAGATATGTTGACTCGTCTCAAGCAATTTTTGTTTGGGATGGGACAACATGTCTCGTCCAGCAACCGTGGAGGCAATTAGGTGTTAAGTGGGAGTTTAGTTAGGTTAGTTTAGGTGTTAAGTAGGTTTTAGTGGGGTGTTAATTAGGTTTTAGTTATATTATATTATTAAATTTATTTAATTAACCTATTTAAATATCTCATAACTAATTAATTAATTCTAAAAAAAAGTTTACCAACCAGACGAATTGCGGGACAAATTGCGAGACGGTACAACATGTACCGTCCCACGCAATTTTTTTTAAAAAATTGAGAGTCTCTTTCTTTTTTTAAACGCGCCATCGGACGATACAACATGTACATGTATCGTCCGACTATAAAAATGAGAATATTATAGCAAACAACCACTACAAATAATTTCGCTATTTGCTACTACTGTAGATGCCATTTTCTAAAAAATGAAAAACACCATTGTGGATGCTCTAACGGTCATATGGTATTTTATTCGGAATATAAAATGCTGTTAGTATTTGAATTTTGAAGTTGGCGTAAGAGTTAGCCGTTCAATTTGTGATCGAATCCAACGGCTGTGATTACCTTCCTTTTTTTTCGACGATGAATATAGAGCAGCTGAATATAATGGGTTTTACATGTTAGTTATCCATTATTTCAACATTTATATTTAGACTAGTATAATACGCGTGTGATATGCACGCCAACAAAAAAGTATAGTCACTAAATTAAATAAATTGTCTCTAAGAAAATATATAGTATATTATTCAATTGTTTATATCAAAAATTTGTTTTGAAAATAAAGGAGAACAACTAGCAATTAAGCTACAACAATCAAGCTATGATCAAATTATTCACCATCAATATCAAATTCCAACAAATGTTGCCTATAACAATTAGTAATCTGCACGTGTGATGCACGCCCTAATATTTTTTTATTTAATTTTAAAGCAAAGACAACGATTATTATTATTAAAAAAGTGAGAAAGTACACGTAACCAATGAACTTTAAAAAAAAATTAAGATGATTAGAAATATTTATTTAATTAAATTAAAAAAAATCCAACTAAAACTAATTAACCAAATTAGAACACTAAGTCGAGAAACCACTCACAATGTAGATATTGTCAACACCACTGTGTATCGCAGCTGCATGTTTTGACGAAAATAGATTCTACTCCACCTTCATCCCATAATCATTCTACAGCAAAGTTTTATATATATATATATATATATATATAAAGCCCACAACCCGCAAAAAACCTCCTAAATCAAAACTTTACAAAACCAAACCAATATTTACCTAAGCAGCAACCATCTTCTGCCTGAAATCAAATAAAATATTTATTAGAACCTCCAAGCTATAGAAGCAATCAAATTCAATATTATTACCATCTAACGCCCTTGATGAACATCATATATATCATCTCTAATATTATAATGAGAGAGTTGGGGTTGTTATTTGTAGACAACCTGTAATTTGTAGATATTCAACCATCTAATCTCAACCATTCATTTTTAAGTAGGAGTTATATTAACCATTCATTTACCCAACTGTTATTAGTTACTATAATACCCTCAAAGTTTAAATTTATTTACGATATAATTATTTACAAAAGTGTCACTCATTTAAAATAAAAATTTGTGCCACTAGGGATAATTTGTAAAGAGTATGTGATGAGTAAAGGGTGGTCTCAAGTTCAAGGCCAGATTATGTCTTATTATTTTCTATATTAAAAAAAAGGTTAATTAGAACCTGCATCGCACATGCAGATTACTAGTTTCAATTAAGCATAAGGACATGCAATCGAAAATACTCTCAAACAACTACATTAAAAATAGATAATTAAGTAAATCCTCTTTTATCTTTCCAAAAGTTCTGTATAGATTTAGTTTTTATGTAGAAAACTCTAATGGTAAGAAAAAATAAAATATTAGGCAGACTTTTAATTGTTACCTTGATTTTCTCTTGAAGATTCAATAATTTGCACTTGAATAGACACTTCATTATTGTGGGTATGCAAGTCTACTAATCAAATACCTTGTCTTTCCTTTCCCTGATAAACATATAAGGTGGGAAAGGTGGGAATGCAGTTTTCTACGTGCAAACAATTCAACTAAAGGTATTTAAAAAAATTTATTAGAGAGAATAACAACATGAGATGAGCAAGATTTTACCATTTAAGAACTCCTAAAACACCTAAGAAGTTCTAAAATACCGAAGAAGTCTTGAAGCACCCAATTCTTTTAGGGGGAGTGCCTCCTCAGATCTAACCAAAAGAGAATTCATAATTATTTTGGTGATAATTAATGAATTCGAAGTTAAAATCAGTAGAGAAAGGGGAAAATGACACAAAGATTTTAGTAGAAAAGAAACGGGTCTTACTTACCAAAAATGGATCAATAATCAACTAAAGAAAATTTGATAAAGAATCTACATATGATTTTTTTTTAAGTTTCAAAAAATTTCCACCCGTAATTTCATCTTAGCTCAATTGATCTTGGCATCTCTCACCTAAGCATGAAATCTCTCACTTGTCATCTTTCACTTGAGCATCAGAAAAATCCTAAGTCATTCAAAGTCTAAGTCACAGACCTTGTAATCATCCAAACAAAAGTAGTGTTGTTAACTTCAAAATATTAACTCGGTGGCATGAGTCTTAATGTATTAAGAATGGGTAAAGGGGTTATACCCATATGTATCGTCCTTTCGAAAGATATGTATGCGGATGTCCCCATCTTTGCTTTGAATGATTTGTTTTATTCTTTTTTTCTTCCATCAAATTATCGACTTAACGACGAGATTTATTTTGCATGTCTCAATGATCAATTGCCCTCCTTTGTTTTCTGAATCATTGCTTGGGTTCTAATGTCCTTGCTTCTTAAAATTTGTCAATTTTGATTTTCTCCAATAGCTCAACATTGATTACATTTGATGTTAAACTAAAGATTAACATTTTCGGATAGTTTATAAAACAAAAGATATTATGATACAATTTTTGTGTTAAACTATTTTGATAATAGAACATAAAAGCATGATCCACATATATTAGAATTTAGAAGATAAAATTATCATGAATTTTCGGAGATTAGTTATCAACACATGCAATCAACACTTGTTTTATTTTATAATGTCAGCATTGAGAACCTAATCTATCTCTCCCAAACATATTTATGCTCACCAAACAAAAACAAAAGTGTTCTACGATATAATTTAGTAATTCACTCTATAGTAGCAGGCGATTGTAAACCAAATCTTCCCACCTCAAGCCTCAAAGTACCAAAAAAAAAAAGTCAAATATTCTCTGTCCATAATTTTCTCAGCCAAATTTGGCAAAAAATCAAGTGTTCGGCAGCAAGACCTGATCTTTTCATGGAGGAGTGCACTCCACAACCACCTCCACCCTAATCGAATAGAACTTCGATAATTCTCATGTTATGAAACTCGTTTATCCACCTACAATAGAGTTACTATATTGTTTCATAATCTCAAAGTGTTCGTAGTAATACAACTCAAAGTAACCACAAAATAACCATTTCTATAGCCCCCTTGTATTCTGAATCAAACGTCTACGCTTTAAAGTTCGTGTAAAATTGCAAACTGCAAACTCACCCAACTCCCCTAACAATGACAAAAAACTCACATTTTTGCTTTGATTCGTGCAAGGACAGGGTCTCCAAACCGATTCCTAGACTGAATTTGCTACAGTAATCAAAAGTTCTCATTTTTGCTTTGAGAATGGTGCAAGAGAGAGAGAGAGAGAAAGAGAGAGGGTTTAGGTTACCTAATTGCTGACCTTGAAGCGAGAGACGGAGGGGCCGACAACGGTGACGGTGTCGAAGCACTCGAGGCCAGGGAAGGGTTTTTTTATCAGGACCCCATCTCGAAAATCCAATTTTTTTATATATAATTGTTCATGTTGGTTTGTTTTTTATTTCCCCGATTAGTAGAAAGCTTTAGACTACTTACTGGGTTTTAATTTGTAGAAAGCTTTACACCAGTTCCCGATAAAAAATAGTTTTTTTTATTAAAAAAATATATTAAATTTGCTCTTAGATTAGGAGGTATAGACCACGTTGTATATAATTCCATTTTAAAGGGGAGAGAATAGTTTAGCTGAGTATTGAATCCTAACCCTAGTTTTCTTGGGTTCATGAATTTTATTGTTTTGATTAATTTATAACGAAAAGATTGAAATTTATGGTTTTGAAACTGGTTTTTTATAATGTGCACTTCGAAAACAGTTATATGTAGTTGGTTTTGTTGCTAGTTTTGAGGCTGGATGAGTGCGCACTTCAAATATAGCTTAGTTTATTTAGTTTCTTAAGTTTTAGCTTGTTTTATTTATGTTTATTATCTCATTTTCTTATGTTGAAAGGAGTTTGAAAATGAAGAGTAACTAAGCCAAGATCTTTGTAACGGGTGGAGAGACGTTGGTGAAGATTGTAACCCAATTGTTGGCTTAGTATTTGAAACTTTAGAAGAATAATTTGAATTTTATAAAAGGATTTGAATATTTTTTCCCGTATATCTTTAATTTTTGTTGTATAATGCCTCACATCACATTTCTTTTAATTTTCATTATATATAAGGTCTGAGGAATTACCCTAATATTGATGTTTGCAGGAAAACTGATAGAAACATGTTTGTTTGCTATGATGGATAGATAAGTGAAGTTGATTCTCACATACATGAAGCATTTGATTCTCAGTATGATTGCTTTTAAATTTCTAGCTCCTACCTTTTGTTGTGTGTTGGTCAAGGCAGTGATGACAAGCACTATTTTACAAGAAATATTTACAATTTGTCCCCCTTTACTTATTTTTGATTGTCTTGGTCTTGGTTTAGGCAGCAAAGACATGGAATTTTTTTTTGTGTGGATGCTTGCTATATTTGAATTGCCCTGTACAAATTTTTGAATGCTTGCTGAATTGTTGGGTTTTTTCCAACTGCAATGATAATCCTTGTACATTTCTTTTCGAACTGCAGTGGTAACCTAATGTTGTTTATAGATTTTTGATAATCCTATATTGAGTTTTTTTGGGATAAGCAGTGGTTAACTCAACCCATATCAATTGTTATTACTGCCTCATATGTTTGAGATTTCTAGCTCACCATAAAAAGCACTTCTTACCATCTCTTAACATACTTGTTGGTACCGGTTGGCATGGATATTGATCATAATTATTTTCATATGTATTACGATATATAACACTCACTAATTTCCATTGTACTTCTAGGGGGTAACATAGCGGTAGGCCACGGCTTTGTGAGTCTTCCGCACACGTACGATATGCCACCAGCATAAATGCGGCGCACAAGAGCCACTGACACAAGATAGATTTAATGTCCGTCTAGAAGTGAAGTGATTTCGGCTGCCTATTGTATAATCGTTGATAACCTAGATGCCACTATCATGTGTGTAAAGAGCGACTGTATATGCATACTTGGACACCGTTTGGCAAGTCAAGAGATCCTGAAATCAGCTCCTTAGCTATACATTAACCGTCCTCCAATAACTATTAATTAATTTGACTTTCAAGGAACGGGTAGAGTACAAAAACGAAAAATTCGAATATCCCTATTAAGTATTTGCAAAATTAAAGACCAGGATGTCAATCATAATAAGGCAACGCCACAAGCTCACTTCTCATATAGTAGCTCGAAACTTGGAGTTTTAACAAACCCCTCCAAAATTGTTAACAAAATAAATAATATTACTATTCTTTTTTATGTGTACATAAATGAAGATACAATTGATCCCCAAGAAAAAGTAAAAAATAGTTGTAAAGAAATTGATATATCTAACCTAATTCTGTTGGCAATCCTATGATGTGGGCCGAGCCCAACTACCATTCTACTACCCTCCTAACTTCAAGTCTTAACAGCTAGCACGTGCATCACCCGCCATCACGGACCCCCCAACAAATAGTTGTCGGTGTTGAAAGACAGAGACAATCGCCGTGAAGAAGAAAGAGAAGAAAAGTCATAACAATTCATTGTGGTGACGTCACCAATGGAGGTGGAGTTACAGCCACCAGCACCGTCACGTGCGGTGGTGGTGGGAGGAGGCTTGTAGTACATTCTAGCCGTTTGCGGGCAGTGGGAATAGAATCGGCCTGCTATTTTCACCCCAATTTTGAACACCTCCATCACTAATTATCGATGAAGATGAAGCGACGAAGTGAAATCAAATTAAGAATTGATGGTAGATAACTATATATAAGCATAGCTGAATGTTTGTGAACTTTGGTTGACCGATTAAAAGAGCGTGTGAAATTGAGTTGACTGATTAAATTACAGGTTAATGAATAATTAAATGCTAATACATGTTGACCATTTCAATTTTCAACGTACGTTCGAGTGTAATTACTCTGTTAATTAATTGATTATGTTAGTTAATCTAGCTATGGAGGAGAGAGGTGATGGTTCTAGGTGGGAGAAAGGTTATTTCGTTTTTTTGTATGCATGCACATTGCAGCTAGTTGTACCCACTAAATGTTCTAGAAGTGGTCGTAAGTGGTTGCAAAAGAAAATTAAATGTAATGGGTGGGTGGCTGCCCCGACTTGTAGGTATTGAAGATACAAAACTTACGACACGTATATTCCTTTTCTCATAGTATTAGTATGCTATTCTTTAGAAATCTCATTTATTTTCTTAATGAATTTTAGTACTTTTGGTTTTGAATATTAATAATTTGGCTCTTACTATACATATTTGTTTAGAAAAATGCTTAATATATGTATAAGTCGCAATACATACAAACTATTAAATAAGCAAGAAGTTTTTCTTTTTTAAAGTTATAGTTTGAGGTGGAGGGTGCTTTTGGGTTGTCTTTGTTCCTACATGTGTTTGAGGAATGTTGTTTAATTTTGTTTCGCTTTGATTTATTATGTTTGCCATATTATTTTGTATTTTGCTTAGCCCTATTGATGTTTTCTCTTATCTCATGGCCAGGTTTATAGAATGGAGCATGATCTTTTGTCGCAAATTTACTTTCATTATATATGTCATTTTATTGTTAATTTTTAATGAAACATGATGACAGTTGTCATTGATAATACTTAGAAAACAAATGATATGAAAGATGTAAATTGAAGTTACATAATATGATAATTAGGAGCAGTTGTTTTTTGCCACCAATCTATACAAGAAACTATTTGTTCTAATGATAATTCGGTCTTGGTCTTCCACATAGAAGTGTAAGAAATGTGTTATTTGTCTTACATGTAATAGTCATGATTTAATAGTTATAAGGAGCCTTACATGTAATAGTCATATTATAAAGAAGAGAAACAAAGGAGCATGAATTATCATATAACTAAAATTTGTGATAGTTCCAAAGTATTTTGATGTTTACTAGTAAACTGTCCACATGCAAATGGACGTCTAAAAATATATATGTCACAAACACACAACCAAATAAATTAAATAACTTGAACATTAATTAAAACTTATCATACCGTTTATAAAGTAATCAAATAACTGAAATAAAATTTGAAAATGTACGTAAGTTGGGATGGTAAACAAAAGATAAGAATGAAAAATGAGAATTACATACTGAGTGGTCTTGAGAAAGAATCCAGTTTTTTATGATGTTCATGCAGATTTGTTTGATTTTTATTTTATTTTATTTGGTTCCTGATAAATTTAAGGGAAAATATAATTTGCTTGAGCACTAAAATAGATTGATATGCATTGATCAATGATATATGCTTAAGTTTTTTGAATGTTTATGTACTTATTTTCGACTTATATTTTTTTATTTCTGATTTATATTTGTACTACAGTTCATAATTAATTGGGCCAGCCCTTCTGTTGTTACTGGACCGGCCCAGTACATTCCAACCTCTATTTCATGTCCACCGTCTTCATTCTTAATTTTTTCACAAGCAGCAGTTAAAAATGAACAGAATATTGTTGCAAGCAGCTCACTCAGTTTCTCTCTCATCTTCCAAGGTTTGTCGATCTTCCCTTCTTCTCTTCAACCTTATAATCAATTTATTACTAATTAATTATATTATTTTCTCAATTGAAATTCATCTTAAAATCACTTTTGAAAAAGAAGAAGAAAACCCTCACTACTAGGTCTTTAATGGCCTTTCTTGCAGGCCTTTCCCTCTATCACCCAGATTCGTGGACCATCTTCTTCTTCTTCTTCTCCCAATTAATTTCATATGGATATTAGCTATGTTGAAGACCCTAATAAGGGCATTTCGAATTGGGTTTTGGTATACTCTTCTGAAAGCTTGGATGGTGATAGCTTTCGCACTTGTCGGCCTTTTGCGTAATGTTTACTACATTACTAGCACATGCGATTGCACTCATTTTTTTGGTCTTCGTAATGCTAGACATTAGTAGCCTTATTAATTCTTCCAAATGCACAATAAGTATAGTTGTTTGGCTGCAATTGACTAATTTTGATAATTCTTGACATTGTAGAATTCGATGGTTGATAATTCTCCTTTTCCTTGAATTTGGATTCAAGTAATATGTGTAGGAATCCACTTTTTACAAAATTAAATAGTTTTCTCATTTTTGGATGACATGAGCATTTCTGAAAAAGTTACTTTACAACTAAACATGACATTTTGAATTCAGATATTTATTGCCAACAGGTTACATGTCTTTAAGTTTGAGAAGTCTTCATCGGCCCCAAAAGCCTGGTTGGAAGCAATGCCAAGCCTGATATAGTTGTATACTTGTATGAGTACTTGATGGTGCTAGCCTCTCATGGATATCAGAAGAGATACTGAAGATGTACTTTAATTTAGTTGCAATGTCAGGATTTAAAATGATCTTCTATTTTTACCATAAATTTCTTAGGACAACGGTACAAACTTACAATGTATTTGCAAGATTTTTCTATGACCTATATATAAGGGTCATACATTGTGGCATGACTCCATTATTAGAACTTGATATAAAAAATAAAAAAAAGACAAAAGACTCCTATTATTCGCCCTGATTTTCTATCTCATTTCAAGTTTTTCGACTTATTTCCTCTTTAGGTTAGCCTGAGTCCTAAATCTTTGGATTTGTCCTTATTAGGCGCATGCACATTTAAAACACGGGATTGACCATTTATAACACGAGTCATAAGATTAGGAAAAGAAAGTACACCTACCATTTGGACTTGAAAACTAGAAGATGATCATGGGGACCTAATTGCAGTGTTCTAAAAATCCCTCTGGGCAGCCGCCTAGACCCCGCCTAGGCGCTAGGTTGTTCCCAGCCGACTCGCCTAGGGCCTGGATGTTTTAAAAAACCGGGTTAGCTGCCTAAGCATGTCTGGGTTTTTTTTTTTAAATAAACCGGTTCACTTAAATCTCTGTATTCTCAAAATCCCCGACCTCCGTGCTTCTCTCTCTCTCTTTTCCCAAAAAACCCAAATCCCTAAATCAGAAATCCCTCAAATCCCTTTTGCTTTCCCCAAATCTTCAACATGTTAAATCGATCGCCCCTTTCTCATTTGAATCTTGATAATGGACAATACGCAAAACGAGCACTCTACCATTGAGCTAATTTCCATTTTTTATTTTTCTGAGTTATTTTTTTAGTATTATATATATCTTGTATTTTATGCAATATTATATTTTCTTATAAATATATTTTAAAAAACAGCTTAGCGCCTAGCCGCTTAGGCTCCGCTTACAAGGTCAAGGCGCTAGGCCCCCATTGGTCAGCTGACCACTGCCTAGCAACTTGTAAAACTTTGCCTAATTGCATGGAACTGGCCAAATTTTTATTTTGTTGTTTATTTATTTTCATGTAAAAGGCTGAAGTTTGTTTATAAATAGAACATTTGTTCCGTATTTGATTATAGAGTAAACATGTAAGAACGGATTGATGATTACCAATGCATAGCTAAATTTAGAGGTGTTGATTATACTAGCAGATATGAAAGATGAACTGAAGTATACCATTTCTGTTTATAGGAGTAGTTCAATGTAACTTCAGATTTGACTCGAAAGATTCTCTCATTTGTCTGCTGCTTTCGAGCTTCCTTTGACTTAGGCTGCATACACCAATTCCTAGGTTTTATTGCCTCAGGTCATAACACTAAGAAAAAAATTTGGAGAGCTTAAACAATTTTTATGTAGTTTCGACTATCCGTTAATTATAGTGGTAAACTCCCGCTTAGGTGGATAGCAATGCATATGACTTGGCCTTTTTCATCCATTTCTTCTTTCTCAAATAACCAGTGTTTTAAAGATCAATAGTTAAGGCCGTTATATCGATTCGGCTATTATATTGATTTCTTTGGTCCTCCGTTACCAATTCAACATTTTCAACGGATACTGTTATTGATATATATGTTGGACGTTATTTTCGTCAGTATCTGATATATATCAACCAATCGGATATTGTCCTATATTGAGGAAATAACACTATTGGGTTTAAGAAGAGTATTGGTTTGTATTCAAACCTGATTTGAACCCAAACCTAATTGAGCTGAAACCTGATCTACTCACAACACAACCTGGCAGATCTTTGTAGGTTGCTAATATACTTCAAAATTTTATAACCAGATATCAATAGTTAGAAGGTTTTCTAAGCAATTGAAATAAAAGGACAGAAAAATGTGGGTGCAGATTAAATCAGGTTGCACTTATCGTTGTAGGTACAAGTTATCATTTTATTAGGCACAGAGAATCTGTCCTTGATCAACTGTGCTTTAAACTGATATAAGAAGGTACAATACTAGTTTCTTGATGTTCTTTAAGCTTCCGTCCTTTTATCCACAAAATTGTGCACAATATTGCAAAATTCTTCCCCAATTCGAACTGCATGGCACGTAGCTAATCCTACAAAAGAAAAAAAATATATATTTATTTGATATGGGAGACAAGATATTCTGAATGATTTTTGGTTCAGGTCATCATCCGGACCTCCATCTGGTTTTTTGGAATAATTTGAAAATTGATATATGGACTCGTTCAGCTATTTAGTTTGTTTATTATGTCGTAATTTCAAAAATTCTACTTCTAGATGCACTAGAGAACATAACTTTCACATTAGTATTTGACCATTAAGGAAAAGCTTCCCCTGATTTTTCATATTTTCTGATTTTTGTTTCTGGTGAACTCATAACCTTTATGTATTGTTTTGAGTAAACCATCACATCGAAGCCTTTATCCCAACTTTTAGAGTTGGTCACATGAATCCTTTTTTTTTTCCATTCAGCTGATCAGCTCTGTAGACGTCCATCTCCTCTTTAACACCGACCATATCCTTCTTGTCTGCCTCAATTCAGCTCCATTTATGCCTGTTTCTAATATTTTGCTGTCAACTACAATCCTATCGCCCTTCTTAACTTTCACCAGTATTCGCAAGTGTTTTTTAGATGTGCAATTGCGCGTGTTAGATTAACTAGTGATTCAGAACATATTACCAAGTTTCAGAAGCATCATTCATCCTTTTTCCGTTGATGGCTTCCAAATTCACTATCTTAATTTTCTTATTCTACTTCTATACGGGAGGGCTGACTGAAAACGATTTCATTCTGGTGGCAAAGATCAACTCTCTCAAAGTAGAACATCTTTTGAGGAAGAAAGCTTCTGCTGAGTAATATCTGTATTTTCTTTCAGTACCTAGCAGCAGTCCTGGATGAGTTATGAATCTAAACCTACTTCATGTTTGGTACCATCACTGTATATAGTAGAGATCTTCTTATGAGTTCATGTTGTCTGCCATAATTCAAAACTGTAAAACTTCATATCTGATACTTTGATGTTTCCATCTGTTTAAGTTGAAATATTACATTTCGTTTGATAAGCTGGTGAATGATGATCTTGGGTATAAGAAACTGACAGTTCCACTTTTATAGTGTTAATTTTGTTTTTTTTATTAATTGGGTATTTGTTATAGTCTAGAGTCTGTGCTTGAACTTGGAGCCCCTAATACCAACTCCGGACCTTTTATTTTCTTTCAATAATTCAGATTTGACGATGTCTGAATTTAAAGTGCTGATTCTGTTTTTTTCTCTTAAAATGCTTTAAAATTGCTTCTGAGTGGAATGACTTCTTGGTTCAGCTTATAATTTTAGTCAGATTTCAAAAGAGTTACACGAATTTTTGAGAAGTGACATATGCGGATGGATGTTCTACTATCAGTTCAACAAAAATTTATACAATATATTTTGTTAAACCACTTTTTATTCAATGACTTCTCTTCTTTTTTAATTTTAATTTTTTTAAAATGAGAGCGAAAGTAAGAGGTAACCATTAAACTCTTTTTCCATCTAAATTTTAAATTAGAATCATATCTCTTAATCAAACCTTAAATTCATGCATTATTTTATAGATGTTATTAGAAGAATTTTCCAAAAAAATATTATTATCTTATTTTAAAAAAAACTATGTACTTGAATATTATTATCTTATTATCTTATTTTTATACATGAATATGTACTTGCTTTTTAATACAAGAATGGCTTCAAGAATGGCTCCCTCTTCCTCTCTCCTCCCCTCTCCTTCAGCTCTTGAACTTTCTCCTCTCGCTTTACACCTTCTCTCCTCTCGTTCCTCACGTGATCCCCTTTCTACGTGCTCCTCGCGTGTTTCTTGGGAACAGAACCCAAGGAATATTAATGCTCTGACGCTTGGGGAACAGAACCCCAGGCATGCGCTGCTTATCGAAGCATTTCGCGCCAAAAATCCTGTCAGCAACCCCTCGCTTCTCGACGGTTTGTCTGGAAAAAGTTGGGTGGAGGTTTTCAAAAAGACCTCAACAATCTTTCCTTTTCCTCTGATCGTCTGAGTATAAAATCCAGGTTTTTGTCTTCTTGTAGTCCCTCCTCTCCTAAAAGGGTTTCAAGAAATTTCTCATCTTCTTCCTCTACTTTCTCTCTTCCTTTCCGGTACTTTAACTTTCTTGAAAGGGGTCATTTTAAGCGTGAGTGTCGCAACATGATCATTTGTCATGCTTGTGGGGGCAAAGGACATCACCAAAACATATGTCCTTCCCGTAAATTTGGTGGAGGTAGAGGCAGAGTGGGAAGTGGTAGATCGGGTTTTTCTGGAGGTCGTTTCTCGCATGGTGCTGGGAGATCCGAACCAGGAGGTGGTTTTGCCCAGAACCTATCTTCTAGTTCGGAGTCTTCAGCTGTTAATACTTTAGATCAAAGGGTGACGGGGACGGCGTCGATTGTTGCTAGGGCTTGGGATAACAGGCAGTTGGGGTCAGGTAGTCTCTTGGGTCCTCCTCCTCCTTCTTCTGGGCCCCCTCTTGTCCCTGGTAGTTCTTTACCTGTGTCTGGTAATTCTCCTCCAATTCCTGGGGTTTCTCATATCATGCTGATCTTGTTAGTGATTCTAAGGTCGAGGTCTTTTGTGAATTTTCCCAAGAAATGAATTTTCCCAAGTGAATTTTGTGATATCTAAGAATATTGGTTTTCGCAGAACTCTTTCTCTTCAACAATCTCATGATTTCAGTGCTCTTCTTCATTTGCTGAGTACTTATGACTGGAAACCTCATAATAAGGCTATTTGAAAATGGACTAACTCTGGTTTTTTTCAGTTAAATCCTTTTATAATTTATTGAATGCGGGTGGCATAATTTGTCCTTTGTATAAGTTCATTTGGCAAAATGTGACTCCTCTTAAAGTTAGAATTCTTGTTTGGCTTACTATTCATAACCGTTTACTCACTGTCGATAATTTGAACAAGCGGAATTTAGCCATTGGACAGAAATGTGTTTTTTGTGACTGTGCTGGTGAGTCTGCTTATCACCTTTTTCTTAAATGTTCCTTTGTTAAACAAGTTTGGATTATCTTGAAATTAGCCTTTAAGTTTAGAGCTTTTCCACCCTCTATTAAGGCATGGTGAGGTATGTGGAGAAAGAAGAGGATTAAGAAGGAATTATGTTTGCTCTGGAATATGATTATGATGGCTTTGATTTGGGTTATCTGGAAAGAGCATAACAATAGAGTATTTGTTAAGAGATCTATGGATATTATTCACATTCTAGATTCCATTTGTTTTTTTGTTTCCTCTTGGACAGATATCCTGCCCCCCTCTAAGAAGATCAAAGCTGATGTGAGTGTGTTTGTGGATGCCTGCAAGTCTTTCATCCCTCCTGTAGGCACTGTTCCTAATCTAGTTACTTCTCCTGCGGTGATCCCTTCATCTGTTCACGGTGCTTCTCAGAGTAATATTATTGTGATTGAGGATGATGATGATGACGCTTCTGCAGACGTCCAGGAACAACTCAGTCAGGATGATGAAGATTTGGTCTCTCACACTCTTTCTACTATTTCGGCTATGTCTGCTCACCATCAAGAGGTTGTCACCGGCATTCTGCTTGTGCACAACTTGCAAACTGCTCACGAGGATCAAGTGTCTTCGAGTTCAGAGTCGGGTGGCGATTTCTAATATGTCTCTTTTCTTGGATGTTATCCCTGATGTCTGTAGTTTTGTCTGTTTCTGGAAGTTTTTGTCCTCTTAGAGCGAGGTTTTTTGCTTTGGAGTCTGGTGGAGTTTTGATCCTCTGTTTGAGGATGTTTTGGTTTTGTTGTACCCCACCGCTCTTTGGAGTCTGTATGAACTCTTTTGTGCTGAACCTTTGTTTTTGTTTGCTTGGCTGAAGCCTTCGGGCTTTATCCCTTTTATAATAATTAAAAAAAAACACTATGTGCAACCTGTTATATCACAAAATATATTATATTATATTATATAAGTTTGTGCAATTGCACAAGGGTACAGTAGTTGATAGTCAATGTAATCATTTCAGACTATTATCAGTAACTGGGATGTTCTATTAATAACTAGTTATTTGTATTTGCACTGGAGAGGTTTATCATGAATTTGTGAAACTGAATTAGAGCACTCCTGTAAAGTAGGCAAGTTCTATCTCTACACAGTCACTGTTATATACAAAATCCACACTGTTCATATTCTCTTATTCATCGACAAGATTAAAGTCACTTCCTACTCGAAACTCATGTACAACACCATTGACCTCAATCAAACTACAGCCGGGAACCTTCTCCATACCACCACTTCTCATTAGTCTGCGAGCTTTAAGAGAATCTTCCCATTTCTCTCCTCTTGAATACAGATTTGACAATGCCACATAGCATCGAGCATCGCTGGGATCGAGCTCAAGCAGATGTTTCGCAGCATACTCACCCATCTCTACATCACCAACCCTACTCGAAGCCTCAAGCAAAGCACCCCACATGGCAACACTGAACTCCATTCCTGAATTTGCATCAATTATCTCTCTTGCCTCATATAAAAGTTGAGCCCTGCAAAGAAGATCTACCATGCATCCAAAATGCTCGGCTCTTGATGTTATCCCATGAACCTCTTGCATAGTGTTAAAGATCTTGCGTCCTTCTCTGACTAAACCAGAATGTCGACATGCGCTCAAAACACTCAAGAAGGTTATCTCATCGGGTTTCAATGGAGCTTCTAGCAATCTGAAGAAGAGTCGTAATGCTTCTCTGCCTTTGCCATGAATTCCTAGATTTGAGATCATTGAGTTCCAGGCACTAATGTCTTTCCTATCTATACCAGTAAAGACAGTGATAGCTCTCTTTATCTCTCCACATTTTGCGTACATATCTAATAACGCCGTTCCCAACACTGCATCCAGATTAATACTTGATCTATCAATGTATAAATGAATCCACTTCCCTTGTTCTAACGCCAAGAGTTGAGAACAAGCAGAGAGCGCATTCACTAGAGTGAAATTATTAGGTTTAATCTCCAATGCGAGCATCTCATTGAAGATCACCAAAACCTCTTTTGAATCTCCCCTCCGAGAATACCCATCAATCATTGCATTAAAAGTAATCAAATCCTTCATCTCCCTCGGCATTCTTCCAAACAACCCACGCGCCTCTTCCAATTGCCCACAGCCTGCATACCCACCAATCATCGTATTCCACGTAATCCCATCCTTCACCAAACCCATTGAATTAAACACCTCCCGTGCACTCTCCACCATTCCCCACCTCACAAACCCACCAATCAAACAATTCCAAGAAGCGACATTCCTCTCAGGCATTTCATCAAACAACTCTCGTGCTTCCCCCATCAACCCCAAATCAACCAACCCACCGATCACCACATTCCACGACACGACATCTCGTTCACACATTCTATCAAACACCCTGCGTGCATCCTCGAAACAACCAGCTTTCACATACAAATGAATCAAAGCATTTTGGATGAACACATCAGGTCTCATTGTCGTGAACCCCAACTTGTAGGCCATGCCGTGAACTTGTCGGCCTTCGTCCAGGGAAGCGCAGGCCCTGAGGACGAAGGGGAAGGTCATGGAGTTGGGGCGGGAGCGGGGGCCGCCATTGGCGAGCATGTAGCGGAAGAGGGAAAAGGCGAGGGTGGGGTTGTGGGATTTATGGGAGAGGCTGCGGATGAGGAGGTTGAAGGCGAAGGAGTTAGTGAGGAGGTTGAGTTTGAGGAGGGTGGCGTGTAGTTGGGCGAATTCGGAGGAATGGCGACAAAGTTGTAAGAGAGGGAGAAAGGTTTGGGAAGGGTTTTTGTAGTGGGATTTGGATTTGAGTTTGGAGGGAAGAGGGAGAGAGGGAGATGTGGATAGAGGGAGTGACATTACTGTATTTTGGGCTAAGGGCTCTTGGGAAGTGACTTGTTCTTAGACCTTGCAATGGGTGCGGGGCGGGTACTCTCATGGGTACGGGTCTCCACCGATCCGGATCAAACGGATTGGGTAAAAAAGATTCCAATTTAAATGGGTCATAATTTTATGGATTTGTACCCGTGCTGTACTCGTACCCACATGTCATGGGTATACTCGTGGGTACTTGCCTTTTTTTTTTCTCCTTTTTTTTGTGTGTGGAACCATTATATATACTAGTAGTTTATACGTGCGATGCACGTTTTAATAAATATAGTTTTTTAAAATAAAAATTTAGACGTAGTCTTAATTTGAACCTAGAACCTCCTTTATAATAGTTATGCACGTGCGTTGCACGGGTTGGTGGAATGACAAAACATTTACAAATGACACTAAGGCCTTCTCCCATTATAATATTAGAGATATAATAGATATGCCCGTGGGCACGTGCCTACGGCACGTATCGGAACTGTATATAAATTTATACATTATACATGCTAAGATCAAAAGTCACTCACTATACATCTTTAACAAATATTCGTTAAATTGTTTCAGTTTTTTAATTATTTCATCTTTATTGCCCTTAAAATTTTCAATATTGACTTATCCAATTCTCCAAAAACCTAGCTATTTTTCAAGAAATGTGAACACATCCATTAAAAATATGGACCATGCCAGGAAAAAAAATCCTTAGTATAAACAAATACAATCACCTTTCTAATACAATCATCTTCTCTATACAGCCCTCATTGAAAATTTTATTGTTTCCTAATTGTTTTCTAATACAATCACCTTTAAATTGTTACCTACGGCACATTATCGCGAAGAATGATTAATTAATTAAGTTGTTTAGTAAAAATTTCGACAATGTCCTCTAAAATTTTACAGGCAATTAATATTAATCATCTCCTAAAATTTTCATATTAGCCAAGATAAAAAAATAAGAACCATAGATTTTGTTTGAAAACGTAATAGATTTTTAGGAATTATTATAAAAATTTCGACAGAATCTCCCCTTAAATATTAGCCATTTTAAAGCAATTACTTACGGAATTTTCCTCACAGTTAAAAAATTAACATCACATGCAGTCAATATGAATCCTCCCCAGACCAATCCAAGCAACATCACACAGGCATCATATATATAGGGCTCTGGAGGAAAAAAATTTTCATATGACTAAAGATACAAAATAAAAATCAAGATATCGTTTAAAAACATAATATATTTTAAAAAATTTAGTAAAAATTTCGACAAAATCCCCCCTAAAATATTAGCCCTTTTACAGCAATTCCTTACGGAATTCTGCTAACAATTAAAAATATAACATCACAGGCAATAAATATCAATCCTCCCCCGGCCAAACCAAGCAACATCACATAGCCATCATATATATAAGGCTCTGGGAGAAAAAATCATAATATAATGCAAGATACAAAATAAAAGTCAAAATTTTGTTTGAAAACGTAATGGATTTTTTGGAAAACATTTGAAAAACCTTTAAAAAACCAAACACAGAACCCAATACTCCACAACTTTGCGGGTACGGGTATTAACATAACTATATTATATCATCATTATATACAGATACTTACATAATCTCCCAAATTGCTAAATATTACAACTATTACATTTTTCACCAAAAATATACACCAACCAACCGAATGACCAAAAAAATTTACAGTGTTGTAGAAAAACACAATGCTTCAAGTCTTCAAAAATGGGACCAAACAGTGTACCTAAAAAAATAATAGTTTTGAAACAAATAGTAAGAGTTGACAATAATCAATCAAAACAATGAGAGTTTTAAAACTAACTAACAACAAACAACAAACAATAACTAACAACAAACAGCAAACAAACCCTTTACATAAAATAATGCAAAATGGGTCAACTTTATGGAACCTTCTTCGAAAAAAGGTAAAAAACACATTCGGTCAGCTCTATTAAGGGTATCTTCACTTTTTTCTTTTTGTTCTCTTTCCCTTTTTTTCAATATTGAGAGGTAAGATGTTTGAACTAATGATACTGGTATCTTGTGAGTAGAAAGATCTGTGTTTGTCTTGAAGATGAAATAATTGACTTGTTGCTAGTTATACTAAACAATTGGGGGAAAAAAAAAACTTTAACGACCAAGCCATTTCCACTGCCATGTTCAACTCCATCTCATTTAGCACTGTTAAATGCTATGTCTCTCCGACTATACTTTAGGCCTACGCAGTGCATTAATCTCAGCGGCCTTTTCAACCGTATTGCTAGAATTTGAATTCATCTCATACTTTATGTGCTTTGATTTTTCTGCATTTTCACGGGCAAACCAAGTTTCTTATAGTTTTTACATTAAGGGAAAATAATGATGATTTATTTGTTAAGTTTAAATGTGTTTCTCTCGCTTTCTTAATCTTGTGAATATTCATTGTCCTGTGGGCTCTACTTGCTCATTCATTGTCTTGTGGGCTCTACTCTTTCTCTTGAGTATATTTTGAGTCTACAAAACTTGAGGATAATTAGCACGGTTGCCTTAGGATAATAATAAGTGGATTGTACATTAAAATTGACTCTTTAGATCATATAATTTTGCAATTTAATTTTGTAAAAACTATTCAACAAAATGTTATACCATTTTATATTGTTTATGAACCTGCATTTAAGCTAGTCCTAATAGAAGGAAACCACTAAGTATGAACACCTGCGAGCTAAGGAAGCACGGAGTCACGGGCATGCCATAATGCGACATGATACGTCGACATAGGAACTCTTTTGAAAACTACACTGGAACAGCCAGTGTCATGTTGGATATGTGTGATTGACACATATCAAACATATGGCCTCCATAGAATTGTCAATGCTTCATAGCATGCGATGCACAAACACTCTATTTTGAAATCCGTAGAGGACACACATCGGACATAACTAATGCTATTGTATTATTGCCTCTTCTGAGTAGTACTTCAGGGTTTGACAAATGTCAGTATTTTGTTCTGGCGCGCAGTGTCTCTCCTTATTATGTAAATGTTCGTGCTATAATAAAATGTCAATGCTATAAAATAGATTTTAAAAATTTTGTAGATGCAATACAACCTTTAATGTGCTATCCATGCTTCTTGAAAGAAGAACCAGACCATCGATGGAGAACTTGAGTCCAGTGATATCATCAGTGTGTCCCTTATCTACATATATATCTAGCCTGCTTCCCCATCCAGGCTTGATGCTCCATAACTGTACAACATGAATGAACATTAGTGTAAGAACTTCAATGAATATTTGAAACTAATAGATTAAAAAAAATCTGCTTAATACAGCTCGCTTTCAGACATTGCTAACTTCTAAGACAAATGTTAAGGCATAATCTACAGTCATGTATAGACCCATTGGCAATACCACCAACAATTCGTTTGCCTTCATGATCCCATGCACATGCAGTAACTGGTATTCTCGCTAGTCTACAAAGTTTAGGTTTTATTACCTATCAGTTGAAAAGTGTATGAGATATTTTTTCATTTTTTCTGTTCACATAATCAAAGCAAATAACAACATTGTGAAGATGTGAATCAACTAACAAACAAACCTATTTTTGAATTTTGAAGTCATTCACATCCCATATACGCAATGATCCATCTTCTAAAGATGTTAAGATAGTTTTTTTTCTCTTTAGATTCCACTCTCTGCCAGTTAATCCAGATATGTGTCCCTTTGTATTTTTCAAGTCACGAATATACATGTCTCCCTTTATGAACTCTCCTAAGGTCAGGCCATCACGATCATAAATTTGAAAGCGATATATGATCGCTAGTCAGTAATGTCTATAATTTCAAAGTCCAATTAATGTTTCAAAAGAATGAGATCTTAGAATATGAAAACACCTTAGCTTGTTCTGAACCCGTTATGTATAGAAATCGGTCAACTATTGGGCTCCAGCTTAAGCTCCGGACCTGATGCCCTTCAAACGGTTCCAACTATCTGAAGGATTGCAGCTTGGATGACATACCTTGAAAGTCATACATCCGGACAGTGTAATCGTAACTGCCAGATAGGACTCGTGACCCATAGTGGTCAACTGCAAGGGCAGAGACAATGTAACCCCTATTTTTCATTTTTTGTGTATTTTTGAGTGTAATTTTTTTGTGTGTATTTTCTCTCTTGTATTCTTTCTGAACAGTATATTGGAGTTGTTTTGTTGTTTCCGGTTCAAGAAAACATTTATTGAACTCTGACAAGTAGTTATTGAATTGATTATCGTATCTCATTGTTCATCGGTAAATCTGATTCATAGTTTTCTTATCGTGCCATGTTATTGATTGCAGTTTAGAACTGTTAATTTATCGTGTTATCGAATATTCAACTTTGCTGTCTCTAAATTTCTTGACCTTGCACTCAGAATTTGACCCAGTTCCCAATATTGAAATTCCAAATTTTATACATGAAAATTGTATTGTTTCGAATGTAGAATCCATAACATTTTACAGTTTCACAATACGATTTATAGATTGTGAGATATCACGATTTTAATACTATTATATTGTAATTTCCAGAACACTGAAACTATACACGAACTCGTAAAGAACAGAGAGCATGACCTAGTTCCCTATACTGAATCCAAGAAATTTATACATAAAAATCGTAGTCCATCGAGTCTAGAATTCAGAACATCTTACGGTTTCACAATCAAAATTATAGATTATAAATTATTTACGTTTTAGTACTTTGATTCTTGAATTTTCAGAACAGTCTGTGCACGAAACATCGAAACCAAAAAAGAATGAATTTTTACGCATAGTTATTGTCCTCAGAATGTATCGTGTGAATATGTGTTGGAACCAGAAGAGAGTCTACTTTCTATAATCTCTGACGAAATCAGATTTGCTTTTCTGTAACAACGGGGAAGTGAATTTGAACGCATATTGGTGCTGCTGTCTAGAAATTCATCTCTACGTTTTTGCATATAAACCCGTCATTTTCCATATTTAATGAAATGAACTCTAAATATTGTTCATAATTTGTACCGATATAATAGGTTGATAGAAAAGATTTTATTTATATCATGCATTTTCATCTACCACTTGATACTTTCTTAATTACTATCATGACTTTATATCTGTAAATACCCTGGGGGGGGGGGGGGGGGGGGGTGAATAGGGTGATTGTGCAGAATTAAAAAAAAACTAAAATAAAGTACAAAGTAAATAAAAAGAGTTAAGAAGAGCAAACGCAGATAGCACAAGTGACGCAGCGATATGACGTGGTTCGACCCCCGGGTCTACGTCCATACCTCCTACTTGTAGCAATTCTCCGCCATTAGCATTACACTATACTCAAAATCCTTGTACAGTGATTCTTGGATTCATGCCGAGAGACCTATTACACCCACAGGACTTCTAACACAAGTCCCGTCAATCTCACCGAAGTGGAAAAAGAAAAAAGCTCAAGATCTTTAATGATCCTGAATGAAGAATAAAAAATAGTTATCACACACACTCAGATTGATTGTTGAAAGATTAGTTCAGAAGATTTTTCTCAGAAGTAATAGGTGAAGAATACACAGTGGGTTCGTCCAATTAAAAAGACTGGAAAGTGTATCGATCAAAATTAGAAACGATTGTCACGCCCCGCTTCCCACTATACGGAAATACAGGTACGCAACTGAGGCCCAGCGAATGATATACATCATCCATAAGCTGTACAATTATAAGCTCAACAAGATCTTTTAACACATTCACGCAGGCAAATATAATAATCACATGAGCTGAAAATAGAATAACCATCATTTGGATAATACATCAATATCGTCAAGATGCCCGGGAGTACAATGTGGCAGAATTAAAATAATATGATAAGCAGTTCGCTATAACAACTAGATAAAATAGCGACTGAAAGAAAAACAACATGATGTAGTAAGGAAGCAGCAACGATCGTCTAGAGAGTCTGCTCGTCGGGTCCATCAGTACCTGTATAATTATTAATTCAAAGAAAAATAGAAAAGTTCCCGTTAGAGCAAGTTTCGGGCAGCAAGTAGCAACAAGCAGTAAAAGGGGTAATATAACAAGATATAACATGGAAGAAACAAGAAGTAGAAGTACAAATACAATATGGAAGTAAGCAAGGAACTAGGACAATATGATCATGTAAGTAATAACTGTAACTAGTGTATTCTAGACTTCAAGATATAAGCAATTGATAACCTAGGCTCAGTTAATCGATAATCATGTAATCAATGATCGAGATTCATGTAATCAAGAGTCGTGTAATCAAGAATCAAGAGTCATATAATGAAGATTCATGTAATCAAGAATCATGCTTAGTGAAGATCTCAAGTTTATCTGTTTTATTAACTTATCTAATACACGCAATTCTGTGTCCCATACCACAAGTTCAGTGCATATCAATCATGTGACGTTTAGACTTAAGTAGTGAATTCTATAGGATTATGTACTCGGATCTTCCAGTGATAGTATCAAGACATGTAATTATGAATCATGTAATCGAGAATTATGTAATCAAGAATCAAGAATCAAGAATCACTATTTCGGGAAACACGGGCCCCCTTTCGAGTATACTCCCCTATATTGTCCACTATTAAGACGTACCCTTATAACCCCGGCTTGTTATTCTTTATAATCAATTATGAACATGCAGTTGGCACGACTAGTGGAACGGCGTAATCAAGACAGTTTAATCAAGAAAAATATCAAGGACAGTAATCATGGTATGAGATGAAACGGGTACATGTATCGAGAGTAGTTATCATAAATTATCAAGTGGTATAAAACGCATTCTATCAACCTATTATATCTATGCAAGTTATTATTACAAGAACAATAATACATTCAGTTCATTAAATATGAAAAATAACGGTTTATATGCAAAAATGTAGAGATGAATTTTTAGACAACTTGACATATCGGTATTTAAATTCACTTTTCTGTTGTTACAGAAAAGCAAATCTGATTCCGTCAGAGATTCTAAAAAGTAGACTCTCTTCCGGTTCCAACGCATATTCATACGATACATTCTAGAGACAGTAGCTATGCGTGCAAATTCATTCTTCGCTGGTTTCGATGTTTCGCGCGCATTCTGAAAATTCAGAGTCACAATACTAGAATTGCGATATCTCACAATCTATACATCGGATTGAGAAACTGTAGGATGTTCTGGATATCTAGACTCGAAGGGCTACGATTTTCATGTAGAAAGTTTTTCAATCCAGTGTCGGAAACATGGTCGAATTCTCAGTACAAGAGACCGGTTAGTAATCCCGTGCAGGTTCAGAAATTCACGATATGACAGCACTAAAATCGCGATATCTCACAATTTATACATCCAATTGAGAAACAATAAGATGTTCTGGATTCGGGACTTGATGGGCTACGATTTTCACATAGAAAATCTTCAATCCAGTATTGGGAACATGGTCGAATTCTTAGTGCAAGGTCAAAAAAATTTAGAGATGGTAAGGTTGAATATTCGATATTCGATAACACGATTCGAAATGTGTTAACGGTTCACTCTTGAGTTGATATAGCATAGAACAAGTGATTAGAACGGAATTTGACAATAAAACATAATGATAACTAGACTACTTGCCACGAGTTCAAGAAAAATGCTTGTACGAGAACAAAAAGAGTGTACAAGGTACTTGCCTTATAACGTGACGATTTCGGTGGTGGTGTTAACCACGGAAAAAAGAAACGATGTCGGCAACGGACGGCGGCACAAAGGCGGTAAGAATGACAGCAAGATGACAACGAGCGAGCTACGGTAGCAACGGTGAGTGACAACAACAACGAGGTGATGGCACGGCGTCGGGTTATTTTTTGGGATTCACGGGACCGTAGAAATGGAGTCGTCGGCTCGAAGGTGGGGGGTAAAGTGAAGCTCGGATGTTACTTGAGCTTTCGGGTTGGAGAAGGCAGAGGAAGGGAAGGAGAAGTGTAGAAGAAAAGAAGAATAGGTAGTGAGAATGGTGCATGTATGTGTGCTTATATATAGAAAGAAAGGAAGAGGAGTGTGCTGTATGTGTATGTGTGTATATGAATATAAAGAAAGGAAAGAGACAAAATATGCATGGTGTGTGTATAAAATAAGGGGAGAAAGAGATGGGGGTGTAGAAAAATGTAAGAGGAGATAGTGACGGAAGAGGGGATTAGGAGTAGTAGGGTGGTGGAGGTGTAGAAAAATGAGAGCCTAGGTGTGGAAAAATGAGAACAAGGAAAAGAAGTCGTGGAGTTAGGCGTAGAATTAGGCAGGGTGGGTTGGCTGTGAGTGAGTGGTTAGCGGGAGTGGGTTAGGATTAGGATTAGGATTAGTATTAATCAGGGTTAAAGTTTGTATTTAAACTCCGGTCGAAAAATCACAAAATTATAGAATTGATCAGAAAAATATTTTGGCATTAGATAAAGAGTTCAAAGAGAAGAAAATAAAATAAAAATAAAATCGATCTAAAAATTGAAGTACAAAAATTCACGTAATAAAATACGTACAACTGGAACAGGGAGTTACAACGATCCAAAAATGTGAATAACGCAAAGTATGGTCGACCGCAATATTGGTGCAGTCGACCGTTCATCTCTCTGACGTAAAGTAGAGAGATAAAGGATTGACTACTTCTTTCGTAATGTGAGTTGCAGTCGACTGCGATGCGGTCGACCGTCATTAGGTGCGGTCGACCGGCATCGCGCTGTTCATTCCGAATCCACTTTATATTCTTACCAAAAAACTAATCAATTAATCAATCAATTTTATACAGATTAAATCTCACAAATATAGGATGATAGCAATTGGTCTTTGATAGCTTTCTTGGACACTAATCAATCAACTGCTCTTTTTTAATATCTTCTTCTTTTGCTTGATTTCTCAATCTTTCTTTATCACTTTCATTCTTTGAATATTCTTGAATATCTCTTGGATCTATTATGGATATTATTTGATCCTGAAAATATGAACAACTCAATTTAAACTTATTAGTATTTATAGACACTTTTGTGCACACCAAACTAAGATTCAACAATCTCCCCTTTTTGGTATGAACAAAATATGTCTTTGAATATTGAAAGTAAAAATTAAACAATTTGGCATAAAAATACTCCCCCCCCCCCCCCCCCCCCCCCCCCCCCCGAGTTTAGTACACAGATTTTGGTAGGTAAAGATCTTTCAAGGGAGATTTGTATATACTCCCCCTAAATTCAATACTTCTTAGAAGATAAAGAAAGTTAGTAGTAGATGCAAGTAATATTCATAAGATGCATAAGTATTCTCCCCCTTTTTGTAACACACCAATAGGGGAGGCAAAAGAAAAGTATACGTATAATATACTCCCCAAAAACTAGTGGTAAATGAAAAGGAATTTTCGTTAAGCAAGACAAGAGAGATGAAGTTTGGAAAGATAATAATTTTTCTAAAAACGAAGGAAAATCTACTTACATGATACCGTTGATAGCGAGACTCTTTGATATACAGGGAGAGCTCTTCATGGTATCATAGATTTGAGATTTTCCCAATACAGATGCGAAGCATGGATAAAACGAATAAGTGAATAATGAATTTCAAGAAACCAATAGAGTAGGAAAAATTAGTAGAGAGTTCTCAAAAAAAACGTGTAACCAACAAAACAAAAAGAACCGGTCTACCGCACGGTCGACCGCAAAACCAAAACTTAAAAATTTTCCCGAGAGTAAACTGGTCGACCGCACGCCTATTTAAAAAACACAGCAAATCACAGAGAGTGAATTGGTTGACCGCAAATACTGAAAGTCAAGTAAAGCGAAAACCGAGAGCAACTGGTCGACCGCACAGTCGACCGTACTTCTTCATAGGCGTACAGTTGCCCGTCCAGTTGACCGAAACACATTTTCCAAGCTGAAATATCAATAATATTCAATTCTCCTTTCAAAAAATAAAATCGTTTTTCATCTAAAGGTTTGGTAAAAAATATCAGCAAGTTGCGAATCAGTGGAAACATATTCAAGAACAATATCCCCTTTTTGAAAATAATCTTTAATAAAATGATACCGAATATCAATGTGGTTTGTGCGACTGTGTTGATCAGAATTTTTTGTCATGTGAACAGTACTAGTGTTATCACATTTAATCGGAATATGATCAAAAAATACCTTGTAGTCCTCTAGAGTATGTTTCATCCATAATACCTGCACACATCAGGATCCTGCCGTTATATATTCTGCTTCGGTAGTGGAGAGAGTTACAGAGTTTTGCTTCTTGGATGCCCACGAGACAAGGCAGTTGCCCAAGAAGTGAGATGTGCCACTAGTACTTTTTCTGTCTGTCAAGCTACCGGCATGATCTGCATCAGAGTATCCTACAAGAGAAAAATTTCTATTTTTCGGGTACCAAAGTCCAGTATTTTGTGTGCCTTTGAGATATTGAATGATACGCTTAACGGCAACTAAATGCGATTCTTTGGGGTACGATTAAAAGCGTGCACATAAACAAATACTAAACATAATATCTGAACGAGATGCAGTAATATAAAGTAAACTACCAATCATACCTCGATAAGTAGAAATATCAACATTGTTACCAGATTCTCTTTTGAAAGCTTAGTAATAGTGGCCATAGGTGTTTTGTAAGCATTTGCATTTTCAAGGCCGAACTTTTTGACTAGTTCTTTTGTGTACTTGGATTGATTTATAAAAATGCCATCCTTTCTTTGGTGTATTTGAAACCCAAGAAAATAAGTTAGTTCTCCCATCATACTCATTTCGAACCCATCCTGCATTTTCTTTGAGAATTCCTTGCAAAGATTTTCATTAGTGGATCCAAATATAATATCATCAATATAAATTTGAACGATTAAAATATCTTTAGAAACATGTTTTATAAATAGTGTAGTGTCTACTTTTCCTTTAGAAAAAGCCTACGTGAAGTAGAAATAAACTTAGTCGTTCATACCAAGCACGAGGAGCTTGCTTCAAATCATACAAAGCTTTATCAAGACAAAATACATTGTTTGGGTGTGTGGGATCAGCGAATCCCGATGGTTGTGCAACATAAACTTCTTCCAAAATAAAACCATTTAAAAATGTACTTTTAACATCCATTTGAAAGAGAGTAAAATCCATATAAGCAGCAAATGCAAGTAAGATACGAATGGCTTCAAGCCGTGCAACAGGTGCAAAAGTTTCATCAAAATCTACACCTTCTTGTTGGTTATAACCTTGTGCAATAAGACGGGCCTTATTTCTAGTGATTGACCCGGATTCGTCTAACTTGTTCCTAAACACCCACTTAGTTCAAAGTATAGTTCTATTGTGAGGTCTAGGAACAAATTTCCATACTTGATTCCGTTCGAATTGATTAAGTTCTTCTTGCATTGCAATGATCCAGTCATTATCTTGCAAGGCCTCCTTAATATTCTTATGTTCAAGTATGAAAACGAAAGCGAAAAAACACATGAAATTTTGAGCTTGTGTGCGAGTGGTTACCCCTTTTGACATATCGCTTCGTATAAGAGTTGGTGGATGGCTAGACATGATTTTTCATGCGGAATGTCTTTCACTTATGGAAATTTGATGTTGTACATGTTCATCTTCCATGGCATCAATTTGTTGTGTAGGCATCTCTTCTATTTGTGATTTGGATGCATCTTCATCTTAATGAGATTTTTTATTTTGAGCATTCATATTTGGGTCTTCTTCAATGTGAACTTGTTTCTTTTCAACCCGAACACCTGTCTCATCATCATCAACAACATGCAATATTTCTTTGGTGAAGGGATTAGTTTCATCAAAAATAACATCAATGGATTCCTGAACTGTGCATCTTCTTTTATTAAATATACAATATGCTTTGCTACTAAGAGAATATCCTAAGAATACATCTTCATCACTTTTACGATCAAATTTTTCCAAATCATCGAGAGTATTTAAAATAAACACTTTACATCCGAAGACGCGAAAGTAACTTAAGTTGGGAATTTTGCCATAATATAGTTTAAAAGGAGTTTTCTCAAGATAATTTTCTAATGATTACTTGGTTAATTGTATAACATGCTGTATTGACAGCCTCCGCCTAAAATAATTTAGGTAAATCTTTTTCGCTAAGCATGGTTTGGGCCATTTCTTGAAGAGATCGATTTTTTCTTTCAACAACCCCATTTTGTTGGGAAGTGCGAGCACAAGAGAACTCATGTTTTATTCCCTTTTTGTCACAAAATGAGGTGAAGAGTTCGTTTTGAAATTCTCCACCATGATCACTACGAATAGTAACAATGGTGAGGATTTTCTCATTTTTCACTCTACGACAGAATTTTTGAAATACATACAATGTGTCATCTTTTTGTGGCAAAAAGGTAACCCAAGTAAATCTACTATAATCATCAACAATTACAAAGGCATATCATGCACCTCCATTACTACATGTCCTTGATGGTCCAAAAAGATCTATGTGCAAGAGTTAAAGGGGTCAAGAAGTTGATACTATTTTCTTGGGTTTGTGAGAACTTTTAGTTTGCTTACCGAATTGGCACGACTCACACGGTTTATCTTTCTCAATTTGATTTTAGGAGTCCCCCTTACAAGCTCCTTGGTTACAAGTTTGTTGAGATTGTCTATGGCCGTGTGTCCAAGTCTTCGATGCCATAACCAATCATCCTCATTTCTTGTGACAAAGCACCTCATATTTTCCTATGCCAATTCATTAGAATTTATAACATATACATTGTTACATCGGTTAGCGAGAAGTAAACAAGATTTATTGCTATCTAGTACAGTGCATGTATTTTTGATAAAAGGTAATGGTGTAACCTTTATCACATAATTGGCTGACACTAATTAAATTATGTTTCAAACCTCTTACCAATAGAGCATCCTCAATGGAGCATGAGGTACCAAAGTTTATTTTACCTTTACCAATGGTTTGACCAGTGTTATTATCTCGAAAGATGATGACCTTCCCTCTTTCCCTTGATAGTGATGAAAAGTATCTAATGTCACCTGTCATATGATTTGAGCATCCACTATCAAGGTACCACTGATCTTTAGTCTTGATACGCTGAGGTACCTACATCAAGATTAGTAGGTATAATTTTGCGTGTCCAAGTTTGTTTTGAACCTGTATTTATATCCTTTCTTATCCACACAAAATTAGTATTCCTTTTTAATGAACAGTTATACAAATATGTCCTAATCTACAGCAGTAATGACATGTGATACGACTATGCCTTGAGTCATGCACACTTGCACAGTTTTGAGTTGGTTTGTGATTATGTTGGTTATTATGTTAGTGATTGTGCAAGTGTGTATGACATGATGATTTAAATTTTTGATGGTGTATTGGCTCTTCGTAACCAAGCCCTCGATTATCATGATACGATCTTAAATATTTTGTAATAAGGTAACTGGGCCCTTCATATTTTTCCACAATTTTTTCAAACTCAGTTACTCTTTTACATAGTCTTTTCCTAGTCATCTCATCGTCTTTTGTATTTCAACAAGAGTGTCTAGTGTAGCATCAAGAATCCTATTTTGTTCAAGAACTTCATTACATCCTTCCACTACCTCATCAAATTTTCTTTTGCATTCTTTTAAATCATCTGTGAGTTTGGCGATATAAACAGATTTCTCATGAATTTCTCTTAAGTGATCATCATGTGTTTCTAGGGACTCTCGAATTTGTTGTTTTAAAAGTTCATTTTCCTCTAGCAATACATCATGATCTTTTCTAAATGACTCAAATTTTTCCAAGATCAAGGCATTCTTATTTTTCAGTTTTGATTTTTTGCAATACAAGAGTCATGTGTTTCATTTGAAATTTGTTTATATTGCCTAAGTTCACGACTTAGTTTCTTAGCATAGTCTTTTAAACCATTACACATGTCTACTAGCTCATCATAAGTGGGTTCTTCGATTACCTCTTCTTGAGATGGTGATTGCACCTCACCATTCTCAAGAGCCATGAAGCTGACGTCATCATAGCCTTGCTCTCCCTCACTTGAATCGAAGTCTAACCATGTTGCTTTCAGCGCCTTCTTTTTCAGACCTGGGTTTGAGCTGTAGTAGTCCCTATTCCTGTCTTGTGATATGGGACAGTTTGCACGGATGTGTCTAGGCTTCTTACACTTGTAGCACACGTCATCTTTATCTTTCTCCCTTTCTCCTTGGTACCTTCAATATTTTTTATGTTTGAGGTACTTACGAAATTTCTTGGTCAATAAGGCAATGTCATCATCTGTCTACTCACGGTCTGAATCTATTTTTGATGGTCGGGATTTTTCTGCTTTCAGTGCAATGGTTTTCTCTTCGGTTTTTGGTTCAATCACGATGTTTTGTCTGTATCTTTTGGTTTTCTTCATTTCCATCTAGTATGTCTTCAACTTCCCTTAGAATGTGTAGTAGTTGAATCTCTTCTCTTCAAGGGTTTCCCTCATTACAGCAGCCTTTACATCCCACTCTGGCGTGAGATAGCTTACGAGTTTTCCGACCTTTCGGTCATCATCCAACCCCTTACCTAAGCTCTCAAGTTCGTGGGCAATGATATCGAAGCGGGCGAGCATTTGATCCAGATTAATTTTCTCCTGGCAACATGCGACACACATCAAACTTATACAAACATAAATTAACTTTAGCTTTTACCTCAGAAGCGGTTCCCTCATGCCGCTTCAGCATGTTGTTCCAGATCTCGTATGATGTCTTATAGTTTCGCCCACAACGCATTAGTTCTTTGTTATTTAACCCTTCATATAGAGCCGTCATGCCTTTGGAATTTGCCGTCTTGAGAGCTAGCTCCGCTTTTGTGAAATCTGTTTTTCCGTCGCTGACCGGAATATCTGTTTTATTGATGCACACATTCCATACTTCTTCTCCAAACATCTGTAGAAAATGAGACATACGAACTTGTCATGCCCAGCTTCCCAGAATATGGAAACATAGGCACGTAACTGAGGCCCAGCGAATGATGTGAATACATCATTCATAAGCTGTATAGTTAACTCAACAACAAGATAACAATATCAACCATGCAAGCATTTAAAATCACACTAGGATAACAAGAGTACATGACATAATACATGACATAATACATGACATAATACATAACATAACCAACAACTGGAAACACAAAGTAGTTACAGGTCAAACATGCCCGGATTACAGTAAAGAGTACATGAATAAATAAGAACTAAAATAACATGAAAATAAACATAACTAAAATCTTTGCTCAGCAACACCTTCGAGTAATTCTCCATCTGGGCCTGCAAGTATATTATTCCAAAAGAAGAAACAAGGAGGTACCCGTTAATGCAAGTCACGGGCCGCAAGTGGTACAAGCTAACGGGACAATTATAAAATGAAACAAAAGCAGGGAAAGAGCAAGAAATCAAGAATCATATAATAGGAGAAATACAACATGCAAACAGAATCATGAACAATATATCATGGAACAAGTGGCATGCATGTGACGAGTAAATAAACCAATAGGAACATGTACATGTAAACGAGTAAGCAAGCAACGAGTCAACATGAACACGTAACATGTAAACAAGTAAGCAAGTCATCATGAACATGTGACATATAATTGGATCATGCAAGTGTACGTGTTAATGTCATGTCTTTTATTAACCTAACTAGGTAGCACTTCATGCGTCCCATACCGCAAGGTTGCTACTCGCAATCAAGTGAACGTTTAGACTAGTGGTGGATTCTATAGGTCACGTACTCGGAAAATCATGTCAATAGTATCTTGTATCGAGATACGTACAATGTGGAACATAGTGTAACATGTAGCGTGAAATATATAACATACAATTCGCAAACTTGCAACTTATAACTTGCAATTTGCATCGGCAAACCACGAGCTCCCGTCTGAGTACGTTCTTCTATATTACCCACTACTAAATCTTTTTCCTTTATACCCCGGCTTGTTATCTTTTTATTACAATCAACATGAACAATAACTACATGCAACAACAAGAACGGGTAACATGACAGGATCGAGTATCAAAGACTTATGCAATGTAGGAAACATATTTCTGGGTTAATAAAATATGATGATGTGATCAATGGCATGTACAGACTTAATCAAGAATAAAAGATATTATAACAACATGCAAACTAGTAACAAGCAATTTATGTACAACATCCTATATAGTTCAAAGAGTATATATGTGTGTATCGTGTTCATGCAATACATATGGTGACAAGGTATTCGTGATCATGTACGAATACGAGATCAATGGACTATGTATAGTACAAATAGAGTCAAAGAATATACTTGCGGTATTTTGTAAAGAAAACTTGTACTAGAACAAACGAATTTGTACAAGAGATACTTGCCTATTAGTTGACGACGATGATATTGAACAAGAATAACAGGATCAGAATCCTGAACAGCGAAGTACGTGCAAGATATGTGGCAGCCACGCCAAAATAGCAAACTCCAAAACAGCAAACAACTCCCTTCAACAAACTCCAAGACAGAAACTCCCCAACAGCACCAAACACCAATACAATAAAATAATCCAATCCCCACACACCAAACAACAACAATAATCTACTCAGCAACAATAATCCACTTCACTACAAACCGGATCTAATCCCTAAACTCCAACACAACAGCCCAACAACCCTTGGATCTTCACACTCACGAACATCACACACCTCTAACCAGTTCTCCTTCTCCACCTTGATAGAGAGGTAGAGAGAGAAAGAGGGTGATGCGAACGGGAGTATGGGTTGCAATTGGCAAGAGCGACGGAGCTGTGGTCGAGGGAGACAGGCAGCGCGGCGCTCGAGCGGAGGATGGCAGGCGAGGAGTCAAGGTGCTTCGGGGTTCTTAAGGTTGAAGACGACGGTGGTGGATGGGCGGCTCAACGTAGAAGGCGGGGCTTCGATGAGGAGTTGAAGACGAGCGACACTTCGGAGAGCGGTGGCAGGGTAGAGGGTCGACAAGGCGAGGGGAACGGTGGTCGAGCGGTGGGTGGAAGAAGATGGATGTCGGAGGGACGAGCTTGACGAGAGACGATAGGGGGTTCGAGGCGGAGTGGGCGAGTGGGAGGCTCGAGAGAAGGAGGAGCGATGGCACAGAGAAGTCAGCAATGGCGGGAGTTCTTCGACGGGTGGCAGAGACGAAGTCGAGGACGAGGAGGAGAGGGCACGGCAATGGCGAGCAGTGTGAAGCGGCAGCGGCTTCAATGTGAGTGTCGGAGGTAGGAGATGACGAGGCGGTTGCGGAGACTGCGGTGGCTGTGCCGCTAGCGAACGGAGAGCGGCGCGACGAAGAAGACAGAGCTGTGAGGCATTGAGGCAAAGGCAGGTGGACAAAGGAGAGCGGAAAAGGAAAGGGAAATGGGTTCTGTTTTTGGTTTTGGAAAAACAGAGGAGGAAGGAGAAGAGAGGAAACAGGGGGGGGGGATTATATAATAATATAATAAGTAATGAAGTTGTGGGGTGAGAGAGAGTGGGGGTAGTTACAAGGTGATGGGGACATGCATCTGCAAAGTGGGGAGTTGGACTATGGGACAGAAAAGTGGGGGGGGGGGGAGGGGGTACGTGAATTGAAAAGTGGGGATACATGAATAAATTGTATACGGGTAGGTATAGAATTAATCTGCACAATTATATGGGTTATGGGTTATTGGATTTGGGCTTGGTAATAATGGGTCAAGGAAATCCAATAGGAGATGGGCTTCAAAATGTTAAATAAAATAATTAGGGTATTGGGCTACACTTTGGGCTCAGATTAATTTAATAAAATCAAATATGAATTTGGGCTTAGAATAAACAATTGGGTTTCAGAATAATAAATACAAAATTAGGCTCATAAAATAGTTAAACAATTGGGCTTTGAACTAAATATTAAACAATCGAATAATTGTATATTAGGTTCCATAAAATAGTTTAAATAATAGAATCAATTAAGGAAGAATAGTTATAAGATACTGAGGATTTAAATACGGAAAAATACTTTTTAAAAAAAAATATGTATTAATGGAAACATGGGTTAGAGAACTTTCCAAACATCATAGCATTTTCCATAAAAAAATGGTGAGCGTGTGAGACTTGTCCCATTGGAGATGAATGGCTTCAATGAGTATAAGTTTTTAGGGGGAGGGATTTCGGCCATTGGACCTTTTGCTTAAGCTTTTGATAAGCACCTCGCTCTGATACCACTGTAAATCACCCTGGGGGGGGGGAGGGGGGTGAATAAGGTGATTGTGCAGAATTAAAAAAAAACTAAAATAAAGTGCAGAGTAAATAAAAAGAGTTAAGAAGAGCAAACACAGATAGCACAAATGATGCAGCGATGTAATGTGGTTCGACCCCCAGATCTACGTCCACACCTCCTACTTGTAGCAATTCTCCACCATAAGCATTCCACTATACTCAAAACCCTCAGTGATTCTCGAATTCAGGCCGAGAGACCTATTACACCCACAGGACTTCTAACACAAGTCTCGTCAATCTCACCGAAGTGGAAAAAGAAAAAAGCTCAAGATCTTTATTGATCATGACTGAAGAATACAAAATAGTTATCACACTCACTCAGATTGATTGTTGAAAGATTAGTTCAGAAGATTTTTCTCAGAAGTAATAGGTGAAGAATACACGGTGGGTTCGTCCAATTAAATAGAGTGGGAAGTGTATTGATCAAAATTAGAAACGATACATTCCAAAAATGTGAACAGCGCAAAGTACAGTCAACCGCAATATCGGTGCATTCGACCATTCATCTCTTTGACGTGGTGAAGGGTTGACTGCTTCTTTCGTAATGTGAGTTGCATTCGACTGCGATGCAGTCGACCGGTATCGCGCTGTTCATTTCGAATCCACTCTATATTCTTACCAAAAAACTAATTAATCAATCAATCAATTTTATACAGATTAAATCTCACAAATATAGGATGATAGCAACTGGTCTTTGATAGCTTTCTTTGACACTAATCAGTCAACTCCTTTTTTTGAATATCTTCTTCTTTTGCTTGATTTCTCAATCTTTCTTTATTACTTTCCTTCTTTGAATACTCTTGAATCTCTCTTGGATCTCTTATGGATATTATTTGATCCTAAACATCTGAACAACTCAGTTTAAACTTATTAGTATTTATAGACACGTTTTGTGCACACCAAACTAAGAGTCAACAATATCATGTATTACAACATACCTTCCTGATAAATGTCTTGATAATACTATCCCTTTTATTGATTATATCAACTGCATGTTCATGATTAATTATTATAAAAGAATAACAAGCTGGGGTTATAAGTTCTTGATTCTTGATTACATGATTCTTGATTACATGTCTTGTTTATTGATACTGTCACTGGAAGACCCGAGTACATAATCCTATAGAATTCACTACTTAAGTTCAACTGTCACATGATTGATATGTACCCAAACTTGTGGTATGACACCCAGGAAATCGTGCATTAGATAAGTTAATAAAATCGGTAGTCTTAAGACCAACACTAAGCATGATTCGTGATTACATGATTCTTGATTCTTGATTACACGATTCCTGATTCTTGATTAAATAATCCTGAGTTATCGATTGATTATACTTTGAGGTCTTGAATACACTTATTTACACTTGTTACTTACATGATCATATTGTTCCAGTTCCTTACCTCCTTCCATATTGTAAGGTACTGTTTTTCAATAATTGCACTGCTGCCTCTAGTTCCTTCTATGTAATATCTTGTTATTTTATCGTTTTACTACTTATTGCTACTTGCTGTCCGAAGCTTGCTTTAATGGACATTCCCCCCCACCCCCAACCCCAGATGTTGATTATGCAGGTACCGATGGACTTGACAAATAGATTTTCTAGACGATCGTGAAGAATTGCCGCATTATTACTACTTCCTATTGGTTACTTTCAGTCGCTATCTTATTTAGTTGTCTTAACGAACTGTTTATCGTACTATTTAATTCATGTACATTGTACTCCCGGGCATCTTGACCCGATGTTTATGTATTTCCCAGATGATGATTATTTCTATTTCCAGTCTATGTGATCAATATATTTGTCTGCATAGATGTGTTATAAATATCTTGTTGAGCTTATAACTGTACAGCTTATGGATGTTGCCGTATCATTCGCTGGGCCTTAGTTGCATACCTATACTTTCGTATATTGGAAAGCGGGGCGTGACAAACATAGACTATTATTTTTTTAATCCATTGAATTCAAGTCCACTACTTACACCTTAAACTCACTAACATAATTCTAAAGCTCTTATCAACATTAACCCACAACTCTTATTTATGTTGGTAGCTTACATAAACTTCTTAATATGAACTAAATTCAAATCCATTACACACTAACCTTACTAACATAAGCTTACTAACATACTCCACTTTATCACATTAAGCCTACTAACATGCTTTACTTCATCACTTTAAGCTTACTATCATGCTTTTAAGCTTTCCATGAATATTATGAACAATTCATCTACAAATTTACTATACCAAGCTATCATAAAATCACAATTTTTGCACTTTACAATCCAACCAGCATTATTTTACACTCTACAACCAACAACCATTATTTAAGTTACAAACTCTTGACAAGGATTGCAACTTTATATTCCACAATTATCTTTTTAAGTATCCAAGCCTTTGAATTTCCAACTTTATATAATCCTACAATTCATCATCATGCTTACTAACTTTCATTTATATATATATATATATATATATATATATATATATATATATATATATATATATATATATATATATATATTTTCATGCACAAGATGAAATCTTTATTAGTTATAATCCACTTTTATGCATCTTTTATGCATAAAGATGCAATCTTTAGTTATAGATTACCATTTCCATACAAATAAAAATAATTTCATAGGCTAAGAAGAAGAACACCCACCTTTACTTGAATGAATACCTAGCTTCTTCTTCTTAATCCGCCTTCTTGTTCTCAAGCTCCAAAAGTTCAAGGAAATTGATAAGAAATTAATTAGAATAGGAAAATAAAATGAAAAAATTGAACTAGGAGTGAATAAAGGCTTTACCTTCTCCCCCTTAAGCCTTGGCCGAAATCCAAAATCCCCACCAATGGCTAGGCTGAAATCCAAATAAATGGGATTGAAGATGAGTACTTGTTGGGAGATTGAATTTGAAGTAGAATAAATATGGAGTAGAAAAAGATTAGAAAGATTATTGGTTCTTGCTTGGTTTCTTCCTTTCTTTCTTTCTTGTTTTTTTTTTGAATGAACGAAGAACTTCTTCTCATCTTCACTCTTTTATACAAATGAGTGAGAAAATGAGTGGCTAGGAATGAGAGATGTGGCTGGCTAAGGGACCAAGAGAAATGGGGGCGAGGTGGAGTGTAGGGTTTTTTAAATTTTTTTTTTTTTGTCATGGCTAACCTTAGCCCTAGTCCAACCCTTCTAACCCTAATCTTGACATTCTAACCCTTAACCTTAGCCATCCTAGCCCTCCTACTCTTCTAACTAACCATCACACACAACAATATATTATGAACAATGTAAATTATACACAAAAATAATTATTAACTATTTTGGGATCTTTTAGATCGGGCCTACACTTGACTGAGGATCGGATCGGCACCCACACTCTAGGGGTTGTTGGAGGGACCCCTCCTTTTTTGTTATATGTACTTGTCTTATTGTTCTATGTTATGTGTTGTATTGTCCCACCCTTTTATGTATGATTGGAGGTGATATGTTTTACTTTCTGTACAGTAGGATGTTGTATATTTATCATAGTATTCTGGATTTATTTTGTTAATCTCTTATTAATAAAACATGGTGGCTATACTTTATCCATTTCTTAAAATAAAATAAAATATATAAACATGAACATTTGCATGTGCAAAAATATGATGTATGTGGGATGAAAGTGGGTGTGTATGGTTATGCTTTGTTCATGAAATAAAAAAGTCTGCAAGTGCCCTAGAAGTTTCGTGGTAAGCCACTTCATTAGTAAGCAAGAGATCGGGGATTTGAACCCTTGCTTGCCCAAATTCCCTTTTACGGGATGAGAGTGCATTCAACAACAACAATAAATAAATAAACTCGAAAAATCTTATTATACATTAGGCAAGACTCAAACCGTTGCATGAAATGCAGACCTTGATAACTCTAGATTTCCTCATCATTCTCTCTCGATAGCATATAGCATTACTCGCACTTCTTCTTCTTCTTCTTCTTCTTCTTCTTTTTCTCCGCCCTTTTAATTTTAAATTTTTTGCTGAAACAATTTAAAATAGCAAAGATTTTTTTAAAATCAAAATTTAAGAGATAAGTAACTTGTATTATGTGATCATGTCTCCTTATTATTTGAACGAGTCCTTTTATAGTAATTATTTGTGCATCTATGATTATTTATAGATTATTATGTTTATATATACATTTCACCTTACATTAATAGTGTGTCCTACATTATCTACGGTGTTTAAACAAACACATAATTTATGAAGGGTGTTTATACAAACATGCAATTTTTAGCGATGAGCACATAATAAATTAATTTGTGAGGGGTTTCTCTGCAAAACACCAAGCTTAGGAAGAACAAGAATTTTTTGCAGTGCTAGGCCACTTTTTGAAACTATTTGCAATTTTGGGCCACAACCCAAACTATTAGCATTTTTAGCTAAGCAGTGCCACGTCATCAGCGGCCGCTATTGGGAATAGCGGCCTCTTCATAGCGACCAACACATTGGACTTCCACAATGGCAGATGATAGAGGGTATTGTATAATTGCAAACCACTTGGTATAACTGAAGTCGCTATTGTCAATAGCGGCCTTGTATAACTAAGGTCGCTATTCCCAATAGCGACCTCAGGTGGGACTGAAACAGATTGGGCCAACCTGTGGTCGCTATTGGGAATAGCGATCTTAGTTATACAAGGTCGCTATTGACAATAGCGACCTCAGTTATATCAAGTCGTGTCCATTATACAATATCCTCACTATAAGCTGACAATGGTGTAAGGTCGCTATGAAGAGGCCGCTATTCCCAATAGCGGCCGCTGCTGACGTGACACTGCCTAGCTAAAAATGCTAATAGTTTGGGTTGTGGCCCAAAATCGCAAATAGTTTCAAAAAGTAGCCTAGCACTGCAAAAAAAACTCGAAGAACAACAGCTGCATGTGGGGCAAATTTCAATTTTGGGGTGAAAGCGAGCTCCTTTTATTCCAACTCTTTCAGAATCGTCAAAATTATGAACATCTCATTCATTTTTCTAGGATTCTAAACTATTCAATAGGCTGGCTGCGATGAGACGTTACGAATAGGAGGGGACAGTCGTACTGTTCCGGATGCGACATCATTCGGCGATGGGAAAGCACATGCAAAAGTTTTAGGGGATAGCGCCAGTAAAGTGAGCTTGAAGCCAGCTAACAAAATGGGTATTCTCAAAGAAGCGGTAGGAGTAGGCGTGGGTCACATCAAGGGTCTTGGATTGTTAGATGTTGACTGGCTAAGATTCTCTCAGAAGGAAATCGAAGTCTCAATTCAGGATGCTATTTCAAATTTGATATTGTCTAAAAGCAATATCGAATATGGGCCAAAGCCCAACGAACTGGAAGATCCTCATCAGAAGATGGGCCCAAGCCCGGTTATCCCTGTCGAAGACGATACCCCAATCGGCACTATTTCCATCATTGATGGCAACCAGTCAAGAGCTCAGAAGAGTTTAGCACAGTTCTTCGATCGTTCGGCAGCTGAAGAGGAAGTCGGAGAGCGAATGATTAGCGCACTTGACGGGATTCGGGAAGACAATCTGATCTCGGTTACAGAAACTTATGGTGAGGATATAGAAGTGAGAGGAAGCTTGGGAAGCACATCCACAAAAAAAATTACAGAATACAAGAGGAAAGGCAAAAGACAGTTAATGGGTACAGAAAGCTTCGAGGAAAGGAAAGACGAGTGGGTCAACAGAGGTTTAGCACCACAGGAGGACGACACTTCAGGAGCAGGTACCTCTAATGTCAATTGTTCTATTCTTAACTCTTTAACTGATGAATCGCTGATCTACTTCGCTAGTTTATACGGTTTAAATATGGGGTCCACTAGAGAAGCACATTTAGCTAATATAGCTGTTATTAGGGAGGGTTCAAGAATCACGGGCTTTTGAGTTCATGTTTCCTTCGGAAGGGGGGGGGAGCGGGTTGGGGGTAGACGATTAGACGTTATATTTATCATTTAATGATTTATACATTCTGGAACGTTAGAGGGATGCGTCAAAGACTGAAAAAAAGAGCGATAGGGGTGACCCTTAGCAAGATTAAACCAGACATATGTGGACTACAGGAGACTATATTACAGTCCCCCACGGAGGAGGAGTTCTCGGCAATTAGGGGAGTGGCAGACTACAGCTGGCGCTTTAATTCGGCTAGGGGGTTCTCAGGAGGAATCGTTCTAGGGGCTAATGCAACTATTTTCGAGATCATTGACGATTTTATTGGACTGTACACGGTTTCGATCAGGATTAGACGTAGAAGTGACGACTGGATTCAGTCAATTACAAACATATACGGCCCGTATGATAGTAGGAGCCGCAACGAGCTGTGGTCAGAACTAAGGTACATTAGAAATAGATGGTCAGGACCATGGATGGTAGGGGGAGACTTTAATCTCACTAGATTCCACGAAGAGCACAATGGCAGAGGCCATTGTCAAACGGACGTTGACTCTTTCAACGAGACTATAGACGCATTAGAGTTATTGGAACTAGAGATGACCGACAGGAAATTCACTTGGTCGAATATGCAGCGCAACCCGATTCTGGCAAAATTAGATCGAGTCTTGGTCTCCAACGATTGGGAAGACCTTCACCCGATAGCCAAGGTGAAATCAGTGCTCAGGTACACTTCTGATCATCTTCCCCTAGTAATAGACTGCGGATTGAAAGGTAAGAGGATACATTACGGGTTCAAATTCGAGAAGGCTTGGACAATCCACGAAGAGACGAGGCAAATTATTAAAGACTCCTGGGAGGCTAGCACTTCTCAGTCGACAACTGTGGGAGTTTGGATAGAGAAGACGAGACGTCTTAGAAGAAGATTAAGAGATTGGGCAAAAGCGGAGAAGGAAATCATTGTGCACAGAAGAGAGGGGCTCATTAACAAAATCAGCAGTCTGGAAGTCGCCTTAGAGGAGAGAGAACTGCAAGAGGAAGAGAAAGACGAGCTCGCGAATAAAAGATTGGAGTTTCAACAGATCGGGAGGATGGAGGAACTGTATTGGCAACAGAGATCGAGAGTTCAATGGCTCAGAGAAGGGGATGCAAATACTAAATACTTCCACAAGGTGGCAAACGGTCGGAAAAGATTAAACCATATCACGGGTATCACTGTAAACGGGACGTGGACAGAAAACGAAGAACTAATCATGGACCATCTAGAAAAATACTATCACGACCTATTAGGAGGGGAGTCAGGGAGGAGATGCACGCTAGCACCAGATATGTGGAGCACCTCAAGGATTGATGGAAGCGAAGGAATATAAATCAAATTTTCTGAACAAGAAGTGTGGGACGCCGTAAAGAATCTAGGGCAGGATAAGGCTCCAGCCCCAGATGGATTTCCAATCTTTTTTTACAAGACATATTGGCCAATTATCAAAGATGACCTTCTCAATATTTTCCACGAGCTTTACGATGGGACGTGTAACCTAGACAGGCTTAACTACGCTACGATCATATTGATTCCTAAGAAGAGTGAAGTTCTCTCCCACGAAGATCTCAGGCCAATTAGCTTGCTGAACGGATCGTTCAAAATCATAACCAAGGTCTTAGCACAAAGATTAGGACCCCACCTGAACGAGGTGATTGCACCTTCACAGAGTGTGTTCATAAAAGGCAGGGTTATTATGGATAGCATTGCTTCCGCCCACGAAACTATTTTTAGAGCTCACAGAGGAAGGTTGGGTGGCTTCCTACTGAAACTTGACTTCCAGAAGGCGTACGACTCGGTATCGTGGGAATGCACGGAGGAAGCCCTAAAGCTTAAAGGATTCGGTGAAAAATGGAGATTATGGATGAAAGCGTGCATTAGGGGTGGGAAATCAAACATCCAAGTTAACGGACAGCGGGGGAAGGAGATCAGGTGCAAAAGAGGTCTCAGACAAGGCGACCCAATATCGTCACTTCTTTTCGCTATAGTCGTGGGCGGGATGGCAGAAATGATCAGAAGAGCCCAAGAGAATTCGATCATCAAAGGATTCCAAATAAAGGGGATTAAACAGTCTATGTCAATCCTCCAATATGCAGACGATATTATCCTTTTCGGCAGAGCCACTGTGGAAGAAGTCACAGCCATTAAAGGTGTATTGGCCTGCTTTCAAGGGTGGTCGGGTCTGAAAGTCAACCTTAGTAAGACTAGCGTTCTCCCCGCATCTGGTTATATGTCAATGTCGGTTAACGATATATCCACAATACTGGGCTGTAAGTCTAGCGATTTCCCAATCAAATACTTGGGGACGCCGATTAGACCCGGTAATCTGCTGAAAGAAGATTGGATTTTTGTTATCGACAAAATTAAGAAGAAATTGGCAGGATGGCAAAGCAGGTTTCTTTCGCTAGGGGGAGGATTATCCTTCTCAACTCGGTCCTTAGCGCAATCCCGCAGTATCTGATGTCTATCTACGAACTTCCTAGATGGGTATCCAACAACATCGACAAACTTAGGTGGAGATTCCTATGGAAAGGTACGGATGAGGGCAACAGAGGATTCCATTTGGTCAACTGGGGACGGGTCTGTAAGAAAAGGGAATTCGGTGGACTGGGGATCACGAACCTATAAGATATGAACAAAGCTTTGCTCTCGAAGTGGTGGTGGAAGATCTCTTCCAACCACAAAGGGTGGTGGAAGCATTCTTTTGAGAGTTTCCGCAAGAGGAAGAAATACCGGTTCGGCGGGAGGAGTGCGTCAGCTAAGGTCTCTCTTCTATGGAAAGGCATATCAAAGCAAGGAGAAATCTTCTTCACAAATTCTAGATGTAAAGTAGGGAACGGGAAAAAGACGAGATTCTGGAAGGACAAATGGTGCGGAGAAACTACTTTGCTAAATCAGTTCCCCTAAGCCGCAGAAGCAACACAGAACCTAGACCTAACGGTGGCCGACATCAAGAAATACGGTCAGCTGAGCTTCGTAGTGTCTCGCGATTTAAGCTCAGAGGCAGTGTAGCAGTTCGAGGCGTTGAATATTTTGGTCAAACAGAACGGTGATCGAGAATCCAACTTGGAAGACGAAAGATGGTGGGAGCGAGAAGAATCGAAAGCTTTTACAGTCTCGTCTATGTACTCATGGATTAACGACGGAGGCCTCAGATGTAAAGTTCAAGCGGTCATTTGGGGAGCACTCATCCCTTTCAGGGTAAAAGTGTTCTGTTGGCTAGCATACCAAGACGCGATCCTATCAAAAGCGAATCTTAAGAAGAGAATCTCGAACATAGACGTCAATTGCGAGAGGTGCCTCAGCGCAGTCGAAGATGTTAATCACATTTTATTTCAATGTCCGAGAGCGCGTTGTACGTGGGATATTGTTTGTCGCAGGTTCGGGAGTAATAGGGTTCCCATCTCAACGAAAGATATTTGGGGCTCCTTTAGAGAAGTTCACATAGGCCACACTAACACTAGGGCTTGGGACATCGCTTCTGCAGCTACTATTTGGATTCTTTGGCTCGAAAGAAATGATTTCATTTTTTGCAACTGTCATTATAGATTACCAGTCGCCATGCAAAAAATATTTAATCTTATCCATGATTGGGCAGGTGCAAAGGAGGGCGTGAAGAGAATCAGGAACAACGACGGAGTTTAGCCACGGAGGCGGGGAGGGAGTCTGGGCCGGGACTTCTTACGGCAGCAGCGCATCTGATCCACTACCGGCTGACATAGATCTGGAGCGTATCACTCTTGGACTTCGTTTTGTAACAGCATGGTGCTGCTTTAGATTGTATCTTTGTATTAGTATGATGTAGCTTCTGTTTTGTTCCGGGTAGGTCCGTGAACTGTTCATGGATGTTGTTTTTACTTTTCTACTTATGTTGTACTACTTTGTTTCGTTATCGCTTATTACTGAAACGGTGATGTGCGTCATCTGTTATCAAAAAAAAAAAAAAAAAAAAAAAAAAAAAAAAAAAAAAAAAAAAAAAAACCTATTCAATAGGCTAACCCATTTGGCTTTATTCTCCCAATTTTCAAAATATAAATAAAGAGCAAAGAAAAAGAAGCAATCACAGAAATAGCTCCTATTGGGGATTTTAGAATTTTAGTTTTTATCCAAGGTGAAGTTTTGCAGCAAATGATGTTGTGGGTTTTCCTTAAAGATTCTAAAGAGTTTCTAACAAACCATCTTTGTTGTTCTTCCATCAACCCATCTCAGGTATGACTTTAATCTCCAAATCTTGTAAATTCCTATCCCAATATGGAACTTTTTTAGTGCCTAATGTTTAAATTTTTGATGAGTATATTCTAGTCTATATTAATTAATTTAATATTCGAAAGGTTGTGATCAGCAATATATGTTCTGCGGTTTTGTTAAGTTTCTTGTAGTTAATTGGACCTAAGAATAATGTTTTGCTCATGTGTTCCTCTAGTTGGAATGGGCATTTAATGGTTTAATGACTATGTTAAACTATATTTTGGTGGACAAATCCAGAATAAAGAGTTGAACGGCAACTTGTAGATTTTCGATCTAATGTTGAGATCATAGACGTTGCCCAATCGAAGATAATATACGTGATTTGGATTTTTGGACACATACAATAACCGCCCCAATTAGAAAAATTGATAGGTTGGTAGTTAGGGGAGCTAAAGGGACGAGGGTGATGCACGTCGAATTGGAAGTTAGCAGCTGCAGTAAAGATCATAGATGAAGAAGAGATGAAGAAGCAGCGAGGAGTGTATCAGTTGCGTTTCAGTCCTGATGTTTCATGGGCTTATTTGTAAATAGTATGAGAATAATGATTGGTAAGAATAAGTTGTAATGGTGGCCGTAGAATTAGTTGCAGCTGTGATTGTTTGTATGGGGTCCACAACTTGTAACCGCCTAACGGCCTTGTTCATTCACGTGCTAAGTGCGTGAACTGAGTCTATAAATAGAACGACAGCAGCTCATTAGAGCCCTGTCTGATTTGTGAGCAAATTCCCTTTCGTTCTTGATTCTATTCTTGTTCTTTTCCCAATTCCTTCTATCATCCCTACCAATTTCTCTAGATAATGGCCAAGAAGAGCTCTAAAGCTCCATTAATGGCCATAACGATGGAAGAATCGCATCATGTGGTATCAGAGCGCTCAGATCCAATCGGGAATCCGATCGATGACGATCAATTTCATCAAGAACCAGATCCGCCTGATTCGAAGGCAGTGCTAGGTGGAGTTCCTGAGTTGGATTTGCAACAGCGGCAAGAAATCTTGGAATCAAGATTGAGTGGAGTTGAGCAGCAGATTAAGGATCTGTCAAAGGAGATGACGACTCAATCCTCATTGATGTTCGCACAGATGCAGCATATGACAGAGCAAATGAGTTCTCTGGTGGCAGGGAGCAAGTTAGGGAAGGTGGATCATGATTCGATTGGGCCAATTTTGACGCCAAATTTTTCTTCCAATCCATCAGGTAATCTCAACTCTGATAAATTTTCCATGGATGTGAACGTTGGTTCTTTTAGAGGAAATATGAGTTTTGATCAATTTGCCATGAGAAATTCATTCCCAAAACCTCCCAAATTAGAAGTTACTCCGTTTTCTGGCTCGGGTGATGTGCTCAATTAGCTATTTCAAATTGAACATTATTTTGAAGTCTATCGTATAGCTGAAGATGAAAATGTTAGAGTTGCTTATTTTTTTCTTGAAGGGGGAAGCAATCAAGTGGTGTAGGTGGTTTCTTTAAAATAATGATGACTTGGTAACATGGAGGCAGTTTAGAGATGGTATTAGCAATCGGTTTGGGTTGGGAATGTATGATAATGCTGCAAGAACACTATGCAGACTAGATTAAACAACTTCATTGTTAGATTACCAGAGGAAGTTTGAAAAGCTTAATTGTTTGGTAGAGGGAGTAAGTGAATCTTACTTAATCCAACAATTTATTAGTGGTCTCAAGGTTGAAATTCAACATGATGTGTCAATGATAGATCCACAATCTTTGAGTGAAGCTTTTAAGGTTCCCTTGAAGTATGAGAAGAAGAATGAGGCTTTGCGGAGTGTAAACAGGGGTACATTTAACCTTATTTCAATAACTCTTCTAATCAGCCTGCAAGTGAGCAGTACACATCCAAACCAATTCCATCTACTGGCTCTATATTAAAGAAACTAACTCCAAATGAAATTTGGGAAAGGAGGAAAAAGAATTTGTGCTACCATTGCGATGAAAAATTCATACCTAGTCACATTTGCAAGACCAAAGTGTATAAGTGCATTGATGGAGACTGGGATTTGTTCAGTATACAGGAAGAAGAGGAATTGAATAATCTATTAGCTGTTATACTCCTGCCAAAGAATCTTGCACTCAAGATAGTTTTTCTGCCTTGAATATAGGTACAATACTAAGTGTCTAATTCTTAAGGGTGACCTTAATAACCAGGTAGTGCACATTTTGATAGATAGTGGGGCGACTCATAATTACATCGATCCATATGTTGTTGAAAAGTAGGCCTACAATTGTCTATCAAGCAAAAGTTCAATGTTAGGGTTGCTGGTGGTAAGGAAGTAGAAGGCAATGGTTTATGTTCTGGGGTGGAGATCAGTTGTCTGGGTTAAAAAATGTAGATGATTTTTTGGTCTTCCCTATTGGTGGTGATGATGTAGTTTTAGGATCAAAATGGATGAAACAAGTAAAGGAAGTGAGTGTTAACATGATGGATAAGCAATTGAAATTTACTCATAGAGGGAAGTATTGAAAATTGGCAGTTTTAAGGCCTGCATCCAATCAATTTATTAGTGACAAGGAAGTAAATAAGATGGCATTGCTAATTCTTAGAGGATTTATTTTATATTTGATAAATTATGCGACTGAACAGATGCTACACACTATACACTGATCTTCCAGCTGATATGGTAGAGTTGTTGGGGGAATTTCAATCCTTGTTTGAAGAACCCAAGGGGTTGCCACTTAGTAGAGCATCTGATCATCAAATACCACTAATGCAAGGAGCTAAGCCTGTTTGTATTAGGCCATATAAACGCTCATTCAAGAAAAAAATGCCATTGAGGAACTCATAGACATGTTGAAACAAGGGGTCATTCGACCAAGCACTAGCTCTTATTCCTCACCAGTGGTGTTAGTCAAGAAACATGATGGATCGTGGAGGATGTGTGTTGTATAGAGCTCTTAATCAACAAACAGTGAAGGATAAATATCAAATTCCTATGATTGATGTTCTGTTAGATGAACTACATGGATCTAAATTTTTTACAAAGCTTGACTTAAGGCCGGGTTATCATCAAATTAGAATGCACAACAATGACATCTCTAAAACTGCCTTTTGAACTCAGAGTGGCCATTATGAGTTCCTTGTGATGTCGTTTGGATTGAGCAATGCACCTTCCACTTTCCAAAGCTTGATGAATGATATATTTAGACCACACTTGAGGAATTTGTCTTGGTATTTTTTGATGATATACTAATCTTCTGTGCTTCTTGGCAAGATCATTTGAGACATTTGAGGGTGGTTATGAAGATTCTCCAAGATAACACTCTGTTTATCAAAAAGTCTTAAGTGTGAGTTTGGGCAGACTCAGGTGGAGTGTTTAGGGCATGTTGTATCAGAGAACGGTATTGCTGTTGATGCTAATAAGGTGGCTGCAATTAAAGATTGGCCAATACCAAAGAATGTTAAGTCCTTGAGAGGTTTTTTGGGACTCACGGGGTATTATAGAAAGATCATACGGAACTATGGATGATCTATAGCTGCATCTCTAACTGAGTTAACAAAAAAGAAGAGTTTTTGTGGTCTGAGAAAGCAGCAATGCTTTTGAGAAATTGAAGCAAGCCTTGATGACGACACCAATACTTCAAATGCCAATTTTAATGAAACCTTTGTGGTGGAGTGTGATGCTTGCAAAGAGGGGGTGGGTGCAGTGTTAATGCAGAGAAATCATCCAATTGCCTTCATTAGTTAAGCATTGAAGGGTAGAGTTTGCATTTCTCAGTTTATGAGAAAGAAATGCTTGCAATATTGCTGTCGGTGAGAAATGGAAACAATTTTTATTTGGCAAAAAGTTTGTCGTTAGAACTGATCATCAACCACTTAAGTATCTCTTAGATCAAAGACTCTCAACTGAAGCTCAACATTCATTGCTTGTGAAACTATATGGGTTTAATTTTGATGTAGAATATAAGATGGGAAGAGATAATATACTTGCAGATAGACTCTCACGAAGGGATGTGGATTGTTATTTGATGCAATTGTCTCTTTTGGTAGCTAACTGGTGGAAGCAGGTAGTTGAAATGACTGCAACTGATGATTATTTCAAGGATTTGGCAACAAAGCAAGGGAAAAATGCTTGAAGCAAGTATATGTTTGATAAGGGAGTGTGTCATAAGTCTGGGAGAGTGGTTATCAGTCCAAATTATTCATTCAGACAAATGTTAATACAAGGGCACCATGATTCTCCAATAGGTGGCCATTCTGGTTATGATAGGACCCTGCAAAGATTGAAGAGGTCCTTTTGGTGGAAGGGTATGAAAAGAGATGTGCAGATTTATGTCAAAGAATGTACAATATGTCAAACTAGCAAATATGTTTGCCATGCTCCTGCCGGTCTTCTCCAACCTCTGCCTATCCCTGAGAAAGTATAGGAACATGCAAGCATGGATTTTATACAGGGGTTACCTCTGAGCTCAAAATACTCCGCAATCTTGGTCATAGTTTGATAGATTGAGTAAGTATGCTCTTTTTTTTCAATACATCATCCATTTACTGCTAAAGATGTGATCCATATATTGATGGAGGGGGGTTTCAAGTTGTATGGAATGTCAATGTCTATTGTTTGTGATCGGGGATCTGTGTTCACAAGTGCATTGATGCAAGAATGCCTCAAGCTGCAAGGAACTAAATTGAAGTTTTCAACAACCTATCACCCACAGTCTGATGGTCAGACATAGGTTGTAAATAGGTGTTTGGAGACTTATTTGAGATGCTTTTGTCATCATAAACCCAAAGAGTAGAGTAAGTGGTTAAATTGGGCAGAATATTGGTATAACACTACTTGGCATGGGGCTACTAAAACCACTTCTTATCAGGTTTTGTGTGGAAGATCTCCCCCGACATTAATATCTTATATACCACACACTGCGAAGAGTTTGCAGGTTGAGATATTGTTGGCTAGGGAAGTTCATTTGGTGCTACTAAAAGATCAGCTTAAGAAAGCTCAGGGTCGCATAAAAAAATTGGCTGATAAAAGAAGAGTGGATATGGAGTTCAATATTAGAGATTTGGTTTATGTCAAGCTGCAACCATATAGGCAAACAAGTGTTTCTCGAGTTGTCCAAAAGCTAGCTCCACTTTATTATTGGCCATATGCTATACTGGAAAGAGTGGGAAAGGCAGCCTATAGATTGAAACTGCCCGATGAGGCGAAAATACACCCAGTATTTCATATATCTCAACTGAAGAAACATTTGGGGGCCTGTGTTGAAGTTCAAAAAGCAATTCCAACCAGTATTCAAAAGCTTTGCAAGAGCATGATGAGATTTTGGATAAGAGGTCGGTTATGAGAGGGAGGCGTTTGATTTCGGAGGTATTAATCAAATGGAAACACCAATCACCTGAGGATGCAACATGGGAAGTCTATTGGGCTTTGGTGAAGCGATTTCCTTCATTCGATCTTGAGGCAAGGTCTCACACGATGGGGGGAGGAGTACATGCATGTCGAATAGAAGTTAATAGCTGCAGTAAAGATCAGAGATGAAGCAGAGATGAAGAAGCAGCGAGGAGTGTATCAGTCGCATTTCAGTCCTAATGTTTCGGGGGCTTATTTGTAAATAGTATGAGAATAACGATTGATAAGAATAAGTTATAATGGTGTAGTGAAGGGCTGTGATTGTTTGTATGGGGTCCTCAACTTGTAACTGCCTAAAGGCCTTGTTCATTCACGTGCTAAGCGCGTGAACCGAGTCTATAAATAGACAAGAACTCATTAGAGCCTTGTCTGATTTGTGAGCAAATTCCCTTTCGTTCTTAATTCTATTCTTGTTCTTTCCCCAATTCCTTCTATCATCCCTACCAATTTCTCTAGATAATGGCCAAGAAGAGCTCTAAAGCTCCATTAATGGCTGTAACGATGGAAGATTTGCATAAGAGGGTTAATGGAAGCTATTAATAAGGATTTGAAAAGTGTTAATTTGATGAAGGAGCTAGGTGGCCCTCAATAGAGTGGACTGGAAGAGCATTCATGTAGCTGGCCTGAACATGAACTTTTTGGGATAAAGACTTCGATGATGATGATGATGTTGCTGTTGTTGCTGCTGCTGCTGCTGCTGCTGCTGCTGCTGTTGTACATGCATGTTCTTGTTTGGTCTGTAGAGAAGAGAAACACATGCAGTGCAAAAAAATCAAAATCAAGTATCTCGAACTAGAGAAATAGGCAATTGTTTTTTACGCGTTATGAATTTTGTTCCTATTTATGAGAATGAACTTCATGTAGATGTAATATAGTTCCATCTTCAGACCTATTTGGTTTGAATATTGTTACGTCCAACTCCAGGATAGCCATAATAACTACAATTAGAGTGTGAAGTAGGTTTCGCAAATGCAGATAGTTTATTTCTAGTATATTTTTGATATAGTTGATTAGGGTAATTGCATAGAGCTAATTACGTGATATTAAATGATAGGTGGATTGTGAAGAGAGCATGGAATGTGAGTACTATCTATTATCTAATATTTTCTAATAGTTGTAAATAAGGCTAGACCCGGTTCATTATAGGTTACAACTGTTGCAAATATAATTGCAGCAATCCAAGCACTAAAATTTTATTTTGCTGCAGCTGTACATTCATGTATCTGCAGGAGACACCTTCATGTAGTTGTAACTGTTCTTGATGCAGTTGCCACGGTTTTAAATTTTGTTCGATACGGCCAAAATTTCGTTTCGGCTAGCTTGCCGATACGAAATCACATATTTTATACTCTATATCGGTTGTGACCGAAATGTGTAGATTTCGGTCGAAATTGCCGAAATAGACACACTAATGTTATTGTGAATATATATGTTTTTTTTTTGTTTTACTTTTTGCATATAAGTCTTTCAATATATGATCTTAAACTAAGATAATGTGAGGATTTCGTCTGTCTATTGTTTGTGTATATGCAAAGTTAAGTAAGTCTATTAAGTAATACATTTAATCTAATCAATGCAAATTCAATTTAGTTATATACTTATATTATATTCTCTTTTATATTGTTATTAAATTTTGCAAATATTTCTCGTGATTGATTCAGGCTATTAGTTACATTATACAATATTTTATATGATAAATGACATGTAGAACATACAATATCTCGTATAGTAACAGAAGAAATATGTTTATTGAGTGTCCGAGATGATCACATTTTTCTGAGATCTCCTTCGATATCTCCGATCCGAGACGAAACACCCATTGCCGAGACGAGTCTGAAATCCAAGATTTAAAACCTTGGTAGTTGCACTGCAAAAAATATATCTCTTCTGTTTTAAATTAGTTGATGGATGAAAGTCGGAAAAGAAAATGAAGAGACATTGAGTAATCTGTTTAGGTTGGAAGAGGTTTTTATATTTATTTTATTTTATATTTTTTCCTGAAAATTCTCTAATGGTGTTATCGAATGGTGGTGTTGCTGCTTATTTTGGTGTGGGAGCAAACATATAGTGAGTTGATATTTGATGGAAACTACTAAAAATCTATTCTTTGATCATTGCCATGAAATGTGGTCAGTGTTCTAAAAGTCGCTAGGCGGTAGTCGAGCGGCCGATGGGGGCCTAGCGCCTAGACCTTGTAAGCGGGGCCTAGGCAGCTAGGCGCTATGCGTTATTTATTTATTTATTTATTTTTGCCCCAATTTATCTTTTGGTTTTGTTTTGTTGTTCTATCATGCATTATCATGCTCTTTATTGCTCCTTATTCTTACTTTTGATTTTTCTCCTTGTTATTGCAAGATGGACTTTAGATAGTCTAAGCGAGCAATACGACAGATTGCAGCTCGAATCGATACAGACAAAAGGCAAAAAGCCAGACTCGACACAGCCCTACAAAAGCCAAAGTGGAAACCAACCAAAAGAGATGCCTCCGCAGCTACAACAGACAGCATCCCCAAAAGTCTCTCAAAACCTGGCGACGACAATGCAGACAACGGCCAGCTCAAACACGACCAACCGAAACAGCGGGATTCACAGAAAATCCTGCAGCTGGAACCAAGCACAGAAACCCGTTTGCAAAAACCAAAAATAGGAGAACATCCCACCAGAGCAAAAGAACGAAGCTGCTTGTTGACGGAGAGTCACACTGGCATACAAGGCCAAATGACCAAAAAACCCAAAATTGCACCTGAGGGAGATAACAGTCTAAGCTGAACATGGACAGTGAGCAGTAAAGCCAATCCGAAGTCCAATAGGAACACCTGCACCACTCAATAAAGCAAAGCAGAGGCCCAAAGAGCCACCTGCAGCACCAAACAAAGCAACCTCAAACCCAAAGCCAACTTAGAAGAGGAGGGCCGAAACCCCAACATAATCTCCATCAGAGTAGAACAAATAGCAAGCAACGAAATAGTTTTACCACACAGAACAAGAACTTAAAAGACTAAATAGAGTATATAAACAGAAATTTACAATACCAACAACCACAAAATAAGTACTCGAGACAGGTAGAACATAATCAGAGATAGCATAACAGGCTGAAATCAAAGATAAGATGCCATAACACAAAAGAACACAAGAGCACATCGAAGTATGCCTGAAAATCCAAAAAATGTTCTAAGAACCCCCAGAATAATAGCCTCAGGGAGGGAAGTAAGCAGCGGCATAACAAAATCCGACTCAAGCCTGAAAAAAAGAGAAGGCAATTAATAGATAGAGTAAAAAGACGAAGAGGAGAGAGAAAATAGAAGAAAAAGAGAGTAGAAGCAAATTAAACTAATAGCGACTAAGCAGAACGTAAAAACAAAACTGCTTTAATAAGTCGATGAAGTCTCATCGCCTCAACTTTATGAGAGGGTAAAGAGGCGGTCCAGTGCTGAAAATAGAAAATGAAATCGTCAATAATAGTGTCAATGGGTTTGGAAGTAGGGGAGAAAATACGAGAATTTCTCTCCTTCCAAATAACCCATATAATAGCCATAATAGAAAGGATCCAAGCTTTGCGAAATTCTTTTCTAATCAAATGTGACTTCCAACTAGAGGATAAAGAGGTAGGGGGGGGGGGGAGACTTGCCAAGCTATCGCACAAATAGCCCACAGTTTGCTAAGAGAAATGACAGTGAAGAAAAAGATGATCGACATCCTCAGGACTATTAGAGCACAATGCGCATAATTGGCCCAGTGCAAGGTTTCTTTTATTGAGAACCTCCACTGTAAGTAACTTGTTATTGAGGGCGAGCCAAGAGAGAATCTTAACCTTGAGAGGGGCACAACTGCTCCAGATATTATTAGCGATAGGCGAGTTAACCCCTCTGAAGTTAAGGAAAGTATAAAATATTTAACCGAAAAGGAACTAGAACTGGTCCACTGCCACCTGACATCATCTGATGGATTCCAGGAGTAGTTCTCCAAACTCTCGATGAGCTTAGAGAACTCAGTCTGAAGAGGAGGGGGGAGAACGCTAGAAAAAGGGATCTGCCACACTCTGGAGTTGTTATGAACCGACCAATAGTTGGCCATAGCGGCCAAGGGGTTAGAAGCTAGCTGAAAGAGGGCCGGATAGGTGGACTCAAGCTTAATATTTCCGATCCAGAGATCCACCCAGAACTTGGTATGGGAGCCATCCGCACAAACATGGAAAATGTTACATAGGAAAGGTGCAGCAACTTTCCACACTCCTTTCTAGAATGGGGACGCTCTGGAGGAAATAGAGGGGGTGAAAGTCCAGAATCCACTGACGACGGAAGCATTTAAGAGAGATAAGACGAGCCCAGGGTAAGTGATCCTCTTTGATCAATCTTCATACCCATTTGCCCAAGAGAGCTAAATTTTGGTGTCTGAGATCAAGGATACCCAGTCCGCCAGCATCTTTGGACGAACACGCAACCTTCCAGTTACAAAGGTGTGTTCCCGATTTGTAGATATCAGCGCCAGACCAGAAGAAGTTCCTTCTAATCTGGTCGATTCTATTGATAACCCAAGATGGAACATAGAAGAATGACATCATATATAACGGGATAGAAGAAATGACCAAGTTGACTAGAATCAGACAACCTCCATAAGAGAGGTGTTTACCCGACCAGATGTTGAGCCTAGACTCCACCTTCTCAATCATGGGAGACCAATCCTCTTTATGTAACTTTCCCCATCGCAGGGGAATACCCAAATACTTGACAGGGAAGGAAGCAGAGGCACAATTGAAGAACTGAGCAATCTCGAATTGACGATTGGTCGATCCTCCGAGCCAAAGAACTGAAGTTTTTTGGAAATTAATAGATAAGCCTGAAGCGCTTTCAAAGATATAAAGAAGAAGTTTAAGGTTGCGAAGGGTGCAACCATTTGGTTTGGCAAAAATAATGGTGTCATCAGCATACTGCAAGTTGAGAACACCTCGGAAGCTGTGGGATCCGCGTATTCCTTCGATGACATTGGCATCCCATGCATTCCGAAGCAGTCTACTAAAGGCATCCACTACAAGAGTAAATAAAAGGGAAGAGATGGGGTCTCCTTGACAGAGACCACATTTACATTTGAATTTGTTGCCTTCAGAACCATTAATGAGAATAGACGAAGTGCCAACGAATAGATTGGACTTAATCCAAGCAATCCACTTAGGGCCGAAACCACAATGAAGTAGGATATCGAAAAGGAAATCCCAGCTTACTTTATCATAAGCTTTTTGAAAGTCTAATTTTAACATTATGCCCTCTGAGTTGGATCTGTGGCATTCAGAAATAATTTCTTGAGCGGAAGCAACACTATCGAGGATAAAGCGATCCTTGATGAAACTCGATTGAGCATGATCAATGAGGGGGGAGATCACAGCGCTGAGGCGGGTAGAGAGAACTTTTGTGATGTTCTTAAAAGTTGAATTGAGAAGGCTAATCGGTCTAAAATTAGAAACCGAATTAGTCCCCGCAATCTTAGGAATAAGAACGATGTGCGCATAGTTGATGCGGTCGAAAGAGAAGGAACCTTGGTGAAGATCAAGGAACATCTCGAAGAGATCATCTTTGAGGTGATCCCAAAAGTTTTGGAAGAAGAGAAGGGGAATCCGTTTGGGCCTGGGGCATAATCGCTTCTCATGGAAAAGACGGCAGATTTAATCTCCTCCAGTGAGAAGGGGGCTTCTAAACTAGACAGATCATGAAATTCATGTCCGAAAAGCTGGGCCCAGTCTAGATGGATAGAGCGAGGTTTTGAAGACCCCAATAAATTTTTATAAAATCTCAGGAATGTAGCGTGGAAATCTGATTCAGAGGAAAGCTCAATGCCATTATCTACAATGGACAATATACAATTGCATCGTTGGCAATGCGAAGCAAAAATTTTTGGAAAAAAGCTGTGCTCCCATCTCCCTCCTTGAGCCAACGTAACTTGGCCCGCTGAGCCCATTTAATATGATCATTATGAAGAATGGAAGCAAATTCCCGCTTAAACGTACTCCGCTCCGAACGGAGGGAATCGTTAATAGGACCAAGCTCTTCAAGCTTGTCGATGGATTCGATGGAAGAAAGGAAGAACTATTTGAGAGCATTGGCATTAGCAAATCGCTCTTTACTTCAGGTATTTCAACCATGTTTGATAGCATGGAGCTTAAGCAGGATTTGACCATGCCCGTGAGATCCCATGATAGAGGAAAGGCAATCGATGATGAGATTCACAAAGACTTGGTCTTGCAGCAAGAATTTTTCAAAACGGAATTTGAACGGTTTGCGAAAGTTATAGTTAGAGTGCAGAGCAATAGGAACATGATCTAAGAAAGGATTAGGCAAGGCAGACAAGTAGGAGTTGTGGAAAAAAGAAATCCAGTCCTGAGAAACCAGAAAACGATCTAATTTAGCCATAGATGGAACAAGTCGCATATTAGACCAAGTGAAAGATCTGCCATTAAGAGGGAGGTCGGTTAAATTCAAGGATCGAATACAATCGTTGAAATGGGAGGAGTCTGAGCTAATGGAAGCATTCCCAGATCTTTCATGAGAAAATCTGGTGACGTTAAAGTCACCACAGAACACCCAAAAACCAACGATGTTGTGGAAAGACTAAAACTCATGCCAGAACAGGTTGCGTCGGTCTGCAGTCGAAGGGCCATAGACCGAGACAATCGTAAGGGGACAATTAAAATCGTGCTACTGAAGGCAAACGACAAGAAAGAAGGTTAAGCGTTGGACAGAGATAAGGGTGAAACGGGAATCTTTAAATCCAAATAAGATCCCACCACGCGATCCAATAGCGTATAGTGGGATCCGTTTAGTTAAATAAGATTCACCAATGGAGCGAAGGATGGCGGGGGGGAGTAGATGCCAACTTAGACTCCTGAATGGAGATCATATCACAGTGAGAAGAAGAGATGAGATTGAACAAGGCTTGTTGTTTAGCCTCACTCCGAAGTCCTCGAATATTCCAAGTGATACTAATCATGAGCACGATTAAACTCAGCAGCTCTGGACAATTCGTGGAGACGAATGGAGTCAAGATCCAAGGGATGACTTGAATCAATCACAAAACCCATGCTAGCCGCAAGGGAAAGCATGTCAGGATTCGATAAGGAGTCAAAATGAACTTGGTAAATGGAGCCCCATGAAGAATGTGTAGGAGAATCTAGGATCGGGGGAGGAATTTCTAAGTTACGCATCTGAGCAGCTAAGGAGGCCTTCGATTTAGAAGATAAGTGAGAAATATTCTTCGCTCTAATACGAGCGCTTGAACGAATAAAGGGAAACAATGTTTTTTGTTTTGGAGAAGAGGGAAGAGTAACATTCTTACTAAAGGAGCAATGAGTGGAATCCACAACATTAGCACCCAGCGGGAGAAGTACATTTGCTGAGTCAACATCCGATGGAGGGGAACGGGTGGTGGTATAGGCCTGAACGGGTGATTGAGAGGAGGGATAGGGATTCTCTAGTCTACCGGAAGTGGAAAATAAGGTAATCTTAAGGAGCAGAAAACAGGGCGAGAGAGTTAAGAGGAAGTTAGAAAAAGTGTCCTCTATGCTTGAATGTCGAATATCACAACCCATAAGAGATGAGGCAGACGATCTCCCATCAGATAGAGATGATTTAAATATCGACATCCAGTAGAAAAACTCAAAACTAGCAGGTATAGAAACCCGGGGACTAAAATTAATAACAAAATAGCAAGAGGAAGAAAACCCAGACTGATAATAAGCAATAAAAGTAAATGGGGTAACTTGGAAGATAACCTTGTGAAGAGCGGAAGGATTTGAAAGGTCAGCCGCCACTTCGGAAAGAAGATCGTTTTGATCAAACCAAGCATTTGGCTTCGGTGCTGGCGGCACCGAAGCTTTCAACTTAAACTGTTTAGACATGGCACCTGAAGAAGAAGATCCTTGAACAACTTGCTTGAACTTATCCCAATCAAAAGAAAAAGTGGGATTAGCTTCCCAGGCTGGCCACTTAGAGTCAGCAGCAGCAATAGGAGTTTAAGGTAAGTGGACAGTACCAGCATCAGTGGAAGAAGGAACGGTAGTAAACGGTACTTTAGGATTGAGTGGTGGAAGGAAAGTAGACTGTTGGGCCAATGAACGAGCAAAGGACGCTGATCCGTGCTTCACGGCAGATGGAGAAGATAAGTCGGGGTTAATCCAAACTAGGATTGGTGGTTTCGATGGTGATATAGTGGAAGGAGAAGGAGAAGCACCACTCCTGCGGTGGAAGGAATACTTTTTTTTTGGTGGTTGGATTGGGTTTCTAGCTGCCCTTATACTTGGGGATTGGAGACGCATGGGTAGAGGAAGCACCAACAGAGAAGATCTTAGGAGGAACAACTTCAGAAATATAAGCTTTAGAGTCTCCAGAGAGCATAGGAGCATGAACAGCAGAAAGAGGGGGACTGTCGTGGTAGTTGACAGAGATAGCAAAGTTGAACTGACTAACACGGAGAGAGTAAGCTAACACTCTGTCTTGCAGAGGAGGGAAATGATACTCTGCTTCAACTTGAAGACAGCCTGAAGCGAGCAAAGTAGTAGAGGACGTGCAAGTCAAGTCGCCAATGCATTTAGACATGTCAGCTACTAGCCGGGGAGTATCACAGAAGGGCGGCAAGCCTAAAAGGGTAACATTGATAGGGAATGAGGGACAGAGAGGCGGAAGCCTAATGAACCCATCTACGGATGGAGAGGTTGGTGGACCCAATAGAAAAGGATTTAATGGCTATCAGTTCTTGAAGAATTTTGGAGGAGAGACAGTTAATCACCACGTCATCATTGGAGCAGGCGTTAATAGCCCACGTCCAGTTAGACACATTACAGGTATTACAAAGGAAGGAGTCAAGTGAATAATTAGAAATAGATCCTCCTATAAAAGTTACAGCCCCATAACAATCTAGCTTTTCCATTTTGCTAAGATCTCAAGCAAAGGAACAAAATACAGAGACACAGGAGGCAGTAAAGTCGTTGGCTTAGAAATAGACTGAGCAGGTGGGATGGGGATGTCCACCGCAGAAGGGGTGGGAGGGAGAGATTGGGCAGAAGAAATGCGAAGAAAGGCTGGAGGGGTGGGAAGAAGAGCTGGCTCAGCCGATACTCTCGCTCTCTTCGGTGTCGGAGCATGAAGGTCAGAGAGTTTGGCTTGGAGGGAGGGGAAGTCCAAGGCGGCAATAACTTGATCAAAAAAAGGAACGCCCAAGGAAAGATCCAAAAGTTGTTGAAGAGAAAAGCAACGATTGCGAGGATGGCCAGATTTGTGACAGAATAGACACTTCATTTTGAAAGTGCAGAAAGCTCTAAGATGTCTCGACTGGAGACAACAGAAGCAACGATGGGCGAAAGGAGAGGAGGATGGAGAGAGACGAGGAGATGAAGAGACGAAAGAACCAGAAGGGCAGGAAGGAAGTAAAGAAGCGTAGCCTAGAAGGTTCGAGGATATGGGCCTTTGCTGGGTTTTGGACACTTTTATTTATTTTTTTTAATTCTTTTTAACCACATCAACCCACGAAGAGCCCGTGATTCGGCCCAGTACCAAACCAGTGAGGGGAGAGTGGAAAACGAAATCAGAATGCCAACCAATACTGTAGCGATCCAAAAATAGAGGGGGATGCAAACCTAAAAACCAAAAAATCCTGGAAAAAATACAGCAAACGAAATCGCAAACGAAAACAGACAACCCAAGCAGAAAGAGCAGACAAGAAAAACAATAGAGTCTGATAAGAATCAAGGTGAAATGAATACAATACCCAGGAAATACCACCACAAAAAAAAACAAGAAACTATGATGTGGAATAAGCCCTCAATAAACCACCCAAAAAATTTAGGAAGGTAGAACGAAGAAAATTACTTCAATGAACGGTGGCAAAGAACGTAAAAGAGACGTCCTGAGGCGCTGGACGGAACTAGCATGAGACGGGGCTGAGGGGATCTGAAAGCTCGAGCCGACACAAAAGAACCCTTGAAGAAGGCCAGATTTGGGACTCGAAGCACAAAGCAATCGGAAAGCACCCAAAATTACGACGCCCTTAAAGGTCAATAGCTACACAGAGGTAATCGCACCTCTAGAGTCACACTTCACACCTGGGAGAAGGGAGAGGGAAGGGGATAGCGGGAAGCCAAATAGTGGAACTGGCAAGGTAGCCGAAAAGGGGGATATGGGTATGTAGATAATCGAGAGATCTACGACTTTAATGAAAGGAGAAGGGCCAAAAGGAGACTGGGTGGTTGGGATCTGGAGGAAAAATGGAGACTTGGTGGACGGGATCTCTGATCTTTTTGAAGTTCTCTACTGTAGATCTTGATGAATAGCTACCAGAATGGAAACCTATTCAACTTGATGAACGACCAAAATATTCACTTGTATTAGACTAGTAATATTAAGCTTCTTTCGTGTCAAATTTGATTTTTAATGTTTCAATGATAAGTTGATATCAGAACAATAGCGCTAAATCTTCAAGATGAAAATAAACAACCAGACCACACCTACTACTACAAGTAAAAGACACCACCTAAGAACTATTACTACTACTACTAATATGAACCAAGTTTCTAACTCCTTCTAGACCCTAAAATTATTTTTAAACGGGTCCGGATTGGGTCAGACCGGGTTAAGCTCTATTTTATGATCCGGGTCTGTCTAGGCCGCTCAGATCCACCTCGGCTGCCCAGACCCGCCTAGGCCTGCTCAATAGGTCAAACCGATTTTTTCAAATACCTAGGGCCTAGGCGAGTTGCCTAGGCACCGCCTAGACCTATTTTTAGAATAGTGAATGTGGTTAAGCTCCTGAGATTGAATCTGGATTGTTGATTAAACACCGTGATTTTGATCCGACGGTTGCTGACGCGGCCAATGGACCTATAAAAAATCTGAAACACAGGGAGTGGCCCCGACGACAGACCCTCCGACGCTCAAGTTAAAACCAGAGAGAGAGTTTGAGAGAGAAACTGTTGATTACCTTGAGGGTATTTATAGGCCTTAGAAACAGTTTAGGAGATTGAGATGAATCCATTAGATCGACTATGAATTCCTTATCTTCTATTCGACTCTTCCCCTCAAGAGATAAGCTCTCTTGTTTGGAGATAAGTTGACTAACAGGCTTTATGGGCTGAGTCTCTCTTACTGGGCTTAATCTGTCATTTTTTATTGGTTTGAGAGAGGCCCATGTCTTATAGAGGAGCCTGAAGAAGCCAGACCTGTTAAAGAGGCCCATTATGATTAATCGGCTTGTAGAAGCTTTGAGATCTGTGCTAGAATCGTATGGCCTTGATTTGTTGCGATTTTTACCATTATCAGGTGTTATTGAACTCTACCCGTATTGGCTGCAATTCCAATGCAAGAGTTGGAATATCTTTACAGCACCAACTATTTTTATAGCCCCAAACAAACCATAGAGATGATGTTTACACCAAACAGTTCCATGTTTGTGCTAACTTGATAACCTCTGAGAATTTTTCTAACCAGCATACATGAATTTTCCTTTCTTGGGAGAGTTTTTAGAAGCCATGTCCTTACATTGAAGGAATTATGGCAGATCTTTGTTCTACACTGATAAAAGATTTTTGTCGCACTACAAAGATAAATAAATACAAATTAAATTTTGATTAGATAAAACTAAAGAACAATACAAATAATGAGACAGTTTTTATTTCTAAGAGCAGGTGTACAGTAAGCTAGGTATAAATTTCTGACATCTACTGGTTGAACCTATAGAACAACATCGTCTATCTTGATGATAGCTTTCATAGCGTCATCCAATCAGCTTCAATGGCTGAATATCGGAAGTATGATTTCAGTCATCCTTTTCTTTCCTCCCTTCTCCGATACAAGTCAACATAGCCATCAAATGGATTGTCTCATGTTCTCTTCGGTGCCTGTATTTTGTGTCTATTTATAGAACTTCAAGTAGACAAATGATATTATAAGACATATCATTGTGAAAGAGGATGACGGTGTCCTTATTGAACTCGAGTTCGTGTCACTGTAATCTGGAGGAGATGATCCTAAGACTGGGGGAGATGTTGATCCGAAGTCAGGAGGAGATGATCCCAAGCCTGGAGGAGACGATGTAATTGGTGTCGTGGTGACTGGAGGAGGTGGTCCAATTGGGGTGGTGGTGACGGGAGAACTGGACGAACTTGCACTGTAAGCAAAGCATCAGAAGATATATTATTTTCTAATCTAGCAAACATTGGTGAGGTTACATGACTGGCACGATTCTTCGGTGAAATTTTCTTCTATCTTGTGCTTAAAGACTATCTCATTATCTTAAATTCATGAGCCCACATTGTTCAAAGTAAACACACTGTCATGAAACATAGCATTTAAACAAGTTTCGTCTCAACATCAAGTGATTGCAGAAAATGATTTCTCAACGATTATACAAAAGAAAGAGACCACATGATGAATGGGCAAAATATCTTCAAATGTCACGATTTTTCATTATCATATGTTCATATGTTCTATGAACAGTGTGGACCATGCATTTTGAGGTAGCAAACTATATTTTAGAGCGGTGCATATGAAAAAATCTGCTCCTATGCGAACCTCTCGTTTTCTATATAATAAGTTCTCAGGAAAAAATTACTGGAAAGTAATATAGCCAAAGAGATAGACTTACCTTGAAGAAGGAAATTGACATGTTGAAGTACCTGTCAAAATAAGGGGGAAAATTGTTTATTTTTGTTTCATGAGAACTAGGGTGACAGCATAAATTTATTAGGAAAAACGTTACCGTGCATTAATCAGATTCAGTACTAATTTCATCTATATATTGGGTACATCAAAATGTAGGGTGTTGTTTGTCTTATAGCTATTACACAACATTCAGAAGGCCTAGTTATTGTTGTCAGTATGGTGTTTATGATAGAATGCAATATTTTCTTGTACATGGAGAAAAATACGTTAGCAAACTCCTCATAATTTTGAAGTCAGAAACTATAGTTCTAAGATGTGAGCCATAATGGAAGGATGGAAGAAACAGAAAGAACATATTATTATTATTATTATTTATTATAATAATTATTTTTATTTAGTTTTTTATTCTTATTTTGGGAGAAAACAGCTAGTGAAGGCCATGTTGTTTTATAATGCTATCGAAATTCAATTTACATATATCATCTGCGTTTCTATATATGTAAACAAGTTTATAGGTAAAGTATTATAAATGTAATTGTTAGTGTGAAGGTTACTATACTTGAGAATATCCTATTGCAGGTAAAGTTGTTCCAGTTCTTATTATGAACAACTCATTATTATTTAGGACATTCAAGTTCACAAGACTTTTGATTAGGCATGCAAAAGAAGCGATTATGGATTAGACATAATCATATATCTTTGTTTTCTTCGTGCAGAATATTGCTTAGGAAGTTGACACAATACCAAATTTGACGAAAGTGATTCGTATTTGTATAGATTCTGAAAACTAGTCAAATATTACTAAATAATTCTGATGGTTCTGTTAGAAAATATTTTCCTTGAGACTTGTAAAGAGAGCAAGAAGGCTTACTTGGATCTGTATTGGTGATCATTGCAGTCCCTGCAAAATCACAACTAGTCGCCGCCGGGTTCTTCTGGTAGTAGTTGTTGAATGCGTATGAAGCGTGATCACGAATGGTATCAGGATTAAAACAACTCCCACCTTGTTGGATTGCTGAACAATCTGCCCCCCCGTATCCACAGGCATAGTCCAGAGCGACCTGAAGTGCAGTTTGTGATGCACTTGGATTTGCAATGCACCAGTTTTGCCCTGATGAAGACGGTGTTGGAGTTCCTGTTACTGGATTTCCCATTGTCGGAGTTGCTGTAACTGGAGTTCCCATTGCAGGGTTTGAGTAAGGATTTGTTGCTGGGTTTGTCGGAGTTGTATCAGGGCTTGTTATTGGTGGTGTTGGAGTTGTATCAGGGCCTGTTATTGGTGTTGTTGTTGGAGTTGTCGGAGTTGTTGGGTTTGGATTGTATATAGGAGTCGTTGTAGTTGGAGTTGGGTTTATTACTGGAATTGTTGCCATTGTAGTTTCAAATTCCCTTTGAGCCATCATGTCGTCAAAGGATTGTTGATCAATCACACTTTCCTCAAAACCTTTAGCAAACTTTCCTGTTGTGTTCATCATAGTGCACTGTCAGAACTCTCAGACACAGGATTATTTTGAGAATGCAAGTCGTAAATAATATTGCAAGAAATCTGATCATATATCCGAGATATGTAAATTTTAATTATATAGAAATGGCGTGAAACTAGTGACTGATGTAGTTTATAAGCAGAATTCATTTCCTATTACTCTGTTCATTGTACTCAAATGATTACAAACCATGCTGTTTTATTTCTTTTCGTTTAATCACATACTTATTATGAGCCAATTGCATTCCCAGAATTAGCTTGAGGATTACAAATACTAAAATTGTTTCATTCTATTCCCGTCATTTTTTATTTTCTGAAAACCCCTTTATATTTATTGAAATTAAAGGAAGAAAAGGTTGAAATTACCATTGAAATCTACTTTTTCGTTTATCAGTTAAAATGTATTATTGTTGTGCATTATCTTATGCTGACAGTATTTTCCTACTAAAATATCCAAGTTAAAAGTGTTTCGTCTATTCCAAGTTGCAAGATACCCTGAGTTTCAACTGAAGAGTACAGAAAATCACTTTCTGCATGCTACTTTGACTTGTAACTAAATAGAATTTTGCAAGTTGGGCTGCAGCTGCTTGCAATGAACTTGCAAAAGTGTCTGGCAATGATATTCGAAAACAATAGAGATGATTAACTACATCTTTAGTAAAGGCAACTATAACTCACCGGAGAAGAGAAAACCGAGAAGGATGAGGAGAGTTTGCATGTTTCTTGTGCCCATTTTCGCTATGAATAACTCCTCTGTTTGCCAAGAATAGTATTTAGCTTCTTCCTCTTCTTTCTTGATGTATGTTTACTTATTCCAAGCTTCAAAGGGCATTGAAAAGGGAAGAGTTTGGCTTGCTTTCTCATATATATAAAGCATGAGAGAATCAGAAGCTCTCCTTTTGGCTTCGAGGGAAGGAATAAGAGGAAACTTGGGGGTGGAGGATGGGAGTTTTGGATGTGCACGCAAGAGATAGGTGGTGAAAAGAGAAAAAGAGAAAAACAACACCAACAAAAAAAAAGGAGATGAAAAGAGGGAGAACAGAAAAGGAGGACATGGTTTGGGGTTGAAGATTTCTGTTGGCTCAATGCTGGAAAAGAAGAGATTCCTCGGGTCTGATTCTCGTATAGTCGGCAACGATTTTGCTAGAGGATAGGGATGACATGCTTCTTAGAAACTATCGCGGTGTGCTTTGAGATGCATGATAGCTCCATCTTATAAAGCATGTTGTATGATAAGCTCGGCATGCATCTTAAATCATGTGTGGCAAAATGATCTGTTCGAAATTGAAGGATTGTATTTTGACATGTGCACCAGGTCTATTCAACAGAGACACCACCGGCATATAGGAAGATCATAGGGCGAAAGCTCCAGCGGTTTTTCTTTTCATTGGTTGATATTCCTTGGACTGACTGATGCTTGTAATGATCAAGGATTTAGAGGGGTGGCTGTGGCGTTCAGGGATTTTTTTCCAAAATGACCCAAAATTTGAAATTATTTACCAAACTGATCCACTTTTGAAACTTTATACCAAAATGACCCGAGTGTCAATTGGGGATTTTTTCAAACCCAAACTCTTGCCGTCTCATTCTCCTCTTCACTTATCTCTCTCTCCACTATATTTTCCAACTCTGAAATCCAACTCCGAACCCCTAGCTTCCAAATTCAAACTTACTCCATATCTCAAGGGACCATCTTCATCTACTCACATTCCTCACTCCCCACTTTCAAAACCCTAAACTCATCATCTAAGATTCCCAATTAAGTTGAATTCGGGACAGTGTAAAGATAATTGGTTTGGAAGCAAGTTCCTATTTGGTTATATTTTGGTCCAATGAAGATGGGTTTGGAACCAATTCTCTTTACACTAACTCGAATTTAACCTATGTGAGGATCTTGATTGATGGGTTTAGGGTTTAAGAGTGGGGGAGAGAGAAATGTAAGTGGATGAAGATGATCCCTTGAGATATAGAGTAATTTTGTTGGTGAGCGCACGAATTTAGAAGCTAGGATTTTGAAGTTGGGAGATATAGTGAAGAGAGAGATAAGTGAAGAGAAGAATGGCACAGCAAGAGTTTGGGTTTTAAAAAAATCCCCAATTGCAGCGATTGTGATATAAGTGAAAACGGACTCGCTGGCTGGGACAGCGAGTCTAAAGCAAGTTTTTTTCGAGTTTTCTCCAAACACCTCAAGTCTACACTCGCTACTAGCTATCTCTATTTGAGATAGCAAGTGGGTCGTTTTGGTATATAGTTTCAAAAGTGGGTCAGTTTGGTAAATACTTTCAAAAAGTGGGTCGTTTTGGGAAAAATGGGTGTTCACTGTTCAGGTGGCAAGAACCTATCTTTTTTGGCTGCTTTCTTTTTCTTTTGGGTGAAACAGTTGGTTGCCGTAGGTAAAATGGGAAAGAAGTGTGGAGACATCAGCAACTAATCAGTGGATTCTCTCCTTTTCCTTCCTATTTGTTATATTCTCCAGTACAGTAGCTGCAGAGTAGTCCTAACTAGATTTGGTTGTCTCCTTCAGACCTTGGATCTGGAGCCTTTAATATCTGTAGGTTTAGATCAAAAGTTTACAGTGCAGTACAGTGTCAAAGGTGCAGGTGGTGAGTGAAGTTGAGGCTTCTATCCTCAGATCTAAGGCTGTTAAGGTTCTGAATGTAACTTAGAGTATGTTTGAAGATTAGCACTACAAGAATTGATGGATCGTAAGTTCATCAATACTTTGGCTTTTCGTTTGAATCTTTCTGCTAGGAAACACAACAACTAGACAGCATTAACAACTAAAACAACTACAATAAGTGCAAAAAAGTATCAACTAAACGAATAATAGACTGAGCCGAGCATTAAGAGTTTCTAGATAGAATGCCTCATCAAAACTGAACTATAAACATGATTTCAATAAAATTAACTGCTGCCATGTACCTAGCATCTAACTCCGTTGGCTATTAGTTGTTGTGCGACTTTCAATATTTCCTTTTTGGTCTTTGCCTTGTCTAATTGTTGGTTGAACTTTATGAATTTAAATTTAAGGAAAACTGAATCATTTCCATGTGACTAAAAAGTTGTTATTTGTAAGACACAATGCATTTAAGCACATTCAGATATTCTTTTAGCAATTAATAACAAAATCGCAAGAAGAAATAAACATATAGAGTTAGTGAAAGTTAGCATTGGTATCGGGTCGGGTCGGGTCCTTCACTACCTGGACCCGGACCTGGTCCCCTAGGGTCCAAAAATTGGACCCGGAACCGGACCCGTGAGCCGGATCCGGGTCCTATTAAAATATTCCTATTCGTTTGGGTAGGAGTGGGAGTGTGAGCGGGGAGCGGAGGCGGCGAATGGAGGATTTAGAATAGAGGAGAGAAGAAAAAGGCATGAGTTTTGAGTTTGGAAGAGGAAGATTTAGAATTGAGGACGAAAGAGGGGAGGGATGAGGATAGAATTTTTTTTTTAATGTTGATTTTTGGGGTTTTTTTAAACGGGTCAGGGTCGGGTCTCTTTTGAGCGGACCCAGACACAGATAGGCCGGGTCGGTTCCGGTCCAATGCCGGTCCGGGTCGGATCCGGGTTTTGGGTATTTTTACCAATGCCAGTGAAAGTCAGAGGCATTTATAAAAATTTAATTCTAACAAGAAAATAGAAAATCAAACAGAAGAATGCGAGAAACTAGAAGAAATACAAATATAGATCCCTAAAAATACTATCGCGTTGAATTATATAAAATCCAAGTGTATTGTAATAATGAATTGCCTTAATCCTCAATATTCATCATTTTTCTCTCTATAGAAACAAATATTCATCCTTTACAAGGCGAACAATAAACCAAAAAAAGAAAAAGGAAAAAAAATAAATAAATCCAAAGGTTTTATTTCTTTTTTTAATAAATAAATAAGAGGCTTCTTCCGTTGCAAACGGGTCGCAAGTTGGTCTGTTCGCACAGACCCGTGCGAACTTTAATCCAACGGTCCAGATATTTTTTTGTGAAAATTTGCCTTAACCCGTCGTTGGGAATGACGGGTTAAGGCTAAATTTTATTTAAGAAAATAGCCTTAACCCGTCCTTCCCAAGAACGGGTTAAGGCAATCTATATTCATTTGTATTTGCATTCAGATCGTCTTCTTCGACGATTTCTCTCTCGCTCTTTCTTCTTTCTTCGATGAACCCATTTCGAAAAAAACCCTAATCCTTCGTCTGCTCCCAAAGTTGCCCTCCTCCGTCCGCTCTCCCTCCTCTCTACTCCAAAGTTTGAAACCCTACTCTCTCATCCCCTCTTCGAAACAAAATCGAAATCCTAGTTCTCCTCCAAATCGATTCTTTGGCTTCATTTGGACCTAATTTGTAAGGTATAGACTATTTCTTTACCTCAGTAATCTATATTTGTGTTTATTTTTAAATTTGAGTATACTAAAATATTTAGATAGTGGGAAAAATTTAATTTGCCTTAATAGATTTTAGATGTAGAATTGGGTTGACTTTAACTATATTCAATTGCCGAATTTTTTTGCTTGCGTTAGTAATTTGTAGAACTAGAATCGTATATACGAAATTAGTTAGAAAATTTTCAGTGCGGTTATGATTGAAAATCCTGCAAACGACCGTAAAAAAATACGAAACTTTGCGAGTAGGTTCGTCTCACGTAGTACAAGCCACCCCAAGTTGTAGAAGTGAGTTTCGACTCATGGTTCGAGAGATACGGCCGCGTATCGCTTTCGGTTGAAAAAAACCAACTAAAGCGGTATACGGCCGTATCTCGCAAACCGTGACTCGAAACTCGCTTCTACAAGTTCGGGTGGCTTGCCCTACATGAATTCGACCAAGTAGGAAAGTTTTATAATTTTGGAATGCCGTTTGTGCGGTTTTCTCAACTTTCTCGCATGAGAATTTTTCCACTTAGAATTTTGTAAATGCGGTTAGAGTTGAAAATCCTTCAAACGATATACAAAAAATTTGAAACTTTGCTAGTTGGTTGGTGTCCCCTATGAGAAGCCAACCCAAGTTGTAGAAGTGACTTTCGACCAAGGTTGTAAACGGCATCAGGCGGTGGCGGTTCGGCCAAGGACCGCCTACCGCCTAGGACGCCTAGGCATTTTGTTTTTATTTTTTAAATATTCATATATTAACCTTTTAAAAGTTACATTTTTCTATTTTTGCTTGTAGTCTAAATCTTTTAAATGCATCACAATTCACAAGTGATGCAAGGCCAGAATGATTTTAGAAGTTCAACAACGATTATGGTGTAAACTTTAGATTCATAATGACATAAACAATAATCAGTCATATAAAATTTCAAATATAACGTGAACTAGTAACACCTTAATGTAAAGATGAAGAGGCTTTTTACTGTTGAAGATGAAGAGGGTTTTTTCTGTTGAAGATGAATAGACTATTTTAAGAATTACAAAAAAATTACAAAAAAATCTGTCAGCCGCCTGATCGATTTTGGCTGCCTAGGCGCCGCCTCGACCACCTCGGTGGCGCCTTGTACGCCTAACTGCCATCTCAACGCCTAGAGTACCGCCTGTTGCATATGCGGTTCGTTCTCCTCTTTTTGAGCGCCTAGGCGCCGCCTAGGCGTCCGAGGCGGACGCCATTTAGAACACTGCTTTCGACTCACGATTCGAGAGATACGGCCGAGTATTGCTTTCAGTTGAAAAAAACCAAGTAAAACGGTACACGGCCGTATCTTGCAAACCGTGACTCAAAACTCGCTTCTACAAGTTCGGGTGGCTTGCGCTACGTGAATTCGACCAAGTCGAAAAGTTTTATAATTTTTGGATATCGTTTGTGCGGTTTTCTCAAGTTCCTCGCATGAGAAGTTTTTCACTTAGAATTTTGTAAGTGCGGTTTGAGTTGAAAACCCTTCAAACGTTATCCAAAAAAATTGAAACTTTGCGAGTTAGTTGATGTCCCCTATGAGAAGCCAACCCAAGCTGTAGAAGTGAGTTTCGACTCACGATTCGAGAGATACGGCCGTGTATCGCTTTCGGTTGAAAAAAACCAAGTAAAGCGGTACACGGCCGTATCTCGCAAACCGTGACTCGAAACTCGCTTCTACAAGTTCGGGTGGCTTGCGCTACGTAAATTCGACCAAGTCGAAAAGTTTTATAATTTTCGGATGCCGTTTGTGCGGTTTTCTCAAGTTCCTCGTATGAGAAGTTTTCCACTTAGAATTTTGTAAATGCGGTTAGAGTTGAAAACCCTTCAAACGATATCCAAAAAATTTAAAACCTTGCTAGTTGGTTGGTGTCCCCTAGCACAAGCAACCAGAACTTGTATAAGTGAATTTTGACTCACGGTTAGTGAGATACGGCCGTGTATTGCTTTCGGCTGATAAGAAGCCAAATAAAGTGATACACGGCCGTATCTCTTTAACCGCGAGTCGAAACTCACTTGTACAAGTTGGGGTGGCTTGCACTACGTGAATTCAAGCATGGTGCACTGATGTAATAATTTTGGATGCCGTTTGTGCGGTTTTGTGACGTTCCTAACATTAGAAGATAGTGACTTAGAAATTTTTAATTGCGGTTAGATTAGAAAACCCTTCAAACGACCTCCAAAAAATACTAAACTTTGCGAGTAGGATGATGTCATGTAGCACAAGCAACCCGCACTTGTATTAGTCAATTTGGACTCACGGTTAGAGAGATACGGCCGTGTAACGCTTTTGGTTGAAAAAATGCAAATAAAGTAATACACGGCCGTATTTCTCGAACCGTTCGTCGAAATAGACTTGTACAAGTTGTGGTGGCTTGCGCTACGTGAATACAATCGTGTGTCGCTTTTGGTTATAAAAATACCAAATACAACGGTTTAGTACCCCTAACTATTCTCCTTTTCACGGTTTCCTAGGTATGGACAATTTTGAAGGAAGTTCTGTTGTCAGAGAGAAATTTGTTCGTGCACAACAAATTGGCGAGTTTCTTCCTCATGTTGACGAGCACCTAAAACCGAAGATTGGTATGACATTTCCCACTCTAGAGGAAGTGGAAAAATTTTATTCATCTTATTGCAAATGTGCGGGATTCTCTATGCGTAAGGGTGGAAATAAATACAAGGTAAACGATGTAGTGGATAAATCATATGTTTGTAATAAAGCCGGGGAGTCACTGAATAATCATAATGAAGCTAGACGAGGAACAACTTCTAGAATAGGTTGCAAAGCTTTCGTTCGTGTCAAACTAAACCCACAAAGTAATTCACAAAGTAATTTGTGGATTCTTTATTCGTTAAATGAAGCACACAATCATAAATTTACTTCACCTGATAGACGTCACTTGCTACCTCGAAACCGTGAATTGACTAAGACAAATAAAAAAGTAATTGGTCAACTTACCGAAGCTAATGTCTCTGTATGCAAACAAATGCTTTTCTTCGAAGGTGCAAGTGGAGGCAACAAGAAAATTGGTTTCACTGAAACCGATGTCAAAAATCTCAGGAGAGACGAGATGGAGGGTTTAAAAGAACACGACGGGCAAATGCTACTTGAGTTCTTTGAATCCAAAAAGGAGACCGATCATTTATTCTATTTTGATTACCAATGTGATTTCGAAGGGAGATTGTCTCATTGTGTCTGGGTAGATGATATCGGTAGAAAGAATTATGAAGTATTTGGGGATGTTCTCTGCTTTGATGCTACCTACAACACAAACCGATACAGGATGTTGTTCGTACCATTTGTTGGATTCAACCATCACTAGCAATCAATATTCCTATGTTGTGGGTTCATCCCCAATGAGAAGGCATCCTCATTTGAGTGGTTCTTTGAAAAGTGGCGAGAAGCAATGGCATTCGATCCGATGAACATCGCGACAGATGAGGATCGTGGAATAACTTCTGCAGTTTCTAAAGTTTTTCCAGCCACGTCATATAGATATTGCATTTGGCATATTTTGGATAAGTTACCGCATGAAGTGCGTATGCAGTATAACGTTGACGAGTTCAGGGATGCTTTGAAGACTATCATATATACGGCGGAATTTAAAACAGAATTTGAACAGAAGTGGAAAAATTTGATCTCCCAGTACAAACTTGAGAATAACAAATGGTTGAAGGGAAAATTTGAGATACACGAAAAATGGACTCCCGTGTACGCAAGAGACTCATTTTGGGGCGGCATGTTGAGTACCCAACGTAGCGAATTGCTATATTCATCCTTGAAGCACCATACTCATAAGAAGTACTCATTACATAAATTTGCCGTCATCTTTGACCGACTCTTAGTAAAATAAAGACACGATGAACTTAAAGAAACACATCATAATCGCGAGGAGAGGCCAAAATTGAAGACTGAATGGGTGTTGGAGTCACAAATGGCGGGAACATATACACTGAAGATTTTCTACAAATTCCAACAAGAAGTTGTAAAAAGCTTATTAATTAATGTGAGTTTAATTGCGAGTATGGATACACCGGATAGTGCAGCTTATTTTGCAACAGTTTGTGGAAATGCAGAACCGAGGAGGGTGATTTCTTATTGTAAAATCACTAAAATTACTAAATGCCCTTGTGCCAAGTACAGCTTCGTAGGTGTAAACATCTATTGGCATTTATTCGGTTCACAGATCACACTGCACTACCCGAGCAATATATTTGTAGGCGATGGACCAGGGATCAACTGAGAAGAAGCAGTATACCGGTTCCCAATAGTATGGGTGACAATTTTGCCTCTCGTTATTGTGAACTGACTATGCACTCAAGATATTTGGTCGATCTTGGTTGTTCTTCAGAGCAAGGGTACAAGTACATGCTCGACCACATGCTCAAGGGAATCGAAGGCTTTGCTAATATTGAATCAGTGAACAGCACACCACACGAAGGTAACACACAACCTGAGAGTGGTGGAAATGCACATGCACATGCACATGTAGGTGACCCCGTGCAGTGCACCACAAAGGGGAGGCCTAAAGAAAAAAGGTTGAAGTCTATCAGAGAAGGCCAAAAAACGAAGAGGCCAAGATTCTGTAAGACATGTCTTCGTGTCGTAGGTCACGATTCACGGAATTGCCCAAAAAATATAGCAAGGTAATATATCAGAGACTAAGTATTTGTTAATTGTACTCAATGAATCTAAACTTATTTTAGTCGATACTAACCCATTCTTCTTCCTTATTTAGTGGATCGGTAGGGTTTAAGGAAGCTCCAAATGTTGGGGAGAGTGATGATGATGAATGTGAAGGTTCGTGCTAAGGGGTTTTTCATGTTATGTATGTCATATCAAACTTTCAAGATAAACACCGAATAATTGCTTACTTTTTTATTTTGTTGTGAAGATAATTACTAATTTCGACTCGATTATTAACTCCAATTTATATTTTTATTTTGGTGTAGGTCCGGAATGAAACAAAATCGCGGCCATGGAAAGAATGAATGCGTTGAAAAATTCCTTACTTTTGATTGTATATATGTGGTTAATTGAACGTATCTATTTGGTACAATTAAATAACTAATGTATTTAATCGTAGTTTAATCTCTGTATGTGGGCATTTTGTGTATTTGTGAACTACGAATGTTGTTGTGGGTTTTGATGTTGTAATTGGGTAGCGATTGTTTATTTTTGTTGAAATATGTGAATTTTGAAGATGTGTGCAATTTGAATACCGATGTGTACAGATTTATTATTTGTGTTGCAGATTGTGTATTTCTGGATGATATATCCATGTTGTGGAAAATTATGAAAATGTATGCAAATATATGTCTGCTTTGTCATCTACAGACTTCAGATTAAAAATTTTCTGCCAATATATGTCTACTTAACCCGTTATTGAGAATAACGGGTTAAGTGATCTTAACCCGTTATTCACAATAATGGGTTAGGTAGGGATATTTTGGCAGAACTTTTTCATCTACAGACCTGAGATTAAAATTCTTCTGCCAAAATATCCCTACTTAACCCGTTATTGAGAATAACGGGTAAAGTGATCTTAACCCGTTATTCACATAAACGGGTTAAGTAGATATATTTTGGCAGAACTATCATCTGCAGACCCGAGATTAAAAATCTTCGAACCCAATATGTCTACTTAACTCGTCATTGTGGATAACGGGTTAGGTGATCTTAACCCGTTATTTACAATAAAGCGTTAAGTAGAGAATTTTTTATAGAACTCCCGTCTGTGTAGGCTATATCTGCTTTTGTTGATACATATACAAATTTGTTCATTCACAACAAGCTGTACAGCTGATAATTTGTTCACTCATCAAATTTCCAAGACAAAGTTCGGAGAATATAGGGATACGGGTTAATCTCATAACAGTATTGTCCATCAAACATTACAATCTGGCAAAAACATGTTATTTGAAGATACATAGAATGCATACATAAGTCAAGCGAATTCATATTACAAAGTCATTCTTTGACACTTTCATCCAAAATTAAAATTAATTTAGTATACAAGTACATGCTGGGTTTCTTCTCAAAGAGGTAGGAAGGACTGTCGACTCTGCCTTTTTTTGAATGCATAAGTAGCAGTTATCCCCCCTGCATACAATTTAGTTCACTACTATTACACAGAGATAAAAATTCTCTGCTTCGTGGGATGGAGTAGTAGTGGGTGTAACCGTATATTCAAAGTACTTGACAACTTCTTGACACGCACTCCTCATATTCGTACTATTTGTTGCACGATCGTAAGGTGTGCATGCCAAGAAGCTGAAAAGTACCATGAATACATTGTGACACCCACTACTACTCCGTCCTACGAATGCAGAGAATTTTTACACTCTGTGTAACAATAGAGAACGAATGTGTATGAAAGGAGGACAATTGCTACTTATGCATACACTCTAAAAGCCCGAAAAAAGAAGACTATGGGGAATGAAGGAAAAAAAAGGTAGAGACGGCGGTCCTCCCTACCCCTTCGAGAGAAACCCAGCATGCACTTGAACACTAAAGTGAACATGCACAAGTCTCTCTACTTCCTGCATCTTTAGCTTCTTTTTTTATAACTCAAACTTTGCACCTGAAGAACAGCAATCTATGTATTGAAGAACAACAATTGAAGGCGACCCTCTTTGAACTCAATTTTTTTTATAACTCAAACTTCTTCTCCCTTCAAGAAGAAAAGATTATCTTGAAGAGAAGAAGAAAAGATTGGCTCCTCATACTTTTTTTGTACAATGTTATTTGAAGTGTCTCCTCCCTCTTTTTTCCGTTTCTTCTCTACATTGAACTCATTGTCATTTGAGTGATGAACTCAATAGCCTTAGTTATAGGGAAATGAAGAAGGAGGGGTGCATGACAGCAATCATGTCTGCCAAAATGCACAGCAAACAAGAAGGGATCAAAACAACAAGAAGAAGAAGACAAGAAGTAAATTGTGATACACTTCTCAACACATTGATACAAAAATCAAAAACTATGATACACTTCTCCAAAAAGTAGCAACAAGGACAACAAGCATGACCACCAAATTGATACACATCTCAAAATGTACAGACCATGTCTACAAATTACTTCTGCATATATATCTCTACTTAAGTCATTGTTGGTGACAACGGGTTAAGTACACTTTACCCGTCGGTACCAACGATGGGTTAAGTAGAGAAATACATGCAATCCTTTATATTAATACTCGGTCTATACATGATGAACCACTGCCAATATTTGTCAACGTAACCCGTTGTTATGGATAGCGGGTTAAGTTAACGGAACCCGTTATCACCAACGACGGGTTAAGTATACTTATATTTGCAGAAGTTTATGACTACATGCATAAGTAGATGGTGAAGTTCTGCCAATATACGTTAACTAAATCTGTTATTAACGATAACGGGTTAAGTACACGTAACCCTTTATCCTAAATAACGGGTTACGTGTACCTATATCGGCAGTACTGATAATTATTAAATCGCATGAAAAAAATTTTGTAAACAAGTTTGTAAATATAACATATAAAGTAGTTCATTAAATGAAAACAATTTATGATAAATTATTCAAACACCACTTTGACCATACTAAAACCTGCTGTAAAAAATCTGCTCATAAAATTTTATATAATCAGCTTTCCAGAGATGTTCAATACGCGATATCAAATTTTCTTTGTAAACAAATAAATTTTTAAAACATTTACGTTCATTCAGCGAATTCGGTTTACACAATTATGTTAGATATAATTTTTGGTTGGGTTAGAGTACTTTGTAGGGTTAGAGTAGGGTTACAGTAGGTTAAGGGCAGGGTTAGGGTTAGCGGGGGTTAGGGGTTTGGTTAGGATTATTGTAGGGTTAAGGTTATTGCAAGGAAGGCATTTGTGGTAAGATCTTATTTTGGTTTATTCATGGTAGTTGGGAGGTGATAGGTAATAAGTTTCCAGTAAAGAGTTTATAGATATTTAAGTTCTATCATTAATCACATGTGTCTCTCCACTCTTTACGTACAATGTCTTCTGAATTCTACAAAATAGACGTTCATATTTATGTTTTTTTTTTGTTTATATTTTCTATTTATTTCCATTTCTAGCCACGTAACTAACCAATATAAAATAGATATCATCAAATGAATATAAAAATTAACACAAATTAATTTGTATTTTGTTTCATAAAAAACAATTTAAAAAATTTTGTAGGTTAGGGTTAGGGTTATTCTAGGGTTAGTAGGTTAGGGTTAGTAGGTTAGGGTTAGTGGTTAGGGTTAGGGTCTCCTCTTTCTCTCCACAAATTAAACCCCCACATATAAGAGAAAAACCACATGTAGATTCTCTGTTAATAGAGACAGACAGAAGATGAAGACAGAGATGAAGTCTATATATGGGGAAAACCACATGTATATCTCCACATGTATAGGCTGGCTTAAGGAAATTTAAAATAATAATAATAATAAAATTTATCTGTCTTTACGAACAGTCTTCCTGGAACTCTACACGAAAGACAGATGATATACGCGTATATATTTTTTATAATTTTTTATTACGTTACAATTTTTTGGTCTGTCTAACCAATATATAATTATAAAGGTAATATGCTTAAAAAATATTCCAAAAAATATAAAGGAGTAGGTATACAAGAATTAGATTAAGGTTAAGGTTAAGGTTAGGGTTAGGGCTTTTTTGTTATATGGATTGACATGTGGGGATGTACATATAGTTTTTCCCATATATAGGCTACATGTGGGGATGTCTGCAATAATAGTAGGCGGGTGTTAAGTTTTGCTTTGAGATTGAGTTCTGCTTGTTTAGCTTGGTGCTTTTTCTCACTTAGGTGTATGTTCAAAGTCTTCTGGCTTGTGGTGGTCACTTGGCTTAGAGGACAACACCACTTCTTTGGTGGAGACAACGGCCTACACTCTAGATTGTGAAAAATTTTTATGAGAAAAACCACATGTAGATCCCCACATATAGCCTATATATGAGAAAAACCACATGTACATCCCCACATGTAGCTTATATATGGGTTTAAACCATATGTACATCCTCACATGCGGGAGCGTCAAATTGATTGACTGATGGTTGGATGGATTAATCTGGGAGTTTAGAACGGCCCGTTAATGTACTACAAGTTAACGACTTGTACTACAAGTTAGCATTATTGCCATGTTGTACATGTGGTTCCACATGTTGCAAAGTGAAATCTAATAGTGGGGATCTACAAATATTAACCTAATTAATCAAAACAAAAAACAAACACTCACTACTAACCTTAACCCTAACCCTACACAACCCTATCTTAACCTAACCCTAACCTGAACCCTTGGTTTAAAATCTCATAATTTATTTTTTGAACTTTTACATCTTTAATGTAAACAATTTTATATTGGTTAGTTACGTGGCAATAAATGGAAATTAATAAAAAATATAAATAATTATGGGCATATTAATGTTACTTTGCAGAGTTCAGGAGACAATGTTCGCAAAGAGTGAAGAGAAATTTCTAGAAAACCCAAAATTTCTTTCTTCCTAACCCGTTCTTATAAATAACGAGTTAAGTGACCTTAACCCGTTATCCTTAAGAACAGGTTAAGTAGATAGATTTAGGCAGTATATTTTGAAAAGTTGGGTAAGGTCCTGCCCAATAACTCTCTACCTAACCCGTTCTTGTGAACAACGGGTTAAGTGAACTTAACCCGTTCTTCACAAGAACTGGTTAAAGAGAGCGATATTGGCAGTCCTTTTGGTCTGTTGGAGTTAAAGGACTGCCAATATCGCTCTACCTAACCTGTTGTCGTGATTAACGGGTTAAGTTCACCTAACCTGTTGTTCACAATAACGGGTTAAGAAGAGCCATATTAGCAGAACTTTATTAAGTCATGGTCTGTAGGCTTCCAAAGGACTGTCAATATCTCTCTATGTAATCTTTCATTGGTGATAACGGGCTAAGCTCAATTAACCCGTTATCGTCAATAACAGGTTAAGTATAGATATTTGTACAGCACTTTTTGTTTGTGTTTGACTGTGTACTTTTTTGCTGATACAGAAATGACTTCATCAAATGTTGTTCACAAATTCACTTCATCAAATCTTGACAAGAAATTTGAAGCATACAAATGTACAATGTCACTCAAACCACATAATTAATTGAAATCAATACAATTTTCAAAAATTTACACAAAAATATACATATCAAGTTGTACATGTCCAAAATAAAAAAAATTTATAAATGAATGAGTTCTCCACGTTGGTTTGCACACCATGCTTGGTATTCACCTACAACAATTTATCAACATAGAAACAAACTATGCATTAGTTACTGTAATAACAAAATCAACAACCAAAAGCTACGCTATTACAGAGTATTAGATACTACCGTCTACGACCACGCGGCTTGCGACCGCTTGGTGTGAATTGATCGGGAGGGTTCTGCTTCCTTTGAGGATTTCGCCGTCTTCCTTGTGTCTGGAGGGAATCAGGATCATCTGACCACTGTTCCTCATCAACATCTTCGGGATTTGGCTGTTCGTGTAGTTGTTGTGGCTCGGCGATGTGAATTCCTGGCCTTGTCACGTTCTTTCGCCTAGAACCCGTTGCTGGCAAGTTGGCTCTCAAATACGCCTCAAGTTGTGGACCTTCACCCGCGTCCTCAAGAGTACGACGGCACGGCGCTAGCATCTCCCGCATTACCTTCTTGAAGCTCTAGGTACCCTAGTCTTCAAGATGCGAGCAGCTGTTCGAACGTTCTCCCATGTGTTTTCAATCTACATTTGGTGAAAAATTCGAATTTAAAAATCATTCGTACTTAACGGTATCACTTAATTACAGTACATGCAGACGAACTATATGAAATTTGACTAACCATTTTTCGATATGTCTCAGCCTTTGGTTGGTACATCGGCTGGGAGGAGGAATATACTGGAGCTGGTTCTGCCTGGGTAGGGGGAATCGAAATTTGCACACCAGCTGGTATAGTGGCCTTTGGAGAAATATACAACCGTGTTATTCGCTTGTACCACATCATGTATGCCTGTTGGAGGGAGCCATCATACGGTATCGCGGTGAACATCATATTCGGTGTCATTTGCCATCGTATGGTGTTTCAGTTGGCAACATGGTAACGATGGTAATCAGCCCAATCAAAGTTGGGCACTCGTCCCGTTCTCCTCACCTCGTGTAACTTTTTATCATATGACCTGACCTTGGAAATCTTTTGTTGATATCCAAATTGCCGCAAGACTCTATCAGCATACTGGAACTCGACAACTCCAAAATTCACAAGAGGTGCAGCCGTCAACCAAAGGGAACTGTCTACGCAGACTGGAGGAACCCGTTGCAACCTGACGGTCGAGTACGGTTCCCAATTGACAAACTCGTCCAGCAGGTTGTCTGACTTATCTCTGAGTAGGTCAAAGATTGGTGTGGGTTATCGACCCACGTGTGCCGCCCCGCCCAATATGCTCCTAGAGGAGGTAACAACTCCGCTGCCCCCGGGTCAGCCAACCAATCCGGTGTAACCTGAACAATACGGGGACGTCCGATGTGGATGCGTTCCCAACTCTAGATCTGCAGTAGCACCATTGGGCCACCCATTTGTACGCCACCTAAAAAACATGTGCACAAATTCCTATATAGTAGCGCCAGTGCCGCACTCCCCCAACTGAAACGATCCGCGTACTGGAAATTCTCCAACAACCGTAGGTACATTAGCGGCACGATTGATCCGGATGAGTTCGGGAAGATCACTCCCCCTATCAGACTAAAAATGTATGCACGTGCATAGTACCTTAGGGTTTGCTCGTCCGAATCGGGGGCCAAATATTCCTCCTCGAACTGAAATTTTAACCAACTGATGTACAGTGATTTACCATCGAAAGTTTCATCCATCACTTCAGCCTCCGCTTTATTTTTCGCAGCTTCTATTTGTTCATACAATAAATCTTCATCAAAATTTGCGGGCACATTATCGAGGATTTCTTTTTCAACGGCCTCTTTTCTTTGGAGAACTATCAACTGTAGGTCGATACCGAGTAAGTCACGAACAACTTCGACTCGATCGAAGTCCATGTTCCCCGTCACGGCAAACCCATTTATTGGTAGTTCAGTTATCAGTGCCACATCTTGTAGGGTCACAATAATCTCATCCACTGGTAGGTGGAATGTGTGGGTCTCTGGCCTCCATCGCTCGACTAGAGCTGTAAGTAGCGGTCGATCTAGATTCACTGAACCCATGAATTTTGCTCCGTAGAAACTGGCCTCCACCAAGTACGGCGTGATACGGGGGTCGAAAGGAAGAACCACGTACTTCCGGAAGTTACATTTTTTATCGGACCCATTCTACACGGCTTCGGATCGGTGTTTGGGTTGCAAGGTGAGTATGCTTGTGTCCACGGGTCCGGGTGATGTAACGGGAACCGAGGACGACGGACCTGTCTCAGCAGATGCGGATTGATGGCCACCAACCTACATGAATAAAGATAACAAATGTTCTTAATGAGATAATGTTACATGTTCGTATTTAAAACCAATAATAATAATCAATCATACCTCAGTAGTTGGTGTGCCACTAGTGATAGCGGACGGGCTTCTCGGTTGCCTTGTTCTAGCCATTTATCTATGTAACAAAAAATTTAAAATGTGATTGGTACAAATGACAACAAAAAAACATACCGAGATTGAGGGAAAAAAATGCACAAATGAAAACAAAAAAAATGACTAAAGGTCAAATTGGTTGAATTCACGTACCATAAGTCGCCCCAACTTGTGGAAGTGAGTTTCAAATCTCGGTTGAAGAGGTACGGGCGTGTAAGATGGTTTAGGTTGTAAAAGAACCCAAATAAACCGATACACGGCCGTATATCTTGAACCGTAATATGAAACCCACTTCTACATGTTGGGGTGTGTTGTGTTGAGTGAGATCAGCTTGCTCGCAAAGTTTTGTATTTTTTGGAGGTGGTTTGAAGTGTTTTCAACTCTAACCGCACTTAGAAAATTCTAAGTAAAAAACTTATCATGCGAGGAAGTTGAGAAAATCGCACAAACGGCATCCGAAAATTATAAAACTTTTCGACTTGGTTGAATTCATATAAGGCAAGCCACCCGAACGTGTAGAAGCGAGTTTTGAGTCACGGTTTGCCAGATACGGCCATGTACCGCTATACTTGATTTTTTTCAACTGAAAGCGATACGCGGCCGTAGCTCTCGAACCGTAAGTCAAAACTGACTTCTACAAGTTAGGTTGAATTCTCATAGCGGATATCAACCAACTCGCAAAGTTTCAAATTTTTTGGATATCGTTTGAAGGGTTTTCAACTCTAACCGCACTTAGAAAATTCAAAGTCAAAAACTTCTCATGCGAGGAAGTTGACAAAACCGCACAAACGGCATTCAAAAATTATAAAACTTTCCGACTTGGTCGAATTCACGTAGGGCAAGCCACCCGAACTTGTAGAAGCGAGTTTCGAGTCACGGTTCGGGAGATACGACCGTGCACCGCTATACTTGGTTTTTTTCAACCGAAAGCGATACACGGCCGTATCTCTCGAACCGTGAGTCGAAACTCACTTCTACAAGTTGGGTTGACTTCTCATAGGAGATACCAACCAACTCGCAAAGTTTCAAATTTTTTGGATATCGTTTGAAGGGTTTTCTAATCTAATCGCACTTACAAAATTCAAAGTCAAAAACTTCTCATGCAAGGAAGTTGACAAAACCGCACAAACGGCATCCAAAAATTACAAAACTTTTCGACTTGGTCGAATTCACGTAGGGCAAGCCACCCGAACTTGTAGAAGCGAGTTTCGAGTCACGGTTCGGGAGATACGACCGTGCACCGCTATACTTGGTTTTTTTCAACCGAAAGCGATACGCGGTCGTATCTCTCGAACCGTGAGTCGAAACTCACTTCTACAAGTTGGGTTGACTTCTCATAGGAGACACTAACCAACTCGCAAAGTTTCAAATTTTTTGGATATCGTTTGAAGGGTTTTCTAATCTAACCGCACTTACAAAATTCTAAGTCAAAAGCTTCTCATGCGAGGAATTTAAGAAAACCGTACAAACGGCATCCGGAAATTATAAAACTTTCTGAATTGGTCGAATTCTCGTAGGGCAAGCCACCCAAACTTGTAGAAGCGAGTTTCGAGTCACGGTTTGCGAGATACGGTCGTGCATCGCTATACTTGGTTTTTTTCAACCGAAAGCGATACGCGGCCGTATCTCTCGTACCGTGAGTCGAAACTGACTTCTACAAGTTGGGTTGACTTCTCATAGGAGACACCAACTAACTCGCAAAGTTTCAAATTTTTTGAATATCGTTTGAAGGATTTTCTAATCTAACCGCACTTACAAAATTCTAAGTGGAAAACTTCTCATGCGAGGAACTTGAGAAAACCGCACAAACGCCATCTGAAAATTATAAAACTTTTCGACTTGGTTGAATTTACGTAGCGCAAGCCACCCAAACTTGTAGAAGCGAGTTTCGAGTCACAGTTTGCGAGATACGGCCGTGTACCGCTTTACTTGGTTTTTTTCAACTGAAAGCGATACGCGGCCGTATCTCTCGAACCGTAAGTCGAAACTCACTTCTACAACTTGGGGTGGCTTGTACTACATGAGACGAACCTACTCGCAAAGTTTCGTATTTTTTTACAGTCGTTTGCAGGGTTTTCAACCATAACCGTACTAAAAATTTTCTAACTAATTTTGTATATACAATTCTAGTTCTATAAATTACTAACGCAAGCAAATAAATTCGGCAATTGAATATAGTTAAAGTCAACCCAATTCTACATCTAAAATCTACTAAGGCAAATTAAATTTTTCCCACTATCTAATTATTTTAGTATACATAAATTTAAAAATAAACACAAATATAGATTACTGAGGTAAAGAAATAGTATATACCTTACAAATTAGGTCCAAATGAAGCCAAAGAATCAATTTGGAGGAGAACTAGAGTTTCGATTTCGTATCGAAGAGGGAATGAGAGAGTAGGGTTTCGAACTTTGGAGTTGGGAGAGAGGAGGGGGAGCGGACGGAGCTGTAGATCACAGATTAGGCGGAGCTAGGGTGTTTTTGGGTGTTGGGTTCGCCGAAGAAAGAAGAAGGAGCGAAAGTGAGGCGATTCGAAGAAGGCGATCTGAATGCACTGCTAAATGATTTTAGATTGCCTTAACCCGTTCTTCCCAAGAACGGGTTAAGGCAATTTTTTAAAATAAAAAATAGCCTTAACCCGTCCTTCCCAACGATGGGTTAAGGCAAATTTTTATTAAAAAAAATATGGGCCGTTGGATCAAAGATCCAACGGTCCAGATCAAAGTTCGCACGGGTCTGTACGAATAGACCCGCTTGCGACCCGTTTGCAACGGAAGAAGACTCAATAAATAAACCCTAGATCTGAGTTGGAGGGGACGACGGCTAGGGTAACCACCCCCCCCCCCCGACGCACTACTCCTCGTCGTCCCTCTCTCCCGCTTCTCACGCCTCCTCCGCTTCTTCCCGCCGCTCCACCGATCGCGCTATGGTGGAGGGTCGAAGAGCTCCTTCTCGCCATGTCCCAGACAGAGATTTCCTCCGACCGAAGCCCCGACATTTGCTGAGGCAGTGGCGAGCTCCTTCGGTGTGGATCTCGCAAAGACGACAGCGACTTCGGCACTTGGGCCACCACCACTTCGGCTGGTGCGACGACTGCTCAGAGTGCCTTCAACCGATCGAGATCTCGTGCCCCGCACGCTGATTCAAAGTCGGTCCTCGGATTCGGATGTGTGATGGTCACAGGGGGTTGCAAAATCGTTGCTAGGGTCGCCGTCTTGACTTCGGGTGCTCTTGTGCTTCATCCCCAACGACAATAGCCAGAGCGATACCGCCACTTCTTCCCCTTCAGTGACCCGGACATCGGCAATGCCACCACCCGTCGTGGCGCAAGGATTGTATGGTTTGAGTTTCTGGTTGAGAGTGAGAGAGTCAGGGTGAGAGATGAGATACTCTGTTTTGGTGTGTGTATGTGATAAATTACCTGAGAGAGCAAGAGCGTAAGAGAGGTGAATATATCTTTTTCATGGCTCTCTCTTTTGGCAATGACTTTGGTTGGGGTGAGTGTGAGTGTTGGTTGTGAGTATATGGGAGGAGAGGAGAAGAAGGATGGGTTCGGCATATGTTTAAATCCGGCACGATTCGCTTCAGGTGGGTGTGCGCGTGCCGTGGAGGCGGTGCATGAAGCTAATTTGACGTACATAGTTTGTACTGGTCATGTTGCTTCATGTTTTATTTACTGTTCATAGGTTGTACCTTAGCCTAGTACTCTGAGTTTGTTTTGTTAATTTCTGATTAATGAAACATGGTGGTTATATTCCACATTTTTCTTCAAAAAATAAAATAAAATAATACCATACACCACAAATAATGCACCTAAAAAATGCACACCCACCCTCCTCCCTACCATCCTGATATCTTTTAATGTCTTTTATATTTTACTCAAGACTATATATAATATTTAGAGTATTTAATATTCAAATTTAAGTATTTTGTGTAGATAATTAATATATAGTAATCACACTATATATTTATTTGAGTTCCAAATGAGATTTCTTCTATGATTGATTTTCTTAATAAAATATTGTTTAAATATTCAACTGTCACGTCTACCAAGCCAGGTGCACTTGGTGCAAGACAAATTTTAACTTGTATATATAAAAGCACCAATAGAAACCTTGAATTTTTCTAAAGCATATCTCAACCATCCATTCATTTTGTTGATCTAATTGATTAGTGGCAATCATTGATTTTAGGATTATTTATTTAGCTTTTATGTAGTTATTATTTATCTAAACCCTCTTCTCCCTTCGAGTTTTTTGCCTTCATAGGCCACTTTTTGAAAATATTTGTGTTTAAGAGTCAGTTTCCCAACTATTAGCGTTTTCATGGATGGTTGAGCCCATTCATTGGGCTACTCTGCGCCATGTCAGTAGCAGCCGCTATTCCCAATAGCGGCCTCTTCATTTTCGAGGTCGCTAATGGGAATAACGGCCTATGTTTTAATTTTTTTTGAATTTTTTGTTTGCTGTCGTTATTCCCACTAGCGACCTTAGTATATATGAGGTCGCTGATGAGATTAGCGACCTCAAATGAATGTATTGAGACACTTAGCGATTTCTAGAGAGTTTTTATTTTCTTTGGATTTTTTTTTTAAAATAGCAACCTTAGTATATATGAGGTTGCTAATGGGATTAGCGACCTCAAATGACTATATTGAGACACTTACTGATTTCTAGAGAGCTTTTGCCCTCTTGGGAATTTTTTTAAAAAACTGAGGTCGCTATTGGGAATTGTGACCTTAGTTCATTAAAAGTCGTTAATCCCATTAGCGACCTCGTATATTCTAAAGTCGCTATTCCCAATAACGACCACATTTTTATTTTTTTTCTTCCAAAGAGAACAAAAACTCTCTAGAAATTGCTTGGTGTCTCAATACATTCATTTGAGGTCGCTAATCCCATTAGCGACCTCATATATATTAAGGTCGCTAGTGGGAATAGTGACAACAAACAAAAAATTCAAAAAAATTTAAAATATAGGCCACTATTCCCATTAGTGACCTCAAAAATGAAGAAGCTGCTATTGGGATAGCGGTCGTTGCTGACGTAGCACAGATTAGCCCAAAAATGCTAATAGTTGGAAACTGACCCTTAAACGCAAATATTTTTAAAAAGTGGCCTATGACGGCAAAAAATTCTCTCCCCTCTCCATCTTCCAATCACTCCCCTCTCTTTTGAAGCCTAGAATTTTCTTTTCTTTTCATAAAACTCTCTTCTTTGCACTCTTCCAATACGAAAAATTCCTCTCTTCCCTCCAACTTTTAATGTTTAATTTAGATGATTGGTTCCATTAAGTAATATATACAAATCCTTTCCTCATCTTGCTTTAAAATCCTAGCTGACAATTCCCCTTCAAAATTTCTGAACTCAAATTCCCTTTAAAATTCCCTCAAAATTGTGGGTGGCCTCTATTAAAACATAGTTTATTGGTTTAAAAGGATTTAGCCCATAATAATGTCAGGGCCTGAGAATCGACCCTGCTTGGGGTTGTGAGATTGGAGAATTGGGGAAGAACAATTTCTGTTGTGAATCTTGATTATCAATGATTTCTGTTACAACCCACTCTCACCCTCCAATTATTTCGTGGATTGGATTTCACTTGATTGTCTACGGCTCCATTGCGTGTGGTCGGGGTAGAAGTTTTGTATAAATGTATTGCCGTGTTATTACGTATTTTGCTTTAAATTATTTTTCTCTCTAAGAGGTGGAATAGAATAACCCGATGGAAGCGTAATGACATACGTCTGTAATGCATTGTATGTCCCATACTAGGTCCCATTCTTCTACCCGAGAGTCGATGACTATTCATAGCTATTACCTTGACACAAAAGAAAGTTCGAAAGGAATTACAATCAAAGAAGAAGAAAACAACTGCCTACAATCTCCACTTAGTCAGGGCACGTGCAGTGTATGTACATGCAATAGAAGAAGTAAATGGGTTGGCTAATCCAAAGTCCATCTCCATAACAAATTCCCAAAACAACAAACAAAAGAAATGAACAACAATCAAATGAAATGTACACTCATACTGATTTATGCACACACTCTATTACACTGTAGTTTCAAGTCGATCCCCAAAAACTCCTTCCCCCTTCAGATTGAACTTGTTCCAAGCTAAAAAGAAGGAATTTGTTGCTGAAACTTATCCACATTAAACCGAGAAGCTTCATCAACATCCCTGTCTTTCCACTTAACCAATAACTGAACCCCCACCCTGTTATCCTTCTTAAACATTCTTCTGTTCAGATTCTCCTCAGATACAGGACAAAAGATGTATGAGTCCACAAATGCGGCAATTCATCAAGAGGGAAGGAAAAATGAGAGCCATGACATTTCTTCAATTTGGAGATGTAAAAAATTGGATGATTGGAAGCTTGAGAAGGTAAGTCTAACCTTGGAGCAAGTTTCTGGGGCTATGCATATTTCAGTGAGACTTGTCTGTAGGGTTGTAGCTTCGATTGTAGTTCTTCCTCCATAACATGTGGCTTTGCATTCTCAATCACAGAATTCAAAGAGTAACTTAGATTCAGACATGATCTTCAACCCTATTTTAATTGCAGTGTGAATTACTTCTCCATTTGCTACTGTCACCTTATACTAAGGGTTAGGAAGCACTTTCAAGCCATTCATCAATGCTGCATGTAGGTTTCATTAGCAACGAACTTGTCAGCTACAACGACTTCAGTATGCAACATGAGTGCTACGTCTTTAGACTTTGCCTTCTCAAGAATTGCAGCTGTGAGCTCACGGTTATCTTCTTCTACCTTGTAGACGTTTGCATACTCTTGATATCTCTGCAAGTGTAGGTCGGACAGCAAACCCATATGCATCCCTCTTGTGCTCAAAGGAGAGAGGGAGATTCTTTCATGTCATCTTCACCTTGGTTTCGTGTCTTGCAGTTTCTCTCATCCGATTTTGAGAAGTTTTAATTTCTCTCTCTTCTTCGTGTGCAGCCAGCACAACCATGTCAATCTTCTTCGTACATAATATCTGACCATTAGGAAATTCATCTTTGTAAACATAGCCAATTGAACAAATAGGTGGTGGACGTCCATTGAGCAACAATTTACCACCACGAACTTTTGACTCTTTTGAACACCATAACAGTGTGTGTTTCTTTTCCTTGAAAGTGTCAAAGTCTCTACAATGCAGCCCCTCATTCCAATTCATATACTGAGGAAAAACTTCACTCCCCTTAATATACCTTACCATGAACTTTATAGATTGAATATTTGAGTTCTAATTAACTCCATAATAAGAAGAATTCTCAGCTTCTTCCTCAATTTTCTGCATCTCAGTTGAATCACCAGCTTCCAAGGTTGAATCTTTCTAACTATCTTGAATTTTCCTTCCAACACCATCAACATCAGACTCCTCAACCTCAGTAGGGCCAGATCATCTCTTTTTAAAAGTTCCACCCATTTCATCACATGCCTCCTATCACTTATGTTCCTTCTATACCACAATGCTGCATCTTGTTTCAAATCTAGATATGCATAACACAAGCATTGATCTTTTGGAACGTAGTAAAATTCCAAGAACAGCTCCGATCTAAGAATCCACTCCGTTGGATCTCCCCCAACAAAAATAGGAAAATTGAATTTGGAAGAAGTTCTTACAGTGGTGTTCGATTCATGATCTCGCCTTGGTGGTGGTACATTGTTGGTCGATTGGGCGATGCTTTTGAGTTGATGGACGACGAATTCGAGCTAAGTCTGCATGGAATCCATCTGCTGCTTCATCGCCTTAACTTCCTTCTTCACTACTGTTAACTCCCCTCCCCCCCCCAACACACACACACATCTCGTCCATCGCCATCCTTAACCCGCCCTGATACCAAGTTGTCAGGGTCTGAGAATCGAGTCTGCTCGGATTTCATAATGGAAGAGAATTATGGATGAGAGATTGGAGAATCGGAGAAGAACAATTTCTATTATGAATCTTGGTTATTGATGGTTTTTGTTACTATCCACTTTGACCCTATATATAGGGAATTACATTCAAAGAAGAATAAAACAACTGCCTACAATTTGCACTTAATCAGGGCATGTGCAATATGCGTACATGTGATAGAAGGGAAAGAAGTAAATGAGTTGGTAAATGGGTTGGCTAATCCAAAGTCATGTTGGAATTAATTTTGCAGTTTTTCGGGCTGGATTCCGGCAGGCTCCGGTCACCGGTGGCACCGGAAAATGAGTGGATTGCGATCCTCTCGACGAGTACTATTCCGTTGTGTACTCACTTGCCAAAAACGAATTCCGTATGAATGAAAAATGTTGGTCCAAAGTTAGGTACTTGAAATATACTAACTTGGCAACTTGGAGAAAATGGATAGTTCTATATCGAAAATTGGAAAAGATTTTTTCTAGTAAATATACAAGAAAACTGGACTAAAGAGCGTGGTCTGGGGATTACCACTAACGTGTAGTGGAGAGAGGACTTAGCCAAAATGACAAACACACACGCCCGGCCCGGCCTGGTTTGGCTCTGGCTTAAATTTTTTTTTGCCCAGAAACTTTTTTCCCCCAGTGAACTGATGAGGCTTTCCAGATTCGGTAACTGATACCAACAACTGAGTAATGATTCACCAGTTATGAATCTGAACCACCACTCTGCAAGTGGACCATTACTCTGCTGTTACAGAGTAATGGGCCTCTGAAGAGTCTCCATTTTCTTTTATAAATGCTATTGAATCCTGTCTGCAAAAGGTAGATTCTTTTTGATAATCCGAACGTTATTCTTTTTCTTCTTATTCTCCTCTGTGTCAACTGATAGCACATCACACGCAGCAGTTCACTGGAATCTCTGAAGCAAGGGTGCTGCTCTTCAGAGAAGGTACAGTTGTATCCTGGGAAGCAATTCGCCAGCCACCGTCACACTACGGGGCAAATTTTGCTTTAAGGAGAGAGATTTTAATCTCGACTCTGTACAAAGAATTTGGTTTGCTAATTATCCTTACTATATTTCTGTTCTTCACAAATGATGTTAGTGATTTTTCATATTTATAAAATCGAGTTCTAACAGTCTTAAAGCAAAATTTTCCTCACTGATTCTAACAGTTTTTTGTGAAGTTTGTTTACAGGTACTGTTATCAATTCGGAAAAAAAACAACAACAACTAACAACTCTTTTCAAACTGTTTCAGATAAGAACATGGAGAACACACAAAATGATATGGCCAGTGGGCTTATCAGTCCCGAAACATCGGTGACCCAAAATGTGACTGCATAATCGGTTGCGGTACATTCGGTCGTTCTGCCCACGCACATAACTGTAGGAGAAAAACCGGAGAAGTTCAATGGAACGGGATTCAAGAAGTGGCAAGGGAAGATGCAGTTCTACCTGACCACCTTGAAGCTGGACAGATTTCTCACTGAATCTGTCCTGATGCTGGCACCGATGGATGCACACTCCGTTACTGCAGTTGATGCGTGGACTCAGGGTGACTACCTCTTCAGGAACTACATCCTGAATTGCTTGGTAGACCCCCTGTACAACATCTACTGTGTCTTCAAGACATCCAAACTCCTGTGGGGGTCTTTGGAAAAGAAGTACAAAACAGAAGACGCCGGGTCCAAGAAGTTTGTAGGCAAATTTCTGGACTACAAGATGATTGACTCCAAAACTGTTGTGAGTCAAGTCCAAGAACTGCAGGTCATCTACCACCATAATCATACTCCAATCCGAGCACCCCTCCAACCACCAAAATCTGGCCATCTACCACCATAAACCCTACATCCTCCTACACCATACATCAAACCCTACTCCTTCTTTGATTGGCCGGCTACCACAAACAGCACCACCACCATCAAAACCACCATCAAACTCTTCTCTTTGTGTTTCTTGAAGTGGGTATTCTCCACTTCGTTCGTCGCATCAAGGAGATTTCGTTCGTGGGAGAATTTGTTCGTGGGTTTGCTTGGATCGCGCTTGGAAAAGGATTCGCTCGTGGGTTTTGTTCCTAAGGCTAATTTCATCATTTTTTACTCCATCACAAGGCAAGTAACTTGTACTACAATTCATTAGGTTGATGCAAGTCAAAAAGTTCACATCTAGTGTAGTCGAATCTAGAGACAATCAAAAATTGTATTTTCCTTGATGGATTTTGTCTCTATTGTGTTAATTTGGTCATAGATGACTTATGAAACCAAGTTTGATAGGATGATAACATAGGTTATGCCCAAAACTTGATTTTGATACATGTATGTGATTATTGCATGAATTGTGTTTGATTGAATGTCCATGTGAAATTAATAGGTGTGGACATGTTAGTAATCCTAAAACATGATGTTTAGATGTTTTTTAGGTTGTATTTCAAGTTTGGTTGTGTTTGGATCATTATTTATGAAGTTATGATATTTTTGATTAGAGGTGTGAAATCTGTAATTGCTGCTTGTTCTGTGTTGATTGCTGTTTTCGTCCATGCTACAGTCAGTATTTGAATTCCAAAATAAAAGATGTATTTTAGATAATTTTGTCTATTTTCAAACCCAACTAGTTTTACTTGATTTGGATTTTGTATGACTGAGTTATGATGGTTTTGGTACAGACGTGTCGAACAATTCCAGATTCTGTTTTGAGTCAATTTTGTTAACAAATTATTTTCAAGAACTATTCTATACATAATATCTTGATATAATATTTTGTTCAGTGTTTCCTTATGATATTAGGGACTACCCAAATTTTTGATGAATTTTAAAGATAAGTTTTATGTGGTGTTTCATATTCTCTTCTAAAATCTACTCATGCTGTACATTGCATGTTGTTCAGTAAAGAACTCTGTTTTCACTGTAATTTCTTATACTGTATGAAAATTCTTTGTGAAATATGAAAGTTAGTAAAATATATCTATTTTCATGTCGTTTTGGCGGAATTGGATTTCGATTCACTGATTGCGAGATATCCTAGTTTTCGTACAGCAGTGTTGAGAATTCCAGATTTGCCAAATTATATTTTTGTGTCGCTTCTTATTTTTTATGGCTGATCTATAATTACTGTAATAATATTGTTGCCGCTAAATTTGGTGTGGGGGCAAACAGATAGAACTTGTGGGTTCTTAGGGAAACTGAATAGTAACCTGTATACCTGTTCCGTCGGGCCTCGATCGTCATTCCCGCCGTGCACCTGCAAAAAGTGCGAGACACCGGGGTTGTTCCCGGCGACACACCCTCCGACGCTCAAGTCAGTAATCTAGGAAGACTATGAATGAGCACAAAAACTGGTGAAGAGTTGATTACCTCTTAATGAAGATGGATGGGGGGTATTTATAGGCGTCTTAGGGAACAGATTAGGAATGTAATCCCCGTGATCTGATAAGGAATATTCTCCTTGTAAACAGATTAGGAATGTAATCCCTAATTCTCAGTGGAAGGATAAGCATGAATCAGGGCCGTTGATTAGGATCTAATCAGGAGCCTTAATTCTATCCCTCTGATCGGGCTTTATTGCTGGTTGAGACCCGCACCCAATTGAAGCGGATCCGTTTGTGGGTTATTGGGTCTTTATCGGAGAGACCCAGTACCCATTTCAGACCCTATTTGTAGGTGAAATTTCCGTTTTACCCTTGGACTTCAAGATTCGTGCCCGATTTGGACGGTTCCGATTAATCCCCATTTTTAGCCATATCACGAGCCCCCCACTCCTAAAGGCTGAGCTTGATCGGCCTTTGAGGAGTAGTTTAGCTGTTTTAATGGCTGGCGGAGTTGTATCGGAGCCCAAATGGAAGGTTTTGAATCTTGAAGGAGGTAGTTTGGTGATTTTTCAAGCGAATTGAACTCTGAGTCGCTCCTGGGCTCTTATGGTCATGTGGTGTTCTTGCGGGGATATCCTTTTGACTTCGCGAAGTGTCAATTCGTCGTTCGGGGGTCTTAGAAGGTTGTTCTCAGCAATAATTGCTGGTTTGGGGACGAGAAGGTGCTCTCTATCTTTTCAATTGCTTTGCAGGAGTTCTTCCTTGATTTCCCAAATTTTTAATTATTTTTTCGAGATCTCTTGGCAAATGGTTCGACCTTTTTTCATTCGTTGAGGGGGACATGTGCTCGTATCATGCTTCCGACCCCTTCTACAGCTCGCTGACTAGGGGACCGAGGTCTGTATGCGGTTCGGCTCATCTTTCCGAAGAGGGGGGAGAGTTCGGCATGGTTATGAGTGTCGAGAGGGAGTTCGGCATGATCCGAGGTCCCATCTTTCCCCCGTAATAGGGTCGGTGCCAAGAACGCTCGGCAGCTGGTGCCGAACTCAATTTTTCCCTATAATAGGGTCGGTGTCACGAACGCTCGGCAGCGAGTGCCGAACGTGACTTTTTCCCCTATAACAGGGTCGGTGTCACGAACGCTCGGCAGCGAGTGCCGAACGTGACTTTTTCCCTATAACAGGGTCGGTGTCACGAACGCTCGGCAGTGAGTGCCGAACGTGACTTTTTCTCCTATAACAGGGTCGGTGTCACGAACGCTCGGCAGTGAGTGCCGAACGTGACTTTTTCCCCTATAACAGGGTCGGTGTCACGAACGCTCGGCAGTGAATGCCGAACGTGACTTTTTTCCCCTATAACAGGGTCGGTGTCACGAACGCTCGGCAGTGAGTGCCGAACGTGACTTTTTCCCTATAACAGGGTCGGTGTCACGAACGCTCGGCAGTGAGTGCCGAACGTGACTTTTTCCCCTATAACAGGGTCGGTGTCACGAACGCTCGGCAGTGAGTGCCGATCGTGACTTTTTCCCTATAACAGGGTCGGTGTCACGAACGCTCGGCAGTGAGTGCCGATCGTGACTTTTTCCCTATAACAGGGTCGGTGTCACGAACGCTCGGCAGTGAGTGCCGAACGTGACTTTTTCCCTGTAACAGGGTCGGTGTCACGAACGCTCGGCAGTGAGTGCCGAATTCCCAGACTTGTCGCTTTTTTTTGGGGGGGGGGTTTGTCTTTTCTGTGCGCCATTTGAACCCCTGACACCTCTGACAACCCTGACAGATATGACGTTCATTAATTGCAGTGACCCCTGGGGTTCCATCAGATGGAGTGCGCATTAAATTCAACTCATGATTCGTTGTAGTTATCGAGGTGACGATTGGGATCGCTCCGCCGCTTGGTTTAGATGGGCCGGTCGTACGGGCCCATTAGCCTCGTGGTGTGTGTCCCTCTTCTATAAATCCTCCCCCCCTTCTCATTTCTCATTTCTTCTCTCATTTGCTCAGGCGTTCTCTTGTGTCTCAGGCGAGTTTTCCGGTGACCGGTGTTTGACTCAGGCGAGGTTTTTCGGCAGCTCTTTCTTTCCAAGGTAATTTATAAATTATGTCTGTAGCTTCTGTCTCTGATGAAGTCTCTTGGTCCGAGCCCTCCCTTGAAGGCGTCGAGGCCTCGACTCCGAATCCAACCAAGGGGAAGGTGTTCGGAAAGGATTCCATCGTCGAGGATCCGAAGAGGATGGGGGAGTTCGGACAGCTACCAGGTCCGCTGACGGGGCTGCACAGGGTCAGGAAGCTCCCGAAGGACCAGGCCGAGCGGATCGTCCATGGGAGGGAGAGGTCCTTCGAGGAGAACGAAGCGAGGGAGACGACGGAGGCGGACGACGTGGCGTCGATCCTGCGCGAGGAGGAACTGGCTGCGATCCGGGACTCTTTTTTCATCCCGGAGGAGTATGAAATCATGCTGCCGGGCCCCGGGGTTAGGGCTAATTCGCCACTGCCAGTGACCATGTGTTGCTGGCCGGTTGATGCCTTTATCGCCGGTGCTCGGCTGCCTCTCCACGCGTTCGCCGTTACCGTGGTGAGCTGGTACGGGGTCTGCCCCATTCAGCTCATGCCGAACGCGTGGCGAGTGATTAATGGCTTCGTTCTCCACTGCCAGGCCGCAGGGATCGAGCCGCAGCTGAACGTGCTTCGGACGATATACCGGCTCCACCAAGGGAACAAGTCGGAGTACCGGTATTATCTGACTCCGAGGCACGGTGGCAGGCTCGTCGTCTGCCCCGACTCTATCAAGCACTGGCGAGAGAAGTGGGTCGTCGTGCGGAGTCGAGAAGCATGGCCGATCCCCACAAATTGGGCAGAAGGGGTGCCCAAGAGGGCGACGGCTCTGCCGAGGCTTACAGTAGAGGAAGAAGCGGCGGTCCGGACCCTCCTCAACCGGCCAAAGTACGATTGGAAGGATTTGACGGAGGACGTTCTCTACAGGGGAGGGCTCTGCCGCGTAGATCCTAGTACGCGGCTCTCGCCAAGTTCTTTTTTCCGTACTTGCTGCCTTGTTTTTCTTTTGTGCTAATCATTTTTTGCTTTTGATGCAGAATCCATGGACTACGAGGCGGTGTTGGCGCTCAGGGCGGGGCTCGCCAGTAAGGCGCCGAGGAAGCGCAAGAGGGTTGCGTCGAAGCTGCCCTCGACCTCGAAGGTGCCGAGGATTGCGGCCCCCGACCAGGTGGTGGAGGTTGCTGACGACCCGGTCGTCACCGTGGCGGGGCCTTCGGCTCCTGCACCTGTGGGGGATTTCCCCATCGCCGCCGCGCTCGCCATGCCGACCCCGCCGCTGACCGTAGCAGGCGAGGAGCTCCTGACGGAGGAGCACAAGCGGATCCACATTCCGGACTGGCAGGTCCGGAGGCACGATGGGTTCCTCGGGAACTCGTTGGCGAGCATGCAGGCCGTCAAGCATCTCGCCACCCCGAAGGACCGCGCCACCATGGACGCGGGGAGGGAAGGCGACGACGTGATCGAGATCGCTCGTTCGGCGGTATCGGTAAGTTCCGAGTTCCCTTCGTTCGTTTCATCCCCTTGAATCACAAAATTTTTCTAACTCTCTGAGTTCTTCTTCTTTTCTTTGTAGATCGTCGTCCATTTCGGTCACCTCACCGAGAGGCTGACCGCCCTCGAGAAGGAGCTGAAGCAGGAGTCCGACCAGGCTCGGAACGAGAAGGCTCGGATGTCGAACCAGCTCGACAAGCTCCGAGTCGAGCATGAAGGTCGGTCTGCGAGGATCCAGCACCTCGAGGCCGAAGTGAAGAGGCTGGAGGACGAGCTGCGTCGGGAGAAGGAGGGGTTGGCCAACCAGTTGGTCGAGGCCGAGGCGAAGCAGGCGGCGGCCGTGAAGGAGGCAGAGGACGCCACCTTGAAGAAGGCCCAGGGGTACCTCGCGCAGAACATGGCGAAGGCCTTCGCCACTGCCCTCGACCGGGTGCGAGAGGCATACCCCGGGGTGGACGTCTCGGGATGGCGACTCTTCCCCGGACACGTCGAGGGCTTCGACCCCGAGTCCGAAGGGGAAGAGGAGGAGGAGGAGGAGGGCGATGCTGATGCCGAAGCCGAGGTTACCGGCGAGGTCCCGAGCACCACGACCACTCCGTTGGCGGCGGCGTCTCCTTCGGCGAAGTCGACGCCTACTCGGCCTCGTCGCCCGGGGAAAGAGGTCGGGCCCTGAATCCGCCTTTCGTTTTGTTGTTTTTGATTTTGTTTTTCCTTTCGAACTTTGTAATGCCTAATAGCGGACTGGCCACCGCTTTTTTTGACGTTTAATGAAAGGAAAATTTCTGCAAGTGTCGATGTTCGGAAGTTTTTGTGTTACGCACTTTCTTTTGCCGGACTGTCCCCTCTTGTTTTTAGAGATGAAAATTTTTCCAAGTGTGGTGCTTCGGCCATGTTCGGCGTTTGTGCTGATTATTCTGATCTTTTTGCAGCTTATGGTTATTGCCCAAGACGTCGAGCTTTCTCGCCCGGACGAGGAAGTTCCAGCCGAGGCCGGCCTAGGGGCGACCAGGCTGTGTCTGGCTAGGTGTAGAGAGAAACTTTACGAGGTCGAGCTCGGATTGCGCCGAGCTGAAAGCGAGAGGAGGCATCTCCAGCTCGTCCTTGGACGGCGAGACATCGAGATTCGTCGTTTGGAAAGCAGAATAGCCGAGCTTATATCCGAAGGTGAATATTCGCCAACTGATTTCAGTAATGAGATTCGAGTTCAGTGCATTCGTCATAACTTGTCCAAAATAACAGCGGAGAAGGATGAGTTGCTTTCCGAGATACAGCATTTGCAGTCCGTAGAGGCGAAGCTACGGAGTGAGGGCGAGGGGCTGACGGCCGAGGTGGCCAAGTTGACGACCGAACGAGTCGAGTTGACTGCCGAAGTCGAAGCGCTAAAGAGAGCGACGGTGGATAGAAGCATCGAGGTCACCCACCTTCGGTGCCTCGTCGCTAGCCGATCCGGAGTGGCGGACTCCGCAATACCTCCACGTTTCGAAGTCGATGTCAAAGATGACTCGTTGCGGGACAGGATCTCGGAGTTGGAGGCGGAAGTGGCCCGTCTTAAGCCACATTCGGGGCCGATCAACGTTCGAAGCACGTCATGCACTCGCGCTGAGAGTGAGCGGGGCATTACCTTCTATGAGATGGCGACCCGTCAGCGGATCGGCCAACCAAGCCCGGGGGACGCACAGAGCTCGGTGGCAATCTCCTCGAGCGGGGCGTCCGTCGGTGTAGCTACCAGGAGCGGTGCCGAGGACACGTCCCAGTTTGCCGGCTTGGGGTCGCGCTCCGGGGACAAGCGTCGTCACTCTCGAGTGTCCTTGAAGCGGAACGCTCCAGCTCCGAAGAAGCGCTGACGTGGTCGATTTTGCGAGTTCTTTGCTTATTTTTTGTTTTTCGCTAAGTGTAATAAGTCGGTATTGTAACTTTTCTCTGATGAGTTGTGCTCCTGCTGTGTTTGCCTTCGTACCACGTCTGTTTCATTAATAAAAGTGTTATTGCCGAACTTGTGTGTCTTGTTCTCGCGATTGTTGTCTGCCATGCCGTAACTTCGTAAGCTTCGGACTTTGAATGGCGAACTACATCTAGCTCGCTCGGGAGTGGACTCGCGAAGTAGAATCGGGCCAAGTGTTAGACTTCGGGATCCTTGGCTGACTAGGTTAGGATTGTCGGAGCGTTTTAGAATGGCGAACTGCCCCTAGCTCGCTTAGGAGCGAGCTTGCGGAGTAGGGTCGAACCAAGCACTGGACTCCGAACCATTCAGCGGCTGTGGGAGCATTTTCGAATGGCGAGCTACTTCTAGTACGCTTAGGAGCGAGCTTGCGAAGTAGAATCGAGCCAAGTGTTGGACTCCGGAACCATTGTTAATTAGGGGGTGTGGGAGCAATTTCGAATGGCGAACTACACCTAGCTCGCTTGGGAGCGAGCTTGCGGAGTAGATTCGAACCAAGTGTTGGACTCCGAACCATTCAACAGCTGTGGGAGCATTTTCGAATGACGAGCTACTTCTAGTACGCTTAGGAGCGAGCTTGCGAAGTAGAGTCGAGCCAAGTGTTGGACTCCGGAACCATTGTCAATTAGGGGGTGTGGGAGCAATTTCGAATGGCGAACTACACCTAGCTCGCTTGGGAGCGAGCTTGCAGAGCAGATTCGAACCAAGTGTTGGACTCCGAACCATTCAACGGCTGTGGGAGCATTTTCGAATGGCGAGCTACTTCTAGTACGCTTAGGAGCGAGCTTGCGAAGTAGAATCGAGCCAAGTGTTGGACTCCGGAACCATTGTCAATTAGGGGGTGTGGGAGCAATTTCGAATGGCGAACTACACCTAGCTCGCTTGGGAGCGAGCTTGCGGAGTAGATTCGAACCAAGTGTTGGACTCCGAACCATTCAACGGCTGTGGGAGCATTTTCGAATGGCGAGCTACTTCTAGTACGCTTAGGAGCGAGCTTGCAAAGTAAAATCGAGCCAAGTGTTGGACTCCGGAACCATTGTCAATTACGGGGTGTGGGAGCAACTTCGAATGGCGAACTACACCTAGCTCGCTTGGGAGCGAGCTTGCGGAGTAGATTCGAACCAAGTGTTGGACTCCGAACCACTCAACGGCTGTGGGAGAATTTTCGAATGGCGAGCTACTTCTAGTACGCTTAGGAGCGAGCTTGCGAAGTAGAATCGAGCCAAGTGTTGGACTCCGGAACCATTGTGATATCAAAGAGTTACAAGCAGAGGGATGTAATAGTAATGAAAACATGAAGAAACTTTATTTATTAATATCTAATGATCGGCTGCTTCTAAAGTTGCTAGCCGTTATTACAATGATAAAAACAAAAGGACAAACCACTACTAGTAAAAGGAAGGGAACGGTTCGACATCTCGAGTTACTTGGAGAGACGTAGTTGCCTTCTCTTGGTATTTCAAAAGATGGTCGGCGTTCCACGTCCTGGGAATTTCTCTGCCTTTGAGATCTTCTAGCTTGTACGTACCAGGGCGGATTTCTTTCGAGATCTTGTACGGTCCCTCCCAGTTCGGGGCCAGCTTGCTTTTCTGCCCAGGGAACGAGATGGCCAACTTCCGAAGGACTAAATCCCCTTCTTTGAGGTCCGTTGGGCGGACTCTTTTGTTGTATGCTAGCTCGATCCTTCTTCGGTAAGCTTGCTGGCGTATGGCAGCTCTCTCTCGGATTTCGTCTATTAGATCTAGGCTTGTTCTGAGCTCTCTAGCATTCTGCTCTTCTTCATAAGCGATCAGGCGAGGAGAGGGTATCCCGACTTCTAGGGGAATGATGGCCTCGGCCCCATAGGTGAGATTAAATGGGCTCTCGCCTGTTGGGGTCCGCTTGGTGGTGCGGTGATTCCAGAGTACGTTCGGCAGCTGATCGACCCATAGTCCCTTGGAACACTTGTCTAACCTCTTCTTGATTCCCGCAAGAATCTGTCGGTTGGCATTCTCAGCCTGGCCATTCGACTGGGGATGGGAGACGGAGGAGAATCGGTGTTGTATGGAGAGGTCCTCACATAAGGCTCGGAAGGCGGCCCCAGTAAACTGTGTTCCATTATCCGTGACTATGACTCGGGGAACGCCGAACCGGCAAACCACATTTTTCCAGAAGAATTGAACGACCCTATGCTCGGTGATCGCAGCCAGGGGCTCGGCCTCTATCCACTTAGAGAAATAGTCGACTGCCACGACTAGGAACTTTAGCTGCCCGGGGGCTGGAGGAAATGGTCCTAGTAAATCCATCCCCCACATAGCGAAGGGAATGGGACTTGATAGGGAGGTTAGCGGTGCCTGTGGAAGGCGTCGGATGTCTGCATACTTTTGGCAGGAGCTGCATTGCCGAACGTGTCGTTCGGCGTCCCGTAGGAGAGTGGGCCAGTAATATCCATAGTTCAACACCTTGCGCGCTAGAGCCCTGGATCCAGAATGAGCTCCGCCGATCCCCTCATGGAGCTCTTGCAGGGCATAGTCAGCTTGCTCGGGGGAGAGGCACCTCAGATACGGTCGACCATCCACTTGGGTGAAGGAGCGTTTATATAAGATGCCTTCGATTAAAGTAAAACGCTCGGCTCGGGCCCTGATTCTTCGTGCTTCCCTCGGATCTTCAGGGAGGAGTCCGTTCCTTAAGAATTCGACGATGGGTTTCATCCAGTTGTCTTCGAGGAGGACGGGCAATGCTTCAACGGAGTCTGGCACTTCGTCCTCTATGCTCGGCTTCAGGAGGACTTCTATCAAAACGGTCTGTTCCAGACCTTGAAGGGAAGAGGAGGCTAACTTGGATAAGGCGTCGGCCTGAGCATTTTCTTCTCGAGGGATCCTTTGGATGAGAGCCTCGTCGAACAGCGCCATGAGGCTCTTTACTTTGGACAAGTATTTAGCCATTCTATCGTCGCGGGCTTCATACTCGCCGAGGACCTGGTTGACAATCAACTGGGAGTCGCTGAAAATCTGTAGCCGTTGTGCCCCAGCATTTCGGGCCATTCGAAGCCCGGCTATTAGTGCTTCATATTCGGCCTCGTTGTTCGAGGCTTTGAAATTTATCCAGAGGGAGTATTGGAGGATGAAGTCATCTGGTCCTGCCAGGATGACTCCTGCCCCGCTTCCCTCATTACAAGAGGACCCGTCAACGTAGACCGACCAGACGGGGGTCCCTTTGCTGCTTGGCCAGACTCGGGGATTGTAGTCTCAACTATGAATTCGGCCAGCACCTGTGCCTTGATTGCAGTCCGAGGCTGATAAGTTATATCGTGCTGGCTCAGCTCGATCGACCACTTCATGAGGCGACCGGAAGTCTCGGGTTTGTGAAGAATCTGTTTCAGCGGCTGGTCGGTAAGGACGACCACCGAATGGGACTGAAAGTAGGGTCTAAGTTTTCTCGCGGCCATTACCAGGGCATACGCCATTTTCTCAATCTTCGGGTACCGGAGTTCGGCGTCCCGGAGCACCTTGCTGACGTAGTAAATGGGCTTCTGAGCCCTTTCTTCTTCTCTGACTAAGACTGCACTGAGCGTCTGTTCGGAAGCTGCCAGGTAGAGGTAGAGCGGTTCGCCGGGTACTGGTTTGCTAAGGAGAGGGGGATTGACGAGGTAAGCTTTAAGCTGGTCAAAGGAGTCTTGTTGCTGCTGCCCCCACTCGAATCCTTTAGTCCCCCTGAGGGCTTTGAAGAACAGGAGGCACTTCTCCCCGGACTTCGACAGGAAGCGCCCTATGGCGGCTAGGCGACCAGTCAACCTCTGAACTTCTTTGACATTTCTAGGGGGGCCATGTCCAGTATGGCCTTGATCTTCACCGGATTCGCCTCTATTCCTCGTTGGCTAACCATGAAGCCGAGGAACTTCCCTGATGAGACGCCGTACGCACACTTGTTCGGGTTGAGTCTCATACTGTGCTTTCTCAGGACGTTGAAGGCTTCCTGAAGGTCGGCCACATGATCAACACCTCGGATACTCTTTACAAGCATATCATCGACGTACACTTCCATGTTTCGGCCGATCTGGGCTTGGAAGACCTTGTTGACTAGGCGTTGGTATGTTGCACCAGCGTTCTTGAGACCGAATGGCATAACCCTGTAACAGTAAAGGCCCTGGTCGGTAACAAACGATGTCTTTGGGATGTCTGGAGGGAACATCCTTATCTGATTGTAACCTGAGAAGGCATCCATGAAGCTGAGGAGCTCATGTCCCGAGGTTGCGTCAATCAGAGTGTCGATGCTCGGCAGAGGGAAGGGATCCTTGGGGCAAGCCTTGTTGAGGTCGGTGAAATCAATACAAATTCTCCACGTCCCATTGGACTTCTTCACCATTACTACGTTAGACAACCACTCCGGGTAGTTTACCTCCTGTATGAATCGGGCTTTCAACAGCTTATCTACCTCCTCTTTGATAGCGAGCTGACGCTCGGGGGTGAACTTGCGCCTTTTCTGCTGAACCGGTTTGGACCCCGGATCAACACTTAAGCGGTGGACTAGGAGTTCTTCGGAGATACCGGGCATGTCTGCTGCGGACCAGGCGAAGAGGTCTTGATTGGCTCGGATGCATTTCACAATATCTGAGTAGAGGGCGGACGGGAGGGTCTTGCTTACGAAGAACTTGCGGGTCGGCTCTTGTTCAGAGAAGAGCACCTCCTCCAGTTCGTCTGCTGGCTCGGAGGTCGGTCTTGTGGAATCTTGGGGAATCTCCAAGGTCTCTAAGGTGAGGACGGGCCCTAGCATTGAGGTCATGTAGCATTTCCGGGCCTGCTCTTGATTTCCCCTTACTTCCCCGACCCCGGATCGGGTGGGAAACTTCATCTTCAGATGGTATGCCGAGGGAACTGCTTCCAGAGCTGCGAGGCCAGGCCTGCCCAAAATGACGTTGTAGGCAGCGGGAACATCCACCACCATGAAGTCCATCGGCTCCGTCCTGGTTTTAGGGGTTTGGCCGGCAGTTACATCGAGGGTGATCACCCCTTCTATCGTTACCGGAACCCCCGTGAACCCATGGAGAGTGTAACCGGCGGGCTTGAGTCTGTCTCTGGAGAGCTTTAGGCCTTTAAAAGCAAAGAGGAAGAGGATGTTGACGGAGCTGCCGTTGTCTACTAAGATCCTCTCCACTTTGAAATTTGCCATGTGGAGGCTGATGACGAGGGCGTCACAATGTGGGATACGAACTCCCTCGAGATCTTCGTCGGAGAAGGTGACTGGCACTCCGAGGCCTTTGGGAGAAGGTGTGGTTCGGACTGAATTGACCTCTCTAATAAACGCTTTCCGAGAGGAGTTCGAGGAGCCTCCCATCGGACCCCCATGGATGAGGTGGAGGACTCGCTCTTCCTCGAAGTCTGGCGTCTCTTCTCTTTCCGGACGCTTGTTAGCCCCCCGAGGCGGGGGAGGGAGCTCGGCTCGGTCCTTTCTTACAAACTTCGTTAGTTGCCCCCTCTGGATAAGGGCTTCGATCTCGTTCCTCAGAGCACGGCAGTCGTTGGTGTCATGCCCATGGTCCCGGTGATAGCGGCACCATTTCTCTTTATCTCTTCTCTTGGCGGGAGTATTCATTTTGGGAGCCGGAGGCAAGACCCCATCTTTTTCGACCTCCATGAAGATGGCTGAGAGGTTAGCGTTGAGGGGAGTGAACTTTTCAAATTTAGGAGGTCGGCGCTGGCCGGCGTTATCTTTCTGGAGTTTCCTGGCCCCTTCTTCTTCTTCCGTCCCCTTCCTCTTAAACCCGGAGGTAGAACCCTCCCGATGGGGTTGTTGCTCGGCCTCTTCGGCCCGGATGTACTTTTCAGTGCGAAGGAGTAGGTCGAAAAAGTCATGTGGTGGTTTCTTGGCGAGGGAGGAGCGGAGGTTGGAATTGAGGACATTGGATTGAAATGCCACCGTAGCGACCGACTGGTCCAGAGACGCTATGGTTCGGGCTTCGGCTGTGAACCTTTTCACATAATCCCTCAGCTTTTCCCCCTTCTTCTGGTGAAGGTGTAGGAGGGAGATGCTGGTCTTCTCAGCCCTTCGGCTGCTGACAAAATGGGTGATGAACAGGGTTTCGAACTGTTCGAAGGAGAATATCGACGCTGGGGCAAGACGAGAGTACCATTCTCGAGCTGGGCCTTTGAGAGTTGCAGGGAATGTTTTGCAGAGGAGGGCATCGGAAGCTTGATGGAGGAGCATCAAAGTCTTAAAGCTTTCGATGTGGTCAACTGGATCGGTCTCCCCAGTGTAGTTCTCGAACTGGGGAGGTTTGAAGCCGAACGGTACAGGGGCATCTACTATGGTTCGGGAAAATGGGGGCCGGCTAGGACGTAGGGTCCTCCCCCTGAGCTCCTCTTCTCGATTTATTTGACCCAGGAGCTTTTCCACCTCGTTAAGACGGCGGTCCATGATATCATCCCTCCGACGGTAATCCGCCGGGCCATGGGACTCGTCTTCGTATGAGGGGGAGCGAGGGCTGCGGCGACGGTAACTTCGGGAACGACGAGGACTCGGGGTACGCCGGGAGTTGGTTGGTGCTGGACGAGGAGAGGGGGACCGTTGGCGAGGGCTTCGGACCGGAGGAGGGGATGGGGCCCTCGGCTCATTGGGGTTTTGACGGAGGTTGAGGGCCTGTTGTACCATTGCTTGGAACTGCTGGAACTCGGCGCGGGTAATTGGCGCTTCATTGTTCCTAGGCTGCTGCCGTCCTGCGGGAGAGTGCCTCCTTCGGTAATGATTGGGGGAGTCCCTCCTCCCTTTTCGGATGGGGGACCTCCTGTACTCACGGCGATGGGGGGATCGCTCCTGCTGGCGCGAGGCTTCCCCCCGAGCCCGCTTTTCGTCCAGATGATGGCGGAGGTCATCATCTTCCGGGCGTTTGGGAGGGGCATTGTGGCGACCAGAGGCTCGGGGGTGATGGGAGGCCATGGAGGCGCTGGAGGCATTGTGGATAGAGAGGTTCTCTTGGTGAAGAGGCTGTTTCTGAGGGTTAGGACCCTTTGGATCAGGAGGTGGAGGGTTCCGCTGGAGCGGCTCTTCCATAGTGGGAGGAAGCTGCCCTTGTTGTTGAGCGGGATCAGGAAGGACCTCTTGCTGGTCAGGGTTGGGCACTCGATTAGACCCTCTTGACCTGACTTTGCGAGGCGGCATGGCTGGAGAAGACCTGTTCTCGGGGAAGAGGAGAGGTTTCTATTCGTTAGTTTCCCACAGACGGCGCCAATCTGTTGCCGCTAAATTTGGTGTGGGGGCAAACAGATAGAACTTGTGGGTTCTTAGGGAAACTGAATAGTAACCTGTATACCTGTTCCGTCGGGCCTCGATCGTCGTTCCCGCCGTGCACCTGCAAAAAGTGCGAGACACCGGGGTTGTTCCCGGCGACGCACCCTCCGACGCTCAAGTCAGTAATCTAGGAAGACTATGAATGAGCACAAAAACTGGTGAAGAGTTGATTACCTCTTAATGGAGATGGATGGGGGGTATTTATAGGCGTCTTAGGGAACAGATTAGGAATGTAATCCCCGTGATCTGATAAGGAATATTCTCCTTGTAAACAGATTAGGAATGTAATCCCTAATTCCCAGTGGAGGGATAAGCATGAATCAGGGCCGTTGATTAGGATCTAATCAGGAGCCTTAATTCTATCCCTCTGATCGGGCTTTATTGCTGGTTGAGACCCGCGCCCAATTGAAGCGGATCCGTTTGTGGGTTATTGGGTCTTTATCGGAGAGACCCAGTACCCATTTCAGACCCTATTTGTAGGTGAAATTTCCGTTTTACCCTTGGACTTCAAGATTCGTGCCCGATTTGGACGGTTCCGATTAATCCCCATTTTTAGCCATATCAATTATGAAACTTGTTATTTTGAGTCTACACATATAGGAGATTACCCCAAGTTTTTCGTGGAATTATTTGATATGTTTCCATGCTGTTTTCATGATGTTGTATTCGTTCCCTTGTTTTCTGGCTGAACATAAATTCTGTATTCAAATTAGTTTTGAGTTGAGATGTTGTGAACTAGTATGTGACTTATTTTATGCATTGGATTCGTGTGGATGTCTTGTTTTCATATCCTTCGACAGATCTAGGCTTGCATTTCTGTAGAGACCAGAATCTCTGTTTTAGTACTGATTGGTCTTGCTGTCCTGATTGTGATCATACACAATTTTGCTCGTATATGTGAATGTATATCATCCATGCGTGCTGAGTTGTTTCCCTGAACCTAAACCTGATTATACCATGTTAGTTTGACATTATTTCATGCCCACTCATGCCTGTTGATGACCATAATAATAAAAGTAACTAAGCCGGGGTTTAAGGGAAGATCTAGTAGTGGAAAATATAGAAACGTATACTTGAAAGAGGACCTATATCCTGCCTGCCTGTTTACCCGTACCTGATTGCATGCTTCCCTATAGGAAGGTGTTCTCGGAAGATAACCACTAGGTTATACCTGTTTTCTGACCTAGTCTACATTGCTTCTTATGTAAGAAGGTGTAGAGTAGAAGAGAACCACTACGTTCTGCCTGTTCCTGTTTCCTGTACCTAGGTACACTGCCCTATGGACTCCACTATGAAATCTTACTAAGCGAAACTGTTTGTTGTAGCAACCATGTGATAAAAGTTGGGGCGCATGAAGTGCTATCTAGATAGTAAATTAACAAGATTAGACTTGACTTAACATGATACCTGTTACCTGTTACCTGTTACCTGATTATCCTGATTATCCTGTTACATGATTACTTGTTACATGTTTACCTGATTAACTGATACTGGATACATATTTACCTGTTGACCATGTTTACCTGATTACCTGACAATTGATATATGTTTACCTGTTTACCTGTTGACTTGACACTTGACATATGTTACCCATACCTGTTAGTATACCATGTTGTTAGTTAGTTTCCTCATGTGCTTGTATCCTACATTATTTGTGACCCGCAACTTGCAATTGACGGGTACTTGTTTTCTTCTTTTCTTTTTTTCCTGCAAATTTACTTAATTGCATATCAGGAGGGTCAGCTGCTTGAAGGTATTGGAGAGATGATGTTTTAATGCAGGAGACTTGCTTTATTATTATTATTTTCATTGTTGCTTGAACTTGAATAAAGTGTATTTGTTTTATTTGGATATTATTTGTATTTGGGCGATGTGACCCAGGATATTTGTTTTTCTCCAGACTCTGATTTATTTAAGAATATTGTATTTGGTTTCAAGTAAATTCCTGTTGGTAATTTGTTGCAAGTATTCATGAATGGTTGTGCCTTTTTGCTTCCGACTCTGATTATTTCTTTGATATGTTGCAAAGATTCTTGAAACAGCTTATGGATGATGAAAATCATTCGCTGAGATTTTGTTACGTACTCGTATTTCGTATTTTTGGAAAGCGGGGCGTGACAGGGTTTTAAGTGGTATCAGAGCATCAGATTTGGCTAATGTATTAGTTGCCTAATATATTAGACAAGCTTGGCTCGAACTGGGATCTGCACAACACTTCACCAACCATGCATGCATAAATGAAACATAATACCAACTCAGATTCTAGATGCTAATTGTTTTTTGTTTTGTGCAGACTATGGCTCGTAAAGGTTCTACTTCCTAGTCACAGGTTTATCCGATTGAAGCTGTCACTGCTGTACTTGAGCGGTTAATTAATCAGCAGCAAAACCAAAGTGATTTGGTGATGGCTTCCCTTGAAGCTGCCCGGGTTCCGCCTCCTGTTGCGCCTGTGCAGGAAACTCTTCTGCCTCGCCTAGGGACAGTTACAGACTTTATGAGACTGCATCCCGACCGTTTTTCCGGCACTGAGATGCCTTTGGAGGCTAAATTGTGGCTGATCCGGACTGAGCGTTTATTTTTGGCGGCTCGTGTTGCAGAGGCTGATCGGGTGGACGTTGTTTCCATCTAGCTGGAGGATTTAGCTCATATCTGGTGGATGGCTGAGTCTGAGAGTAAGGGGCTCAACGACGTCCCCTTGCTTTTCCAACAAGTGAGGGGCTCATCTGCCGACACTCTACGCTCGTCGAGAAAGCCCCCTACTCAACGGATCTCGACACCCCCTTGCTTTTCCAACCAGTAAGGGGCTCGTCTACCGACCCTCGATGCTCGGCAAGCCGAGCTCCAACTCGACAGATCTCGACACCCCCTTGCTTTTCCAACCAGTGAGGGGCTCGTCTACCGATCCTCGACGCTCGGCAAGCCGAGCTCCGACTCGACAGATCTCGACGTCCCCTTGCTTTTCCAACAAGTGAGGGGCTCTTCTACCGACCCTCGACGCTCGGCAAGCCGAGCTCCGACTCTTCTGTGCCCGGCACTTCGCATGACTCCAATAGGGGATCCCTTCACCCTACCCCCCTGACCTCTTCTGGAAGGTACAGATCCTATTCCTCGCCGTACACACCATCCTGCTCTTCCTACTGAGGCAAAGAACCACTCCTACACGGCTAGATCACCCAGCCCTCCAGGAGTGGGGGGCTCTTGATATGGGTCAGATGATGTGGCCCCTCCTGGGCCACAGGATTCCCTCATAAAGCGTGCACCGCCGGATCATCCGGGTCCGCCACGTCAGTGCGGAAACCACCCAGGTCTCTGCCACGTCAGCCTGGAAACTGCCCAGGCCTCTGCCACGTCAGCTCTATACAGCTTAGGCTTCTGCCACGCCAGGCCCATGGGCAACCGGGTCCAGACCCAGCCCCAAACGGGTCGAGACCCGGTTGGCTTCCCTTATAAATACCAGACCCTCTACTCCTTGCCAAGGTAATCAATCTTTCCCCCTCTCAAACCCTAGTTACTGTTACTCTCTTTCAGTAGCTGACTAGATCGTCGGAGGGTCTGCCATCGGGACCAACCCCGGTGTTTCTAGACCGTGTGCAGGTACACGAGACCCCGGATCCAAGCCTCCAGATCCGAGCCGAGCATCCAATCTCCACCTCACTCCCGCCTACTCCCGAACCGTTTGCCTGCTGAGGGTCGTGCGCACCGTCCGCACTAAAGCTTCCGCAAAAATACAAATCAAGAAGAACTCACACCTGGTGCATCCACACCCAAAAACAAGCTGCATCACATTCATTTCCTAATATTTTGATTCCATAAGAAACAAATGTTTAACTAATAAAAGGCTTAAGGCGTAAAGACACATAAAGTTTATATGAATTTCTTATATACATCCGAAGTTATAGTAATACCCCAATAGCACCCGTAGTTTTAACAATTGGACAAAAACCACTTTTGTTAACTTTTAACAGAATTAACGTGAAATTACAAAAATACCCCCTCTCTTTTTCTTCTTTGTTCAGATCATCTTCTTCTTCATTTTTCTGTTTAGTTTTTTTTCTTTCAGTTTTTCTTCTTTTGTTTTTTAAATTTTTTTTTAGGAGCAGAAGGTGATGGTGATGGGTTTCAAAGGTGGTGGAGATAATGTTTGGGGTGATGGTGGTGGTGGTCGGTGGAGATGGTTTTTAGAGGTGATGGTGATGGGTTTTCATGGTGTTGAAGATGGTGATGGTGACGGTGGTTGGTGATGGTGATAATGGTTGGAGGTGGTTGACGGGTTTTGGAGGTTGACGAAGATGAGTTTCGGTGGTTGAAAAAGATGATTTGATGGAGATGGTAGATATGGTGGTGGAGATTGTGGCGGTGGTGGCCAGCGGTGGAGATGGTTGCGGAGATGGCATGTTTTAAATCCATTAAGTAATGAGAGTAAAATGGATATTTCACACTATTTTAAACATGTTTAAACCCGTTAAGAAGAATATTCCATTAACTTAGCGGGAAACTTAACGGTGAATACTTTTTGGTCCAATTTTTAAAACTTCGGGTGCTATTGGGTATTATTTTTACTTTATGTGTGTAGGGAATTCATATAAACTCTAGGTGCATTTACGTCCTTAACCTTTAATAAAATTATAAAGGGACAATTTAGCAGATACCCCCATTCAAAATGTGGAAACTAGCATATACCCCCACTATTTTAAAAAACTAAGAAATACCCCTAGTTTGGACGGAACTGTTAAAATCTCCGTTAAGTGAACTCATGTGCGTCACACGTGATATGTAAAATGATCTAAATACCCACGATAAAATGATTTTAGCAAATGCTCACAATCAGAATGCGAAAACTAGCATATACCCCCACTATTTAATAAAAATGATATTTGTGAAATTTTAGCAAATGTCCCCATTCAAAATGCGGAAACTAGCATATACCCTCACTATTTCAGTGTTAGGTATTGTAAAAAATATGAGTGTTAAGTGTTGTTAGTCAGTCTGAACAACTTTCTTCATGTACTGATAATAACAATGTAATGGAAAGATGTTCCACGTCAGATTTTGACAAAAAAAATACAAAAATCATCATCTATTACAACAGATTGTTTTGCATCATCACTAGCTTGTGTACCATCATTTTTTACAACAAATTGTGTAGTCAGTTCCACTTTATAATGTGCATCATCATTTCCATCATCTTCATTCACAATAGGTTCAACATGCGTATTACCCATAGTCACAAATTAGTTTATAAATAATTCGACAAGATTTAATATTCAGAAATCAACAAAAATATGGCAAATTCGGAAAAAAAATTCGGCAAAAGTTCGGGAAGAAAGAAATACAAAATTTAATGCATTTAAGTAGTTAGTTCTCATCACCTAAGTAAATATATATATAAATCCATATTTATTTCTTGTATAATTTGCTAAATTTGCGAATAATTTGTTTAATTCACGATTTTCGTGAATAATTCGTGAACTGTCGGAATTAAATGCAAACCTGCAAATAATTCGCGAATTTGTTCGGCTGATTATTTCTTCGTGAATAATTTGTAAATTTAACAAATTATTCACGAACTTTGTTAATATGATATTACCTACTGTCACACTAGGTGGTGCATCATCTTCAACGACACCCAAGTTAAGATGTTGAAACAAAGCATTGATGTTTTTTGTCGAAACAACAAACACGTATGACGATCATATCTCGCAGTTAAGTACAGTTTTTGACGGTCAACATTGACGAATAGCGAATGTTCGATCTTTACTGTTTTTATTTAAACAATTCACATATTTGTCTGCTCCGACAAAAAAATTAGCAGCAACAACGTATTATATAGTATTCAAAACTCTAAAAATGTTCCGTCCAAATTGACGGTATTTCTTAGTTTTTTTAAAATAGTGGGGGATATGCTAGTTTTCGCATTTTGAATGAGTGTATTTGCTAAAGTATCCAAAATATTCCTTTTTTATTTAGTGGGGGCAGATGCTAGTTTCCACATTCTGAATGGAGGTATTTTCTAAAATATATTTTATTGTGGGTATTTAGGTCATTTTACATATTACGTGTGACGCACGTGAGTTCACATAACGGAGATTTTAACGGTTTTATCCAAACTAGGGGTATTTCTTAGTTTTTAAAAATAGTGGGGGTATATGCTAGTTTCTATATTTTGATGGAGGCATTTGCTAAATTATCCCAATTATAAATTAGCGAAAGAAAATTTAATGAATCCATAATGAAAAAGAAATAAATTATTTTTAAAAGTTCTTTTAAAAAATTGCTATATATAGTTGATATGGCTAAAAATGGGGTTAAATCGGAACCGTTCAGAGTGGGCACGAATCTTAAGGTCTCAGGGACGAGATGGTAATTTCACCTATAGACGAGTCCGAATTGGGTACTGGGTCTCTCCTCTTGGACCCGCTAGCCCATCAACGAATCTGATAGGCAGAGAACGGGTCTCAACCCGTTAGGGACCAGATTAACAGGATAAGAGCAGTTCCTGGCTTGTCCCTATCCTGAGGGGATGGTTGTAACCAACCCCAGCCAGCCACACCCGGAAGTAGGGATTCACCCTTATCCTGAAAAAGTTCTCCATGGCGACTATAAAACCCCCCTTACCTCCTACTGTTAAAGGTGATCACACTTGGCACACTTGAGCTCTTTCTCTTCACTTTTTCTGTGTATTGACTTGAGCATCGAAAGGTTCGTCGCCGGGATCCATCCCGGTGATCCGAACGTTTGTGCAGGTTCAAGGCAGCACAAAGGAGTCAACTGGTCAACAAGGGAGAAGAAGGGTTCCTCCCGTTCGAGTTCCTATGAAACTATGTGTAACACCCCGAATTCCAAATACAACTGAATTCGAGATTCCACGGGATCTTTTCACTTCTTTCGTACAATTTTACAAGGAATTTAAAACTTTTTACTTTACATCAGAGTTACAAATGAATCTTTACATTTTACAGCGGAAGCAAAATTACAACATTTATATGAATTGAAATTACAACAACATTTGAATAATCTCTAAGCATCAGTTCTCCTTTAATCTTTATCATGCCATTTATCCTGTATACAAAACTGTGGGTACGTCAGTTTATTCAACCGAAGAATATTATACAAGGCCATCCTCTCTATGCCGGAAACAGTATAATGATTTTCCATACTTAACAAACACAAACTTGTTCACATATCAAACTAAGGGGAATATCCTATTGATGTCGTGTTGTGATTGTGCACTTAGTCCTTAATGCAGTTATTTATATTACATGACACTAATGCGTACTTGTTCGGATTCTATGCATCCCATACTACATAGGTCCAAGGCCAAGCCTCTTAATCGTTCTTCATCTTGTAGGGTTCAATCCTTCGTCATGACTTAATCTACTACTGTAACTACGGTAAGTATCCTAGATGTTCTATGAGTAACGAGCTTATATACAAAAAACCTGGAGGGGAATCCCATGTCATGTCACGACGCATCGTAAAGACAACCTATGGACAATTCAGCCTCCTTCATGGCACATGATCCTCTCGCAGTCATCAAACACCCCACAAGCGTCATCAAGATCCCGATAATTCCAGAGTAGTGTCCACGTCATGTCACGATGCATCGTGAAGACAAACTGTGAATCACACCCACATCGTAGACTCGAGGCCATCCTACTTGTGTTTTTCTCTCACTTTCATCACCTTTTCACTATGTACTAATTCTTAATTTAATGAAATCATGAACAAAATCAATCTCTTAGAGTCAGCACTCTCACTAATACCGGTCTTATTTATTTCATTTCTTAATGATCCAAACTTGGTCTTTTCACTTTCAATTATCATATCTCATTACTTTCAATTGCCTGTGTGAGTCTTGGCTACACCCTAATCTTCAATTTCAATTCACAAATTCACATGTTTGAGTTGTCATACTCAAGAACATTTCTCTTTTTCAATTAAACTATTTCCCATCTTTTCATGAATCGATTATCATACATGGAGTTCAATTATAAATCATGCATTCCAAAACCAACATTTATTTCCACATTAAGATCATACTACGAAAATATCTAGTCAAGTGAATATTTCACAAAATCACCATTTGTTACGCTATTCTTTAACAAAATAACCCATATAAAAATTCACAATTATATTTTCTTTTCACCAAAATTTTCTTTCTAATATCTATACTAATCACCTCATAAAGAAGTCCACATTTTTATGAAATTATAAATATAAGAAAACAATAGCTTAAAGTAAAATTTTACCTCGAAATACATTTTATTTTAGTCCAATAACTCCCAATTTAATTTTCATAGGTTGTACATGATTTTAGAATAATAAAGGTATTTTTTCAGAATTTTTACACGTCAAAGAAGTCCCAAAAATCATTTTTTTCGTCAAAAATATATCCTGGCCATAACCAGAATCGAACCCACAACCTCAGAGAAGACAACCGCACACGCCAACCACCAGACCAAGGCGCGCTAGCAACAAGAATGGGAGACAGAGAGTTATATACTCTCTGTTCGGGTTTGGGGTATTTTTCAACCCGCACGCAAAAGAAGGTGGACACAGGGTATCGAACCAGCGGTCACAGAGCCACATGCCACGCTACAGTAGCGCCAGAGAGGCTCACCGACCCCTTGGGCTATGAGCTCAAGTTGTCACAAACACAACTTAAGTCTGATTAACTCGGTTCTCTATTTTATTAAAACATTTCGATGTTCAAAAATCCTTATCTTTATTTTGCTTGCACCAAATGCCATGTAAAACTCCAGAATACATATTTTAACTTAAATTAACACCCCAGTATTTTTAAAATAATTTTTTCAGTAATTTAATATACATTTCTCATACAATAATTTAAATTTCATACTACTCTCACCATATTTTAACTTGACAATTCTCAAACAATATTTTGATACTAGGTTTGCCCGTTGACACGTGCCTACGGCACGTCTTCGGAACGATGCACCTTATTTGATCATATAAAATAGTTTTGGAGGTCCAGCAAATTAATTGAAGTAGCAAACATAGAGCAAAAAACATATTATATGATTTTTTTGAATTATTTTTAAAGTTTTTAAATTTTTATTTTTTTAGTTTTTATAATTTTTAATTTTCTTAATTTTTGAATAGAAGAGGGAGGGAGAGAGAGAGAGGACAAAAAAATTAAATAAATGTAGGAGTTGTTTTGGGTAGGGGATTTGAATTTGAGTTTTGGGGGGAAAGCTTTTGAGGGGGAAAATATGTTTTGTGAGGTTAGATCTAAGCCTTTGATTTTTGGGGAATTGAAGGAGAGCCACTTGATAGCTTTCTTTGTGTTTTATTATATAGATTATAAACCAAAAAAAGAAATTATAACTCCCTGTTTTTCCCTCTTTCATTAACTTAATGCATAGAACAAATTTTAATTCACTAGAACCAATACCACAATAGTTCATTTAGTGCATAAAACAATAATTTCATCTATTAGCAATTCATACTCAATTTCTACATTATCACAATCCTAATTTAACATTTCCATAACTACAAGCATTTTGCACAACAATATTAAGAATCATGACAGTTTAACATACAATCTACCAATATTAATTTAATCATCTAGCAATCCTTTTTTAAATTGTAATATACTATTATTAGTTTCTTTCATGCAAAATTTGTTATCATTCCTAGCATGGCAACTAGAATTAGAAGTAAGAAAATCACCCACCTATATTGGAGAGAAAATCACACAACTCCTCCTAAACGAAAGAGCCCTTCTCCTCCTAGATTGAGCTTGCCAAAAGAATGCTTCTTCTTCTTGCTTGAGTGCAACCCGAGCCTCCAAGGGTGATGCCAGCCTCCTTGAATGCAACACACTCAACTCTCAATCTTTACTCTCACTTCCTACTACCACAACATCTACTACTAATGTCACGCCCCGCTTTCCAAAATTACGGAATACGAGCACGTAACATTGGCCCGGCGAATGATTTTCATCATCCATAAGCTGTTCAGGAATTCTTTACAACATATCACAAAATAATCAGAGTCGGAAGCCAGAAAAGTCAACCACATGCACATATGAACCAAATACCAACAAGAATACTTGAAATAAAATATATTAATCTCAAATAGTCATGATCTGAAATACACAATTAATCATGGGTCACATTGCCCAAATACAAGAATAAATCTAAGTCTTAAAATACAATTATTGTCCAAAATAAGCAACAAGAATAATAATAGCAAAATCCCAGCATCTAGAACATCATCTCGCCAATACCTTCAGGAACCTATCCTCCAAAATTTGCAATTCAACGAATGCAGGAAAGAGAAAAGAGAAAACACAAGTACCCGTCAATGGCAAGTTCGGATCACAAATAGAGTAGGATACAAGCACATGAAAATGGGTGAATCTAAGCCACAAACCTAGCATGGTATAATCATGATATACTAACAGGTACAGATAATATGTGTTAAATGTCAGGTAAATGGGTCAACAGGTAAACAGGTAAACATGTATCTAGTATCAAGTAACCAGGATAATTAGGTAACAAGTATACAGGTAAACAGGTAATCATGTAACATGTATCAAGTATCAAATCTCATATACCACGTAGTCAAGTACCAAGCATGCACGTATCATGTCAAGTATCTTATTCAAGTATCATGTTCGAGTATTAATTTCAAGTCTTGTAGTTATTACTATCTAGGTAGCACTTCATGCATCCATACTTTTACTACATGGTTGCTACAGTCAAAGCAATTTCGTTTTAGATTTTGTAGTGGACCATAGAGGGCAGCGTACTCAGGAACAGTAATCCAAATCATATACCAAATTCCAAATAATCCAAATCATATACCAAATTCCAAATTAACCAAATCATATACCAAATTCCAAATGATCCAAATCATATACCAAATTCCAAATATGGGATACACGGGCCCCCTTCCGAGTACACATTTCTGAATTATCCACTACTAGATCATTCCCTTAACCCCGGCTTGGTTACTTTTAATTATTAATGTCCACAAGCATGAATACGCACAAAATAGTGCCAAATAAGCAAGATATGATCAGGTATAGGTTCAGGATATCAAATTAGCATGCATCGGTAATATACATTCACATATACGAGCAAAAGAGACTAGGTTCATAATCAGGACAGCAAGACTAATCAACACTAAAACAGTGATTCAAAGAGGACAAGCATGCAAATCATGATCCGTTAGAAGATCTGGAAACTAGACATTCACACGATTTCAACGCATATAATAAAGTCACATACTAGTTCACAACATCTCAACTCAAAACTGATTTGAATACGAAATTTATGTTCAGCCAGAAAACTGGGGAACAACTTCAAAAGTATAAAAACAGCATGTAAACATCTCAAATAATTTCAAAAAAAATTTGGGGTAATCCCCTATAGATATAGACTCAAAATAATAAGTTTCATAATATTCCAGAAAGTATAGGTATGTTATCAAAAATGAGAAACAGCACAAAACATGGTTTTGACGAATCTGGAATTTCTCAACACTGCTGTACGAAAACAAGCATATCTCGCAAATAGCGAATCAAAATCCAATTCCTCCAAAATGGCGTGAAAATGGATAAAATTTCCTAAATTTCATATATCACAATTAATTTTCATGAAACATAAGGGAATAAGGTGAAAACTGGGTTCAACATAGAACAACATGCAATTTACAGCAAAAGTAGATTATAGAAAAGGATATGAAACATTGCGCAAAACTCATCTTTAAAATACGAAAAAAATCTGAAAAGTCCCTAACATCATATAGAAACACCGAGTCAAATATTATACTAAGATATTAAGTATAGCCTAGTTCTTGAAAATAAATTGTTAACAAAATCTATACAAAACTGAATCTGGAAACTACCGACACGTATGTACCAAAATTATCATATCTCAGTCATACGAACTCCAAACACAGTAAAACTGGTGGGGTTTGAAAATAGACACAATTATATACAATTCACTTTGAAATCTCCAAGTTGAGATTCGGACCCTAGCATAGGTGAAAACAGAAAACAACACAGCACATCCCGCAAATTCCAGATTTCACACTTCATCTTAAAAACGTCATAACTTTCATAATAATGAACCAAACTCACCCAAATTTGAAACGCAGCCTACCAATCATCTAAATATCATATTGAAGGGTTTCTAACATATCAAAACCTAATAATTCACACATGGGAAATCAATCAAACACATAGCATGCAATATGTCTCATACACGATCAAAATCAAGTTTGGGTGAAACCTAGGGCATTAACCTAGCAAACTTCATGTCATAGGTCTTCTATGGCCAAATTTATCACAATAGAGACAAACCCATCAATAAAAATACAATTTTTGGTTGTCTCTAGACCCAACTACTCTGGGTGTGAACTTTTTGACTTGTATCAAGCTAATGAAATTATGTACAAGTTACTTGCCTCTAATGGAGTGAATACAACGCGAATAAGCCTTAGGAAGAAAACCCACGAGCGAAAAGCCCCCATGCGAGAATCCAAGCAAACCCACGAACACGAAAAGCTCCTACGATCGAACTCCTTAATGCACGAACCAAAGTGGGGATACCCACTTGAAAAATCAGCAAAGGAGGGAGTTTTGATGAGGATTTTGATGTGGTGGTGCGGTTTGGATGCCGGCCACAAGTAGGAGAGGAAAAGTAGGGTTTTGATGTATGGAGGTTTGTAGTATGGATGGATGGATGGCTTACTTGATGTCGGCAAGGGCTAGGGGATGTAGGAGGGAGGTCGGCCTGGGGTGTAATGCAGGCCGGGAGAGTTTGGAGAGGAGAGGAGAGAGGCCGGGATTCTATAGAGGAGAAAATAGGATTAAGGTTAGGGTTTAAGGGAGATTAGGGGTTATATATATGGGTTAATTATGGGTTAATGGATAATGGGTATGAATATGAATTAATAGGTATACAAATGGATAGTGGGTATTGGGTCAAATTCAAATGGGGATACAATATATAGAGAATTCTATGGCTCCTAAAAATCTCCTTAAGGGCCAAAAATCACAATTTGGGCAAATCACCACAAAAAATCCATCACATCACTAAAATAAATAATAATAATGAACGAGACCAAGAAAATGTGAAATAGAACTCAAAATGGCGAAAAAGAATAAAACGACGAACAATCAGCACAAGGAGGTCAAAAATGAAAGAAAAAGAATATATATTGAAAATAATTCAATATACGGTTCTGAAAAATACAAGAGATATAATAATACACAAAAATGAAAAAAAATACACTCAAAAATACTAAAATGAAAAACAGGGGTTACAATCCAACCCACCTTACAACAAAATTTCATCCTCGAAATTTGCTTAGGCGGTACATAGGACAAGGCAAAAAAAAAAAACTAACTAACTGGAGAAAGGTAACAAAGTAGAGGGCTAATAGGAAAGGAACAAAGCAAAGGCAACACCAGAAAAAGAAGAAAAGGGATAACAATGGGATCAAATGGCACGCAGAAAGAGAATACACAGTATCAAAAGGAAAGAATCAACACAAGATAGCAAAGCAAAAAGGGAGTTGATAGAACTGAAATCAAAGAGAGAAAAGACATGGAAGAATTGAATCAAACAATAAGTTAACGGATGAGAACAATCGCAAGAGATAGAGGAATCCAACACAATGCAAAGAAGAATAAGCAACAATATGATCCTGGGACCTGTGGGTTATGAGCCCACAACGCTTTCGCTGCGCCACTCTGATAGTGACATTCCAAGCTGCAGACAAGTCGTTGTAGACCACGCGACAAAAAGCGACGATCCGAGCAGGAAGAAAAGAATGAGACACCAGATTAAAATTGGGCTGTAATTTAAATAATTAGATCAAAACTAATGGGTGTTAACAAAATAATATTAATAATACAAAAAAAATCAACACGTAATAATAATAAAATAATAATGAAAAAATTAATAAATAATAATAATCATCATAAATATTCTGGTAATAATAATAAAAAAAATATTAACAATACTGGTAAGGATAATAATACAAGACAAAATATAATTTGGGGTTCGTCATTTTTGTAAAAATAATTCAATATCAACATCAAAAATTTAGTAGTAAGAAAAATAAAATAATAATAATAGTATTAGTAATAACAATAATAATAATAATACTAATAATAATAAGGAAAACAATAATAGTAGTAGTAATAGAATTTTTTTTTGATGTGGGTTCGCCTCATTTATATCCATCTTTAGTCTTTGCCTTCTCGACATCAAGTTGCAGGTTTGCCTCCACGACATCAGGTTGCAGGTTACCATCTGGATATTTGGTTGTACATTTTGCCTCTCCGGTATCCAGTTGCAATTTGCCTCCATTGACGTCTAGTTGCATGTTTGCCATCTCGACATCCAGTTGCAACAAAACGATGAACAAGATGATGCAATCTTCCACACGTACTTAGACATTGATTGCTCAATTTAAGTACGAAGTTGAAATACTTCTTTAGGTATAGTGGCTTTTGTACTATTGTTTTACATCTTGTAAGACCTATCTATTGTATTGACTTATTATTAATGCATGGCTGGAGTCTTTCGACTCTATCCGTTTCATCAAAAAAAAAAGTACGAAGTTGAAATTTGTGATATTAAAATACACAGTTATTCGAAATAATAAAAATTTTTAGAAAACAATTTTATAGAAGATCCAAAATATAACAAATAATAATCGAAATACACAAAATATTTGAAAATACATATACATATATAAAGAAAATATAGACAGGAGAAGAATGAATTTTATACTCAATAAAGAGTCAACAAAAAAGACGACTACAAAGGACGAAAGAAAATGATAAATCAAAGAATTGAATATGAAGAAAGAGGAACGAGGGGACACAAATAGAATTTCAAGAGAATATGGCAGAAAAGAATATCTAGCATGATACTCAAAATGAGTCAACAAATGAAGATGAATGAAAAAAAAAATCAAAGAATATGGGTACGGAAAGAACGAAACTATACCCAATAAGGAATCAAGAAATGAGAACGGCTGAAAAAGACGGAAGAAACAAGGAATCAAGGAAATCAAATAAGAAGGGATCAAATGAATAAAAACTAGTATCGAGATCAATGTTGGTAATAATTCATTTATGCATGCATAGTTGGTGAAATGTTGCGCAGATCCCAGATCGAGCCAAGCTTGTCTAATATATTAGTCAACTAATACATTAGCCAAACCTGATGCTCTGATACCACTAAAAACCCGCGAAAATGGGCAAAACGATGAACAATCAGCACAAGGAGGTCAAAAATGAAAGAAAAAGAATATATATTGAAAATAATTCAATATACGGTTCCGAAAAATACAAGAGATATAATAATACACAAAAATAAAAAAAATACACTCAAAAATATTAAAATGAAAAATTGGGGTTACAACTAACAATTGTATTCTTTCACTATAGGTTTGGAGAATGAAATGTGTAAGGATAACTAGGCTAGGGGGGGTATTTATACAAAAATTTGGGGCAAATAGAAGGCTAGGATTGATCTAGGAGTTAAGAAACAAGGGCTAGGATTCTATGGGAAGTTGTAGTAACCAACCATGATCCCAAAAACTACCTCCCACAACTCCACTCTCTCTTTTCCCTCCTAATCCTATCCGGCCATTTAGTGCATGCACAAGGACACGTGCTAGTGCAATGCACGTGTCTCCATAGTCCCCCCATTTTAAAAAGTTGTACATTTATTTTTGTAAAAAGTCTACAAAATTTGTCTACACAACAAGTTGTAAGAAAAGAGAAAATAAATTTGATGGGCTTTCACTTAATGGGCCAAAATAGCTTACTTTTTAAAAAATAAATTAGATTTGGGCTCAAAATAAAGGAATACTTATGTTTGTTTTAAAATAGACTTTAATAAAAAAAACAATAGAAAGGATATATATATCTATATGTATACTCAATTTGTTTATGTAATGAAAATGATTATAAAAATTTATACCGCAAGATTGCACGTGCACAATACGTACAATTTAATAGTACAAATAATAATTCTCATAAATGAAAAATCAGGATATTACAACACTCCCTCCTTAGAATAGTTCCATCCCCGGAACTACAGTCAAGAACGAGAAACAAAACACACACAACAAGCAAAAGAAAGAAAGAGACAAAATACAAATCAAGCAAAAAGCTCAGGATAATCCCTCAACATCCTCTCCTCAGACTCCCAAATAGCCTCTTCAACCAAATGGTTTCTCCAGACTACTTTGACCATCGGTATCATCTCATTTCTCAAGACTTTCTCTCGATGATCAACAATCTCGACAGGAGACTCGATGTAATTGAGATCCAATTGCAAACCTTCCGGCACTTCAGGCAAATGATGACTCGGATCTGGAATATAACCTCTTAGAATAGACACTTGAAAGACATTGTGCACTTGAGATAACTCTTCCGGTAACTCAAGCCGGTAAGCAGTTTTCCCGATCCTTTTCAATATCTTATACGGACCTATAAACCTCGGGGCTAACTTCTCGCCTTTGCCAAATTAGATCACACCTTTGCTGGGCGAGACTTTCAGAAAGACGAAGTCACCTTCCTCAAACTCAAGGTCCCTTCTCCGGTTGTCTGCATAGCTCTTCTGCCTATCTCTGAGCCTTTACCAACCTCTTCCTGATCAGATCAATCTTTTCAGATGTTTGCTGCACCAGCTCAGGCCCAAACAACTGACACTCCCCAACTTCAAACCAACAAACCGGTGTTCTGCACTTCCTAACATACAAAGCTTCGTACGACGCCATCCCAATACTGGTCTGAAAACTGTTGTTGTAGGAAAACTCTACCAAAGCTAGATGCCTTTCCCAACTGCCTCCAAAGTCCAGTATACAACACTGTAGCATATCCTCAAGAATACAGTTGACTCTTTCAGTCTGCCCATCGGTTTGCGGGTGAAAAGCAATGTTGAAATCCATCTTGGTGTCTAAAGCTGTCTGAAGACTCCTCCAGAAATGCGAAGTAAACCGCGCATCTCGATCAGACACAATAGTTGACGGAACACTATGGAGCCTGACGATCTCACCAACATACAACTCGGCTAACTTGTCCATTGAAGTAGTGAGTTTCATCGCCAAAAAGTGAGCAGACTTGGTCAGTCGATCGACTATAACCAAAATCGCATCATTGCCCTTAAAACTCTTGGACAATCCCATAATGAAATCCATACTGATGCTATCCCATTTCCATTCCGGAATAGGTAATGACTGTAATAGACCTCCGGGTCTGATTCTCGGCTTTGACTTACTGACAAACCTCACACTTCGCCACAAATTCAGCCACATCCCGCTTCAAATCTGACCACCAGAAATAATGTTTGATGTCTTTGTACATCTTAGTACTCCCAGGATGTACCGACAAAAGAGTATCATGCGCCTCCTGAAGAATACTCTCTTTCAGGTCCGCCTGATCAGGAACACACAGTCTATCTCCGAACCACAGTACTCCATCCCTGATTTGAAATCCGGGCAACCTGCCAGCACCAACCTGCTCCTTCATCTCCAAGATATCAGCATCAACCTCCTGACTTGCAATAATCCTTCCATTCAGTGTAGGTTGAAGCCTCAACTGAGCTAAGGATGCTCCCAATTCTTGCAAGACAACTTCAATACCGGCTCGATCCAATTCTTCCACCAGATGCTTCTGAGTTGTAATCAAACTCACCAGACTACTCTTACAGCTAAGTGCATCAGCAACAACATTAGCCTTCCCAGGATGATACTTGATCTCAGGTCGCATGTCCTCAAGCACTTCCAACCATCTCCGCTACCTCAGATTCAGATCCTTCTACTGGTATATGTACTTCAAACTCTTGTGGTCCATGTACATGTTCAATTTCTCACCGTACATGTAGTGTCTCCATTGCTTCAAGGCAAGGATAATCGCAGCCAACTATAGATCGTGAGTCAGATAATTCTTCCCATACGGTCGTAGTTGCTTAGACCCATAAGCGATTACTTTTTCTTCTTGCATTAAGACACAACCAAGCCCTCGATGTAAAGCATTGCTTTAAACATCATACTCAACACCTTCTCTAGGCAAATCCAAAATAGGTGCAGTAGTCAGCTTCTCTTTCAACTCCTGAAAGCTTACCTCACATTGCTCACTTGAAGTCCACATTCTTCTTGGTCAAACCAGTGAGCGGCATGGCTAACTGAGCATAACCTTGAATAAATCTCCTGTAGTATCCAGTCAATCCAAGAAAACTCCTAACTTCCTTCACTGTAGTAGGCCTTGCCTAATCTCTCACTGCCTCTATCTTCTGAGGATCAGTTGCCACTCCCTCCTTAGAAAGGATGTGACCTAGGAATGCCACTTCAGATTTCCAGAAATCACACTTGGACAGCTTGGCATACAACTCCTGCTCTTCCAGCTTCCTCAAAACTGTTGCTAGATGCTCGGTGTGCTCCTCTTCTGACTTGGAGTACACGAGAATATCGTCGATAAACACCACGACGAAAGAATCAATGAACGGCCTCAGAACTCTGTTCATCATGTCCGTGAAGATTGCAGGTGCATTCGTCACCCCAAATGGCATAACTAAGAATTCGTAATGCCCATGTCGAGTTCTAAATGCGGTTTTGTGCACATCTTCAGATTTCACTCGAACTTGATGATATCCGGATCGAAGATCTATTTTGAAGAAAATAGCAGATCCTTGTAGACGATCGAACAAGTCATCAATTCGGAGAATATGATACTTATTCTGAATAGTGACCTTATTCAGCTCTCGGTAATCGATATACATCCTCATTGATCCATCCTTTTTCTTTACCAAAAGCAATGGTGCTCCCCACGGCGACGCACTAGGTTGAATTAAGCCTTTCTCTAACAGTTCCTCAATCTGCTGTTTCACCTCATCCTGCTCCACAGGAGACATCCTATACGGTGCCTTAGAAATAGGTGCACTTCCCGGTTGAATGGTGATGTTGAACTCTACATCACGTTGTGGGGGTAACCCGGGCAAATTATCCAAGAACACAGTCGGATAGTCCCAAACCACAGGAATCCCTTGCACTTCCGCAGGAATCTCTTCCTTGCGAATAGCTGCTACCAGCCTGGAACACTTCTTCTTCCCTTGGAAAGTGACTTCAGGTCCACCTGGAGCCTTCATTGTTACTGTCTTGGTCTTGCACTCGATGTTTGCACTGTACACCGATATCCAATCAATGCCAATGATAACATCGACCCCCAAGATAGTCAGCTCGATTAGATGAATTCCGAAGATTCTATCCCCAATCACAATCTCACAATCCGTATAATACCGATCAGTGGTTAAAGTCTCCCCTGATGGAGTAGCTACTGCTAAGATCTTGCCTGGAAAAATCTTCGGTTCAACTCCCAACACTTTAGTAAATTTAGGAGACACAAAAGTATGAGAGGATCCAGTATCGAACAAAACAACAGCTATCATTGCATTCAAATAAAGTTCTCATGTTACATAATACACACTCATTACGTGACAGTTTACTAAATAAGAGGAAAAAGAAACAACAAAAATTGCTAAACATCTGCCCTCGTACCAGTGATGACATGATCCACCTCATCGGCATCAGCTTCAGTCAAGGCAAATACTCGCCCTTGCTGGTACGGCTTCTTCCCAGCCTGCTGCATTGGTACATTGCAGTTAACATTCCGCGATTTGGGGCATTGATATTGGTAATGTCTCGTCTCACCGCAGTTGTAGCAATTCACCGCAGGAGGTCTCACAAAATTATTCCCGGGTCCTCCAACCACACTGATAGCGTTCGCCCCTGTTGGTTTGAACCTTTGTGCTGATGGTTGTCCCTTAAAATTTCCAGAATTTGCGGGCCTCTTCCCAACCTGCCAGTTGTTCCTCCGATTCTGAACAACATGAAACTGCTCCATGTCTGCTTCCGTGGTTGCTGCTCGTTTGACCAGCTTGTCAAACCTCCTGATACCGAGGGGTATCATCTTGGACCTCAAGCTCGGCCTCAACCTATGCTCGAACTTACGAGCCTTCTTCGCCTCATCCATTACCAGTTCGGGAGCATACCTTGAGAGCTGAGTAAATTTGGTCTCATACTCCCTAACTGACATGCCACCCTGTTGCAGCGACAGAAACTCCATGGCTTTCTTCTCCTGGACGTCTGAAGGGAAATAATGACTGCGGAATTCTTCCAAAATTCCTTTCAGCCAAGAACCAAGCCTCCCATTGTCCGCTTCATCGACTGCCACCATACAGCCGCATCCTTCTCGAATTGTAGAGTCGCCAACTTCACCTTGCTGCCCTCCGGAGTTTCCAAAACTTCGAAGATAGTATCTACCTGCCTGATCCAATTTTCAGCCGTGTCAGGATCTGATTTCCCTTCAAACACCAGTGGTTTCATCCGTTTAAATGATTCCACGAGTTTGATTGCTTCGGGTACCGGATTCACAGGCACTCTCCCCTGGTTTTGATTCATAGCAACGGCATTGAGTGTCTGATAGACCCTCATTAGCTCCGTTTTCAAGTCCAGACCTTTACTAGATCTTGCTCTTTGTCCAGCCATGTTCTGATGCAAAAGATCCATTAAATTTGAAGTATAAAACATGAATTTTAAATGAACTTTTCATTTCATTGAATTTTAAACTTTATACATTCGAATTTAAAACATTTCTGACATCACAATGAAAGCAGTAGATGACACAACGGTCTAACTCCTACGGTTCCTCTTGGCTTCATGAAGCTCTCCCCATAGTTCCTCCACTTCTTCCTTCAGTACATCGGTCATGTTTTTTCACTTCTCGAGTTCCCAGACACGATGACTGAGAACTGCAAAATCATCTTTACGCTTTGCCAACTGAGCCTCTAATAGTCTGACTCTCTTCCGTAAAGTCTCTACCTGCCTCTGAAGAGACGATGAGATTACCCGGAACTGGTTCCTCTTCGTCAGAAGAATCATCAGATGAATCCGGAGGTAGAGTGATCTCTCGGGACTCACGCCATTCCTCTCTGTCGGAGTCTGCTTGCCCTGGATAGCACTCTTCCTCGGAATCCGCTTGTCCAGGATAATAGTCTTCTTCTATGATATGCCAATTTTCGTCTACAGCAGGGTTGAAGTGATCAGCCATCTTAGAAGAAAGGGGAGAAGTATAAATCATAGAACAATACAAATGTAAGTGACTTACATTTAAATCTCTAGACTCAACACATATTCTAATGTCCACTTCTAGGGTGTTGTTCCTTATAGACTTGTACTATTTGTGAAGCATGGCTCTGATACCATTCTGTAACACCCCGAATTCCAAATACAACTAAATTCGAGATTCCACGGGATCTTTTCACTTCTTTCGTACAATTTTACAAGGATTTTAAAACTTTTCACTTTACATCAGAGTTACAAATGAATCTTTACATTTTACAGTGGAAGTAAAATTACAACATTTATATGAATTGAAATTACAACAATATTTGAATAATCTGTAAGCATCAGTTATCCTTTAATCTTTATCATGTCATTTATCCTGCATACAAAACTGTGGGTATGTCAGTTTATTCAACCGAAGAATATTATACAAGGCCATCCTCTCTATGCCGGAAAAGTATAATGATTTTCCATACTTAACAAACACAAACTTGTTCACATATCAAACTAAGGGGAATATCCTATTGATGTCGTGTTGTGATTGTGCACTTAGTCCTTAATGCAGTTATTTATATTACATGACACTAATGCGCACTTGTTCGGATTCTATGCATCCCATACTACATAGGTCCGAGGGCAAGCCTCTTAATCGTTCTTCATCTTGTAGGGTTCAATCCCTCGTCATGACTTAATCTATTACTGTAACTACGGTAAGTATCCTAGATGTTCTATGAGTAACGAGCTTATGTACAGGAAAACTGGAGGGGAATCCCACGTCATGTATCGACGCATCATGAAGACAACCTATGGACAATTCAGCCTCCTTCATGGCACACGATCCTCTCGCAGTCATCAAACACCCCACAAGCGTCACCAAGATCTCGATAATTTAGAATTAGTGCCCATGTCATGTCACGACGCATCGTGAAGACAAACTATGAATCACACCCACATCGTAGATTCGAGGTCCTCATACTTGTGTTTTTCTCTCACTTCCATTACCTCTTCACTATGTACTAATTCTTAATTTAATGAAATCATGAACAAAATCAATCTCTTTGAGTCAGCACTCTCACTAATACCGGTCTTATTTATTTCATTTCTTAATGACCCAAAATTGGTCTTTTCACTTTCAATTATCATATCTCATTACTTTCAATTGCCGGTGTGAGTCTTGGCTACACCCTAATCTTCAATTTCAATTCACAAATTCGCATGTTTGAGTTGTCATACTCAAGAACATTTCTCTTTTTCAATTAAACTATTTCCCATCTTTTCATGAATCAATTATCATACATGGAGTTCAATTATAAATCATGCATTCCAAAACCAACATTTATTTCCACATTAAGATCATACTACGAAAATGTCTAGTCAAGTGAATATTTCACAAAATCACCATTTGTTACGCTATTCTTTAACAAAATAACCCATATAAAAATTCACAATTATATTTTCCTTTCACCAAAATTTTCGTTCTAATATATATACTAATCACCTCATAAAGAAGTCCACATTTTTACGAAATTATAAATATAAGAAAATAATAGTTTAAAGTACAATTTCATCTCAAAATACATTTTATTTTAGTTCAATAACTCCCAATTTAATTTTCATAGGTTGTACATGATTTTAGAATAATAAAGGTATTTTTTTTTTTCAAAATTTTTACACATCAAAGAAGTCTCAAAAAATCATTTTTTCGTCAAAAATATATCCTGGCCATAACCAGAATGGAACCCGCAACCTCAGAGAAGACAGCCGCACACGCCAACCACCAGACCGAGGCGCGCTAGCAACAAGAAGGGGAGACAGAGAGTTATATACTCTCTGTTCGGGTTTGGGGTATTTTTCAACCCGCACGCAAAAGAAGGTGGACACAGGGTATCGAACCAGCGACCACAGAGCCACATGCCACGCTACAGTAGCACCAGAGAGGCTCACCAACCACTTGAGCTATAAGCTCAAGTTGTCACAAACACAACTTAAGTCTAATTAACTCGGTTCTCTGTTATTAAAACATTTCGATGTTCAAAAATCCTTATCTTTATTTTGCGTGCACCAAAAGCCATGTAAAACTCCAGAATACATATTTTAACTTAAATTAACACCCCAGTATTTTTAAAATAATTTTTTCAGTAATTTAATATTCATTTCTCATATAATAATTTAAATTCCATACTACTCTCACCATATTTTAACTTGACAATTCTCAAACAACATTTTGATATTATAAACCACAAAAAGAAATTATAACTTCCTGTTTTTCCCTCTTTCATTAACTTAATGCATAGGACAAATTTTAATTCACTAGAACCAATACCACAATAGTTCATTTAGTGCATAAAACAATAATTTCATCTATTAGCAATTCATACTCAATTTCTACATTATCACAATCCTAATTTAACATTTCCATAACTACAAGCAATTTGCACAACAATATTAAGAATCATGGCAATTTAACATACAATCTACCAATATTAATTTAATCATCTAGCAATCCTTTTTCAAATTGTAATATACTCTTATTAGTTTCTTTCATGCAAATTTTGTTATCATTCCTAGCATGGCAACTATAATTAGAAGTAAGAAAACCACCCACCTAAATTGGAGAGAAAATCACACAACTCCTCCTAAACGAAATAGCCATTCTCCTCCTAGATTGAGCTTGCCAAAAGAATGCTTCTTCTCCTTGCTTGAGTGCAACCCGAGCCTCCAAGGGTGATGCCAGCCTCCTTGAATGCAACACACTCAACTCTCAATCTTTACTCTCACTTCCTACTACCATAACATCTACTACTAACAATTGTATTCTTTCACCATAGGTTTGGAGAATGAAAAGTGTAAGGATAACAAGGCTAGGGGGGATATTTATACAAAAATTTGGGGCAAATAGAATGCTAGGATTGATCTAGGAGTTAAGAAACAATGGCTAGGATTCAATGGGAAGTTGTAGTAACCAACCATGATCCCAAAAACTACCTCCCACAACTCCACTCTCTCTTTCCCTCCTAATCCTATCTGGCCATTTAGTGCATGCACAAGGACACGTGCTAGTGCAATGCACGTGTCTCCATAGTCCCCCCATTTTAAAAAGTTGTACATTTATTTTTGTAAAAAGTATACAAAATTTGTCTACACTACAAGTTGTAAGAAAAGAGAAAATAAATTTGATGGGCTTTCATTTAATGGGCCAAAATAGCTTACTTTTTAAAAAAAAAAAAAAAATTTGGGCTCAAAATAAAGGAATACTTATGTTTGTTTTAAAATAGGCTTTAATAAAAAAAACAATATAAAGGATATATATATCTATATGTATACTCAATTTGTTTATGTAATGAAAATGATTATAAAAATTTATACCGCAAGATTGCACATGCACAATACGTACAATTTAATAATACAAATAATAATTCTCTTAAATGAAAAATTAGGGTATTACACTATGAATCTCATCCATTGCCCCCACACCAGAATCCAGCGGCAATAGATTGGCGTCGTCTGTGGGAGAGTCTCGACAAGCAATCCAACCTTCCACCTTCCACCAAATCCACTCCGTGCAATGCCTCCCAAGAAGAGACCCGCAAACTCCAACCGAAGGACAACCTCTTCTCATCCTCCTCCTCCTCCGCAGGGAGATCTCCCCCCTCCCAACCAACCGGCCGTGCAGCTCGATCCCTAGGCTCCGCAGTTCATTCAGCAGCCTCTGGGACCCCAGGTCGCCTTGGGGGAATCCTTTCAACGAAGCCACCGCAAGCAACCTATGCATCAAGTTCGGGTTTCCATCCACAATGCTGACATAGACTCTATGGCTTCCTATACTCCTCCCACTCCCAAGGATCTGCGGCATGTGCTTAACAATCGGCAGACCGAGCGTGGACACGACCTTCGTACCCATCTGGATGAGAGGCAGACCCATGATGCGAACCCTCGCCGGTCACCACGGCGATCCGACCGAGGGAGGTCCCACTCTCCCCGGAGGCAGAGGGAGTTGCCCCAGCGTTGCCCAAGACGGAGCCGCTCCCTGGCAGGCCGTCCTTCCCCTCGAGCCTAGCAGGAGCAGAAGGCCCCCGTTACCAGGACAGAATTTTAGCAATTCCAGGGGGCAGTCCTCCGGGCGCTCAATGCTGCCCCCAACAATGGCCGTCGGGATCCTAGCCCTCCGCCAGCTCCTCACCATCCTCGCCGCGCCCAAAGTCCTAGGTCGGCTGCGAGCCATCGCCGCCCTTCTCCCGAACACTGCCACCGCTTCCGAAGTCTGCGGCCCACTCTGAGTCACCCCATCATTCCATCAGCCCACCTCCTACTCAAAGCCTTCACCATCGCAGCCCCAGCCCTCCTCGGCATGAGGATGAGTCTCGGGGCTCAGCAAGATACGACCGAAGGGAAGACTCGGTCTACCACCGTCTCTACGAGATAGAGAGGCGCCTCGGCCAGCTTGATTGAGACGAAGAACGATGGGCCAGGGACCTCCACCTGAGCAGGCCCCTATTCTCCCGTGCCATCATGGAGGTCCCAGTTCCAAACTACTTTAAGCCTCCACATTTTGAGACCTACACCGGGGAGTCGGACCCTACAGATCACATTGAGAGTTTCAAAACTCTCATGATGATCCACCATGCGTCCGACGCCCTCCTTTGCCAGACCTTTCCAGCCACACTTAAGGGGCTGGCTCGGGAATGATACTCTCGACTTGCACTAGCATCTATCTTCTCCTTCGACCAATTCGAAGGTCTTTTCCCCACGCATTTCGTGAGCAGTCGCCGCGCCAAGAAGACAAGCAACTCCCTAGTGTTCCTCAGTCAAAAGAAGGGTGAACAATTGAGAGACTATGTCAAGCACTTCACTGCTGAAGCAAGGTCCATTGCTTCCTTGGAACCCTCAGTCGTCACTGTCGCCTTCCGGTCCAACGTCCTCAATGCTGACCTCAGAGCGTCCCTTGATAAATCCAATATATCCACATTTTGGAGCAATAATCTGAATGCAATTAGACAGTTAAATTCTTTATATGTGGTAATTTACTCTTCTTTTCTCTTTCCCATAGGAAACAGCCTAAAGCAACTAAACAAAGCAGAATTCAAGATTTACTCCAGACTGTGAGGATGATACACAGGAAGCTGCAGAATACAAGTCGACTGGTTCTTCAAATTAGTCGACTGGACAGAGGAGGTTGAGTTTCGAAGCTGCGCAGTACAGTCGACTCACTCCAAAAGACAGTCGACTTGACTGACTAATTATGAATCTACAGAATTCACGACACAGTCGACTGATTCCAAAACCAGTCGACTGGCATTCAGCGGGAGTTAAATGATAAGAACAGATGAAGATTCATCCTCATCTAAATCCAAATCAAAGTGAGCTGCCAAAATCCAGGAAACAGATATGGGATGACTACAAATAACAACTTCCCAACAATCAAAGTTAAAAACCCGGGTTTGGCGAGTAAGAAGATCGACTCAATCCATATCAGACGCGTGAAGAGATAAGAATCTGGAGTTTAAGATCTGCAGACAAGGGCAAGAGAAACTATAAGAAGAAGGGGGGAACCATACACCAGATATGGGATATCTATCATCAACCATCGACCAGCAAGCATTGATCTATCAGCATCGAATAAGGAAGGAGATCAAGTGCACTGAAGGACAAAATCAGTCGACTGAGAAGCATTTCAAGTCGACTTCAAGGCTGAATATCATAATAATCAGTGTTACTTTTTCTTCTCTCTAGTTTTTGTTTTTATCGTAGAGTCATGAAGTCTAAATATTTAATCAATAAAAGTTGTAGTATGTGCAACTAATTTCATTGTTGGGCTGATTGAAACCGTAGTCATGTAATGTTTATAATCTTCTAATTCACTACTTTTATCACTTATTGATTAAACCTGATTGTCTTGATCAAAATTATAATATGAATCAACATCTGTTAGAAAGTTTGTCAAATCATTCGACTGAGAGCTAGCAATAGTCGACTGATCTGAAGAACCTGATATTATCAAGTTAGCTTATTATAAAGTTGACTCTGTTATATGAGTATAGAGATGACCCATATCTTGTGCTCATGCTTGTAACACATGAATCGTTTAGGTTCTTGGCTTAATCAACTTGAAGGATCTAGATTTGATACCAACTTCTAGAACTTTGAGTGTTTGTTATTTCCATCGTTCCTATGTTTTCTTCAAGTGCAACTTAGTAGATACCATGCTAAATACTTAAGGAAAGAAACGAATTAGAGAATATACCATGCCTAATTCTTGGCCTAGGGAAATCTTAACTTTAAGGAGTAGATACCATGCCCTTAAATGAACAAACATGAGTGATCAGAGTAGTGTAGAAGTTAATTTAGCATTCGTGACTATAGGTGGAGATCGTGCCCAACTACTTTAATAGACATTTGTGATTCTACTTGATCCAGATTTTAGTCTTTTAATTTCCTTTCAAATAGACTTTTAGAACAAAACTTTATGATTTTTATTTCTATTTTATTGATTAGTGAGTTAAATACTACAATCTCTGTGGGATCGATCCTTACTTTTCACTACGCTTCTATAAACGATTTGTACACTTGCGAGGTTTTAATTTGTGTCTAGTTTATCTGTTTATTTTGATAGCTGAGACTTACAACAAGTTTTTAGCGCCGCTGTCGGGGATTGTTTAGTATTTTAACTTGCAAATCAATAAAAGTTTTTTTCTTTTCTCTTTTTATTATTAATTGTAAATATTTTCTTTTAGGTTACAAGACATTGGTGTATGCACGGATACGATCACTTCATCCCCAGCTACTACCTATTGACCGAGAGACAGAGCGCACTCTGCACAGACTAAGTCGACTGTCTTTAGGGAATCAGTCGACTGTTGTTAGGAGCAAGTCAACTGTTCAGCGAACCATTCCAAAAACAATGGGCGAGGAAGTACCAAATCGAGTACCAATGCAGGACAAATTCACTCCGAAGAATATTGAGCAACCCTCTTGCATAGCCTATCAACCTAATGTCACAGGGAACATGCACCTATCACCTCAATTACTCAGCATGGTTCCCCACTTCAGTGGGAGACTAGACGAGGATCCTCACCTCCATTTGCAAGATTTCTTTGATCTTTGCAGAACACAAAGCGTCCAAGGGCTCACCCCTGAACAAATCAGGTTAATTTTGTTTCCATTCTCATTAAAACTTAATGCTAAATTGTGGTATAATTCTTTGGAACCAGGATCAATTCAATCATGGGAGCAATTGGCAACAAAGTTCTTGAAGGAATTCTTTCCAGCTCAGAAAACCAAACAACTAAAAAAAGAAATTCAACTCTTCCAACGAAAAGATGGCGATTTGTTCTTCGAGGCATGGAAGGACTTTAAGAACAAGCTTCTCAAGTGTCCTACGCACAACATGCTTAAGGATGATCAGGTACAAGCATTTTATGAGGGTTTAAATGACACTAACAAGGCGATTGTAGATTCAGCTTGCAATGGAATCTTGATGAGGAAGAGTGGTGAGGAGGCCATCGAGCTATTTGAAGAACTCAGCGAGAACTCACAACAATTCTCAACAAGGGGAAGGTGCCTTTCGAAAAAACAGGGAGTTTACGAAATTTCTAGTAATAATGACATGCAATTAGAAATGGTAAACATGAACAAAAAAATTGATATGCTTGTTAATGTAATTTCGACGTTGGGTGACGTAAAAAACCAAACAAAAGAAATTTGTGCAATTTGTTCTCATTTTGATCATACAACTGATACATGTCCAATGTCTTCTTTCACAGATCAGGAGCACGCAAAATACGTCGGACAGGGAGTGTTTCCACCAGAGAACAACCCCTTCTCGAACACATACAACCCTGGGTGGAGAAACCATCCGAATTTCTCATGGAACAATAATCAAAACAATCAAGGCACTCAAATTGCACAAGGGCATGCACGAAACTTCCAGATGGGGAATGGGTTTGACCGGCCAGTGCAAGAACAGAAGAAGTTGGATTTCGAATCCACCGTTCTTCAATTGCTCCAACAGCAACATCAAATAAGCAACCAACACGGGTAGGCCATTCAAAAATTGGAGACACAAATTGGTCAAATTGCTAAGGAGTTAAGTGAAAGAAAGGCAGGGGAACTCCCATCACAAACTATACCAAACCCTAGAGGACAAGAACAGCTCAAATCGGTGACAACACTAAGAAGTGGTAAGGTAATTGACAGCAAGGTTGGAACACACGCAGACAAATCAGACACACAGCCATCAAAATCTTTGGGTTCCAACAAGGTAAGTGAAAAAGAAAGGGCAGTATTGCCACCATTCCCTCAAAGGTTAGTCAAGCAAAAGAAAGAACAACATTTACTTGATATCTTTGAAACTCTCAGGAAGGTAGAAATCAATATTCCCCTACTTGATGCTATTAAACAAATTCCTTCTTATGCCAAATTTTTGAAAGAATGTTGTACTCACAAGAGAACGTTTCAGGTTAGGGAGGATGTGGCTCTGACAGAGGAAGTAAGTGTCGTGTTGTTGAGGAAATTACCTCCTAAGTTGAAAGATCCAAGTAGTTTTACCATTCCTTGTAGGGTTGGTGAGCATTTTTTTGAAAAGTCACTGTTAGATTTGGGGGCAAGCATCAATCTTCTTCCATACCCTGTTTACGAAAAGCCAGGATTGGGGGAACTCAAACCAACATCCATCACCTTGCAGTTGGCTGATCGCAGCATCAGCAGACTATTGTGCAATCTAGATGATCTAAACTAGATACAAATTAAAAACCTCGCAAGTGTACGAATCGTTTGGAGAAGCATAGTGACGAGCAAAAGTCGATCCCACAGAGATTTTAGATTCTAGCTTACTAATCAATAAAAGAAATAATAATATTGAAGTGTCGTTCTGAAAGTCTAAAAGAAATGAAGGATAAAAACATAAATAAATAGCATCACAAATTGAGTCACAAATGTCTATTAAAGTAGTTGGGTTTTGATCTCCACCAATAGTCAGTAATGATAAGTCATATACTACATCCATTACTCATGTTTGTTCTCCTTAAGGGCATGGTATCTACTCCTTAAAGTTAATGTTTCCCTAGGCCAAGAATTAGGCATGGTATCTACTCTAATTCGTTTCTTCCCTTAAGTATTTAGCATGGTATCTACTAAGTTGCACTTGAAGAAAGCATAGGAACAATGGAAACGAACAAACACTTGAAGTTCTAGAAATTGGTATCAGATCTTGATCCCTCAAGTTGATTAAACCAAGAACCCCTAAAGATTCCTGTGTTACAAGTTATGGGCACGAGATACGGGTCGTCTCAATATGCTCATATAACAGATTCAGATCTACACTGCACAAACTTAATATTCTCAGATTCAGACCAGTCGACTGGCTGTCACCTCAGTCGACTGCCCTTAGGATTCTGAACTAGTTTGATTATTATAAATCTATTCCAATTCACTCAGGTTTAATCAATAAGTAATAGAGTAGTATTCAGAAAAATATAAGCATTACATAACTACGGTTTCAATCTACCCAACTATGAAATTAGTTCCACATAATAAAACTTTTATTGATTAATATAATAGAGTTCATGACTACAAGAGAAATAAAAACTAAAGAGAAAGAACAGAAGAACGTTGATTTGCATGATGTTGAAGTTGAGCCCAATCAGCAGTCAACTTGTTCTCCTTCTTTGATGCTTGCTGTCGATGGCCTTCCTGGCCGATCTTGAGATAGTCCGAGAGATTGATCCCTTCTCCGAGCTCTCTGAAATTCGGCCTATTGGTTGATATTTATAGAACAAGGGAAGAGAATTAGGGTTTGTACTTTTTGCAGAGAAGTCCTCTTCTTTTGATTATTTCTTTCCTTATTTTTCATCTGCGTTTTTATATCTTTCTCTTTTCTTCTTTTCTTCCTTATCTGCTCACCACGTGCTCTTGCTTTGATTGTTGGAGAAGTTTTTATTCGCAGAAAACACCTGGATTTGGATAACTTAATTTTTGATTCGGATTTGGATGAGGATGCATCTGTTCTTATCTTCTGACTCGCCGCATACCAGTCGACTGGTATTGGAGTAAGTCGACTGTGTCGAGACTTCTGCGTAAACTTGATTTCTCTGTTCAGTCGCCTGTGTGGAAGAATCAGTCGACTGATGCTCTGCAATATTCTGAGTTCATCCTTAAAATCCTGAATCTGCTTCGTTTCGCTGTTTTAGGCTGTTTCCTATGGAAAAGAGAAAATAAGAGTTAAATACCACATATAGAGCCTTCAAATGTCTAATTGCATTAAGATTATTGCTCCTAAAAGTGAATAATATTTGGTTCATCAGAGACCTAGAGGTATTTTGGAAGATGTTTTAGTTCAGGTAAACGATTTTATTTTGCCTGCAGATTTTGTTGTTTTGGATATAGAAGACTCTTCAATGCCATCTTCTTTACCGATCATCTTAGGTAGGCCCTTTATGAGTACAGCTGATATAAAAATTTGTGTTAAAAAGGGTACTATAAGTATGAAAATAAATGGTGAGAAGATTGAGTTTAAAATGTTTGATGCACTAAAATTACCACACGATGATCATGAATGTTATAATATTGATGTGGTTCAGGAGATTGTCGACCAAACATTTCAGGTAAATAGCATTGATCCACTACAGGCTACAATTACACATTCTCTAACCCTATCTCATGTTGAACAGGAATATGATGATTGGAGGATTGCAGAGACAGTATACTACCTTGAAACTCCAAAATCATATTCAGGTAAGTATGCACCTGCATTTGAGAATCTTGTGTCTAATAACACTTTTGTTTCTTCTGTTACCAGGACACCAGATGTGGAGCTAAAGCCACTACTTGAACACTTGAAGTATGCATATTTGGGTGAAAACCAGACGTTACCTGTGATAGTCGCTGCAAACTTGAGTGCGCAGGAAGAAGAGAAGCTGCTGAGAGTATTGCGAGAGCACAAGAGTGCATTAGGATGGACCATTGCAGATATCAAAGGAATAAGTCCATCCAAGTGCATGCATAAAATACTTCTTGAAGACAATGCAAAACCTAGCAGGGAAGCACAACGAAGGCATAATCCACACATGAAGGAAGTGGTAAGAACAGAGGTCCTAAGCTACTAGATGTTGGTATCATCTAACCTATCTCAGATAGCAAATGGGTGAGTCCTATACATGTAGTGCCTAAGAAAAGTGGAGTCACAGTGGTGAAGAATGAAGAGAATGAGCTAATCCCTACGAGGATGACCACAGGATGGAGGGTATGCATTGACTACAGGAAGCTGAATAACGAAACCAGGAAAGATCACTTCCCTCTTCCTTTTATTGATCAAATGTTAGAAAGATTAGCATGATATAGTCATTATTGTTTTTTAGATGGTTATAGTGGCTATAATCAAATTGCTATTGCTCCAGAAGATCAAGAAAAAACCACTTTTACATGCCCTTTTGGTACTTTTGCATACAGGAGGATGCCGTTTGGATTGTGCAACGCACCAGCTACATTTCAGAGATGCATGATGAGTATATTTTCAGTCATGGTGGAAAGGTTCATCGAGGTATTTATGGATGATTTCAGTGTTTTTGGATCTTGTTTTGATGAATGCCTTAACCATTTGCAGCTTGTGCTTAAAAGATGTGAAGAATGCAATTTAGTGTTGAATTGGAAAAAGTGCAATTTTAGGGTACAACAAGGTATTGTCTTAGGACATGTGGTATCCAAAAAGGGAATCGAGGTGGATAAGGCAAAAATTGACATCATATCGAAGCTACCCCTCCTACTACAGTCAAGGGTGTAAGGAGTTTTCTTGGACATGCAAGATTCTATAGAAGATTTATAAAAGATTTTTCCAAAATCTCTAGACCCCTTTGTGGATTGTTAGCTAAGGATGTTGAGTTTGCATGGACAGAAGAATGCACGAATGCTTTCGTTACATTGAAAAATCTTCTCATTTCCGCACCCATCATCATGGCACCAAATTGGAACCATCCTTTCGAGCTTATGTGTGATGCAAGTGATTATGCTTTGGGAGCTTTTTTAGGTCAGAGAATAAATAAGTTACCCCATGATATTTACTATGCTTCTCGAACTTTAAATGATGCACAGCTTAATTATTCTACTACTGAAAAAGAAATGTTAGCTGTCATTTTTGCTGTAGAGAAGTTTAGATCATATTTGATTGGATCTAAAGTCATTGTTTTCACTGCCCATGCTGCTTTGAGATATTTATTTGCAAAAAAGGATGCTAAGCCTAGGTTGATCAGATGGGTACTGTTGCTTCAAGAATTCGATCTTGAAATTAGAGACAAGAAGGGAAGTGACAATGTTGTTGCAGATCACTTGTCCAGGTTGCTGCATGATGAAGAGAGAATTGTGCCCCCATTGAATGAAAACTTTCCAGATGAACACTTATTTGAAATAAATATACAACTTCCATGGTTTGCAGATATTGTTAATTATCTCACTGCTCATGTTTTTCCTCTAGGTATGACGAGTCAAGAAAGAAGAATGTTGGTGGCCATGTGCAAGTACTATTATTGGGATGATCCTTGTTCAAATTCTGCCCTGATCAAATTGTAAGAAGATGTGTGTCAGAAGAAGAGCAAATGAGTATTCTGCAACATTGCCACCAATATGCATGTGAAGGACACTTTGGGACAAAAAGAACAGCACTTAAGGTATTACAATATGGTTTTTATTGGCCTAATGTATTCAAAGATGCATTTTCTCTTTGCAAGACTTGTGATAGATGCCAGAGGACAGGCAACATCTCTTCCAGAAATTAAATGCCACTGAAAAATATTCAAGTAATCGAGCTTTTTGATGTATGGGGAATCAATTTCATGGGTCCTTTTCCTAACTCACTTGGTTATTTATATATTCTTGTGGGTGTGGATTATGTGTCTAAATGGGTCGAGGCTGTCCCCTCAAAAACTAATGATCACAAAGTTGTTGTCAAGTTTTTGCAGGATAACATCTTCACCAGGTTCGGTACACCAAGAGCGATAATTAGTGATGGAGGTAGCCACTTCAATAATTTTCCATTTGCTTCTTTGATGAAGAAATATGGGATTACACATAGAGTGGGTACTCCATACCATCCTCAAACCAGTGGGCAAGTAGAGATTAGCAACAGAGAGATCAAGAGCATTCTGGAAAAGACAGTAAATACAAGTAGAAGGGATTGGTCGCTGCGCTTAAATGATGCATTATGGGCATACAGAACTGCATACAAGACACCCATTGGCATGTCACCATACCGTCTGGTCTTTGGAAAAGCATGTCATCTTCCAGTAAAGTTGGAACACAGCTTATTGGGCCATTAAAAAATTCAATTTTGATATGAAACAAGCAGGTGACAAAAGAAGATTGCAGCTGAATGAGCTTGAAGAATTGAGGCACGATGCATATGAAAATGCAAAGCTATACAAGGAACGGACCAAGATATACCATGATAAACAGCTAGCAAGGAAGGAGTTTTATGAAGGACAGAAGGTATTGATATACAACTCGAGATTACGACTCTTCCCAGGCAAGCTCATGTCACGATGGTATGGTCCGTACATTGTTACAAAGGTCTTTCCACATGGAGCGTTGGAGGTTCATAGCAAAGAGAAAAATCAAACGTTCAAGGTGAACGGGCATAGGGCGAAACCTTATATTGAGATGAGTTTTGAGCCACGTGAGGAAGATATAACTTTTCAAACCATTCAGTACATTGCATAAACTCATCAAGTCTAGCTGAAGACAAGAAACACAGCGCTTATTGGGAGGCAACCCAATTTTCAGGGGAGTACTTGCACTTTCTCTTTATTTCTCTTTATTTCTCTTTATTTTTCTTTATTCAGTTCTTTATTCATTTCTTTTTATTTCTTTTCTTCGACTAGATGGGGACACATGCCTATTTTAAAGTTTTTGTTTCAAACATTGAGGACAATGTTCCATCTAAGTTTGGGGTAGTTATTCACAATTTAGAGTCTTTTGATTTTTATATCATAAAAAATAAAATTAAAAAAAATATTGATGAATAAATAAAAACCCTTCTAACAACAATGATGAGAACATGAGCTCAGTTACTATAGCTAGAGAGTGGAGAACAAGTATTAATTGTGGTCTTTATCTTTAGAAATGTTAGTAACTTATCATATGAATCATACTTGAAACTTTTATTCATGTGGTCATGTCAATTCGACGAATTTTGAAAGAGAATAGCAAATTTGACTGTGAATAAACTTAAATACACAAATTGTGAGTTTTGAGCCCTTTTTTTTTTTTGAGAGAGTCATACACTTGAAGATCTCAGTTGACTGCATTCTTGAGGTGAACTAGAACTTGTTTCTGCTACTTTTCGAAACTTGTTTTGATTTTTGCATGAAAACTTAGAAATGATTAAGGCACCTAGGAATCTATCACCAAAGATAAATAGCCTACCCAACATTAATTATTCACTAGTTGTCCCTTTGAAGCCTATAAAAGCTTTCTTTTTGTAAGACACATCATCCTTAACCATGCCTAGATGAATAGGGTACCTTACCTATATCTATTGAGTTAGTAGAGCAAGAATTGTAAAAGAGATGTGGCATGTCAAGGTGAGGGGTTGGAATATAAAGTAAAGTTGAGGATTTGTCATAAGAAAAAGAAAAAAAAATCTCTTAGAACAATGCAAGTTGCTCTACTAATTCTTTAGAAATTTTGTATTCCTTTTTCCTTCAATTGTTTAAACCCTCACCCATGGCCCCATTACAACCTATATAAGACATTTTGATCCTAGTAGTGTGCAAAATCAATGGTGTGAAGATGTAGTAGCAAGATCAAGCATATGGTTTCATCCAAGTAATGAAATTTGTCACGAGATCTAATTTGAAATTCCCATGTTAATGAGAGCTATATTTTTTGGGAGTGTATGCCATGGTGAGATTTTGGAGTTGAAATATAGTTGAGCTTGCTAACCTTAATTATGATTATGTTGCATAGGCATTGGCCACCTTAATTATTGATATTCAAGTTGAGTATTCTTGTGAATAAGTAATTAACATTTAAATTAAAACTTGTTTAGACCTATCTTAATGCTTGTTCTAAACTTGACACTAACAGTAGCAAGTTCTCTGAGGTAAATGTTGGGAGGGTCAAGATGTTTAAGCGATGCTTGTAGTCTATTTTGCTTGAGGACAAGCAAAAGCTAAGTTTGGGGGTATTTGATAAATCCGATATATCCACATTTTGGAGCAATAATCTGAATGCAATTAGACAGTTAAATTCTCTATATGTGGTAATTTACTCTTCTTTTTTCTTTCCCATAGGAAACAGCCTGAAAGCAACTAAACGAAGCAGAATTCAAGATTTACTCCAGACTGTGAGGATGATACATAGGAAGCTGCAGAACACAAGTCGACTGGTTCTTCAAATTAGTCGACTGGACAGAGGAGGTTGAGTTCCGAAGCTGCGCAGTACAGTAGACTTACTCCAAAAGACAGTCGACTTGACTGACTAATTATGAATCTACAAAATTCACGACACAGTCGACTGATTCCAAAACCAGTCGACTGACATTCAGCGGGAGTTAAAAGATAAGAACAGATGAAGATTCATCCTCATCCAAATCCAAATCAAAGTGAGCTGCAAAAATTCAGGAAACAGATATGGGATGACTGCATATAACAACTTCCCAACAATCAAAGTTAAAAACCCGGGTTTGGCGAGTAAGAAGATCGACTCAATCCATATCAGACGCGTGAAGAGATAAGAATCTGGAGTTTAAGATCTGCAGATAAGGGCAAGAGAAACTATAAGAAGAAGGGGGGAACCATACACCAGATATGGGATATCTATCATCAACCATCGACCAGCAAGCATTGATCTATCAGCATCGAATAAGGAAGGAGATCAAGTGCACTGAAGGACAAAATCAGTCGACTGAGAAGCATTTCAAGTCGACTTCAAGGCTGAATATCATAATAATCAGTGTTACTTTTTCTTCTCTCTAGTTTTTGTTTTTATCGTAGAGTCATGAAGTCTAAATATTTAATCAATAAAAGTTGTAGTATGTGCAACTAATTTCATTGTTGGGCTGATTGAAACCGTAGTCATGTAATGTTTATAATCTTCTAATACACTACTTTTATCACTTATTGATTAAACCTGATTGTCTTGATCAAAATTATAATATGAATCAACATCTGTTAGAAAGTTCGTCAAATCAGTCGACTGAGAGCTAGCAACAGTCGACTGATCTGAAGAACCTGATATTATCAAGTTAGCTTATTATAAAGTTGACTCTGTTATATGAGTATAGAGATGACCCATATCTTGTGCTCATGCTTGTAACACAGGAATCTTTTAGGTTCTTGGTTTAATCAACTTGAAGGATCTAGATTTGATACCAACTTCTAGAACTTTGAGTGTTTGTTATTTCCATCGTTCCTATGCTTTCTTCAAGTGCAACTTAGTAGATACCATGCTAAATACTTAAGGAAAGAAACGAATTAGAGTAGATACCATGCCTAATTCTTGGCCTAGGGAAATCTTAACTTTAAGGAGTAGATACCATGCCCTTAAATGAACAAACATGAGTGATCAGAGTAGTGTAGAAGTTAATTTAGCATTCGTGACTATAGGTGGAGATCGTGCCCAACTACTTTAATAGACATTTGTGATTCTACTTGATCTAGATTTTAGTCTTTTCATTTCCTTTCAAATAGACTTTTAGAACAAAACTTTATGATTTTTATTTCTATTTTATTGATTAGTGAGTTAAATACTACAATCTCTGTGGGATCGACCCTTGCTTTTCACTACGCTTCTATAAACGATTCGTACACTTGCAAGGTTTTAATTTGTGTCTAGTTTATCTGTTTATTTAGATAGCTGAGACTTACAACATCCCTCGCCAAGAAGCCCCCTCGGGACTTCTCAGAGCTCCTACTTCGGAGCGAGAATTACATCCGAGCGGAGGAAGCTCTTTACTGCCCCACCTTTGAGGCGTCATCTTCTGCGAATAAGCGGAAGGGTGCAGAAGAAGAAGCTAAGAAAATCCAAAAGGACAATAGGGGTCAGCGGTGTCCTCCTCCTCGACTCGAGAAATTTATACACTTAACGCGAGTGTATCTGCCATCCTGATGGAGATCGGGAATGAAGGCCTCCTACCGCCTCCCCCAAGGATGAATACTCCGGGAAAGAAGAGAGACCGGAATAAGTGGTGTCATTTCCATCGAGACCACGGGCATGACACAGACGAATGTCGGGCCCTCAAAGACGAGATCAAGGCCCTCATTCAAAAAGAGCAGCTTACCCGGTTTGTGAAGAGAGACCGAGCCGATCCGCCCCCACTGCCTAGGGGGGCTAACAGGCAAACCGAGCAGCGCACAGAGGCTCCGGAGGCCAAAGTGGAGGGCATCTTGCACCTGATACATGGAGGCCCAATGGGGGAAGATTTCAACTCCTCCCGAAAAGCCTTCGTAAGGGAGGTTAACTCAGTGCAGATCCATCCTCCCCCAAAAGGCCTCGAAGTCCCGGTGACGTTCTCCCATAGGGACCTGGAGGGCGTCCGCACACCCTACTGCGATGCCTTCGTCATCAATCTCCGAATGGCGAACTTCGAAGTTCGTCGGGTCTTGGTAGACAACGGAAGCTCCGTCAATATCCTTTTCTTTGAGGCCTTCAAAGGCCTCCTGCTGCCGAGGGACCGACTCAAGCCCACAAGATACACTCTCCATGGGTTCACTGGGGTTCCGGTTACGATCGAGGGAGTTATAATCCTCGACGTAACGGCTGGAAAGACCCCGGTAACTTGCACGGAGCCAATGGACTTCATGGTGGTCGATGTCAAGGCCGCCTATAATGTTATCCTGGATAGACCAGGTTTGGTCGTGCTTCAAGCCATCCCTTCAGTCTACCACATGAAGATGAAGTTCTCCACGCCCTCAGGAGTGGGAGAAGTGAGGGGAAGCCGAGAAGCGGCTCAGAAGTGCTATATCCCCTGCGGGGGTCGCCTCGATGATCCTGTTCTCCAGACGTTGGATCTCGGCATCTCGTTGGCCGAGGACGGATTGAAGGTGGGCCCGCTCGCTCTCAGCTCGACGTAACTCTAGCTCCACTCCACGACGCCGCTCTCGGCACTTCGACGAGCGCGACTTCGTCCCCCCTGAGGTCACCTCGGCATCAGCTCCATTGTCCGAGCCATTGGGATCGGTATATTGGTCTGACGTCGCGAGCTGAAAAGGAGGGAAAATGAACAGCAAGATTTCAATACACTTCCGAGGCGCAAGACTTGAAGAATTGTCCAATCAAACTTTCAAACTCATATATAATAGCTTCACATACAACAAGACCGACTCTACTACAAAGTTCTGCAACAAATCAGAAGGAACATAAAACGACATGGTCAGGGCCTCTTCGGAAGGGGAACGCTTCGGTTTAAGAAAACGCGAGGACGACGAGGCCTGCCCTCCGAACTCGATCCTAAACCAACGAAGCGTGAACCCCCTTCGCTGCTGACCCTAATTGTGGCGCCGGCCGAGGCCCCGCTTGACGAGACGGCTGCGCTACTGTGAGCGTCGGCAGGGCTCCGCCTAGCTGCAGGCAAATGTGTCGCGAGTTCGTAAAAAGAAATCCCTCTCTCACTCTCTTCGCGAGTGCACGAGGTATTGCGGACGTTAGCCCTCTCCGGCATAGGCTTGAGTGACGCGACCTCTTCCTCCAGTTCAATGATTCTGTCTCTCAGAGCGTCGTCCTTCGCCAACTTCTTCAGACGAGAAGGCCTTGACGAGCCAGAGACGTTAGCGCCATCGGTCGCGAGCCGTCGGAAGTGGGTGACCTCGATCCCCCTATCTATCGTGATCCTTCTGAGCCTGTCGACCTCGGCCAACAACCTCTTGCACTCGGTCGACGCCTTCTCTAGCTCGGAAGTTAGCTTCTCTTCCGCCGCCGAGCGTTCTTTCTCCGCTAGTTCCACATGTTGGACCTCGGCCAAAAGCTCGTCATTCTTCTGCTCGGTGGCAGTAAGCTCTCTACGGAGCCGCTCGACCTCGCCTTCGGGACAAGGGGCTTGGGGGTGCTTCCGCAGTTGCCACAGCTCGCGATAATACCTCCACACAGCTGCCTTCGTCTCCTCCAGCTTCAAGAGCATGAGAAACCGATTCTGTCGGCTGTCCGAGAGCTCACCCCTCATTTTGGCCAGCTCCTTACGAAGGTGTGCAACCTCCGTAATCGGACCGAACCTTACCTGAAAGTCAGAGATAAATCCGTGACCCAACACTTGGAGAATTCAATGCCAAATCAAACACGAAATCCGAGACTCAACACTTAGATAAATTTTGGCCAAACACACTGTTTTCATTCAAAACCGAGAAGAAAGTTTTACAAAGAGCGGTGGCTAGTCCACAGTTAGGCTTACAAAAAGAAACAAAACAACGAAAGACTAAAAGAGACAACCGAGTCAGGGGTCGACCTTTTTGTCGTTCGGGTCCGTCGACCCCCCGGCCTTGTCCTCGCCGTCGCCCCCGTCTTCGCCTTCGCTCCCGCTCTCCTCCTCGGAGTCATCTTCCTCCTCACCCTCGGCCTCGGCCTCTCCTGGGCCTTCGACGCCTTCCGTCTCTCCCTCGGGGTCGAGCATCCCCTCGGGAACCTCCTCCTCCCCTTCCACGGGGTCGTAAAAACGGTAGGAAGACGTATCGAAGCCTGTGTTCCTGGCGGCCACGTGGAGCAAGGCTCGACCGTAGGCGTCCTCCATGTTCTGGAGCATGTGTTGCGCGGCCTCCTCCTGCACAGCCTTCTTCACCTTCTTCAACTTCCTCTGGTGTTTGGCCATGATCTTCTCGGCCCTCTTCCGAGCCCTCTCCGCTTCCGACCGAGCGTTGGCCAGCTCCTCCTTCAGCTCGGCAACCTCCTTCTCCGAGGCCTCAAGTTTGGTCGCCGTGTCCTTCGATAGCTGAATGGCGTCGGCCAGCTGCTTTTCCAGCCCTTCCACTTCGGCACCCTTCTTCGCCGAGAGGAGCTGCTCGGCATCAAGCTACTTCGCGACCTTGACACGCTCCACCCTCTCCCGCTCATATTCCTGTTCCTTGCTCGCGAACTCCTCGAGCAGGAAGTTGAAGTGGCAGAGGGTCTGAAAAGAGAACAAGACATTAAAAACCGAACCCAAGGACTTGGAAAAATCTCAGAAAGAATTTTTAGAGGAAGAGCTCGGCCAACTTACCGACATGGTGTTTCGAGCAATCTGCATCGCGGCGTCCCCTGCTAGCCCGGCCTTCAGGGTCGCTCGATCCTTTGGGGTCGGCAGGTGCCTCACCGCCTCCATGCAGATATTGCCGTCGCCCAAGAAGCCGTCGACATTCATCACCTGCCAGTCGGGGACGAAGATCTGCTTATGACGCTCGGTCAAGATCTGCTCCGCCTCGGCAGTGAGGGGCGGAACTTGGAGGGACAGCACCTCCTTCATGCCGAACGCACCGCTCGACGAACCGGGAGCATCCCCCTTCGAGGTCGGTGTCGGCGCTCCTGAGGCAGGAGGGTTGGGGACCATGACCTCCCCCTGCTCGGAACCAGCCTCCGACGCAACAACCTTTGGCTGGTCGGCGACCTTCGCGACCGAAGGCTTCTTCGAGGCTCAGCCGTCCTGAGGCCCCGCCGAAGGCCTCTTCTTCTTCGCCTCCTGCTCCGACCTGCCCTTCGCCATCAGTGCTTTGTAGTCCAGCTTCATCGACTCTGCACAAGCCGAATGAAAAAACTTAGAAAAATTTTCATGAACTTTAAGCAAGAGTATAAATACCAGAAGCATACTAGGGTCGATCGGACTGAGACCCCCTCGGAACAGATCCTCCTCGGTAATATCTTTCCAGCTTAGCGCTGGCAGGGCGAGGAGCTTCTTCTGGACCTCCGTCTCCTCGTCACTCAGCACCGTCTCCTTCTTGGTTCGCTTGGGCAGGCCATCCTTCGCCCAAACCGTCGGTATCACCCACGGCGCAGGGGCTCGGATGATGAAATACTTCTCCTTCCAATGTTTGATCGAGTCCGGATTCTCGATCAACTTCACGCCCGTTCGGGGCGAAAGATAGAACCTTTATTCGTCTCGCCTTGGCTGACAAGGTCGGTAGAGGCTCCAAAAGAGAAACATACTCGGCTTGGAACCAACCTCTTAGTACCGGAGGACGAATGCCATGACGTGCCTCCATGTGTTCGGCATCAGCTGGGCGGGGCTCAAACCGTACCATGTCAAGACATCAACAACGAACGGGTGGAGGGGAAAACGGAGTCCGGCGATAAGGGAGTCGACCGGAAAGACGCACACATCTGACGAAAACTTCGTATTGGCTCGGAAACCCGGCCCGGGGAGGAGCAGCCCGTAGTCGGCAGGGATCCGGAAACCCTCTCAGATCAGGTGAAGGTCGGCCTCCGTAAGAGACGAGATGGTATGGTCCACCTCGGACAGCTCTCTCGGTTCATTCTCCTCCACCAACTTAGCCGTGCCTTGGGTCACTTTCTCCAAGGTGTCCTCGGCATAGTCCCGTACACCTCCCACGCTCGACAGAGCAATAGGCTGCCGACTGAACGCTCCCGCTTTCTTCGGCGTTTCAACGATCGTGACCACAGCTTTACCCTTCTGGGATGCCGCCGCGACCTCCTTAAGCGGCTCGGCCACCTCACCCTCTCTATCCGGACGTACGACGTGCTGATCGGTCGGCTCCGCTACCACCTTCCCTTTACCCCCTCGGCCTACTGCTTGCTCCGAGATGGGGGTCTCATCCGAGGACGTAATCTTAACCATTTTCTAAAAGAGAAGGGAGAGAGACTGACCTCGAAGTAACAGCTACGGTCGGAAAGTTCACCGGAAACAAAAAACGCCTCGCCGCGTCAGCTAGCACCACCACCAAGGAGCTGAAAACTTCGAAGGTGAAAAGTAAGAACTGAAGAGAGAGAGTAAAAGTAAAAAATGAGACTTGGTCTAAGGGGGGTGAAGATTTATAGTAAAAATGGAGCATCCCTTGGACTTCCAAACGAAAAAGCGCGACTCTTGGGCCGCTCTCGAAACGTCGCGAAGGCCCAACACAACTGTCTTCTTCAGCAAGTCAACTAGCTCGGCATAACGAGACCGGGAGCCGAACAACACGCAATCCGACCGCGCCGGCAAGAGACCGGTCGGCTACCGAGCAAGTACCAATCCGAGCTGGCAAACGGAGAAAACTCCCTTTCTCCTCAAACTTCGCGTAAAATCTCAATCAGACGGCCCAGATCTCGCCGAAAACACTAGACTACAAGATAGTGTTTTCTCGAGAAATGTGCCCGTCTCGAGATGCGCTACGCCATCCAGCGGTTCAGATTGCGTCAAGTCGCTCGGATGGCCTACACTTCCTCCATATCCCACCTCTATCCGAAGAAACCAGAAAAAATTTTAATTCAAAGTTTTAAGGCACCGCCTTCGGCGTGCCCCCCAGGCCCCATGTCTCGGTCGGTTTCCCGCCGACCCACGGGACCCGGTCAAAGACAGATCGGCGCACCCCCCATCTCTAACTCCTTCGGGCCGACAACCCTCGGAAGCCGTCGACCCGGAAGGAAGACAGAGATGGGAGGAGACCCGTCATTCTGAAGCTGCTGCAGTCTCTTGGCTCCGGACTAGGGTCATCACCTCTTCTACCATGACCTTCCCCGACCCTGACACCCACATTGGAGCACTCAGAATTGGGAGAAGATCATGGTGGAAGAACGACCACCCATCCTACCGAGGCATATCGCCCCTCGGATCCGGACTTCGGCGGTCAACCCTTCTGCCGAGATCTCCCCCGACCCTGACACCCCTACCCGGGCCGTCAGAATCGGGAGAAGATCTAGGCGAAAGAGCGACCCCCCCCCGTCCTTCCGAAACACATGGTCCCTCGGATCCGGACCTCGGCGGTCTACCCTTCGGCCCAAACCTTCCCTGACCCTGACACCTCCACCCGGGCCGTCAGAGTCAGGAGAAGATTTGGGCAGAAGAGCGACCACCCGTCCTCCCGACATGGACCCCTCCGTCGGATCCAGACTATAGTCATCACCCCTTCTACCATGATCACCCCGATCTTGAGACCCCCATCGGGCCTGTCAAAATCGGGTGATGATCATGGTGGAAGGGCGACCACCCGTCCTTCCGAACGAACTCACCCCTCGGATTCGGACATGGATCATCACCTCTTCCACCATGATCTCTGCCGACCCTAACACCCACGTTGGAGCAGCCAGAGTAGGCAGAAGATCTTGGTGGAAGAACGACCACCCGTCCTTCCGAAGTAGCTCACCCCTCGGCTTCGGACATGGATCATCACCTCTTCCACCATGGTCTCCCCCGACCCTAACACCCACGTTGGGGCAGCCAGAGTCAGGAGAAGACCATGGTGGAAGAACGACCACCCGTCCTTCCGAAGTAACTCATCCCTCGGGTCCGGACTACGGTCGTCACCACTACTGCCTTATTCTCCCCCGGCCCTTACACCCCCTTTCGAGCCGTAAGGAACGGGAGAAGAACAAGGCAAAAGAGCGACCACCCGTCCTTCCGAAGTAACTCATCCCTCGGGTCCGGACTACGGTCATCACCACTACTGCCTTGTTCTCCCCCGCTCCCAACATCCACTTTGGGGCCGTCAGGAACGAGAGAAGAACCAGGCAAAAGAGCAACCACCCCTTCGGACCTCGAAAGAGAAGTTACCCAAGGCAAATACCTCCGAGGTCTGAAACTCTATGTTGATTGCGATTGAAATGACAAAGGGAGTGGGGTACTTATATGTAACGCCCCGAATCCCAAATCACTGAATTCGAGATGTTCTACAGGATCTTTTCACTTTCTTTGAGTACAATTTTACAAGGAAATTCAAACTTTTCTTTTTACATCAGAGTTACAACATCTTACAGTTAAATTTACACAGCGGAAGCAAAATATACAACATTTACATAAATGAACAACAACATAATGAGATCTTTATGCATCCATTCCTCTTAACATGTAATTCATCCTGCATACAAAACTGTGGGTACGTCAGTTTATTCAACCGACGATAATTATACATGACCATCCTCTCTATGCCAGTAACAGTATAATGAATCTCATTTCTTAACAATTCACAACTTGTTCAATATAAGCATGTAAAAACAAAAGGGAACTTTTAATGATGTCGTGTCGTGATTGTGCACTTAATCCTTAATGCAATTTATTTAATTAACATGTCACTAATGCGCACTTGTTCGAATTCTATGCATCCCATACTACATAGGTTCGAGGGCAAGCCTCTTAATCGTTCTTCATTTTTGTAGGGTTCAATCCCTCGCCACGACTTACTCTACTTCTGTAATTTCAGTGAGTATCCTAGATGATTCTATGAGTACAAGAATGTATCCTGGTCCCTGGAGTAGAATTTCGCGCCATGTCTTGACTCGTCAAGCATGCATTCTGCGACAATTCAGCCTCCTCCCTGAATACAATCCTCTTGCAGTCACCAAAACATCCCACAAGCGTGACTAAAGTCCGATCATTACTGAGTTGTGCCCGCGCCATGTCTTGACTCATCAAGCATGCATTCTGCGGCTCACACACCCGCACCGTACCCTAGCTCTCATACTCATGTTTTTCTCTCACTTTCATCACCTCCACACTATGTATTAAATTGATTAGAATCATGAATAAAAATCAAGCTCTAGAGTTAGCTTCTCCATCAAACCGGACTTATCATTTCATTTCACATGACCAACCTCGGTCTATTTCTCAACATCATTTCATTTCACTGCCGGGGAGACTTAGCTACTCTTTCGTTCAATTTCAAATTCACAATATCCAATTGAGCATCATCAGCTCATAATTCATTTTAGAGTCTCACAGACTTTCTTATCATGATTTAACCTTTCATATTTTCATTTAATTCTCAATTCTCATCTACGATTCATTTCACATAATTCATACAGCCATAAACAGAGTCCATCGACTTAAATCATAAAGTTCACAATTACCAACAGTAAATAACATGAATTCAAATATATCAAAGTCCACTCTGTACAGTCGACTTGGAAGAACACCAGTCGACTCATACAGTCACATACAGGATCATCATAAATGCTCGGGATAGTCGACTGTTGTACACAACCAGTCGCCTGTCCCGCAACTTTTCATGTTCACAGTGTCAACCACATGACAGTCTACTGTTCATCCATCAGTCGTCTGTCCTGAGATTTCCAACAGCACAACTCTAAGTTCAGCTCAATCGACTTGCTACACGCATTCGGTCGACTGATCAGTTCCATAATTCAAAATAAACATTATTCTTTGACCGTTCTCACATGCATTTTCCTTACCGTACACACACATTCCATATTTTATAAACACCACATTTCTTATTTGTTCAGTAACGACGAAACATGAAAATTCAAGTTACTAATATGTTCTTTTCTTTAGAAACGATACTTAAACATGCATTCACATTGCTCATAACTTCGTACGATGATGAAGATATAAATCTCAAGTCATTAAACTGGGTCTACATAACGGAATATCTTAATTTATGGAACTTCCAAATAGTCACAGTCAGATTGAAGTACCAGTCGACTTAACACAACATCAGTCGACTGCTCCGACAATTCTAAGTTATTAATTGTCACTAGCTCTTCTCATTCATTTACCTTCCCTCCATCATATGTGTCATAGGGAAAAATATCAATTTAGTAATCACACCATCAAGTCCATTCGCACACATGTTTATCAACACATCATAAAAAAGTGTCTCGTACCAGTCGGCTGGCTCACATGGCAGTCGACTGTACCGACAGTCCCGTTCTCAATATTAATAGCATATTCAAGCAATTTCTACTACATTCAATTCACTTTTTATAACATGGTATCAATCATAATAATTATGGTATCATTCCTACATTAGAAGTCCTGAGAAACACCCACCTTATATGAAGAAATAAACGAAATCCCGCAAAAACTCCTCAATACGGTACTGCACTCCTTGCTCCTTTGTTCCACACCGAGCTCCTCAGAAATGCTGCTTGTCTCCACAGAAAAGCTCCCACACACAAACTCACAAATAACTCTCTTACAATAATAATCTTAGTGTAAAAGAGATAGGGAATGAGAAGGGGTATTTATACATAAACTAGAGTGAGATGGAGGGTTGAGATGCACTAGGAAGTTGGAAAATCAAGGGCTGAGATTGATAAGGGAGTTAAGAAAACTACCCATACCTTAAGAAACCACCCATGATCTCCTACCCACTATCCGGCCAAGAGTGTGTTCAATGCACGTGTGTGCAAAATGCACGTGCATGCACAACTCACACTAATAAAATTTGTACAAAAATATAATAAGTTTTATATATAGAAAAAGTGTTACACAAAATAGGTTGTAGGAAAATAAATAAAAGGTTAAGTTTATGGGCTTAAGTTCATTTGGGCCAAAATAAATATTTTAAAAGAGAAAATAAATGAATCAACATTGGGCTTTAAGAAAAATACTTTATAGGAAACAATATACTTTATTCATCATGTGGAGAAAATAATAGTCACATGCTACACAAACATACCATATGAAAAATAAATAATCTTTATGTATTAAGGAAAATCGGGGTATTACATCACTCCCTCCTTAGAATAGTTCTGTCCCCGGAACTACAGCCAAAAGCGAGAAAACAGAAAACACCACAACAACAAAAGATACAAAGATACAATCAAACAAAAATACAATCAAGCAAAAAGCTCAGGATAGTCCTTCAACATCTTCTCCTCAGATTCCCAAGTAGCCTCTTCAACCAAGTGGTTTCTCCAGACTACCTTGACCATCGGTATCGTCTTATTCCTTAAGACTTTCTCCCTACGGTCAACAATCTCGACAGGAGTCTCGATGTAATTCAGGTCTAACTGCAAACCTTCCGGCACTTCAGGCAAATGATGACTCGGATCTGGAATGTAACCTCTCAGCATAGACACATGAAAGACATTGTGCACCTGAGACAACTCTTCCGGTAATTCAAGCCGGTAAGCAGTTTTCCCGATCCTTTTCAATATCTTATACGGGCCTATAAACCTCGGGGCTAACTTTTCGCCTTTGCCAAATCGAACCACACCTTTACTGGGTGATACCTTTAGAAAGACGAAGTCACCAACCTCGAACTCAAGATCCCTTCTCCGGTTGTCTGCATAGCTTTTCTGCCTGCTCTGAGCTTCCACCAACCTTTTCCTGATCAGATCAATCTTCTCAGAAGTCAGCTGCACAAGCTCAGGACCAAACAACTGACGCTCCCCAACTTCATACCAACAAACAGGAGTCCTGCACTTCCTGCCATACAAAGCTTCATACGGCGCCATCCCAATGCTAGCCTGAAAACTGTTGTTGTAGGCAAACTCTACCAAAGGTAAATGCCTTTCCCAACTGCCTCCGAAGTCTAGTATACAACACCGAAGCATATCCTCAAGAATACGATTGACTCTCTCGGTCTGCCCATCGGTTTGTGGATGAAAAGCAGTGCTGAAAACTGTTTTGGTACCCAAAGCTGCCTGAAGACTCCTCCAGAAATGCGAAGTAAACCGCGCATCTCGATCAGACACAATAGTTGAGGGAACACCATGAAGTCGGACAATCTCACCAACATACATCTCAGCCAACTTGTCCATCGAAGCAGTGAGTTTCATTGCCAAAAAGTGAGCGGACTTGGTTAGTCGATCGACTATAACCCAAATCGCATCATTGCCTTTAGAACTCTTAGGCAATCCCGTGATGAAATCCATACTGATGTTATCCCACTTCCACTCCGGAATAGGTAACGGCTGTAATAGACCTCCGGGTCTCTGATTTTCGGCTTTGACTAGCTGACAAACCTCACACCTCGCGACAAATTCGGCCACATCCCGCTTCAAACCTGACCACCAGAAATGCTGTTTGATGTCCTTGTACATCTTAGTACTCCCAAGATGTACTGACAGAAGAGTAGCATGCGCCTCCTGAAGAATACTCTCTTTCAGGTCCGCCTGATCTGGAATACACAGCCTATCTCCGAACCACAGCACTCCATCCCTGGTTTGAAATCCGGGCAACCTGCCAGCACTAACCTGCTCCTTCATCTCCAAGATATCAGCATCAACTTCCTGACTTGCAATGATCCTTGCATTCAAAGTAGGCTGAAGCTTCAACTGAGATAAAGACGCTCTCAATCCTTGCAAGACAACCTCAATACCTGCTCGATCCAGCTCCTCAATCAGATGCTTCTGAGTTGTAATCAAACTGGCCAAACTGCTCTTGCGACTAAGTGCATCAGCCACAACATTAGCCTTTCCAGGATGATACTTGATCTCAGGTCGCATATCCTCGAGCACTTCCAACCATCTCCGCTGCCTCAGATTGAGACCCCTCTGCTGATATATATACTTCAAGCTCTTGTGATCTGTGTACATATTCAACTTCTCACCGTACACATAGTGCCTCCATTGCTTCAGGGCAAAGATAATCGCCGCCAACTCCAGATCATGAGTCGGGTAATTCTTCTCATGTGGTCGTAGTTGCCTAGACCCATAAGCGATTACTTTACCTTCTTGCATTAAGACACAACCAAGCCCCCGATGTGAAGCATCGCTATAAACAACATACTCAACACCTGCTCAAGGCAAAGCCAAAATAGGTGCAGTAGTCAGCCTATCTTTCAACTCCTGAAAGCTCGCCTCACATTGCTCAGTCCACTTGAAGCTCACATTCTTCTTGGTCACCCCAGTAAGCGGTACAGCTATCTGAGCATAACCTTGAATGAATCTCCGATAATATCCAGTCATCCCAAGGAAACTTCTGACTTCCTTCACTGTAGTAGGCCTAGCCCAATTTCTCACTGCCTCTATCTTCTGAGGGTCAATTGCCACTCCCTCCTTAGAAAGGATGTGACCTAGGAATGCCACTTCAGATTTCCAGAAATCACACTTGGATAACTTGGCATACAACTTCTGCTCTTCCAACTTCTGCAAAACTGCTGCCAAATGCTCGGTGTGCTCCTCCTCAGACTTGGAGTACACGAGAATATCGTCGATAAACACCACGACGAAAGAATCAATGAACGGCCTCAGAACTCTGTTCATCAAGTCCATGAAGATTGCGGGTGCATTCGTCACTCCGAATGGCATAACTAAGAATTCGTAATGCCCATGCCGAGTTCTAAATGCAGTTTGTGCACATCTTCAGCTTTCACTCGAATTTGGTGATATCCTGATCGAAGATCTATTTTGGAGAATACAGCTGCTCCTTGTAGACGATCGAACAAATCATCAATTCGAGGAATAGGATACTTGTTCTGAACAGTGACCTTATTCAGCTCTCGGTAATCGATGCACATCCTCATCGATCCATCCTTCTTCTTTACCAAAAGCACTGGTGCTCCCCAAGGTGACGCACTAGGTTGAATAAAGCCTTTTCCCAACAGTTCCTCAATCTGCCGTTTCACTTCATCCTGTTCCACTGGAGCCATCCTATACGGTGCCTTAGAAATGGGTGCACTTCCCGGTTGAACAGTGATGCTGAACTCTACATCACGATGCGGAGGTAACCCAGGAAAATCTTCCAAGAACACTGTCGGATAGTCCCGAACCACAGGAATCCCTTGCAATTCCACAGGAGTCTCTTCCTTGCGGATAGTTGCCACCAGCTTAGAACACTTCAACTTCCCTTGGAAAGTGACTTCAGGTCCACCTGGAGCCTTCACTGTTACGGTCTTGGTCTTACACTTGATGCTTGCACTGTACACCGACATCCAATCAATGCCAATGATAACATCGACTTCCAAGATAGTCAGCTCGATCAGATCAATACCAAAGATTCGATCCCCAATCACTATCTCACAATCAGCATAATACCGATCAGTGGTCAAAGTTTCCCCTGATGGAGTAGCTACTGCTAAGATCTTGCCTGGAAAAATCTTCGGTTCAGCTCCCAACACTTTAGCAAATCTAGGAGACACAAAAGTATGAGAGGATCCAGTATCGAACAATACAACAACTTTCTTTCCATTAAGATAGAGTTCTCCTGTTACATAATACACACCATTACATAACAGTTTCGCAATATAAACGGGAAGGAGAAATGACAAAACCACACTAAATATCAGCCCTCGTACCAGAGATGACCTGATCTGCCTCATCAGCATCAGCTTCCGTCAAAGCAAATACTCGCCCTGACTGGTACGGCCTCTTCCCAGTCTGCTGTATTGGCACATTGTGATTGCCAACCTGCGGTTTGAGACATCGAGATTGGTAATGTCCCACTTCACCACAGTTAAAGCAAGTGACTGCAGAAGGTCTCCCTACTTCGTTTCTAGGTCTTCCAGCTACACTGACAGCGTTCGCCCCTGTCGGTTTGAACCTCTGTGCAGATGGTTGCCCTTTGAAACTCCCCGATTATGCAGGCCTCTTTCCGGACTGCCAGTTGTTCCTCTGGTGCTGAGCAACATGGAACTGCTCCATATCCGCCTCCGTCGCTGCCGCCCTCTTGACCAGTTTATCGAATCGCCTGATACCAAGAGGTATCATACGAGACCTCAAGCTTGGCCTCAGACCATGCTCGAACTTGCGAGCCTTCTTCGCCTCATCCATCACCAGTTCTGGAGCATACCTGGAGAGCTGAGTAAACTTAGTCTCATACTCCCTTACTGACATGCTGCCTTGCTGGAGTGACAGAAACTCCATGGCCTTCTTCTCCTGGACGTCGGAGGGGAAATAGTGGCTGCGGAATTCTTCCAGAAATTCCTCCCAGCCAAGCAACAAGCCGCCCATGGTCCTCTTCATCGGCTGCCACCAAACAGCCGCATCCTTCTCCAACTGCAAAGTCGCCAACTTGACCTTGCTGCCCTCCGGTGTCTCCAACACTTCGAAGATTGTCTCCACTTGCCGAATCCAGTTGTCAGCCGCATCTGGGTTTGACTTTCCCTCGAACACTGGTGGTTTCATTCTCTTGAACGATTCCACTAGCTTAATTGCCTCGGGTACTGGATTCACCGGTCCCCTTCCTTGGTTCGCAGCCACTGCATTCAGCGTCTGGTAAACCCTTGCAAGTTCAGTCTCCAGATCCAAACCTTTGCCATTCCTGGCTCCCCTTCTCGACATATTCTGATGCAAAAGATCCATTAAATTCGAAGTATAAGACAAGAAATTAAACCAACTTGCATTTCATTGAATTCCAAAGTTTATACATTCGAATTAAAACATTTTTGACATCAGAATAGAAGAAAATAGAAACTAGGACAATCTAATCCCTACGGGTCCTCTTCGCTGCTCGAAGTTCATCCCGCAGTTCATCCACTTGGTCCTTCAACACATCCGTCAGGTTCTTTCTCTTCTCAAGTCCCCATACTCGGTGACTGAGAACAGAGAAATCGGCCTTCCGCTGCGCCAGCTGAGCCTCCAAAGCTCCAACTCTATACTTCAGGGTATCCACTTGCCTCTGAAGAGAAGCCACAGTGCCACTCAGAGCTGGTCCCTCTTCTTCATCGGAAGAAGAATCGTCAGATGAATCTGGCGGTGGGGTAATCTCTCGAGATTCAGGGTACTCCTCATCATCAGAATCTGCTTGCCCAGGATGATACTCGTCCTCGGAATCAGCCTGTCCAGGATGGTACTCTTCCTCAATAATATGCCAGTTGTCGCCTCCAGCAGGGTCGAAGTGATCAGCCATCTTAGAAATAGAGAGGAAGAAGCATAAATCATAGAGCAACACAAATGTAAGTCACTTACATTTAAATCTCTAAACTCAAACCGACACTCTAATGTCCACATCTAGGGTGTCGTTCCTTATAAACTTGTACAAGTGTGAAAGCGTAGAAAGCGTGGCTCTGATACCACTCTGTAACGCCCCGAATTCCAAAACACTGAATTCGAGATGTTCTACAGGATCTTTTCACTTTCTTTGAGAACAATTTTACAAGGAAATTTAAACTTTTCTTTTTACATCAGAGTTACAACATCTTACAGTTAAATTTACACAGCGGAAGCAAAATATACAACATTTACATAAATGAACAACAACATAATAAGATCTTTATGCATCCATTCCTCTTTACATGTAATTCATCCTGCATACAAAACTGTGGGTACGTCAGTTTATTCAACCGACGATAATTATACATGACCATCCTCTCTATGCCAGTAACAGTATAATGAATCTCATTTCTTAACAATTCACAACTTGTTCAATATAAGCATGTAAAAACAAAAGGGAACTTTTAATGATGTCGTGTCGTGATTGTGCACTTAATCCTTAATGCAATTTATTTAATTAACATGTCACTAATGCGCACTTGTTCGAATTCTATGCATCCCATACTACATAGGTTCGAGGGCAAGCCTCTTAATCGTTCTTCATTTTTGTAGGGTTCAATCCCTCGCCACGACTTACTCTACTTCTGTAATTTCAGTGAGTATCCTAGATGATTCTATGAGTACAAGAATGTATCCTGGTCCCTGGAGTAGAATTTCGCGCCATGTCTTGACTCGTCAAGCATGCATTCTGCGACAATTCAGCCTCCTCCCTGAATACAATCCTCTTGCAGTCACCAAAACATCCCACAAGCGTGACTAAAGTCCGATCATTACTGAGTTGTGCCCGCGCCATGTCTTGACTCATCAAGCATGCATTCTGCGGCTCACACACCCGCACCGTACCCTAGCTCTCATACTCATGTTTTTCTCTCACTTTCATCACCTCCACACTATGTATTAAATTGATTAGAATCATGAATAAAAATCAAGCTCTAGAGTTAGCTTCTCCATCAAACCGGACTTATCATTTCATTTCACATGACCAACCTCGGTCTATTTCTCAACATCATTTCATTTCACTGCCGGGGAGACTTAGCTACTCTTTCGTTCAATTTCAAATTCACAATATCCAATTGAGCATCATCAGCTCATAATTCATTTTAGAGTCTCACAGACTTTCTTATCATGATTTAACCTTTCATATTTTCATTTAATTCTCAATTCTCATCTACGATTCATTTCACATAATTCATACAGCCATAAACAGAGTCCATCGACTTAAATCATAAAGTTCACAATTACCAACAGTAAATAACATGAATTCAAATATATCAAAGTCCACTCTGTACAGTCGACTTGGAAGAACACCAGTCGACTCATACAGTCACATACAGGATCATCATAAATGCTCGGGATAGTCGACTGTTGTACACAACCAGTCGCCTGTCCCGCAACTTTTCATGTTCACAGTGTCAACCACATGACAGTCTACTGTTCATCCATCAGTCGTCTGTCCTGAGATTTCCAACAGCACAACTCTAAGTTCAGCTCAATCGACTTGCTACACGCATTCGGTCGACTGATCAGTTCCATAATTCAAAATAAACATTATTCTTTGACCGTTCTCACATGCATTTTCCTTACCGTACACACACATTCCATATTTTATAAACACCACATTTCTTATTTGTTCAGTAACGACGAAACATGAAAATTCAAGTTACTAATATGTTCTTTTCTTTAGAAACGATACTTAAACATGCATTCACATTGCTCATAACTTCGTACGATGATGAAGATATAAATCTCAAGTCATTAAACTGGGTCTACATAACGGAATATCTTAATTTATGGAACTTCCAAATAGTCACAGTCAGATTGAAGTACCAGTCGACTTAACACAACATCAGTCGACTGCTCCGACAATTCTAAGTTATTAATTGTCACTAGCTCTTCTCATTCATTTACCTTCCCTCCATCATATGTGTCATAGGGAAAAATATCAATTTAGTAATCACACCATCAAGTCCATTCGCACACATGTTTATCAACACATCATAAAAAAGTGTCTCGTACCAGTCGGCTGGCTCACATGGCAGTCGACTGTACCGACAGTCCCGTTCTCAATATTAATAGCATATTCAAGCAATTTCTACTACATTCAATTCACTTTTTATAACATGGTATCAATCATAATAATTATGGTATCATTCCTACATTAGAAGTCCTGAGAAACACCCACCTTATATGAAGAAATAAACGAAATCCCGCAAAAACTCCTCAATACGGTACTGCACTCCTTGCTCCTTTGTTCCACACCGAGCTCCTCAGAAATGCTGCTTGTCTCCACAGAAAAGCTCCCACACACAAACTCACAAATAACTCTCTTACAATAATAATCTTAGTGTAAAAGAGATAGGGAATGAGAAGGGGTATTTATACATAAACTAGAGTGAGATGGAGGGTTGAGATGCACTAGGAAGTTGGAAAATCAAGGGCTGAGATTGATAAGGGAGTTAAGAAAACTACCCATACCTTAAGAAACCACCCATGATCTCCTACCCACTATCCGGCCAAGAGTGTGTTCAATGCACGTGTGTGCAAAATGCACGTGCATGCACAACTCACACTAATAAAATTTGTACAAAAATATAATAAGTTTTATATATAGAAAAAGTGGTACACAAAATAGGTTGTAGGAAAATAAATAAAAGGTTAAGTTTATGGGCTTAAGTTCATTTGGGCCAAAATAAATATTTTAAAAGAGAAAATAAATGAATCAACATTGGGCTTTAAGAAAAATACTTTATAGGAAACAATATACTTTATTCATCATGTGGAGAAAATAATAGTCACATGCTACACAAACATACCATATGAAAAATAAATAATCTTTATGTATTAAGGAAAATCGGGGTACTACATTGTAAGCCCTCCTCCAAGATCTGGCCATTATTGCCCTCGGAAGTTGAAACGCCACGCATTAATTGAAGGAATCATCCTTAATAACCTAGGGAAGGTGGAACGCCGCACAAACCCCGGGGCACCATTAATGCCTTTGGGAACAGGATCATCTCGAAACTTGTTGCGCTGGGTCGCCCGGACCGCCGAAGCCCCATGCCTTCGGTCGACTGCCGAACAAGTGCCTTTCCGACCCTGCAAACGGAGAAAACTCACTTTCTCCTCAACTTTCTCGCAAGATCTCGATCAGACGGCCCAGATCTCGCCGAGGACACTAGACGACAAGATAGTGTTTTCTTGAAGAACGTGCCCGTCTTGAGATGTGCGTCGTCATCCAATGGCTCAGATTGCACCACGTCGCTCGACTTGCCGAGACCGGACGCCTTCGGTCAGCTACCGAGCAAGTGCCTTTCCGACCCTGCAAACGGAGAAAACTCACTTTCTCCTCAACTTTCGCACATGATCTTGATCAGACGGCCCAGATCTTGCCGAGGACACTAGACGATAAGATAGTGTTTTCTTGAGAAATGTGCCCGTCTTGAGATGCGCGCCGTCATCCAATGGTCCAGATTGCGCCAGGTCGCTCGGCCTGCCTTGCCCCAATCCCTCCGGTCGGCGGCCGAGCAGGTGCCTTTCCGAGCTCGCAAACGGAGGAAAAAACATCCGAGCGATAACTACCGTTGGATCTCTTAGAAATCCGTGCTTCTGATGATGAACGTCCCAGATTGCGCCACGTGCGCTAAAAGACAAGATAACGTTTTCTTGGGATTCACACCGTCATCCGACGGCTCAGATTGCGCCACGTCGCTCGGCCTGCCGAGACCCCATGTCTTCGGTCGGCTACCGAGCAAGTGCCTTTCCGAGCTCGCAAACGGAGAAAAAGGCTTCCGAGCGATAACGGCCGATGGGTCTCTCAGAAATCCGCGCTCGCCCATGATCAATGACCCGGATCGAGCCACGTCATAAATCGGTATTTAAAATCATTTTTTATTTATTTAAATTGTTTTATTTATTTAAAAATTGCGAAAAAATTGCTAAAAATTCGGGGAAATTAACTAAAAATTCTGGAAAATAATTAAAAATTCGGGGGTATATTTTTGAGCCCCTGAACGAACAATTATTGCCTAGAAAGTACTGTTAACGCCCCTGGACGATTAGTAAACGCATCGCAAAATTAAATAAATAGTCCGAAAAAATAAATAAAAGCTGTCAAATACTCGATATGGCTAGAGAGCAGCACATAGCATCAAAAATTACCTCACTACCCCTTTCAAGATTCAAAATCCTCCACCTGGACTCCGATACAACTCCACTAGCCACTAAAACAGTCAAACTACTCCTCAAAGGCTGATCACACTCAGTCTTTAGGAGTGGGGGGCTCGTGATATGGCTAAAAATGGGGGTAAATCGGAACCGTCCAGATTGGGCATGAATCTCAAAGCTCGGGGGTAAAATGGTAATCTCACATACAAGTGGAGCCAAAGCGGGTACTGGATCTCCTTCGCACGAGACCCAATAACCCACGAACAGGTCTACACCGATTGGGCACGGGTCCCGACCCGAGGCGAGCCCAGACCAACAAGAGACAAATCAGGGCCACTGATTTGACCAAGTCACCGGGCCTGATTTACTCTCACCGGGAATCAAGGGGTTAGTTTCCTAAACAGACTGTGAGGATTTTTCTCCTAGCAGTTACACAGGGAACCAAGCCTCTAATCACTCCCCTGGCGACTATAAATACCTCCCCTCTGCCACTGTGACCAGGTAATCACTCTTTTTCCACCTCAAGCTCTTTCTTTAATCACCGCTGGTTACTGACAAGAGCGTCGGAGGGTGCGTCGCCGGAATCAACCCCGGTGTCTCGCACTTCCTTGCAGGTTGCGGCAGGAGCAAGAAGGCTTGGATCAGCTGTTCAGGTTTTCTCGAACTCACAAATCTCATCTGTTTGCCCCCACACCGAAATCAGCGGCAACAGATAGTATTTAGAATAGTAAGTTATAGATCCAAAAACTTTTAAAGAATCAATCGTTTAAAGAACATCAAAATAACTCAAGAAGACATCAGTAACAGTCGACTGTAAAAAGTCATCAGTCGATTGTCCAGAGCGAAAAAAAACCAGCACTTCAAGAAATAAAAATCTAAGTAGTAGCCGTCGACTGCAAAAAGTCATCGGTTGACTGTCCAGAGCGAAAATTCAACATTTTAAGAAAATAATTGTAAGTATTGACGGTAGACTGTCCAGAGCGAAAAATCCAATATTTCGAGAAAATATCAAAATAGAGCAAGGACAGACGACTGGAAAAATGGGTCAGTCGACTGTTCTGCAAGATTTCAAGACAACGAGAAAACACAGCAGCCAGGTAGCAACGGTCGACTGTCGAAACATACCAATCGACTGTCACACCTACAGACTGCAGTTTGGGTTGTGCATATTTCAACCGATACGAAGATTTACTTTACAAAAACAAAATATATAAAAAGTATATTTCTGATATGATCAAATACAACTTATAAGATATACAGAGATCCATATGATTAGTAACAATATTGTAATATTTCTAATACAACTTATATGATCAAATATTTCTAATATTTTGATGAATTTCTTCAAAATAAAACATGAATGTGTGCATATATCAAAATTAGAGTTCTTAAGAATCAATCATACATCAAAATAACTTTATTTTATATTCCCAACCATATCAATACCAAAATAAGTTGAGATATAGTCAAATCCTTCAAAAACACATAAAACTCAATTTATTCTAAAACAACAAAATACGATACTCTTGAAAAACGTTTGATAACAAAATATTCAGATTTAATCTTAGTGTTTGAGAAATCCAAATTCAAGTAATATCTTTCACAAAATCACAAATCCCCAAATTTAGTCAAAATGTAGCAAACCCAAATTTAGTCATCACAACTCAAATCTTCAAGATATGGTCTTTTAATCCATTACTCCTTCTCAAAATTCCTCAAACTCAATCTCAACTATTCTCAATAGTTGATTCATGAACAAAAACAAATTTATCATTAACATTGTCAAGTTGCATTCATCCAACTCACCAACAGTCCAAAAAATCTCATCTTTATTCAATTAATGCATACATTCACAATATCCAATCAAATCAGCAATAATCCAAAAGAAAAAGCCTACTCACTATTTATATTGGGTCATCCTACAATCCAAAATCACCCACATGCAATTCTACTCATAATTAACTAGGGTTTCACAAAAGATCTAATTTTTAACTCATTAATTCATTCAATCCACCACATATATTCATATCAAAACCCTAGCATGCTTTCTAATAGATGAAACACCACATACAATATACATAAAACAAAACAAAACAAAACATGTCACTCACCTTGTTGAAGAGATCAAGCGAAAACAAGATAGAAATAGGAAAAAGCCTCTCCTTTGCAAGAGATCCAAGATCTTCTCTTTAAATCTCTAAGAAAAATAAAACAATGAAACCTTTGTGTTGTGCAGCGAAAGACGGCTGCACTCCACCTTTTTAAATAGGCCAGAATTAAGAGAATTAAGGTTTTGAACACATTTGCAAAATACTCATTTTAAAATATAACTTTACATAAATAGATCCATATACTTGGAAACTTGATAAAACCAATTTAAGTGAGATTTAAAAACAAAATAAACACTTTATTTCCAGTCGGCACTGTTTGAAAAGTCCAGAAAAGTAAGTTTGCACTTTTACCCCTCAAAATGACAATTTTGCAAAAAAATCCCCTTTTATCAAAACTTGTAAAATAAACCAAATTCATCAAAAAAAAGTAAACTTTTTAACCCTGAATTGATTAGGCATTATACCCAGCCCCAAAATCCGAAAAACTGGAGTTTTCACCCCATTTGGTAATTTTGCACAAAAGTCCCTCTTTTTGAAATATTTGCAAATAGGTCCAATAAATATAAGAAAAATTAAAAATAATCCCAAATAATAAATAATGATTTTCCACAAAATAATTTTGGCTTGTGAAATTTCCAAGAAAATTTTTGCACGTGTTTTGCACGTGTAAAAAGATAAATCTTCAGAAAAACATTTATTAAATCTCCAAAAATTATTTTAATTCATTTTCAGATCTCAAAAATAGTATTTAAAAATACGGGTGCTACAGGCACGAATCTTGTGGTCTCAAGGACGAGATAGTAATTTCACCTACAGACGGGTCCGAATTGGTTACCAGGTCTCTCCTCTTGGACCCGCTAGCCCATGAACGGATCTGATAGGCAGAGAACGGGTCTCAATCCGTTAGGGACCAGATCAACAGGACATGAGCAGATCCTAGTTTGTCCTTATCTTGAGGGGATGGTTGTAACCAACCCCAGCTAGCCATACCGAGAAGTAGGGATTCACCCTTATCCTGAAAAAGATCTCCATGGCGACTATAAAAATCCCCTACCTCCTACTATTAAAGGTGATCACACTTTGCACACTTGAGCTCTTTCTCTTCACTTTTTCTGTGTATTGACTTGAGCGTCGGAGGGTTCGTCGCCGGGATCCATCCCGGTGTTTCGAACGTTTGTGCAGGTTCAAGGGAGCACCCAGGAGTCAACTAGTCAACAAGGGAGAAGAAGGGTTCCGCCCGTTCGAGTTCCTACGAACCTATAAATCTCATCTATTACCCCCACACCAGAATCCAGCAACAACAACAGTAAGATGCGGATTTTTTTCCCAAAATGACATACTGTTTGAAAGTTTTTCTCAAACTGACCTACTTTTTAAAAAAAAATTCAAACTGACCTACTCGCTGTCTCAAAAAGCGAGTTTGGTAAAAATCCCATCGCTTTTTGATATAGTGAGTGTGAGGTTTGGGTTTTTTTTTATTTCTCCCTGACCAAGACTCGCTGTCTAAAAAAGCAAGTGGGTTTTTACCAAACTCGTTTTTTGAGACAATGAGTGTCGTTTTTAATACCCAAACTCGCCATTTCGACCTCACTCTCTCTTTCAACTCTCTATCTTCCTCTTCCTCTTCTAACCCCGAAACCCTAACCCATTTTGGCGATCTCCCCTCATCGATGAACCCAAAAATCCTCACCAACAATCTTCCACATCTATCACCTACGATCTATCCTCACACTCTCAACTCCCTTTATTCACGCTCTGAAAACCCTAAACCCCAAAATCCAAGGAAATCGTCGAATCGGGAATTTGGGGAAAAATAGTGCGGTTGAAGGAGCTACTCCGACCTCGTATTGACTATCTATCTCTTCAATCACCCACCTTTAGCTGGTTTCTGAAAATTTCTCAACTCCACAGTCGCTTTCTCAGAAAGTGATGTGGTTTTGCCTACACTCGCTTTTTCAGAAAGCGACTGTAGGCAAAATTCAATCGCTTTCTGAGAAAGTGAATGTTGAGTTGAGAAATTTCCAGATCTCACAACTCTAAACTCTCTTTCTCAGAAATCGAGGAGGTTTAAACCAGACTCGCTTTCTGAGAAAGCGAGTTTAGGGAAAAAAAATTCCAATTCAAGCTGCATATGCAAATTCATTCACAATCTCACAACTTCATATCAACTCCAACATCTATGAATCCAAATTCATTCACAATTTCTAAACTTTCACTGATTTTGAAACAAATGGGAAATATCATAGTTCAAAATTAAATGCATACAAATTAGTAGAAAGTCCACATCACATAATACAACGATTACAAACTACTACAAAGTTGACAAAAACAAACACAAACATATTGGAATTTGACATTGTTTAAATGTTTCGAGATCCTCTATTGGATGGAGATAAAGAGAAAAAAAAACGAGCCTAGGTATTAAAAATCCCCAAACGACACTCGCTGTCTAAAAAAGCGAGTTTGGGAAAAACCACTCGTTTTTTGAGACATCGAGTCTTGGTGAGGGAGAAATAAAAAACCCAAACCTCACACTCTCTATCTCAAAAAACGATGAGAATTTTACTAAACTCGCTTTTTGAGACAGCGAATAGGTCGGTTTGGTAAAAACTTTCAAAAAATAGGTCAGTTTGGGAAAAAATTCAAGATGCAGCTCGTTACTAAATCCGAGCTGTATTCGACGCTTCGTCCTCATCTCGGTATCCGGTCACGGTCCCTGGTAAGCTCACCGCACTCCTATAATTCTAAATTTTGTACGAAGCCGGCATTAAATAGTGCAAAATTTACACACGCACACAAAATGAGATTAGTAACAATATTGTTGTTGTAAATAATGACGACGTTGAGAGAGAGTTTAAGAGAAAATTTTGCCGTACTACCCCACTTTTTGAAAATATTTAGCGCTCTGCCCCACTTATCAAAACAATTAGCGATATGCCCTTATTTAGGACACGTCAGCAAGAAAAGTTATTGGGAAAAACGGCATAGGTTATTTCTATGCCGTTCTTCCCAATAACGGCATCTGTTTGAAAAAAAGTGTCATGCCATTATTTGGAATAACGGCATAGGTTGTTTTATTTTTCGAGAGCTTGTAGTCTCCACTTAGATAAAAAATTGCAAGTGTGAAAACCTTATAACAGATGCCGTTATTTCAAATAACGACATTCTCAATACTGATGCAGTTATAAATTATTTTTAATAAAAAAGTAACTTATTATTCATCGTGTCTGACGAATAAGTTAAAAAAAAGAAATTTATAACTGATGCCGTTATTCCAAATAACGACATCAGTTATAAATTTTTTTTTAAACGGCAAGAGTTCATATTTATATATCCAATAACGGCATCAGTCATTCGAATGTCGTTATTCAGGATAACGACATTGTTTATAAGTTTTTTTCACAATTAGAACTTTTTAAAGTTAGAAGATTCACACTTGTAAGAGAAATATACTGATGCCGTTATTCGAAATAACGACATGAAAAAAAATGTAAAATAGATGCCGTTATTGGGAAGAACGACATCGAAATAACCTATGTCGTTATTTCCAATAACGGTTCTTGCTGACGTGTCCTAAACAAGGGCATATAACTAATTGTTTTGGGAAGTGGGGCAGAGCGCTAAATATTTTCAAAAAGTGGGGCAGTACGGCAAAATTTTCGAGTTTGAGACGTGTAAGGTTTTCACGGTTAAGGGAAAATTTTGCCGTAATGCCCCACTTTTTGAAAATATTTAGCGCTCTGCCCCACTTCCCAAAACAATTTTCGATATGCCCTTGTTTAGGACACGTCAGCAAGAAACGTTATTGGGAAAAATGGCATAGGTTATTTCGATGCCGTTCTTCCCAATAACGACATCTGTTTGAAAAAAAAAGTGTCATGCCGTTATTTGGAATAACGGCATAGGTTATTTTGTTTTTTGAGAGCTTGTAGTATCCACTTAGAGAAAAAATTGCAAGTGTGCAAACCTTATAACAGATGCCGTTATTTCAAATAACGACATTCTCAATACTGATGCCGTTATTTTGAATAACGACATCAGTTATAATTTTTTTTATATAAAAAAGTAACTTATTATTCATCCTCTCTGATTAAAAAGTAAAAAAAAAAAAATTATAACTGATGCCGTTATTCTAAATAACGGCATCAGTTATAATTTTTTTTTATATATTTATTTATACTTTTTATTCATTATCTCTGTTTCCAAATAACGTCAAGAGTTCATATTTATATATAACTGATGCCGTTATTTCCAATAATTGCATCAGTCATTCGAATGCCGTTATTCAGGATAACGACATTATCTATAAGTTTTTTTCACACTTAGAACTTTTTAAAGTTAGAAGATTCACACTTGTAATAGGAATATACTGATGTCATTATTCCAAATAACGGCATGAAAAAAAAAGTAAAATAGATGCCGTTATTGAGAAGAACGGCATCGAAATAATCTATACCGTCATATTTTCAAAAAGTGGGGCAATACGGCAAAATTTTCCGGTTAAGGTTGGCCCACGTGCTCAAAATGTGACTCACCATCACAAAAAACCCATCTTGGTTAGGGTTTTATATAAGCCGTTCGTCCTTCTTCCATCTTTCCACAAGAACTGGTCTTGGTCTTATTTCCTAATTCCTCTTTGAGTTTTAGAGGTGGGTTTTGTTAAATTTAGGTTTTTTTTATTCTTTTCGATGTGGGATATTTGTTAGAGTTTTTGGAAATATTTTTTTTTATATAATTTTTTTGGAACTTTTTGGCCATGATCACACCTAGATCAGTAAATTTGGTTGCAATTCTTTGTTACTGTATTGATACTTACCTGTTAATGTCTGAAAATTTTGCAATGCATTTTAAAATACCCAAAAGGAATGTGTGTTTTTTAAATATCAAAATTATTAAATTTTTGTAATTTGTATAGTTGTTTACAGTCTGACATGATTTCTGTTGTTTACAATTCAGGTCATTATTTTTTTATTTTTCTGGGGTAAATTTTTATCCATATGATCATACTAACATAGATTTCTTGTTTTTCTAGCAATAGTATTTGAATTTTTTTTTTTTTTTTTGAATTTGTATAGTTGGTTGCAATCTGAGATGATTTTTGGTCACTATGTTGATTTCCGTGCTATTTTGTTTAAATTTCTGAACATTGAACAATGCATTTTTAAATACCCAAACAGGAATGTAAAATTTAACCCTTTTTTTTTTCTAGCAATATTATTAGATTTTTTGTAATTTGTGTTGTTGTTTACAGTCTGACTTGTTTCACTTTGTTTTGAATTCAGGTCATCAATTTCGACAATGGTGACCGTGACCAGAATGGTGGATCTCCGGTCCGATACAGTAACTAAACCAAATGAAGCAATGCGTGCTGCAATGGCTGCTGCTGAGGTAGAAGATGATGTCTTGGACGTGGACCCGACCACCTTTAAGTTAGAATCTGAGATGGCAAAGATTACTGGGAAGGACGCAGGGTTGTTTGTGCCCTCGGGGACGATGGGGAATTTGATTTCGATCATGGTTCATTGTGAGATTCGGGGAAGTGAGATTATACTTGGGCATGATTCCCACATACATATTTATGAGAATGGGGGGATATCTTGCATTGGGGGTGTGCACCCGAGAACAGTGAAGAACAATCCGGATGGCACGATGGATTTGGATCAGATTGAAGCCGCGATTAGGCAGCCTTCAGATGCTGTTTATTATCCGACGACAAGATTAATTTGCTTGGAGAACACACAAGCTAAGTGAGTATCTGTTTATCTCAACTTCATGTGGTTTGTAGCTTTTTTATGGGTGATGGGGATCTATAGAATAGTTAATTGTAGATAATGTGCTTCATAGATAAACATGTTTTCATTCACCAATGGGCATTTTTAATTAGTTGGAGATAGTGCTTTGTAATCAAACCATGCTTACTACTATGTAAGGATGACTAGTTACAATTTATTTTTAGAAGGATGGCTAGGTATATTCCCCTTGAGGGTCTATTATATTAGTTGGTTGGCAGTATTTATTTAAATTAATGAAGATTAGTAGGGGTTGATGTTGTCTTGATTGTGAAAGGTGCAGCTGTTCCTTTCTTTCTTTATATTGAATGTAGGGCCGGCCCTCACAATTTTGAGGCCCAGGGCAAACAAAGATTACGAGGCCCTTCTTTTAGTAATTGAAATACATTAATACATAAAAATAATTTACATGTTCAAGATAACCACATAAATATAGTCATATATAAATACTGCAGATATACTTCATAAAATAATATAGAAATTTGAAATTGACGATTTTGCACAAATTTGTGTTATTTTTCATTTCTTAGTTGCAAACGGGGTCGTCCTTTGTAGATGCCAAAAAAGCTAGTTGCAATTGTTTTGGTTCTCTAAAAAAAGCTATTGCATTGCAACCATAGTTTCAAAATCATTAGCAATAGATATATAATTATCTTATGCATGTATATATACTATGTTTGTTTCTTCATTCTTCATTCTTATGCCCCTTGATTCTTCATTCTTATACTTGATTGCCTCGTTTGCCTGATGCTTGTCTGTTTGGTTGACTTAATAATAGTCATCAATTAAGATCCTATATTAAAGCCTCAAGGAAACTAAATAAAGATCTTAACTAATTCTCATATTCAAAGGGATTACAAATCATCTAAATATAAGGAAAGGATATATTAATTACTAAGATTAAGCTAATAAAATCTTAACAAAAGGAATCACAAGAATCAATTTTCAAAGAATTATATAGTAATTTTTTTAAAAAAAAACTAGTAAGCACATACCAGATTACACTTCCAACTTCAAGCCAATATCCAACCATAAGCCAAGATCCTATATATGTTTTATGCATTTTCTATGTGAGTAAATTCACTCATTGTATACTATGTTTGGACAGTTGATACTCTTGGAGTCTCTATGCAATTTTTTTTTGAAAAGTTATAAAAAAATGGGCCCCAAATTTTGCGGGCCCAGGGCAGTCATCCTCTGGGCCCCAGGGCCGGGTCTGATTGAATGTTTTGGCCCATCTGATGTCTATAGAATATTCTAGCTTGCCTTTCATTCTTTATATTGAATGTTTTGGCCCATCTGATGCCTATAGATTATTCTAGCTTGCTTTAAGTTCTTGTGGATGGAGTTTCAGCAATAGATTCTCCAGATTCTCTATTGTCTTCAATCAAGGAATCTCTGGGTCTGTGTATAGTAGTACAGTTGCATGAAACTGGAAGGAAAGGGACAAGTTTGTCTTCAATTAATTTGACAGAGGAATCGTTGTATCACACTACAAATTTTGTTAGTATGGGAATAGAATTTGACATGAACGATAGGAACCTTTCCATAAATAAGTAAGTATGTGTATTATTTTGGTAGGCATAGAAGAATAGTTTAACTAAACCCTCTTCGTAATAGCATTCCATTAGTATGATAGGTACCCCACAAAGAAAGGGACCTGCTACCTGTTCTCTATTTTAATTGTTTGGGATTCAGTTTCAATTTCGTGTAAGATGGTGGCATTGGTTGATTCCTTGAGAAAATTTATGAAGTTTCAAAACATTCTACCCTCCAAGCTAAGTGAATGTGCATTGGAAGTTACTGATATATCACACGTTGTCTAGCACTCTCTAGCTTCCTTTTAACAAAAAATTTAATTTAAAGGATGTGTAGATACGTTTGAATAAGTAGAGCACCAGATTTTGTTTAATGTTTGGTTTCTAGAATCCCAGCTTGATTGGAGATTTTGTAGTTGTTCTGTAATGTGATGATAACCAGTTTTCTTTGAAATTATGAACTGCACATGCCTATGGCTTTGGCTTTTGAGTGGAGATATAATATTATATCCATTACGTAGTCCTTTCTTAATCGAATTTGTAGCTTGTTAGTATCTTTTAGAAAAGTTATAGGCAGAAGCTATCTCACAACAAAAATGAAATTGAGAAAGTGAAGATAAAGTGGATACAAATATTTTACATGAAAACCTCTAAAGGAAGCGGGTAAAAACCACGGGTAAGTGTAGTAGGATTTCACTATTGAAAGTAGGGATTACAGTATCTTCTCTAAATATAAGGAGAGAATAATTTCACCTTATCTTATAGTAGGAGAAACAAACAAATTTAAGAAAAATACAAACTAGAAAAACTACATCTAAGATGATTCAATATTATCTCTCTTGAGAAAACTCTTGTAATACTCTGTTTTTCCTTAATCTCTCTTTCTTCTTCTTTCTCACTTCTGCTGCCTCCTTCCAATGCTGTCATTATATAGCCAAAAGGGGAGGAGATTTTGTTGAGATTTTTTTTTTCATTTTTTTTCAAAAGGTGTGGCACCGAATTTGGTGCTGACCCTCCACTTTCTTCAAGGAGTTGGTGTGGTAGTGCCCGTATGGTGGACCCCTCACTACTATCAACATTCGCCGACTTGGAGACTTAATTGAGGATTAATCCTGTCTCTACACAATTCTTTCTATGTTGCCATTCACATGCTGTTTATGTTATTGTAAGGCCACATAAGGAACTACACCATTCAAATTTATCAGTGTTGATCGGCTTGGTCATAACATCTGCTAGGTTATCATCGGTGTGAATCTTGTGCATATCCACACTTCCTTCCTCCATTAATTCTCGAATGAAATGGTACTGAACTCTTATGTGCTTTGTTCGTAAATAAAAGACTGGATTCCTTGCGATGTGCACGGCATTCTGACTGTCACAAAACAAAACAATCTTCTCCTGCTTGTGCCCGAGCTCCTCCAATAACCTTTGAATTCAGATTACTTCCTTGCAAGCTTGTGTAGCCACCATGTATTCTTCTTTCGTTGTAGATAGAGCCACAATAGTCTGCAGTTTTGAAATTCAGCTTACAGCTCATTCTGTAAGTGTAAACATATAGCCCGTAGTGGATTGCTTTTATCGAGATCACTTGCAAAATCTGAGTCCACATGGCCTCTGACTGTTTGACTTTTAATTCTGATCATCTGTAACCTAATGCAGCATATGAGGTTCCTTTGATGTATCTCATAATTATCTTCACTGTGCTCCAATGCTCTCTACTAGGATTACCTGCAAAATCTGAGTCCACATGGCCTCTGACTGTTTGACTGTTAATTCTGATCCTCTGTAGCATAATGCAGCATATGAGGTTCCTTTGATATATCTCATAATTATTTTCACTGTGCTCCGATGCTCTCATCTAGGATTCGCTGTATATCGACTAATCGCTTTCATTGTTTGTGCAATTTCTAGTTTGGTACATATCATGGCGAACATCAAACTTTTCATTGCTGATGCATACGGTACTCTAGACATCTCATTTTCTTTACTTCATTGCTATGACACATTTTGGAGGATAACTTGAAATTAACAGGTAGTGGGGTAGAAATTTGCTTACAATATTGTATGTTGAAGTGCCACAAGGTCTTGTTGAAGTAGTTCTTCTGGAAAAGCCAAATCTTCCTGTTATTTCTGTCTGATGTATCTGCATCCCTAGAATTTTGTTTGTTGGTCCTAAGTCCTTTATGTCGAACTCCTTAGTCAACTGTGCATTTAATTTTTGGATTCAATCTTTGGTCGGGCCTGCCACCAAAATGTCATCTACATACAACAGTAGGTTAATGTAGTCATCATTACCATCAAACCGTTTGCAGTACGTACAATGGTCTAAACTAAGTCATTATTAGCCTTGTATCCAAGGCTAATAATGAAGGAATCCAATCTCTTATACTAACACCTCGCTGTCTGTTTAAGACCGTACAGAGATTTGTTCAATTTACAAACCAAGTTCTCCTTGCATGTTTCAGCAAAACCTTCTGGTTGGAGCATATAAATTTCTTTTTCAAGATCTCTATGAAGAAAAAAAAACAGTTTTCACATCTAGCTGCTCTAGATGTAGGTCAAACATAGCAGTGATAGCACACATCGGTAAGACTACTCTGACTGTCGTGAGTCGAACCACAGGTGAAAATATCTCATTGAAGTCAATATCTTCTTTGTGAGCATATTCTTTCACCACCAATCTTGCACGATAACGCTCCCCTTGGTCATTACCATTGCACTTGATCTTGTAGACCCAGTTGTTGTCGATGGCCTTTCTTCCTATTCTTGTGTAGAGCTTCAAATTTTTTCTGCATTGCTACCATCCACATGGATACATCCGAGCCTTTGATTGTCTCCTGAAACGATGATGACTCACCATCCATGTTAAACGACATTATGCAACATTACTCTCTGTAACATACTCTGAGTGCCAAGTTGGCGGCCTTCTCTCACGAGTTGACCGACGAACTTCTGGAGTCTCGGACTCGACTGGTTATTTGTAACTTGTGCTCTGGTGCTGCTTCAGAAGAAACTGGATCTTCATTTGGCTTATGTTCCATCTAAACTGAAGTAGTCTCTGAATTTTCCTTTGACGTGCTATTGCTTCCATTTTTCTTATGTAGTTGATCTTTATTTTTCATAATTAGAAATTACTCCCGTTGAATTTCTCAACATCGAACTTTGTTGTCTACATTTTTGTTGTACACCCCACAACCAAAGCTCTTATATCACTAGTAGGAAAGTGATGGGCAGAAATTATCTCACAACTAAAATTAAATTGAGAAATTGAAGATAAGGTGGATACAGATATTTTATGTGAAAAATCCCTAATGGAGACTGGGTAAAAACTAGTGACAAGTGTAGTAGGATTTTACTATTGAAAGTAGGGATTACAGTACATTTTCTCTAGATATAAGGAGAGAACAGTTTCACTATCTCTTATAGAAGGAGAAACAACTCTCTCACAAATTTGAGGAAAAATATAAAGTACATAAACTACCTCTAAGGAGATACAATATTATCTATCTCTTTTGAGAAAACTCTTGTAATACTATATTTTCTCTTAATCCTTCCTTTTTCTTCCTCACCTCTGCTACCTCCTTCTTTTGATGCTCTCATTATATAGCCAAAGGGGAGGAGATTTTGTTGACTTTGTTTTTGGGTCAAAAGGTGGCACCGAATTTTCGGTGCCGACCCTCCTATTTCTTTAAGGAGTTGGTGTGGTGGGGCCCATATGGTGCCCCCCCCACTACTCCCAACACTCTATTAGTAGTTGTAGCAATAATGGTCATAGTAGTAATCCAGTAATTGGTGCTCTGATTAGCTGCCATATGATAGAAAATTAGAATTATAAACAAGGAGGCTGATACAGACCTAAATGTGTGACTCACGCCACTAGAGTACTCCTTAATATAATCCAGGGTGTAGTTCCAGAAGAACAAACAAAACCAAAGAAGAGACTACAAACTAATAATTGCAGAACCCCCCACCCCCACCACCAGACACAGACACAGACACAGACACAGACACAGACACACCCACACATCAAAGAAAGAGGGGAAAAGTTATGAAGTTTTATTACTGTTGTTACCACTAAATCTGGTGTGGGGGCAAACAGATAGTATTTGTGGATTCTTGGAAAACTGAATAGCAATCCTGAAACCTGTTTCGTCGGAGTTTGACCGTTGACTCCCGTCGTTCACCTGCAAAAAGTGCGAGACACTGGGGTTGATCCCGGCGACGCACCCTCCGACGCTCAAGTCAGTAATCAGGAAGATTATGAAAGAGCGTAAATTGGCAAAAGATTGATTACCTCTAAATGGTGATGGATGAGGGGTATTTATAGTCGCCGTTGGGATCAGATTAGGAATGTAATCCCTGTGATTAGATAAGGAATGCAATCCCTAATTTCAGTGAAAGGATAGATACGAATCAGGACCGTTGATTAGGATTAATTAGAAACCCTAATTCTATCCTGTCAGACCGGGTTTGCTGCGGGTTGGAACCCGCACCCAGTTAGAGTGGATCCGTTCGTGGGTTATTGGGCCGTTAGAGAGGAGATCCAGTACCCATTTCAGACCCGTCTGTGGGTGAAATTACCATTTTACCCCCAGACTTTAAGATTCGTGCTCCTGTTTGAATGGTTCCGATTTAACCCCATTTTTAGCCATATCACGAGCCCCCCACTCCCGAAGACTGAGTTTGATCAGCCTTTGAGGAGTAGTTTTACTGTTTTAATGGCTTACAAGGTTGTATCGGAGTCCGAACGAGGGACGTTGAATCTTTGTATGGGGTATTGTGGTGATTTCTTGAGTTAGTTGCGCGCTCTAGATCGTTCTTGAGCTCTCCCAAGTTTCTGCTGCTTTCCTTTTGATTGTTATCTAATCTTTGCAAAGCGATGATTCGTAGTTCGGGGGTCTTAATTAACTGTTCTAAGCAATAATTGTTTACCCAGGGGTTCAAGAGAATCCCCCTGAGCTTACAATTGTTCTTTAGAACCTTTAATCGGTCTCCCCCAATCTTTAACCATTTTTTCGCAATATTTAGGTAGACGATTTGATGTTGTTTCTTCCACTTCGTGACCTAGATGCTTCAGCTTCATTGCCGACCCCCCCCCCCGGGACCCTCGCCACGGAGGGTGCCGAGGTCCCTGGGGGTTCGGCGCCTCCTTCCGAAGAGCGTAGCTACCTCGGTCATCCTGTAGGTACGAAGAGGGCGTTCGGCGAACTTTTGCCGAAGTCCGGGACGACTTTCATCATGTAAGAGGGTCGGTAGCAAGAGCACTTGGCAGCATGTGCCGAGGTCCAATTTTTTTCATGTAACATGGTCGGTGGCAAGAGCGCTCGGCAGCATGTGCCGAGGTCCAATTTTTTCCATGTAACATGGTCGGTGGCAAGAGCGCTCGGCAGCATGTGGCGAGGTCCAATTTTTTCCATGTAACATGGTCGGTGGCAAAGAACGCTCGGCAGCATGTGCCGAGGTCCACTTTTTTCCATGTAACATGGTCGGTGGCAAGAACGCTCGGCAGCATGTGCCGAGGTCCACTTTTTTCCATGTAACATGGTCGGTGTCAAGAACGCTCGGCAGCATGTGTCGAGGCACTGGGTTGTGCTTTCTGTCGGCATAGGAAACGTCAGGCCGAGTCGATGACTTCTGAACCTCTGACAGATGTGACAGCCCTTTAATGTGATGGCTGTTGAGCTTCTGACAACTCTGACAGATGTGACAGCCATTAATGCGACGGTTTAGCTATGCGCGGTAAATAATGCGACTGTTCAAATCATTTTGTCGCCTAGTGTAAATGGGTTGGCCCATTATCCTCGTTATGTGTGCCAAGCTCTATAAAACCCCACACCCCCCTCATTTTTCACTTCTCCAATCTTTTACTCAGGTGGTGAATTTGTGTTAGAGAGAGCTCATGGTGATCACCCATCGTTTTCTGGTGAAAACTCCGACCACTCACATCACTTCAAGGTAATTTACACTTAGTCGCTTTTCAACTGCAAATATGTCTCTTTTTCCTATCTCCGAGCCCTCCCCTCGTAGTGCCGAAGCCCCTTCTCCGAGCCAAACAGATCGCAAAGACAAGGGCAAGAGGATCTCAGGTCGGGACACCATAGTGGAGGACCCGAAGCGTATGGGGCCGTTCGGCCGGATGCCTGGGCCGCTAACCGGACTTCAGAGGGTTCGAGAAATTCCGGAGGAACAGGCCGAGCGCATTATCCACGAGAGGGGGAGAGCCTTCGAAGAGAACGAGGCAAGGGACACCTCCGAGGCCGATGAGACGGTATCTATTCTCAGTCCAGATGATTTGGCAGTAATCCGAAATTGCTTCCAAATTCTGGAGGAGTATGAACTCATGCAGCCGGGTTCCGGGGTTAGGGCGAATTCGCCGATGCCAGTAAACATGTGTTTCTGGCCGGTCGATGCCTTTATCGTCGGGGCTCGGCTGCCTCTCCACCCATTCGCAATTCAAGTGCTGAGGTGGTTTGGGGTCAGCCCCATTCAACTGATGCCGAATGCGTGGAGAGTTATCAATGCCCCATGCTCCACTGCCAAGCGGCTGAAATTGAGCCGGAGCTAAGGGTACTTCGAACGATCTACCGACTTCATCAGCAGAACCGGTCGGAGTTCCGGTACTACCTAGCTCTGAGGCACGAGGGTTGGCTCGTTGTGTGCCCCGACTCCATAAAGCACTGGCGAGACAAGTACCTCATAGTGCGGAGTCGGAGGCGTGGCTGATACCCACTCGTTTTGTGGAGGAGGTATCAAAGCGAGTTAAGGAGACTCCGGTGCTCAGCGCACAAGATGAAGAGGCCGTTCGGACTCTTCTAGATAGGCGAAGTATGATTGGAGGGAGCTGTCCGAAGACATACTCTTCAGGGGAGGGCTCAGCCGCGTAGATCCCAGTACGTGGCTCTTTCCATATATATATATATTTTTCTTGCTTTTCTTGACTCGTATTTTAACCAGCTCCTTGTTTGATGCAGAGGCTATGGACTACAAGGCAGTGATGGCGCAGAGGGCAGCCCCCAGGAGTAAGGCTCCGAAGAAGCGCAAGAGGGTCTCTTCCAAGCTGCCGCCCACGAAGATTCCGAGGTCCACGAGCGGGGTCGAAGGGGCGGGGGCTTCGACAGAGTTTTCCCCGACCCCGGCCACAGGAGCGCCCTCGGCATCGACTGAGGCTGGCGACTTTCCGATCGCCGCCGCCCTTAGGATGGAGATGCCGCCGCTGACGGTGATGGCCGAAGAGCTCATGACGGAGGAGCACAAGAAGATCCACATTCCGGACTGGCAAGTTCGGAAGCACGATGGGTTTCTTGGCGACTCCATCGCCAGCATGCAGGTGGTCAAGCACCTGGCAACGCCGAAGGATAGGGCCGCCATGGAGGCCGGCCTGGCAGGCGATGATACCCTCGAGATCGCCCGCTCGGCAGTATCGGTAAGCATTGTCTTTTCATACTTGTTGGATTTTTTACCTCTTTGTATACGTATATATATATTGTTGCAGATCCTCGTCCACTTCGGTCATCTCTCGGAGAAGATGACATAATTGGAGAAGGAGTTGAAGCAAGAGACGGACCGGGCTCGGGCGGAAAAGACTTGGATGGGCACCGAGCTCGACAAACTGAGGGTCGAGTTCGAGGGGAGGACCACGAGGCTCGAGTACCTCGAAGGCCAGGTCCCAAAGCTCGAGGCCGACCTTTAGCGGCAGAGGGAGGGGACGGCCAAGCAGTTGGCCAAGGCGGCGGAGGCCCAGGCTGCCGCGGTGAAGGGGGCCGAAGAGGCCACCATGGCGAAGGCACTGGATTTTCTCGCCCAAAATATGGCCAAGGCCTACGCCCAAGCTATCTCCCAAGTGTCGGCGCGATACCCTGAGGTGGACTGCTCGGGGTGGAGGCTGTTTCCGGGGCACGTCGAGGGTTTCGACCCGGAGTCGGAAGAGGAAGGAGAAGGAGATGGAGAAGACGAGGAGGGCGACCCCGAGGTTGAAGTCATTAGTGAGGTGCAGGTCACCGAAGTGCGCCCACTGGCGATTCAGGCCCCATCGGGGGGGTCGGCCCCCGTCCACTCTCGACGCCTCGGGAAAGAGGTCATCCCTTGATTTATTCCCCTTCCGTTCTCTTTTTTTTTCTTTTTTTTGAGTTTTGTCTTGTATCGCCTAATTGCGCACTGGCCACCGCATTTTTGCAATGAATGAAAATATCCTTCGATCTCGTCTTTTTCCTGTCGTTTGCTTGAAATTTGACTAAGTGTTTAAACAAAGAACTTTAGACTGCTAGATGTGTTATAGCTTTGCTCAGGGGTCGGATGAGGAGTAGACTTGCGACTATTTACTGAGTTCTTGTTTACTTTGTTCTTTTCAGCTTGTCGAGGTGACCAACTCGATCGAACGCCTTCATTCCGGGGAGGAGATTTGTTCCGAGGCCGGCTTGGCGGCGCGAGGCTGTGTTTGGCCAGATGCCGCGAATGCCTCTACGAAGTCGAGTTGGGGTTGCGCAGGGCCGAGAGCGAGCAGAACCATTTGCAGGTGATCTTGAGCCGACGAGACATCGAGATTCGGCGACTCGAGGGCAGGCTCGCTGAGATTGCCTCCGTAGACAAAAATGATGGCTCGTCGACGGCTTTCACTAATGGGCTGAGGCTTAAATGTCTCCGACACTCCTTGTCAAAGATTACAGCGGAGAGGGACGACATGCTCACCGAGGTTCACCATCTGCAGTTCGTGGAGGCCGAGCTTCTTGCGGGGGAAGAAGAGTTGATTACGGCGGTCGGTAAACTAATGGCCGAACGTGATGAATTGACGGCAGAGGTTGACGCATTGAAGAGGGACACAGTGGACAAGGGTATCGAAGTCACCCAGCTCCGCCGAATTATTGCGAGTCGTCCTAGCATCCCGAGCTCTGCCGTGCTTCCTCATTTTGAGGGGGATGTAATAGACGACACTATGAAGCAGCGGATCGTCGAGCTGGAGATGGAAGTGGCTTGCCTTAAGCCGCATTCGGGTCCGATTAACGTCAGGAGCACTTCGTGCACTCGTGAGGAGAGTGAGCGAGGCATTTCGTTTTACGAACTCGCGACTCGTTCGCCCACTGCTCGGCCAAGTCCGGGTGACGCCCAAAGTGGTGTGGCGATATCGTCGAGCGGAGCTTCCGCCGGCGCAACTGTCAGGAGCAGTGCTGAAGATACGTTCCAGTTCGCCGGTTTGGGGACGGGCTCCGGGGTCAAGCGCCACCGTCCCCGGATATCTCTGAAGCGAAACATTCCTGCGCCTAGGAGGCGTTGAAGATTTGTTGTTTTCTAAGTTTTGTATTTCGTCTAAGTGTCACGAGTTGGCTTTGTAGTTTCTGCTTTCGAACTCTTGTAACTCATGTAACGATGCCTTTTATCTTGTTTTGTAATGTTTTCCCTTAATCGGAACGAGGCTTTTTCTTTCTTGGTCTTGTGCCTTTTTCGATGTCTTTATGTTGTTGTATTACTCGTGACTATCTCTAGTGTTCCGAGGTCGTTTGACGAGGCGTGCTGAGCACCGATCCGAACCTCTTAACTCGTGAGTTTGTAAGAGAGGTTTTCTGATTAATGAAGCCAAATCGCAAGACTCTCAAAGCTGGGTATTGGTCGGTGATATACGAGATTCTGAAGGTGATTTCATGGTCCAGTATTTGACCAAGGACTAAGTGTCGCAGGTTTTCGGCTCCGGTTCGTGATGAAAACTAAGAATTGTCTAGGCTGTGTGGAGCTGATGTCTCGAGGAAACACGAAGAATACAGCAAATTCATACCAATGACCTTCCGCCCGCGAGGACTAAGAGAAGCAGTGTACCAAGACTGGCATACAAATGGCAGATTTGGCATCAACTTCTCCCATGTCTAGTATAGTTTGTAGAAATTTTGCGCGTGACGGCGGAGTGAGTATATTTCAACTTTTGTAGGAGCAATTCTGAATGGCGAACCACTTCTAGCTCGCTTAAGGGCGAGCTTGCGAAGCGGAGTCGAGCCAAGTGTTGGACTCCGAACTCGTCGTTAGAGTTTGTTCAACGGTTGTGGGAGCAATTCCGAATGGCGAACCACTTCTAGCTCACTTAGGAGCGAACTTGCGAAGCGGAGTCGAGCCAAGTGTTGGACTCCGAACTCGTGGTTAGAGTTTATTCAACGGCTGTGGGAGCAATTCCGAATGGCGAACTACTTCTAGCTCGCTTACGGGCGAGCTTGCGAAGCGGAGTCGAGCCAAGTGTTGGACTACGAACTCGTCGTCAGAGTTTATTCAACGGTTGTGAGAGCAATTCCGAATGGCGAACCACTTCTAGCTCGCTTACGGGCGAGCTTGCGAAGCAGAGTCGAGCCAAGTGTTGGACTTCGAACTCGCCGTCGGAGTTTGTTCAACGGTTGTGGGAGCAATTCCGAATGGCGAACAACTTCTAGCTCGCTTAGGAGCGAACTTGCGAAGCAGAGTTGAGTCAAGTGTTAGACTCCGAACTCGTCGTTAGAGTTTATTCAACGGTTGTGGGAGCAATTTCGAATGGCGAACCACTTCTAGCTCGCTTAGGAGCGAACTTGCGAAGCGGAGTTGAGCCAAGTATTGGACTCCGAACTCGTCGTTAGAGTTTATTCAATGGTTGTGGGAGCAATTTCGAATGGCGAACCACTTCTAGCTCGCTTACGGGCAAGCTTGCGAAGCGGAGTTGAGCCAAGTGTTGGACTCCGAACCCGTCGTTAGAGTTTAGAGAAGGTAAAAACAGAGAGAGACAAGCAATTCATAGGCACAATATGAAAAAATGTTCTTTATTGAAAACTAATAGTCGGCTGCTTCTAAGTTGCGAGCCGTTATTACATTCGAAAATAAAGAAGCAAAATCAAAAGGCAAGTTATAGGAGAGGAATGGTTCGACATCGGAAGGTACTTAGAGAGGCGTTGATGCGCTCTCTTGGTACTTCAAAAGATGGTCGGCATTCCAAGTCCTTGGAATCTCTCTTCCTTCAAGATCTTCGAGGTGGTAAGCTCCGGGCCGAACTATTTTGGTGATCTTGTAGGGTCCTTCCCAATTCGCAGCTAGCTTACTCTTCTGACTGGGGAACGAGATAGCTAACTTTCTAGGACCAGGTCCCCTTCTTTGAGATCAGTGGGTCGGACTTTCTTGTTATAGGCCTGCTCGATCCTCTATCTGTTAGTGTAGGTGCCCTAGAGGCAATACAATGATATTATGTAATCAGTATTATTGACATTATGTTCTATTTGATTATATTAATAATTTATTATGCTTCGTATTTACTGCGTTATAAATGTTAGCATGATAAATGTCCTTAGATTATTAATACGAACTATATGAACATGAGATTACATATAGTATAATAATCTTAAATGTCCCTAGTCGAGTATTATTATTATTAGGACAGTAATAATACATTGAGACTAGTATGTTGATTGATTGATGACTACCTCTCATGGGTCATTAGTATAGAGATACTAAAATCAATACATAGGTAAATGTAAGAGTACATTGTACTGGACAGACCCACTGTGAGATTCAACCATGGAATAAATAAATAAGTGTCATAAGTAATCTCACTGTGATAATGGTGTAATGGTCCTCTGACTTAAAATCATTATATTTCTACACGAGAATTAATGTACTTTGATTCTATCAAAAGTTATTTTTAATCGGGTAATGATAAAGATAGTATTGGGTTCATTATGAATCGTGTGAGAAATGTGAATGATCTAGATGGAATTTAACCCTCCTAATTTTAGGAGCGATATTATCGGCCTTTTGTTTGAGTGAGACTATGAAATGCATGGCCATGCTCAAATATTGATTTGTTTGAATAGTCTACTCATCGATCAAGAAAATAAAGATTAAATTATTAAGAGGATGACACGAACCATGCCTCTAGTTTAATCTATAATATCAAGGTTAAAAGGATTATATTACACGGAGACATTAGTCACGAAAGGTTTAATTGAATCACCAATTATTATTATTACTTGGGTAGCAATGATGTATTACTAGATGCCGCTCATTGTTTATAATTTTATTATTAGATAATAAAATTATTGCCAACGTAATAATAACCTAAAGGGTCACACACTTAGAACGTTTAAAAGGAGTTTTAATTTAAATTCGGAATTTAAATTAAATGATTATAAATTCGAAATTAGTTATTTAATTAATTGAGTTGGACTTGATTAATTAAAGTGTAATTCGAATTTAAATCTTTAAACCGAATCAGTTTGGTTTAGTAGAAGCCCAAACCGATTACGGTTACGCCCACCTCATTCTCTCTTATAAATACATAGAGATGTATTGGTTTAGGGTTGATCTTTTGGCAAATTCGTTTTCCACAAAAACCCTAGCCGCTCTAACTGTTGAGAGGCAAGAGAGAGAGAGAGATAGAGGCAAGCATCATCGGCTAGTACCGGCTCCCTTGATCGTTGGACGATCGGACGTTCGTGTGGACTGCTTTAGAGACGCGGATCTTGTTACAAGGGTTGCGTGGTGATTGTATAACAGGACCTCCATCTTTCAGCCTTTGTAAAGCTCTTAAATGGTAAAATTTCGTTTCTCCATAATCAGCCATGTCTTGTACACGGATCCTAGGGTTAGGGTTTCGGATTTTATGGTTTTACGACTGTTTTTTTTTTCGCTGCGTTTGTGCCCCGAAATCCTTCACTATCGATAGCTCTGTTGACGAATTGAAGCTCTTTCCCGGAGTTCATCGATCAAGTCTAGGTTTGCCCGAAGCTCTCTAGCATTCTGCTCTTCTTCATAAGCAATAAGACGAGGGGAGGGCACACCTACTTCCAAGGGAATCACAGCCTCGGACCTATAGGTGAGATTGAACGGCGATTCACCTGTGGGGGTCCGTTTTGTAGTGCGGTAGTTTCACAATACGTTGGGGAGCTGATCTACCCATAAGCCTTTGGCAGTCTTATCCAGCCTCTTCTTAATACCGGAGAGGATCTGTCGGTTGGCATTCTCAACTTGACCATTCGACTGCGGGTGGGAGACAGAAGAGAAGCGTTGTTGGATGGCGAGGTCTTCACACAGCGCTCGGAATGCGGCCCCCGTAAACTGTGTTCCATTGTCCGTTATGAGAACCCGAGGTACGCCGAACCTGCATATGACGCTCTTCCAAAAGAACTAGAGCACTTTGTTCTCGGTGATTGTAGCCAAGGGTTCGGCTTCTATCCACTTTGAGAAGTAGTCGATGGCCACGACTAAGAATTTGAGCTGGCCAGGAGCTGGTGGAAATGGCCCTAGTAAATCCATCCCCCACATTGCGAACGGGATGAGACTTGATAGGGAGGCGAGTTGAGCTTGGGATAGGCGACGAATGTTAGAAAACTTTTGACATGAGCTGCATTGTCGAACGTGTCGTTCGGCGTCTTGTAGAAGGGTAGGCCAAAAGTATCCATAATTCAACACCTTTCTAGCGAGGGACCTTGAACCTGAATGCCCCCCGCCTATTCCCTCATGGAGCTCTTGCAAGGCGTATGAAGCTTGTTCCGGGGAGAGACACCTCAAGTATGGCCTGCAGTCCACTTGTGTGAAGGAGCGTTTGTACAAGATCCCTTCAACTAGGGTGTACTGCTCCGCTCTAAATCTCACTCGACGAGCTTCCTTAGGGTCCTCGGGGAGGAGCCCATCCCTTGGGAATTCTATCAGTGGCTTCATCCAATTGTCCTGAAGTTGGACAGGCAGCGATTCCATGGAGTCGGGGGCTTCATCTTCTATGCTCGGCCTCAGGAGCACTTCAATCAGAACGGTCTGCTCGAGACCTTGAAGGGAGGAGGAGGCTAGCTTGGAAAGGGCATCTGCTTGGGAATTTTCCTCCCTGGGAATTCGCTGAATGAGTGCTTCTTCAAACAGAGCCATGAAATTTTGGACTTTAGCGAGATACTTTGCCATCCGATCATCTTGGGCTTCATACTCGCCCAAGACTTGATTTACAACTAGCTGAGAATCACTAAAGATCCGGAGGTGCTGTGCCTCGACTTTACGAGCCATGCCGAGGCCGGCTATAAGTGCTTCATACTCCGCTTCATTGTTGGAGGCCTTAAAGTTGATGCGGAGGGAGTATTGGAGGACGAAATCATGTGGTCCTGCCAGAATGATCCCGGCTCCGCTTCCCTCGTTGCAAGAGGATCCATCTACGTAAACCGACCAGATAGGGGGTCTGTTTGTTGCCTGGCTGACCTCGGGAATGGTGCTCTCTACGATGAACTCTGCTAAGGCTTGAGCCTTGATTGCGGTCCGAGGTTGGTATGAGATGTCATGTTGGCTCAGCTCGATGGACCACTTCATGAGACGACCAGAAGTCTTCGGCTTGTGAAGGACTTGCTTCAGCGGTTGGTCGGTAAGAACGACCATCGAGTGGGACTGGAAATATGGGCGAAGCTTCCTGGCTACCATGATCAGGGCGTAAGCCATCTTCTCAAGCCTTGGATAGCGGAGCTCGGCATCCCGAAGTACCTTGCTCACGTAGTAGATTGGCTTCTGAGTCCTATCTTCTTCCCTTACGAAGACAGCACTGAGGGTCTGTTCGGAAGCAGCTAAGTAGAGATAGAGGGTTTTCCCGGGAATAGGCTTGCTGAGAAGAGGAGGGTTGACTAGATAGGCCTTTAGCTGGTCAAATGACTCTTGTTGCTGCTGACCTCATTCGAAGCCCTTAGCTCCCCTGAGAACCTTGAAGAAGGGGAGGCACTTCTCTCCTGACTTAGAGAGGAAATGCCCAATGGCTGCGAGGCGCCCCGTTAGCTTCTGAACTTCTTTCATGTTCTTGGGAGGAGCCATGTCCAATATGGCTTTGATCTTCTCGGGGTTAGCTTCGATTCCTCTTTGGCTGACCATAAAGCCTAGGAACTTCCCCGACGAGACTCCGAACGCACACTTGTTCGGGTTGAGTCTCATATCATGCTTCCTTAGCACATCGAATGCCTCTTGCAGATCGGCTACATGATCGGCCCTATGGATGCTCTTGACGAGCATGTCATCAACATACACCTTCATATTCCGGCCGATCTGATTTTAGAAAACTTTGTTGACGAGGCGTTGATAAGTGGCACCCGCATTCTTCAACCCGAAAGGCATTACCCTATAGCAGTAGAGTCCCTGATCGGTAACAAAGGAGGTCTTCGGGATATCCGGGGGGAACATACAAATCTGATTGTAGCCGGAGAAGGCGTCCATGAAGCTGAGAAGTTCATGGCCCGAAGTGGCGTCGATCAGGGTGTCGATACTTGGGAGAGGGAATGGATCTTTGGAACATGCCTTGTTCAGGTCGGTGAAGTCGATGCATATTCTCCATGTTCCGTTGGACTTCTTGACCATTACAACATTGGAGAGCCATTCATGGTAGTTAACCTCTTGAATGAAACGAGCCTTAAGGAGCTTGTCTACCTCTTCGTTGATAGCTTGTTGGCGCTCGGGAGCAAATTTGCGCCTCTTCTGTTGGACCGGTTTGGACCCCGGAGCAACGCTGAGGTGGTGGACTAGGAGCTCCTCGGATATACGTGGCATGTCGGTAGCTGACCATGCAAAGAGGTCGCGGTTCTTTCTAATGCACTGGACTATGTCGGAGCATAAGGCAGATGAGAGAGTCTTGCTAATAAAGAATTTGCGACTCGGATTCTGCTCAGAGAAGAGCACTTCCTCTAATTCATCCACCGGCTCGGACGTTGGCCGGCCACTCTCTTGGGGGATTTCGAGAGTTTCGAGGGAGAGGACTGGACCCCCAGTAGAGGTCATGTAGCATTTGCGTGCCATTTCTTGACTGCCTCTTACTTCCCCTACTCCTGCCCGGTTTGGAAACTTCATCTTGAGGTGATAGGCTGAAGGGACGGCTTCGAGAGCAGCCAGGCCGGGTCGGCCTAGGATGACATTATAAGCAGCAGGGACGTCAACGATCATAAAATCCATCGGCTCCGTTCGGGTAGTAGGAGTTTTGCCAGCGGTTACGTTGAGGGTGATTACCCGTTCAATAGTCACTGGCACTCCTGTGAACCCATGGAGCGTGTAACCGGCCGGCTTAAGCCTGTCTCGGGATAGCTTGAGTCCTTGGAAGGCTGCGAGGAAGAGAATGTTAACGGAGCTCCCGTTGTCTACTAGGATCCTCTCCACTGTGTAGTTTGCCATATGGAGGTTGATCACAAGTGCGTCGCAGTGGGGCGTTCAGACGCCTTCAAGGTCCGCATTTGAGAATGTGACTGGTACCTCGAGGCCCTTTGGAGGAGGTGTGCCATGAACCGAATTGACCTCCCTTATGAAGACTTTTCGTGAAGAGTTGGAGGTGCCCCCCATGGGGCCCCCGTGGATAAGGTGCAGGATACGCTCTTCTTCGAATTCGGGAGTTTCATCGCTCCGTTCAGGGCGCTTGTTAGCCCCCCGAGGGGGAGGTGGAAAATCGGTTCGGTCTTTCCTTACGAATTTAGCCAGTTGCCCCCTTTGGATGATGGCCTCAATCTCGTTCTTCATGGTCCGACAATCATTTGTTTCGTGGCCATGGTCCCGATGATATCGGCACCACTTTTCTTTGTCCCTCTTTTTAGCGGGGGTGTTTATCCTCGGGGCAGGAGGTATAACCCCTTCCTTCTCGACTTCCATGAGGATGGTGGAGATGTTGGCAGTAAAAGGAGTGAATTTTTCAAATCTGGGGGGAGGGCGGCGCTGGTCGCCATTGTCCTTCTGGAGCTTCTTGGCTCCTTCTGCTGCCTTTCTCTTGGATCCGGAGGAAGACCCCTCAAAGTTGGGGCGATGTTCAGCTTCCTCAGCCCGGATGTACTTCTCGCTTCGGAGCAAAAGGTCAGAGAAGTTCTGGGGAGGCTTCTTGGCAAGGGAGGACCGAAGGCTAGAATTGAGGACATTCGATTGGAAGGCTGCTGCGGCGACCGACTGGTCGAGGGAAGCGATGGATCTAGCTTTCGCGGTGAACCTTTTCACATAATCTCTCAACTTCTCACCCTTCTTCTGGTTGAGGTAAAGTAGCGAGATACTGGTCTTCTCAGTTCGACGGCTACTTACGAAGTGGGTGACGAAGAGGGTCTCAAACTGTTCGAAGGAGAATATCGAGGATGGGGTGAGGCGAGAGTACCATTCGCGGGCCGGACCCTTGAAAGTCGCGGGGAAGGTTTTGCAGAGCAGGGCGTCGGAAGCTTGGTGGATGAGCATAAGAGTCTTAAAGCTTTCGACATAGTCAACGGGGTCGGTCTCCCCGGAATACGTCTCGAACTGTGGGGGCTTGAAGCCGATAGGAACGGGCGTCTCCATGATAGTTCGAGAGAAGGAGGTCGGCTCGGACGGAGGGTCCTTCCTCTAAGCCCTTCTTCCCTGTCCAGCTGACCCAAGCGCCTCTCCATCTCGTGGAGACGACGGTAAACGGCATCATCCCTTCGCTGGTAGCCGTACGAACGAGTCTCTGGACTCGTCTTCATATGAAGGGGAGCGAGGACTACGACGACGGTAGCTTCGGGAGTGGCGCGGACTTGGAATGTGTTGGTGATTGCTAGGAGCTGGGGGAGGATGTTGGATCCTGTAGGCGAGACAACAAACACTAGAGGGGGGGTGAATAGTGTTTAATAAAAACTGCGGAAATTTTTCTCGGTGCAGTCGACTTGGTTATGAACCAGTCGACTGATATAACCAAAATAAAACAGAAACAATAACTCTGTGCAGTCGACTGATGAATAAGATAGACGACTGAAGGCACAACGAAACTACAACTACAAACGACACTGACCAGTCAACTGATAGTGCAAGGAGTCGACTGTCCAGAAACTTTTTGCAGAACTTAAATAAACAAGAATAAATGCAAAATCAAGACAATCAATCACAGAGTACACAAGATATATCCTGGTTCGGTCCTCCCGACCTACATCCATTCCCCAAGCAACCCACTTGAGATTTCCACTATTCTTGAAAAAGATTACAAGAATACCCTACGGCGTTACGACAACAACCTTGTCTAACCCGTAGTCCTTTCTCTCAACCAGAGAAAGCCGACCCACTCTACTACCAAGAGTGAAACAAAAACCGACTCTACAACCTAGAGTCAAAAACACTCTCCAACCGAGAGCAAGAGAACAAGAAATACTTTACAGTCAACCTATAGCCTTGTTGGTGTATGTGTTGATGCACGTGGCTAGAAGAACAGGTCGACTTCTATACTCAGTCCAGAGCGAATTCGTTGCTATACTGGACTGAGTGTAGAGAACCACAGAGTATGATCTTGAAAGCTTTATTTCTCAAAGATATCACTTAGAATTTTTCTCACAAAGAGTGCTCGGATTTTTAAAGAGAATTCTGTAGATCTTTTCCCTGATCTCCTGAACGTTGGGAGACAGTTACTCCAACTGTCAACCAACGGATCTAAGCTTTTGAGTTTAAAAAATTCGATTTTGAAAAACAGAAAACGGTCAAAAGCTCTCGAACAGTCGACTGGGTTGCCATATGAGTCGACTGATCAGAGTTTGAATAAATTTAAACAGTTTTGTACTATCAGTCGACTGGCAGAAGCTTAAGTCGACTGGTACTCAAAAGTTAAATTTCTTCAAACTGTTTTGACTCTTTTTGGGGGTTTTTAATACACACATTATGAAATTTTGAGTGTGTGTGTGTGTGACAAGGCTTTACATCAGACTAAGACTCAACAAAAAGTAAGATACAATGTTTTTACAAGACACTACAATTTTGACATAATTGAGCTAAGGTCTTGAGTCTCGAGTCTTGTCTTGAGTGAAGTTTTGGATCTTGTCTGAGTGAAGTCTTTATCTGTATCCTTTTGAGCTTGTTCATTTGTTCAGCTAGAATAGTCTTTTGTATGTACAATCTGAAATGTTAGCTGTATAACATAGACACATGTTGCACTGTGTTGTGATCATCAAAATCAAGAATCAACATTCTCCCCCTTTTTGATGATGACAACACAATAGCTGATAATAAAAGATAATATACAAGCATAGTAAAGACATGCTCCCCATTTTAAAAACACAAAATGCATTGTCTTAAAAAATGTAACATGTATCAGTCGACTGATCAAAAATGGCAGGCGACTGATCAGGAAACCATACTTAGAAAAATCATAAGCATAAAATAAGTACAGATGCAGTAGCAGCAGTCGACTGATATGCCTTTGGGCAGTCGACTGACCAGAGAGTTTTCCAATACCCAGAAATAGAACAAAGTTAACAAATGAGAGGATATCAAAACATAAATAACACAGAAAATAACACAGAGATAAACTGAGATAACACACAGATATAACACAGATAGAACACAGATATCTCTCCCCCTTTGTTATCATCAAAAAGCAGAAAATAATAATCTTTTGCATTTAAAAGGAAAACTAAGATAAAGTCTGATACAGAAATAAGTGCATTAAGAAAGAAAAGTACATAATAGAAAAGAAAATAAAAAGTCTTCAATCTTCTTCATCGGCGTCTTCATCGTCACCTTGAGAAGGAGGATGAAATTGAAAGTTGAAGAGATGAGTGAGGTTGTCAAGCTTAGAATCAATGTGGTCTAGTTTGGAATCTAAGTTATGGAGTTGGGTATCTACAGTGGCTGAATGCTTCATAAGATAGGAAACACAGTCATATAAAGTACGAGGATCATCATAGTTGGCTTGAAGAAGTGGATCAGTAGAGGTAGAAGGTCTAGAGGTTCTAGAAGTAGAACCTAAAGGAGCTTGAGAAAGAGGAGACCTAGGGGGTGATCTAGTAGGAGCATCAACAAGTTTCATACGTGCCAAACTAGCACGATCGAAACACTCATAACGAGTAACAACATTGGTCTCGGAATCGAGATCAACACTAAAAGCTATAAAGACTCTAGTAAGAAGACCTCCAAAAGGTAGAAAGTGAGTGTGGTCTTGATTAAGTTTAGAAAAGATGACTTGACCCCAATTAACAGCAATTTTACCAAAAATTGCATACATAGCCTTTTGTAATTCTATAGAATATTGGTCATAACTACCCTTTTTGGGAAGGATGTTATAGGCTAATATTCTACCTACAAGCTTAGCAATTGGTTTAATATTTTTGCTTGTCATTGGAGGGCCATGATTGAGTAAGAAAATTTTAGATAAAATAGAGGCATCATCTAAAAGAATTTCATCAAGAGGGAATCCCCCATCATCAATACCCAATATCTGATTGATCCTAGTCGGTGTGAGTGTCATTTTAACTTTCTTCACAGACGAACGGATTACAACATCTCCATCTGGTTTTTGTACAACTCTCATATTTGTGTAAAACAAATAGATGAGTTGGGGATAATAATTGGATTGGTTTGATAAAGAGAGAAAATCATAAAGACTACTATTTTGGAACAAGGGAATGAGATTGAAACGATCAAGGTCATTGAAGTTAACAAATCTTCCAGGGAAGATTGTAATGGTACAAAAAAGGTACCATCGATCAATGAGATCGGGACTCAAGAGATATTGAGTGTAGTCTTGAGTAGAAGAACTATCCTCATGAGATCGTTTAGATCTTTTAGGTGTCATGAAAAGAGAGGGGAAAGGATTTTACCTAAGAAAAGGAATGAATAGACCAGGGGCAAGCACCAGCAGCAATGTGAGAGTCGACCACTTTCTTCTTCAAAAACTAGGGTTTTGAAAATTTGGGGTAAAAAAGCTTGAGATTGGTAAGGGTGAGAAAACGGCTGGTAAAGGGGTTTTAACTGCGAATAAATGGCTGAGATCAAAGAGAGAAAAAATCGACGGTAGAGATTAGAGATCACGGGTGAAAAGAGGTGAATTCCATCTCAAAAGATGCGATGAATAGTCGCTGAAGATGATTGAGCTCGCGACAGTCGACTGGTAGGGTATATCAGTCGACTGAGTCGAGAAGAAAATAAAAAATTTATGTCTACGAATCAGTCGACTGGTATAGGAACCAGGCGACTGGTCTGATAAAAAAATAGATATGTTTAAGGACCAGTAAAGTCGACTTACTCAAGAATACAGTCGACTTAACAGAAGCAATTTTTAGCAAATATCAATAAAATCACAAATTCCAAGTTCTCTTCTTAAATTAATGAAAGTATCTTCTTTAAGGGGCTTGGTAAATATATCTGCTACTTGTTTATCAGTAAAGATAAAGTCTAAAGATATATCTCCTTTTAAAATATGATCACGTAGAAAATGATGTCGAATATCAATATGTTTCGTACGTGAATGTTGAATCGGATTTTTCGATAAATTAATTGCACTGGTATTATCACACATAATTGAGGGTTTCTCAAATGAAATACCATAATCTAATAAGGTTTGTTTCATCCATAAAATTTGTGCACATGCCAAACTTGCAGCGATATACTCAGCTTCTGTAGTTGATAGGGATACGGAGTTTTGCTTTTTACTGCACCAAGATACTAGGGTATGTCCCAAAAAGTGACATGTACCACTAGTACTCTTGCGATCAGTTTTGCTTCCAGCAAAATCAGCATCGCTATATGACAAAAGTTGAAAATTATCGGTGCGTGGATAAAATAAACCATATTTAGATGTGCCTTTAATATATCTTAAAATTCGTTTCACTGCTTTTAAATGAGACTCTTTAGGACTAGATTGATATCTAGCACATAAACATACACTGAACATAATATCTGGTCTACTTGCAGTAATATATAAGAGTGAACCAATCATACCTCGATAGAGTTTTTGATCAACACTCTTACCTAATAAATCTTTGTCAAGAGTAGTAGTAGTAGCCATAGGTGTGGATTTACTACTAGTACTGTCCATGTTAAAACGTTTGAGTAGTTCCTTTGCATATTTGCCTTGATTGATAAATATGTCATTTGAGGACTGTTTAATTTGAAGTCCAAGGAAATAATTGAGTTCACCCATGTGACTCATCTCAAATTCATTTTTCATGGTATTAGCAAATTCTTGACATAGATTATTATTAGTAGAACCAAAAATTATATCATCAACATATATTTGTATGATTAAGATATCATTCTTAACTCTTTTGATAAACAAAGTAGTGTCTACTTTACCTATTTCAAATCCTGTTTCTAAAAGAAAAGTTTTCAGACGATCATACCAAGCACGAGGTGCTTGTTTAAGACCGTATAAAGCCTTTTTCAATTTATAAATATGATCTGGAAATTGTTCATGTTCAAAACCTGGTGGTTGTTTAACATAAACATTTTCTTTAATAAACCCATTATGAAAAGCACTTTTAACATCCATTTGATAAAGTATAAAATTCATGAAACAAGCAAAAGATAATAAAATACGAATAGATTCTAGTCTAGCAACAGGAGCATATGTTTCATCAAAATCTATACCTTCTTCTTGATTATATCCTTGAGCAACTAATCTAGCCTTGTTCCTTACAACTTGTCCTGATTCATCTAGCTTATTTTTAAATACCCATTTGGTACCAATAATAGTCTGATCAGGAGGTCTAGGAACTAAATCCCATACATCATTCCTTATAAATTGGTTTAGTTCATCTTGCATGGCATTCATCCAATATTCATTCTCACAAGCTTCTTGTATATTTTTCGGTTCAAAATCCGACAAGAATGCTGTATGAGAGATCATATCAACATGTGAACGTGTCTGAATACCATGGGAGATGTCACCAATTATTAAGTCATGAGGATGATCTTTAACTTCAACAAATGACTTTGGTAAAGTTGAAGATATCACAATCGGATCAGTCGACTTGACTTGTTCTTTAGTCGACTGCTTTACTTCAGTCGACTGGTAGACCTTATCAGTCGACTTATCAGTCAGATTAATTTGTTCTAAGGATTTAATCACATTATCTAAAGGTGATAAATCAGTTTCATCATCTTTATTTAAGGTTGATGAAGGTAAAGATTCATCGAATGTAACATGCATTGATTCCTCAATAGTCATTGTAGACTTATTGAAAATTCTATATGCTTTACTCCTATTTGAGTATCCTAAAAAGATATCCTCATTAGATCTAGGATCATATTTGTCTAAATTATCTTTTGTGTTTAGAATAAAACACTTACAACCAAATGTCTTAAAGTAAGAGACTTTAGGAATCTTATTAAAAAATAACTCATAACAAGTCTTCTTTAGCTTAGGTCTTAGAAGAATTCTATTTAAAACATAACAAGCTGTAGCAACAGCTTCAGCCCAAAAATGCTTTGGTAGATTGCTTTCAACAAGCATAGTACGTGCGCATTCTTGCAAAGTCTTATTTTTCCTTTCAACCACTCCATTTTGTGGTGAAGCTCTAGGAAATGCAAATGAATGTGTTATACCATTCTTGTTGCAATATTCTGTAAATGTTTCATTTTCAAATTTTCCACCATGATCACTTCTAATAGTGACTATGGTTAGAGATCTTTGATTTTGAACACGTTTACAAAAATGTGCAAATTTCTCAAAAGCATCATTTTTATGTTTTAAAAAGAATGTCCAAGTGAATCTTGAAAAATCATCTACTAAAACAAACACATACCTACTTTTATTTAAAGAAGCAACTCTAGTAGGGCCAAATAAATCCATATGAATTAATTTGAGTGGCCTACTAGTAGAAATTACTTCTTTTGTTTTAAAAGTGGATTTGATTTGTTTTCCTAGTTGACATGCATCACATAACTTATCCTTTTTAAAGGATAGTTTTGGCAGTCTTTTAACTAGGTTATATTTAGATAATTTTGAGAGATTTTTCATGTTCACATGTCCAACTCTTCTATGCCATAGCCAAGATTCATTGTTAGAGGTTATTAAACAAAAGTCATTTGAAAAATCAATTGCATTCAAACACAATTCATAAATATTATTTTTACGAAAACCTTGAAAAATAACATTTTGCATATTAGAATCATAAATCAAGCATGCATCTTTTTCAAAAACTATTTTATATCCTTTATCACACAATTGACTAATGCTTAAAAGATTATGCTTTAAACCACTAACCAATAACACATTTTCTATAGTTGGGTTAGAAGTTTTACCGACCATGCCAATACCTATGACTTTGCCTTTGTTGTTATCTCCAAAGGTGACGGTTCCTCCATCTATGCTTTGAATGGTGGATAGTAGGTTGGCATGTCCTGTCATATGTTTTGAACATCCGCTGTCTAATATCCAGCGTTCTTTCTTGGGTACCTATAAAAAGTTTAAGGTAAATATGGTACCCTTTTTATTGGGTCCAAAACACATTAGTTTGCGGGAAACCAAACCCATGAAGAGTTTGATCTTCCTCCATAAGCAGGAATATAATAAGTAGAATTACACACATTTAACATATATGAGTTAATATAAGCAATTCTATCATTCTGATTTAGACTGACTGGAACCCATACTAACTTGTTCTGTCCAGTCGACTTAACAGTGTCTTTCAGTCGATTGTTGGTGTACATCAGTCGACTGGTTGATACACTAGGTCGACTTATAAGAGGTTTTGATCTCGTTGAATAAGATCCAATTTCTCTGGACAGACGACTGGTTGTATGGTTCAGTCGACTTAACCGAACGGTAGTTTTGCTTTTATCACTAGAATTAACAACCTTAGGCTTTTCAAAGAAATCATACAACTTGTGTGTAACACTAGAAATAGATGCTGATTTATTTTTACTAGTGTTTACAACAGGAGATTCTTTTACAGAAGATTTTTTAAAACCAAGTCCATATTTTTGACTAGATGTAACTTGATGATGAAGCATATCATTTAAATTCTCTTTGCCTTTGTTAAACTTAGATACGTTCTTTGAAATCTCTTCATAATTCTTTTTGAGAGTTTCAAGATCAGTATCTAAACTTGCAATGCGAGAATTTAAGGATTTTACTTCCTTATCAAGGTTAAGATTTTCTTGATTAAGTGTTTGATTCACTTTCTCAAGATTCTTAACTCTAATCTTTTCTTTCTTTAACTCTTGGAATATTTCATTAAAAGCATCAAGAAGATCTTCGGAATCATAATCATTACTTACATGTTCTTGTGCAGCCATGAAACACACATTTGCTACTTCGTTATTTTCATCCGTTTCTTCTTCGGAAGATGAATCACTATCATCCCATGTAGCTTGATAAGCCTTCTTGTTCTTGGCAAATTTGTTCTTTGAATATTTGTCCTTCTTGAAGTTGGATGATTTTCCCTTGTTCTTTGCATTTTCTAAGGGACAATCCTTCTTCATGTGACCTATTTTATTGCACCTGAAACATATAGGAGGGTTATTAGAATCTCTAACTTTAGAATTAAACTTACCCTTCTTTAGGAACTTCTTGAATTTTCGAGTGAACATTGCTATTTCTTCTTCATCTTCTTCCTCATCTTCTGAGTCTATCATGGCTTTAAAAGCCAATGATTTCTTCTTTGCTTGGTGTGATTCTGTATCCTTCTTTCGATCTTTAAGTTGGACCTCATATGCCATGAGATTGCCAACAAGATTCTCAAGAGAAAGTTGTGACAAGTCATTCGCTTCCTCTATTGCTGTGGTTTTCTTCTCCCATTCTGGAGTGAGTGCACGTAGGACTTTTCTAACCATCTCTGCTTGAGTGTAAGTCTTTCCAAGCGCCACAAGAGAGTTTGTAATGTCTGTGAATCTGGTAATCATCTCGGACACAGTTTCATTGTCCTTCATTCTGAACATCTCAAACCTGTGGACAAGAACAGAAATTTTAGACTCTTTTACTTTATTTGTTCCTTCATGTGTTACCTTGAGTGTATGCCAAATTTGATGTGCGGTTGTAGCATTGGATACACGGTTGAATTCTTCCTTTGTGAGTGCACAAAATAAGGCATTCATTGCTTTGGCATTGTTCATAGTCTGATTCTTTTGATCATCATTCCATTGTGCATATGGAATGGTAGGGGCAGTGTATTCCGTCTCTGTCATTTGCCATATCTCATAGTTGATTGATTGGAGGTAGATTCTCATTCGGCACTTCCAATAATTGTAATTCGTTCCATCAAATAGTGGTGGCCGTTGTGTAGATTGGCCTTCATGGTACTGATTTGTATTTGACGTAGTTGCCATAGCCTGTAACCCCGCTCTGATACCAAGTGTTGGATCCTGTAGGCGAGACAACAAGCACTAGAGGGGGGGTGAATAGTGTTTAATAAAAACTGCGGAAATTTTTCTCGGTGCAGTCGACTTGGTTATGAACCAGTCGACTGATATAACCAAAATAAAACAGAAACAATAACTCTGTGCAGTCGACTGATGAATAAGATAGACGACTGAAGGCACAACGAAACTACAACTACAAACGACACTGACCAGTCGACTGATAGTGCAAGGAGTCGACTGTCCAGAAACTTTTTGCAGAACTTAAATAAACAAGAATAAATGCAAAATCAAGACAATCAATCACAGAGTACACAAGATATATCCTGGTTCGGTCCTCCCGACCTACATCCATTCCCCAAGCAACCCACTTGAGATTTCCACTATTCTTGAAAAAGATTACAAGAATACCCTACGGCGTTACGACAACAACCTTGTCTAACCCGTAGTCCTTTCTCTCAACCAGAGAAAGCCGACCCACTCTACTACCAAGAGTGAAACAAAAACCGACTCTACAACCTAGAGTCAAAAACACTCTCCAACCGAGAGCAAGAGAACAAGAAATACTTTACAGTCAACCTATAGCCTTGTTGGTGTATGTGTTGATGCACGTGGCTAGAAGAACAGGTCGACTTCTATACTCAGTCCAGAGCGAATTCGTTGCTATACTGGACTGAGTGTAGAGAACCACAGAGTATGATCTTGAAAGCTTTATTTCTCAAAGATATCACTTAGAATTTTTCTCACAAAGAGTGCTCGGATTTTTAAAGAGAATTCTGTAGATCTTTTCAGTGAGATCTGAACTCTACTTAAAGAGTTTGATCTCCTGAACGTTGGGAGACAGTTACTCCAACTGTCAACCAACGGATCTAAGCTTTTGAGTTTAAAAAATTCGATTTTGAAAAACAGAAAACGGTCAAAAGCTCTCGAACAGTCGACTGGGTTGCCATATGAGTCGACTGATCAGAGTTTGAATAAATTTAAACAGTTTTGTACTATCAGTCGACTGGTAGAAGCTTAAGTCGACTGGTACTCAAAAGTTAAATTTCTTCAAACTGTTTTGACTCTTTTTGGGGGTTTTTAATAGACACACATTATGAAATTTTGAGTGTGTGTGTGTGTGTGACAAGACTTTACATCAGACTAAGACTCAACAAAAAGTAAGATACAATGTTTTTACAAGACACTACAATTTTGACATAATTGAGCTAAGGTCTTGAGTCTTGAGTCTTGTCTTGAGTGAAGTCTTGGATCTTGTCTGAGTGAAGTCTTTATCTGTATCCTTTAGAGCTTGTTCATTTGTTCAGCTAGAATAGTCTTTTGTATGTACAATCTGAAATGTTAGTTGTATAACATAGACACATGTTGCACTGTGTTGTGATCATCAAAATCAAGAATCAACAGAGGAGTTAGGAACCGATGGCGAGGGCTTTGGACTGGAGGAGTAGGGACCCTCGGAGCATTGTTGTTGGTGGGGCAGAGATTAAGGGCCTGCAAGATGGTGTCTTGGAACTGCTGGAACTCGGCTCGGGTGATGGGTGCCTCATTGTTTCTCGGAGGTTGCCGACCAGCAGGAGACTGGGGTCTTCTCCTATGGTGGCCTAGGGACTCTCTCCGCCCTCTGCGAGGAGGGGACCTTCTGTAATCTCGGCGATGAGGAGATCGCTCATTCGGGCCCGCTTTACATCCAAATGGCGGCGAAGATCCTCTTCTTTGCGCCGGTTGTCGAGAGTGTTGCGGAGGTCGTCGGATGCTCGGGGATTGTGTGATGCCATGGAATCGGTAGAGGCGTTGTGCATGGAAACATGATCATGTGGAAGAGGTTGCTTTTGAGGATTGGGACGGGAGCCCCCCGCGCCGGCATTCTGGGGGCCGGTTTGCCCGCGAGGGGGCTGAAGGTTCTGTAGAGGAAGTTGATCCTGCTGCGGGGCTTGGTTGGGTTGAGGAGAGGGTCCCGCCGGCTGGGCGGTCTGAATCGGGATCTCCTGTTGTTGAGAGGGGGTAGGTCCGCAGTTGGACCATCTGGATCTTAGCTTCCTTGGAGGCATGGCTGGAGAAGATTTGACCAACGAGAAGAGGAAGGGTTGCTATTCGTGGGTTCCCACAGACGGCGCCAATCTGTTACCGCTAAATCTGGTGTGGGGGCAAACAGATAGTATTTGTGAATTCTTGGAAAACTGAATAGCAAACCTGAAACCTGTTCCGTCGGAGTTTGACCGTTGACTCCCGCCGTTCACCTGCAAAAAGTGCGAGACACTGGGGTTGATCCCGGCGACGTACCCTCCGATGCTTAAGTCAGTAATTAGGGAGATTATGAAAGAGCGTAAATTGGCAAAAGATTGATTACCTCTAAATGGTGATGGATGGGGGGTATTTATAGTTGCCATTGGGATTAGATTAGGAATGTAATCCCTGTGATTAGATAAAGAATGTAATCCCTAATTCCCAGTGAAAGGATAGATACGAATCAGGGCCGTTGATTAGGATTAATTAGAAATCCTAATTCTATCCTGCCGGACCGGGTTTGCTGCGGGTTGGAACCCGCACCCAGTTAGAGTGGATCCATTCGTGGGTTATTGGGTCGTTAGAGAGGAGACCCAGTATCCATTTCAGACCCGTCTGTGGGTGATTACCATTTTACCCCCAGGCTTTAAGATTCGTGCTCCTGTTTGGACGGTTCCGATTTCACCCCATTTTTAGCCATATCAACTGTAGTACTCATTTCTTTCATGAATGGATTTCATTCTTGTGTTGGCTTGTCCAATATATATATATATATATATATATATATATATATATATATATATATATATATATATATATATATACATACTAGGTTTGCTCGTTGACACGTGCCTACGACACGTCTTCGGAACGGTGCACCTAGTTTGATTATATAAAATAGTTTTAGAGATCCAGCAAATTAATTGAAGTAGGAAACATATTATATGAGGAAGCAACATATCTACCTTTAAGCTCAACTATCGCCTTCTTGATCATTAGCTTGAACTTACCTGAAATGCATATAGTTTGTTAGAAACACTGCATATAGTTTTTTTTTTTAATTTCAGCATCGCTTTTAGATGCTTGTAATAGTTATGCAAGGACATGATCATATAGGTTTTAAATAGCTTACTCTAATCCCATAGCCACTATGAGCATGTCTAAATATAATGGTAACCCAAGTGCAGGTGCGAAGATATCTACAATATTAATAATCTAAACATTTGTTTGTCTGAGACTCAGTTTGCAATTGAAATATCTCTTATTATTATTTCAACCAAAATGTAATACATGAAGTTCTCAAAACTCTAATCCAAGCTAATCATTTCTTTTATCTCTATTTTGTCTCCCCATTGCAACTTTATAAAAAAAAATCAAAATGGATCAATAACAAATTTACTTTAGCTGTCTTTCTTGAGTGAAGTGTTTGCACCCTTCACTGGTAAACTCCAGTCATCCCAATTCTATATATCCTAACATACACTAAAAGTTCTTATATGTTATGTTATCCATGGTTTCTAATAACTAGTGAAGGGAATACTTCACGATAGTATATTCTCTTGTAGTAAAGAAATTAATGTTTCATATTTGCCAAATTATTTTAGGTTGCTGATCAGCTTACCTGTCCTGCTATGGTTTGAAATCCCAAATTGAGGTCACCAAATAATCTATCTCTCACTTGCGTACACCTTAAATCAAAACCAATAAAAAACTCGTCAAATAAATCACCAAATTAAAACTTTTTAAACCCAAAAATAAAACAATCATAGATCCCTTGCACACAAAATTTGAGTCAACAAAAAACTGAGTAATCCTCTGCACACAAAATTTAAAATTAGAATGAGAATTCGGTTAATGAGATGAAATTAGAGTCGCTGCATCGCATGTAGAGGTTATCGATTTGGTGGAGGAGAGTCGCCAATACGGAGTCGTTTGATATTCGCGCTTGATTTGGTGGAGAGGAGTCGCCGATATGGAATCAGTAGCGGATCAGATATCGGCGACGACCTCTTGATTCGGGTTCGACACTGGATTTGGATTTGGATTTGCTTTGAGATTCGTGCTTGAGAGGACGATGGAGGCTTCGCCAATGGAATGGAAGTAAAGGTTTAATAAAATGGTTTTAGGGATTTGGTGTTAGCGGCTTAAAAACCCTAGGGGGGAGAGAGAAATTGGAGCTATTTGGTTTCGGGAATAGAGGAAGCAAACTGATCTTAATAGGAGAGAGAGAGGGGGGGGGGGGGGGAGAGAAATAATTAAATAAATAAAGAAGTTGTTTTGGGAGGGATTTGAATTTGAGTTTTAGGGGAAAACTTTTTAGGGGGAAAATGTCTTTGGAAGCTTAGATCTGGACCATTGATTTTCTTACTATTGAAGGAGAGCCACTTGATAGCTTTTCTTTGTGTTTTATTATATATATATATATAGGGAAAGGATCGGTTGAGCACTCTTCTAGTGCTCACCGCGTGAACACTAGGCCTTCGGGCGTTCATATCGAAAATCCGAACCGTTCACATTGATCTACACATCTAAATTAGTCTAAATATGTAAAATCAAATCATTTGAAATTCATTTGCCTATTCATTGAAGTGTTACAAAATTGTATGGCTGAAAATCATTGTTTTTATAGTCACATGATGGATGGGCAAATGAATTTCAAATGATTTGATTATACATATTTAGACTAATTTAGATGTGTAGATCAATGTGAACGGTTCGGATTTTCGATAGGAACGCACGAAGACCTAGTGTTCACGCGGTGAGCACTAGAGGAGTGCTCAACCGATCCTTTCCCTATATATATATATATATATATATATATATATATATATATATAGGAAAATCTTCCATTGTGCACCACCCCTCCGTGTGCACTTGTGTGCACTCGGCCTTCCCACCTTCGTATCGACGATCCGAACTGTTCACATTGATCTACACATCTAAATTAGTCTAAATATGTAAAATCAAATTATTTGAAATTTATTTGCCCATCCATCATGTGACTATAAAAAACAGTGATTTTCAGCCATACAATTTTGTAACACCTCAATGGATGGGCAAATGAATTTCAAATGATTTGATTTTACATATTTAGACTAATTTAGATGTGTAGATCAATGTGAACGGTTTGGATCGTCGATACGAAGGCAGGAAGCCCGAGTGCACACGCCGTGTGCAGCATAGGTGGTGCACAACGGAAGACTTTCCATATAGGAAAATCTTCCATTGATGTGCATTTATACATTGAATTCAGCCCTGCAAACAAATGTACAAAGTTAATTAGTTTATACCCATTTCTTTCATTAATGGATTTCAGTTCTTGAGTTGGGTTGCACACACATCATTCACTATATAATTTTACCAGATTGATGTGCTTGTTATACATTGAACTCTGCCCTGCATAGAAATGTTAACTGTTAAGTAGCATCTTTCTGATCCATATATAGGTGGACGACGATGCATAACTGCTGTCATTACACATTAAAGGCCAAGGTATTGCATATAACATTGTAGCGTATGTATTAAAGGATATTTGTTATACTGATGACTATGTAAATGTATAGTATCTTCTGTTGGTAATTTGTAATATTTTCTCGGTTGCTTTATATCTAAAAAGGTCTACTACTATGAAGCTGAAATAGTGAACTTAGATGTCAATGCAATAACTTTCTGATTTCTTGAATTGCTGTAGCCTAGAAGGTTTAGAAACTCTCAAAACATTAGTTGATCTTAACTTCAAATTCGTGTTGATGAGAATTTGGTATCGATCTTATAACTTCTTGATTTCTGCAGTTGTGGAGGGAGGTGCATCTCTGTAGAATACACAGACAGTGTAGGGGAGATAGCAAAAAAGTATGGCTTGAAGCTGCATATTGATGGAGCACGCATATTCAATGCTTCTGTTGTAAGTATCTGAAATCACCTTGTATCTGAAGTCACCTATATGTGTATATAGTAGTTTTAGCTAGTAACTGCTCTTTGCAATATTGACTCCCAATCCTTCTTTACTATGTAAAAAATTGTGTGTTATTTGCCTTGAGAACCATCACCATACATGCATAGGTGAGCCTAAATTCTTTTCAATTGTGATTGTTGCTCAGCTTTTAAATATTTATAGCATAATTATGTGTATGGATAGAAGAAAAATGACTGGTATGTATGTAATTAGTTGTAATTGCTCATGTTTGATCATCGATGCAATATGCAATATAAGAGTGACTTCAAATTTTTTTAAAGGAGGTTTTTTACATTTTGAAGGATTTCTTGCTAATTGATTCCTTAAATTATGCACTATATCCCCTAAAATTTGTTAATTGCTATTAGTTCCCTCAATTTGTAGAATTAACTCTAATTAAGTTCCTCTATTAGTAAAATTAATGATATTTACTTTAGATTATTCCATTAGTTTTAATCTGAAGTCATGTATTCTAAATGTATCCTTTTCCTCTTTCTTTCCAAGAACAGATGGAAAACTTGTTAAATAGGGGAACCTATTTCAAACTATAACTGATGACTGGGGGACATAATAGCAAGAACACATTTTGCGGGCCCTGATAGGAATTCATCATTTTTTAGGGGAAATACACGCATTTTAAGCAAAAAATGACCCTGTCGCCAAATAATATGATTAATGCTTTCATCTTAATCCTTAATTGTAGTAACTAACCATGTCTGATCAATATGCCAGGCTTTGGGAGTTCCAGTTTACAGGCTTGTACAAGCTGCTGATTCTGTTTCGGTATGATTTATCTCGTTAGCTTCCTTTCTCTTGTAGTGACTATTTGATGTGTTAATTATGTTCAATCTACATGCAGTTAATCATTCTGAGTTCAGTTTCTTACATGATGTGTTAATTATGTTCTACATGCAGAAAAGACTGAACATTAATGAACAATAATGCACTGGAATGTACTCTTAATTTTCCCCTAATTCTTTTCTGTTTGTAATGTTCATATTAGGTATGCTTGTCAAAAGGTTTAGGTGCTCCAGTAGGTTCTGTCATCGTTGGATCAGAAGACTTTATTCGCAAGGTATAATCAGATAATGGGAGCTTCATAATCAGTCTTTCCAATATGTTTCATTAGCATTATTTTTTCTTTAGTTAAAAAGATACAAAAACTTTATTTAGGCTAGAAGGATTAGGAAAACACTAGGTGGAGGGATGAGGCAAGTTGGAGTCCTTTGTGCAGCAGCATTCGTTGGTCTCAGAGAGAACGTGAAAAAGCTTGAGGATGATCACAGGAAGGCCAAATTACTTGCAGGTTTTATCTCTTGCCTTTATTTCACTTATTTATTTTGCAGCTTCTAATTTTATTCATTTCATTATAATGAAAAACTTATTGTTGATGCTATTTATTTAGATGGTTTGAATCAATTGAAACAACTGTATGTTGATTCGAGTACAGTGGAGTCCAATATGGTTAGCTTCATCCACACATCCTAAATGATCTTTCAGATTTCTGTGGTAAAAAATTCATTCCCATATGAATGACCTGTGTAATAACTATGGTAATGGTGTTTTACTCTTCTCGTGAATAGGTATTTTTTAATATAAAAGAAAGTTCATTTATCTCACCTGAAAGACTCTGTAAGGTCTTGGAAAAGCCTGGTGTTCTTGCAATGCCAGCAAGCTCTACCAGGTACTGCCTTTTGTTTTCTTGTTTTGCTTTGATCATTTTTTTTAGTTGAAGTTTTAATTTTGTCTGGTTTATCTTTATTGGGGATATGTCCATAATATGTACATTTACTAATCAAGCATATGGTCGTTCTCACAATTACTGGTCAGCACGGGAGATTGGATGAATTTTTTAGTTGCCAAACTACGAAGTAATTGAAATGAGGAACTAAAATGTAGTTTTCCCCCTAATATGGAACTTAAAGAAAGTTGGAAGGCTAAAACCTTGTGGCTTATGTTCATCCTTAATTCCATATCCCCATTCCCTTACACCAGTTGTCAGCATATTACAAGTATCAAAACTACATCATCAGCCAAGAATAAGAATGGTGATTAATTTTTTATTCTAATTCAATCTTCATTTCAGTGTTAGGCTTGTCATCCATTATCAAATCTCAGAGAGTGATGTTCACTATGCTCTTTCATGCATAAAGGTAATATGCTTCTAAAATTAATGTTATTATTATCGGTAAGTTGCTAATGGTAATACTTACTAGTTACTATTATCTAACAATTGAAAGCTTTTGATATTCAAAAAGTAAAACTAGTTCCTTCATCTGATATTGCCTTCTTTTTCCTTTTTCTTTTTTTTTTCTTTTTTTTCTTCTTCTGATTATTGCCTTCTTATTCCAGCAAGCAGTTCATCAAATATCAGAGGAGAATGGACCAAAATGAGATCGCAAAAATCGCCAAAAGAAATTAGTCTTTTAATTTCCATCAGATGTGTATTTAATTTAGAGAGTGCCATTATATAGTTTTTATCATTATGGTAATGAGACTTGTTCTTTCATTCCTCTTTCTTAAATATTGCATCCAAAGTAGATAGGGATACATTTTAGACCATGGTTTGATATATCAGTTGATATTAAAGGTGCACCTGCCTTTTCTGAAATGTAAATTTATTTTCCGAAACTCTGATAGTATGCTGATACTTGAATCTTTTACTGCGCTTTCAAATTTTACTTTCGATCTTCTAGCTTATTGGAAAAATTGAATTCATAATACATACAGATGAATTGGAAGTTGTGTATTCTTCTCATTCATCGTTTTTACCAGTTAGTATCTTCGAAAGGTTTTACTCTAACGCAGGTGTCTATAATTTGTGATATTTCGATAAACAGATAGATCAAGTAATCAATTTTTTTTTCTAACTAGTTCAAGTATCAATTAGATACTAAAGTTTGTTTTCTTCACAATTCAAACTAACTCGATATGAAATTAAAAGTATAATTCTTTATTTATTTATTTTTCATTTTATTTTGATAATAGGGATAGAGTTCCAAAGGAACTCCAGCCGATGGTTTATAAGAAAGTAGTATCAAACATAATCTTTCACACAGAAAATAGGTGTTCAACAATGAAATAACACCTGTGAGCGGAATTCAACTAAAAAAGTAATCAGGAAAGTTTCGAGTACAAAAGAGAACATCAGATATTAGCTCAAAGCACCTACTACTAAATCTTTTCAAGAAAAATCTTCAGCTCAGGATATCACACTCCAACATATGATCTGTCAGACTAATGAAGAAAATTCAGCAGCAGAGCAAGATAAGTAGCTCCAAATATCCAGATCAGACCAAGTGATGTGGGTAAAAATCCAACTCAAACTAAGTTGTCTGATCCCCTTAGAGCATCCACAGTCGTTTGCTATATATGCCATTTTCCCATATTATAGCAAACGAGCCCTGCAATCGTTTCTCATTTTTTCATTTTTTGGCAAACGTTCTATTCTCATTCTCAAATATGAGAAACGAAATGAACTTTCTCAAATTATAAAGGACGGGGTATGATACCCCGTCTCTCCGATTTAATAATTTTTTAATCGATTCAGACGGAAGATCATATCCCGTCTCAATAATTTTCAATTTTTTTTTAAAAAAAAATTGGTCGGACGGGGATACATACCTCGGACGGGGTATGATACCCCGTCTCTCCAAATAAAAAATATATTTTTTTTAAATTTCCCTCAGACGGGGAATGATACCCCGTCCGTGAAGGAAATTTTTTTTTTGGTCACTATTTGAATTGGGAACCAATCCAAAGGCCACTGATCAATGTTCACAGTCAATTGATCACTATTTTTTTAACAGTCAATTCATCAATGTTCACTATTTTTTTTGAATTTTTTTTGAGAGACGGGGAATGATTCCCCGTCCTACACCTTTTTTGAAATTTAAAAAAGAGGGACGGGAAATCATATCCCGTCTCTAAAGAATATGAGAAAAATTTAGCAAAGCACGACTGCACGATCTTCGTCCAATTGCTATTACTGTAGCTGCCATTTTTTAGCAATTGAGAAAAACGACTGTGGATGCTCTTAGGATCCGCAAATCTCTATAAAACAGGCTTGTAGATCCTATGGGCCTTGTGCTATTTCAGCACACCAAACAGGTCCACATAAGAGGGTCAACCCGGCCCATTAGGATTAGGGTTCCTCTCTCTGCCTATAAAAATACCATGTCCCCTCCTCATTTTGCAGGTAATAAAATTTTCTCCACTCAAAGCCTAACTCCATTTCTTCCAGTGTCTGACTAGATTGTCAGAGGGATTGTCGCCAGGATCTCTCCCGGTGTTTCTAGGTGTTTTACAGGTATCTGGTGGCCGTCCAACACCACCAGACCCACCTCAGCCCCTCTCTCAGCCACGAATTTGGATTAGATCTATTGCTTCCTCTCCTAATAACAAGAACTCACATCTATTTCTCCCACTTCAAAACAACAACATCAGATTGGCGCCGTCTTTAGGAATACATGCAAATCCAGGACTAGACTCAGATCCCGTTTCGCTACTGCTCTCTTCCGTGGCACCCAAAGCCAAGAGAGCGACCATGGCACCCTCATCCTCCTAGCGAGTCGAGGGTCCGTTAGGACTGGATCTGAGCGCTTCACGCTCGGTCGCTGATGACCGTCAGAACGTCATCAATAATCGGTAGACTATGGTTGATCTCCAGCACCAGCTCAACCGACCGATGAACGAAACTGCCCCCTCCAACCAGGCTCCGACCCTCAGCATTCACCCATCTCAGGGTCAGGAGCAACGGCGCAGCCGCTCCACCGAGAGATCGTCCACACCCAAACGATCGAGGCGACGAGATCTCGGTAACGAGAGCCAAGTTCCAAGAGCTCAAGAACGAGGTCCTCCAGGCCCTCCGAGGTAGCCCCAGAGCCGAGAGTCAGAATGACAACCCTCGCCATGAGGAGGAAGACCAGGGTAGTGAGTCTCACGGCTCGACCTGGTCGGCGAGACAGGATGATGCCGTCTTCAAGCGCCTCCAAGAGATGGAGGATCGTCTTGCCTGGATCGGCGAGGGCGGAGGACAATCCAATCGGGGGTATCAGCCTACCCTGCCCTTATTCTCCGCTTGAATCCTCGAGGCCCCGATTCCAAGGAATTTCAAACCACCTCAGTTCGAGATGTGCAATAGAGAGTTTGATCTAGCTGATCACATGGACGGGTTCAAAACCCTCATGATGATCTACAATGCCTCGGATCCTCTCCTATATCGCGCATTCCCAGCCACTCTACGTGGCTCGGCATGGGAGCGGTTCTCAAAGCTTGCCGCCCACTCGATTTTCTCATTCGACTAGCTTGAGGCGAGCTTCCATGCTCACTTCGTGACCAGTCGCAAGGTCGAGATGACGAGCGCGTCCCTTCTAGACCTCAGACAGAAGGAAGGAGAGTCCCTTCGAGACTTTGTGCAGAGGTTCACCGCCGAGGCTAGGGTTGTCTCTTCTCTCGACGCCGGTGTCACGTCCGTAGTCTTCAAGCACAATGTTCACCACAGCCAGCTAAAGGCCTCCTTAGCGAAGAAGCCGCCTATTGATTTTCCCGACTTTCCTAATAGGGTCAAAAAGTACATTCGAGCCGAGGAGGCTCTGCACCCTGAAGGTATTAAAGAAACATCAGCCAAGAGGAAAAGAAAAGTAGATGATTCCGTGCCTACGAAGAAGGCTCAGAAGGATGCATTCGGACAAAGGTGACCACCTCTTGTCGCCCGCTTTGAGAAGTTAACCCCATTAACCCAGAGTGTGTCAGCTATCCTCATGGAAAATGAGGATAAGGGGACCGCAATTCCTTATACTGTATGAAAATTCTTTGTAAAATATGAAAGTTAGTAAAATTTATCTATTTTCATGTCGTTTTGGAGGAATTGGATTTCGATTCACTGATTGCGAGATACCTAGTTTTCGTACAGCAATGTTGAGAATTCCTGATTCATCAAATTATATTTTTGTGTCGCTTCTTATTTTTGATGGCTGATCTATACTTACTGGAATATTATGAAACTTGTTATTTTGAGTCTATACATATAGGGGATTACCCTAGATTTTTCGTGGAATTATTTGATATGTTTCCATGCTGTTTTCATGATGTTGTATTCGTTCCCCTGTTTTCTGGCTGAACATAAATTCTGTATTCAAATCAGTTTTGAGTTGAGATGTTGTGAACTAGTATGTGACTTATTTATATGCGTTGGATTTATGTGGATGTCTTGTTTCCAGATCCTTCGACGGATCTAGGTTTGCATTTCTGTAGAGACCAGAATCCCTGTTTCAGTACTGATTGGTCTTGCTGTCCTGATTGTGATCATACACAATTTTGCTCGTATGTATATGTGAATGTATAGCATCCATGCATGCTGAGTTGTTTCCCTGAACCTAAACCTGATTATACCATGTTAGTTTGACATTATTTGGTCCCCACTCATGCCTGTTGATGACCATAATAATAAAAGTAACTAAGCCGGGGTTTAAGGGAAGATCTAGTAGTTAGAAAATATAGAAACGTGTACGTGGAAGATGACCTGTGTCCTGCCTGCCTGTTTACCTGTACCTGATTGCATGCTTCCCTATAGGAAGGTGTTCTCAGAAGATAACCACTAGGTTATACCTGTTTTTCTGAACATGTCTACATTGCTTCTTATGTAAGAAGGTGTAGAGTAGAAGAGAACCACTAGGTTCTGCATGTTCCTGTTTCCTGTACCTAAGTACACTGCCCTATGGACTTTACTATAAAATCTTACTAAGCGAAACTGTTTGTTGTAGCAACCATGTGATAAAAGTTGGGGCGCATGAAGTGCTACCTAGATAGTAAATTAACAAGATTAGACTTGACTTAACATGATACCTGTATACCTGTTTCCTGTTACCTGATTATCCTGATTATCCTGTTACATGATTACTTGTTACCTGTTTACCTGATTACCTGATACTGGATACATATTTACCTGTTGACCATGTTTACCTGATTACCTGATTACGTGACAATTGATACATGTTTACCTGTTTACCTGTTGACTTGACACTTGACATATGTTACCCATATCTGTTAGTATACCATGTTGTTAGTTAGTTTCCTCATGTGCTTGTATCCTACATTATTTGTGACTCGCGACTTGTAATTGACGGGGACTTATTTTCTTCTTTTCTCTTTTTCCTGCAAATTTACGTAATTGCAGATCAGGAGGGTCAGTTGCCTGAATGTATTGGAGAGATGATGTTTTAAATGCTGGAGACTTGCTTTATTATTATTATTTTCATTGTTGCTTGAACTTGAATATAGTGTATTTGTTTTATTTGGATATTATTTGTATTTGGGCGATGTGACCCATGATATTTGTTTTTCTCCAAACTCTGATTTATTTGAGAATATTGTATTTGGTTTCAAGTACATTCCTGTTAGTAATTTGTTGCAAGTATTCATGAATGATTATGCCTTTTTGCTTCCGACTCTGATTATTTCTGTGATGTGTTGCAAAGATTCTTGAAACAGCTTATGGATGATGAAAATCATTCGCTGGGCTTTGGTTACATACTCGTATTCCGTATTTTTGGGAAGCAGGACGTGACAAAGGCCTAGGTTTCTTTGATACATATTCCCCAGTTATAAGAATAACTTTCATAAGAATGTCGATAGCTATTGCAGCTCTACGTAACCTGGAAATACATCAAATGGATGTTAAAATTGCATTTCTAAATGAGGACCTAGAAGAAGAAATATACATGAAACAACCTGAGGGTTAAGTAGTTCTTGGACAGGAAAATAAGGTGTGCAGGCTTGTAAAATTCCTGTATGGACTGAAACAAGCTCCAAAGCGGTGGCATGCAAAATTTGACAATGTTATGATATCAAATGGTTTCAAAATAAATGAATGTGATAAGTGTATCTACATCAAAGATACTCCAAATGGATACATTCTGGTCTGCCTGTATGTAAACGACATGCTCATTATTGGAAGCAATAACGATATAATCAAACAAACTAAGAGCATGCTTAGTGGCAAGTTTGACATAAAAGATTTCGGAGTTGCAGATGTCATACTAGGAATCAAAGTTTCCAGGACATCTGAGGGAATTACTTTGTCTCAAGCTCATTATGCTGAGAATGTACTTGAAAGATTCAAAAAATACTCCAATGGGACAGCAAAAAGTCCCGTCGATCCCAGTCTTCACTTGTTCAAAAACACAAGCGAATGCATATCACAACTGGAATATGCAAGTGTAATCGGTAGTCTGATGTACCTAACAAATTGTACAAGACCGGACTTAGCACATTCAGTAAATGTACTGAGACGATACATGAGTAATCCAGGACGAAGTCACTGGAAAGGAATAACATGAGTATTGAACTACTTGCAACATACTCAGAGTTATGCACTGCATTACACCAGATATCCAGTAGTACTAGAAGGCTATAGTAATGCCAACTGGATATCGGACTCCAAGAACTCAAAATCCACAAGTGGATATGTCTTCACACTTGGTGGTGCAGTTGTGTCATGGAAATCCTCTAAACAAACGCTATTGGCCAGATCCACGATGGAATCTGAGTTTATTGCTTTAGACAAAGCGGCAGAGGAAGCAGAATGGCTTTAAAACTTTTTAGAGGATATTCCTATATGGGAAGAACCAGTGTCTGGTTTATGTGTACACTGTGACAGCCAATCGGCTATAGTACGAGCACTGAGTTGTATGTATAATAGTAGGTCTCGTCATATCAGAAGGCGACACAAAACCATTAGACAACTGCTCTCAAATGGAGTAATCTCTATACAATATATAAAATCGGCCAACAACCTAGCGGATCCATTTACTAAAGGCCCGTCGCGAGAGCAGGTTGTGAAATCATCAAGAGGAATGAGTTTAAAGCCTATGACGAAAGAGGATACTTCATGGAAACCCTACTTAGGAATTGGAGATCCCAAGATCTAGGTTCAAAGGGACAACTAAATTTTGTTGAATCGATGGGAGCACTGAGAGATTAAAATCTCATATCCACTCTTAGGATGTTAAAACAGTGCTGCCTGCAAAGAGTTAGGATAAGCTTGGCTTTTAATGATTCCAATAGCTTTGAAATAAAAGTGGGGTATAACACGATATTCTTTATGGGTAATCACCTTGTGAGTGTGAAATGGGGCCGTTTCTAGGAGAATGAAGAGAGGCTACATTCTCCAAGTTCAGTCACGATTAACCAGAGATGTTCAAGGCCAAAATGAACACAACAAGATAACTTAGTTCTGTGAGGAGATGAAACTGTGTGATAGTTATTGTCTAGGTTCATATCAAAGCCCGGGTAGTTCAAGACATCATGATCACTACCTGGTCAAGTGAATCCGATAGCTACTTACTAAGGGTGGTTCAAAGTTGAAAAATTACTACCATTCCTGATGCAGTGATTTTCCGATTGTACTCTCAGAGTTTTTCTGTCATGTTTTTTGTTTTTATGTCGGGTCTGGATTACATAGTTTGGTCATTTCCATTCATGTGGGGGATTGTTGGAATTAATTTTGCAGTTTTCCGGGCCGGATTTCGGCAGGTTCTGGCCACCGGCGGCACCGGAAAATGAGTGGGTTGTGATCCTCTCGACGAGTACTATTCCGTTGTGTACTCACTTGCCAAAAACGAATTTTGTATGAATGAAAAATGTTGGTCCAAAGTTGGTACTTGAAATGTACTAACTTGGCAACTTGGAGAAAATGGATAGTCCCATATCGAAAATTGGGAAAGATTTTTTCTAGTATATATACTAGAAAACTGGACTAAAGGGTGTGGCCCGGGGGTTACCACTAACGTGTAGTGGAGAGATGACTTAGCCAAAATGACAAACACACACGCGCCCGGCCCCGGCTTGGCGTAATTTTTTTTTTTTGCCCAGGAAATTTTTTTTCCCCCAGTGAACTGATGAGGCTTTTCAGATTTGGTACGGGGCGAATTTTGTTTTAAGGAGAGAGATTTTAATCTCGACTCTGTACAAAGCATTTGGTTTGCTAATTATCTTACTATATTTCTGTTCTTCACAAATGCTGTTAGTGTTTTTTCATATTTATAAAATCGAGTTCTAACAAGTCCATCTCTCTATAAAAAAAAACCAAAACAACAAATAAAAGAAATGAACAACAATCAAATGAAATCAAATGCACACTGATACTGATATACACACACACTCTAGTATGCTGTAGTTTCAAGTCAATTCCTAACAAATAGAGACAACATCTAAATATAAATGTTGAAATACTGGATAATTAATATGTAAAACCCATTACGTACAGCTATTCTACATTCACTGTCTTAAAACAAAAAAGTTATCACAGCCGTTGGATTCGGTCCGCAAATTAATCGGCTAACTCTTACCCCAACTTCAAAATTGAAATACTAACAGCCTTTTATATTCCGAATAAAATCCCATATGACCGTTATAATTCCTCTCTCTCTCTTCCCTCTCTTGTTCTAGATTGATCTCTTCAATTCGCCAAACCCACCCCAATCCCTCAGAAGAATTTCAAGAGATCAATTAGATAACAAACCATGGGTGAGAGATCTGAAGAACTCTCAGTCCTTGAAGGGATCACCCAAGAAGTCTAACCCCATGGTATATATCTCTTCGTCTTTCCTCCATTCTATATATTTTTTGTTCTCTTTTGATTGTTTTTCTGTGGGTTTTTTTGTTTCTGATTCTAATGACATGATAATGTGCGGATCTAGATGTTTCTGATTGTTTTAAAATGGGTTTTTGTTTCTGATTCTAATGGTATGATAAAGCACGGATCTTGATGTTTCTTGTTTGTTTGTTTGTTGTGAATCAGAAGATGGGAAGACATGTTCCCGAGAATGGATCATGTCAAGAAATGATTTGATCTTTAGTTGAATTAATGTGTGCTCTATTTGATTTTATTGATGGGTTTTTTTTTGATTATTTCCTTTTTCTGGGTTTTAGTTGTCCTTTCAGATCAAGACGATGATTCGGCCAATTCGGAAGAGACGGATGATGAACAAGTCAACATTCAGCCATTCAGGTAATCTCTCTTTCTTTCTCTCTCTCTCTCTGTTTTTCTCAATTGAAATTTAATTTTGAGAAATGGGTTAATTTTTTCAAATTTATTTATTTATTTATTTATTGTATGCTTGGTTTTGTTTTAGGGACCAAGGACAACAGCTTACTGAAGAAATGCCAAGACCAGACTTCTGAAGCCACAGAATTTGCAGGTTGTTTGTGAGGAGTTGATCAACAAGTGCATTTAAGAGTGTGAGCCAAAATATGAGGCATTGTAGAAGACACCCAGGAGTGCTTGGAAAGAAAGCGTTTGTACAATGAGATAATTGAGTTGAAAGGTAATATAAGGGTTTTCTGTAGATATGTTGAATGGATTTACTTTTGTGGTTGAATTCCGTCAAGATTCGGAATTGTCAGTTGTTTGCTCTGATAATTTAAAGATGCAGTTAAGATTTGCTCACGTTTTTACCTGAAAGATAATGAAGGTACAAACACAAAGTTTATGTTATAGAGGGTTGCAGTTTCTTAGTTTTACCTCTGACGTTTTTTGGGTTAAGTAAGTCCGATATCTTTTTACCATCAATATATCAATTTATAGGTATCATCCCTTAATTAGCTGCATAGTTAGCTCCACATCGTTATATGCTGATGCAGCTTATAACCATGTGGAGCTAACTATATTATTCGGTTGTCTTGTGTGTATACATATCTGGCTTACATACTTAGTGTTATTTAGTGTTTTAACATTCTTATTAAGTTAACTTTACTCGTGTGTATTTTACAGCAAGATGTGTACTTATTAAATCAATCTCCGTACTCTATTTTACATTAACATTACAAGAGAGTTCTCTATTTCTTTAGTTAAGTTATTAATGTATAATTAGTACATGTTAGAACACGAATATACATCCCTCAACCCTCATTAAAAATTAGGAGTTTTAGTTTAGTCACGAGGGCAATACGGACACACAAGGACAGGGGGGATATTTTAAAGAACTACCCTAAAATGTTCAGTACCGTGTCAGATTTGTGTCTGACATGTCATGGTTACCAAATTGAAGTGGAATATACCTCGATTCAGTGTCCGTGATTCATAGCTCAGGTTCGACTCCTTCCATGAACATGTTTAAAGTGGAATATATTAAATAATATACCTTCGTTTCAGCCCACAAAATGGGATATCAACCTGCATCTGCATACAAGAATGCATCTGCATACAAGAATGTAACTCTAATTTGCTCAACCATTACTACTACTTCAATGTTTTGGTGTAGTGAGAAGACACTTCAGCTCTAGATAACAAAGCAATTCTCTCTCTTATTTTGTAGCAAATATTTGCTTTGTTTAAATAAGTAATCTGTGAAATTCGGTAGCTGTCAAATGAAGCTAATGAATCCATCAAGCTATCATAGCTTTATATGAAAAAAATAAAGATTTCATAGCTGGCGTATATTTACATTTTATTTATTTATTTGTACACTTTTAAGCAAGTTAACTTTAATCTGTATACAAAGGCCGTGTTCGCTGAGACATTACAAGTTGTGATATCCATTTTGGATAGATAATGAGGTAGAGCTGAAATGCAGAAGGCTGACCTATAAAAATAATCAATAATCAGGGCATAAAAATATTTATTACTTTGATACTTAACACTCACACAATAATAATTGAATATTTACTTCTTTGTAATTTACTTTGAATTTGTACTCTACCTTCAAGATTCTGAATTGGAAATCAATTTCAGGGTTGGTTGGAACTTAAAATTGGTTTACTGCTTTACATGCATGTGGTTGCTTATCCGGACAAGTTTTTTGAACAGACAGGGTAAGTTATACTGAATCTATACGGTTACGGCCTGTTTATTAGAACACTCATTAGTTCTCACATACAGTTGCATATTTGAAGTCGTTTTACATGTCTTCACTTATACATATATGAAAAAATTAAAAAATTAAATTTAAATATAAAATAACATTTGTTGTTATCTTTCGTGCATACATAAAAGATATGGAAAAAATATCTTGTTGAGAGGTAATGGGAGTGGAATTAAGACAAAGATTTCTTACAGGAATAACGTTGGTAATATTTTGACCAATTAATATAATTTGAAGTTACTTAATACCCGTATTTCCTTTAATCTTTATGAAGACTTTGAATTAAAATGTTCATTTGTTTAGGTGAAAGGAAAATTTATCATCTCTTTAGAATATTCTGAAACTCATACATTATGTTGGTATAGTTACATGCTAACTACTTTCTGCCAAATTCCAGTATTTTCTGGTGCAGTCTTTGCCAATTGGGAGCATCTTGTAGTAACCTGTCGTGAACTATATTCATCTATCAGTTTTGGTAATGGTCAAACTCATGACTTGAAAGGGATACTGAGAGCTTAAACGGTATGATTTCTATTTCATCATAATTCATTAGATACACATATGTTATACCAGTTTAAAGTAGCACTGTAGAATGCATGCTGTTTATCGGTCTCTGATTTGGTTATTTTTTCTTATAAAGTACGGAATATCTAAATTGCTACACATATAATTAATAACCTAACACATTAGGGTAAAAATAGAAAAACTATTTGATGACAACCCATCAATTACTCATATGTTCTCAATGACACTTTCTCTCCTCCAATAGGCTTATTAGAAATTTAATCTGGAACCTATTTATCGAATGTGTTTCTTATGACGGTGTTCAGTTTTTTCTGTTGTAACATAGACATGTACTTTGTAATTAATTATTAAAGTTAGGTTTTATTTATTTTGTCAATATTTATAAATATGTACCAAGTTTTTTCTATTTCGGCATTTTTTGCATGTCTAAAATATGTTTATGGTTAAATGTTACTAAGAAGCATATAAGTGAATCGTTTGACCTTTATTTCATGATCCGACACCTTTTTTTCCCTGGGCTAAATATGTTTCAGTGGTAATTAATAAAGACAGCAGTTTTGCTGTTAGGTACAATGGTTTTCTTTTGTCAAATCAAACTAAACGGAAACATGGTATATTTGAAAGTAGTAGTTTTTGCTCTGAAAATTGCAATGGCACGTGTTCATCTTTTGAGATTATCCCTCTGAACAATGAATATTTACAATAAGTACCTCGATGTTCTGACACTAGAATGTTTTTATTGGTCCTGAATTTTTGTTTTTGGACAAAGAAATTTACCAGATGAATGTTTGTGAAAAAAAGAGGAGAGTAGCATCTCATTAACTATGGATATAGTTGCATTTACTTAAAGCTCTCATCAATTTGACACATAAAATTGCCAGACCCAAGATACAACCAAGGAAGGTAGTGACTAGGTAGTTGATGACCTGCATCAAACCTTTATCTGTGACACTGGTGCAATGATTTTTTAGGGCAATCAGCAAAGTTGTATGTTTGAACAATTCCATACCAATTCAATGAAAAGCGGACAAGGGTGGGATTGCGGTAATGGTACTAGCTAATCCACTTCAATAACGATAGATAAAGGTGCTATGGGGTACTAGGGATAAGTCTGCATTAGAGTAGGATTGATTATGTTAAATACTTGAATGATCAAACATTTAATAAGAAAAGAGATGGAGATAGCAGACACGAATGTAAAACTATCGACACGAATGTAAAACTATCATGGAAGAAAAACCCACCTGGAAAAACCCACCTGGAGATAGCTTATGACCGGCAGACTAGAACTGACAAAGCTTTCACTATGGAAGAAAAACCCACCTGGAAAAATGAGATGTCAAATATCAGGCATTGAAAGAACTATTTAAAAGTTCCACTGGGAGGTCTTCAATTATCAGATACAAGTATACTGTGAGCATGTTTGAGGTTCACAATGAGAAGATCAGAAACCTTCTCGTAGAGAATTCTGCACAACATACAAATAAGTAGTAATATATTTTTGCTTTTTTTTTATTTTTAAATTTAGTTGAATTTAGTTAAAACTTGATGATATATTCAACATCTAATTGTTGTTGTAGGTTGGAAGTAGCAGACGGAACTGATGATGTTACCTGGCCTTGTGGAGACTCAAACCTTCAGCATAGAAGAGATGTGTGGGAGATACTCAAAATGGGGGAAAATAACATATCGGTTGGATATACCAACGCAAAAGAACTCTGTTGCCATTCTCGCTGGTAATATTGTCACAAAAGTATATCTTTTCAATACATTTTTCGTCACTTAATGAAGCCAACTTCTAAGACTGGTTCCTCTCCTAAGTACTTGATATGTGAATTAAAAAATAGATATGGTGCATAAATTTGGTCTATGACTTGTTTGTCATCTTGCATAATTGTCTTAAAAAGTGTCGTTAAGAAAATATTTTTGTTTAACAATTTTTTCTGGAGGAGCTAAAATGACTTTTAGTCAGTTATATACTAACACTGATTTTAATTCTAAAAATGCATTTAAGTTAGAAAAGTAGTCTAGGCTCTCCAAAAGCAACATTAGATCATTATATTATTTCTTCTTTCACAGCTTGGTGAGAGTGATTTTAAAGGGCGAGAATATGGTGAACGGGCATAGGAGCAAGAGCCACATGTGGCTGGAAGGGAGCAAGTGGGCAAAACTGAGGTGGAAGGTTAAAGGAATCGCAGTTCATAAACATGTCCATCTCTGCACTTGGGGATGTTATATCATACCTTGCAGATCTCTATCTTATTGTTTTATCTCTGGTAATTGAAACTATCTCTTGATTTGTTTGCCAACTCTAAGCGTACTCACATGCCACAGAGCTCTCTAGGTGTGTATTTCTTATTCTTCTTTTCACTTTCAACTATTATAGGAATTAACTTGGTTTTAGATATTAGATTTTTTAATGTTCAACTATTATAGGAATTAACTTGGTTTTAGATATTATATTTTTTAATGTTTAGGGGATACATTCTATAGGCCCATTGTTGTACCGTAACCTTTAAGTTTATTTTACACTTCAAATCCCTCATTGTCCAAAATATTTCATAAACCCCTGTTTTTTAAAAGAAACTATTTTTGACAGAAATATTATCTGTCATCATTTGCTAGGTCTCACGATGTATTTAAAATTTACTTTTTCGTAATAAAAATATGCTGTTTTTTAGTATATGTGCTGTTCTCTTTACAATTTATATTTTAAAAATAACGTGTTCACATTTTATTAGCTGTTTAGTTTTATTTTAATAAAATGGGCTTCTCAAAACAGTTTTAAACGTGAGGGAGGAGGGGTTTAATTGTATAAGCGGTAATCATAAGGTTAATAGATGAGAATATTTTTCCTTGTCTCAATCTTTTCTCTTGCTTTCATGTTTCATGGACAATCATATCCAATAGGACCAATACTGATACTGGTTTATTTGGAACAAACAATAAGACATAGTTGAAAAATGATTATACACACTTGGCCATATTTAGATGAAATTAAAAATAATACAATTCATACTATTGAAAATGATCTTTATATCGTTTGTACATAGAGGTGATACGAAATTACTAAATTTGCACATGTTAAGATATAGTTGAAAACGATTATACACACTTGGCCATATTTAGATGAAATTAAAAATAATACAATTCATACTATTGAAAATGATCTTTATATCGTTTGTACATAGAGGTGATACGAAATTACTAAATTTGCACATGTTTTTCTCGTCCATCATGTGGACGAGAAAAATCGTACATATTGCAGTCACGTGATGGATGAGCATGAAATCAAGCAATTTTGCATCACCATATATATGATATGAAGAACATTTTCATTGATCAAATTTTTTTTCCCGCCATATATGGCTGAGAGTATCGACTATCTAGCACAACCAATCTTGTTTATGACTATACAAAATAGTGAGAACATTAACTTCTTTGCTGTTTATTGAAACTTCCTATACAGTAATAACTTTGTTGGTGTTGTCGTGTTGTTGATCATGACTTTAACTAAAGAAGAAATTAATTAGTTACTATGATATTAGCCTAAAATCTATTTCGTTATGTAAAATTCATATTGTAATGAGTTGGGCATGAGATGTATCACACATACTGTGTGTAAAAGTAATATGATCATAATATTTATGATATTCATAGGTTTAAATCTATAACAATTTTTAAAATAAAAAATGAGTATATTTTAAGCAATGTTGTGTGCAAATGAATGTAAAATAGTTGCAGGTGAAGATCTTTTAACATTGATTAGGTACTAAGATATTGGAGAAAAATCAAAACTTATAAAGATGCATTTTACAGGCATACTTGTCTTTATATTTTATTTAATTTGTATCAGTAGCCGCTGAATAGAAAAAATGAAGCGAAAGAAATCTAGGTCTTTTACTTTTTGGTAAAATTCACATAATGTCATGTACATTGTTGTATATGTATAATTTTATTATTTAAAGTTAATATGTATAATTTTTTTCCCCAACGTGTATTAAAGTTTTTTGTCATTTATATGAAAATATAGGAGAATTGTTTTGTTGCAGCTATAATCCATCGTAAAGTATCTTCCTGTAAAAGTAAGGGAATTATTCAAAAACGGAATGCTAGGGGAGGTGAGTAATTAAAATATAATATTATATTTTAATAAGAAGAAAAGAATGAAGATAAAGCAATCAGGGAGGAGTTGGAATCTTTCCCCATTGGACCTCCGTGTATGAGGTGCAGGATGGCTTCGGCTTCGACGTTCGGGGTCTCCGCACGTTGTTCGGTTCGCTTGTTAGCCCCCCTGGGGGCGAAGGTGGATCGGCCCTGTCCTTCCTCACGAACTTACAGAGCTGCCCTCTTTGAATGAGGGCCTCGATCTCGTCCTTCAGGGCCGACAGTCATCCGTGTCGTGGTCGTGGTCCCTGTGGAAGCGGCACCACTTGTACCGGTTCCTTTTCTTTCCGAGGGTGTTCATCTTTGGAGGGGCGAAAGAAGGTCCTCTTTCCCAACCTCCATCAGGATGGCTGAGACACTCGCATTGAGCGGAGTGAACTTCTCAAAGCGGGGAGGAGGGCAATACTGGCCTCCGTTGTCTTTCTGGAGCTTGTTAGCTCATTCTTCTTCGGCGCCCTTCCGTTTGTTCCCGGAAGAAGATCCTTCAAAAGCAGGGTGGGAGAGAGCTTCTTCCGCTCGGATATATCTCTCACTCCTAAGCAGGAGTTCTGAGAAATCTCGAGGGAGCTTCTTAGTGAGGGATGCCTTGAGGCTGTCGTTGGCGACATTGGATTGGAAGGCGGCGGAAGCGATGGACTGGTCCAGGGAGGCGATGGATCTGGCCTTCACGGTGAAGTGCTTGACGTAGTCTCTCAGCTGCTCACCCTTCCTTTGGTGAAGCAAGAGGAGGGAGGTGCTAGTCTTTTCGGCTCGGTGGCTGCTCACGAAGTGTCAGGAAGAGAGCTTTGAGCTGATAGAAGTAGAAGATGGAGGCCGGGGCTAGACGGGAGTACCACTCCCTTGCAAGTCCCTTCAGAGTGCCGGGAAAATTTTGTAGAGGAGGGCGTCTGATGCCTGATGTATCATCATGAGAGTTTTAAAACTCTCAATATGGCCTGCGGGGTCGGACTCCCCGTTGTAGGATTCGAAGTGAGGAGGGTTGAAGTTGTTTGGGACCGGTGCCTCCATGATGATCTGAGAGAATAGGGGCATGCTAGGGCGAAAGTTCCTCGCCCATTGCTCCTCTTCTCTGTCTAGCTGGCCAAAGCATCTCTCCATCTTATGGAGATGGCAGTAAACCGAGTTTTCCCTCCGGTCATGCCTTGCTGAGGCCCAAGATACGTCCGCGTGTGGAAGGGGACTGGGAGTGCGACGACGATAGCTCGAGGCCACTTGAGGACTGGGCGTGCGGCGCCTATAGTTTTGGGCAGGTTGGGGGCTAGGCATCCGGTTCCTATGGTCCTGGGCAGGTGGAGGACTGGGTGCCCGCTGACCATGGTCGGGGGCGGCGTTAAGGGCCCTCCGGACTGCCTCCTATAATTGCTGGAACTCTGCCCTCGTGACGGGGGCCTCCTACTCTCGGTGGTCCCAAGGAGCGGGTCGGCCGACCGGAGAGCGGCTTCTCCTTTGATGGTGCCGGGGCGACTCACTCCGCCTCCTGGGAGATTTGGACTTTCTGCGATTCGGCCTTTGGGGGGACCGGGCTCTAGGGGACCGGATCGTTGGATCCCTGTGATGCTTTCGGTCTCGGCCGAATATCCCATCATGGGTTCGCGCCCTTCATCTAGGCGGGTTCGGAGATCTTCTGGGTACTGCCTGTTGATGATGATGTTCCGGAGATCCTTTGGCGTAGGTGGACTATGGGAGGCCATGGAGTCGGTGAGGGATTGTGTACCGACATATGGTCGCGATGAGGATGTTGCCCCTGTTGACTCCGGTGGGAGGGTCCCCCGGCAACCTCTTGTTGCCTTTGAGGAGCCAGCTGGGGCTGAGGTTGTTGAGCAAGAGGTCATCCAGGCTGTGGTTGCTGGACGGGTTGAAGAGGAGGATGTCCAGGCTACTGGACTTGTTGTGTGGGTTGAGGGGGAACCTCAAGTACTGGAGGAGGAGAAGGTACGGAAGTTTCTCTACGGTTGGAGACTGTGGTCTTCCCTTTCTTGGGAGACATGGCTCGAAACTAGTTGAGATGATGGGAGAGGACTAGATCGCTGCTTCTGTTTTTCACAGACGGCGCCAATCTGTTGCTACTGATTTCTAGTGTGGGATAAAACCGATAAATTTGTGAGTTCTTTGAAGGAAAACAGTAGAGCGAACCTGTTGACTCTGCCTGTATTGACTCGTTCCTTGCCGTTGCCGCGAACCTGCACAAAATTCGAAACACCGGGATGGATCTCGGCGACGAACCCTCCGACGCTCTTGTTAATAACCAGGAAGATTAAGAAAGAGCTTTAGGTAGGCAAAGATTCATTACCTCGTAACGGTAGGGGGAGAGGGGTATTTATAGTCGCCGTGGGGATCCGTTTCGAGATAAGAACAAATCTCTACTTCCCGGTGTGGATAGATAGAAGTGGTTAAACCACCTCTTAGGGATAAGGATGAATTTGACTTCCTCTTTATCCTCCTGAACTGGCTTGTAACGGATTGGGACCCGCGTCCAATAGGGCGGGATCCATTTATGGGTTCTTGGGCCCTGAAGAAGAGACCCAGTTCCCATTTCGGACCCGTCTGTAGGTAAAATTACCGTTTTACCCCTGTGAGCTTTAAGATTCGTACCCAATTTGTATGGTCCCGATTTAGTCTTATTTTTAGCCATATCAAAAACAAAACTGTAGACATCTATACCGGTGTTTATTTGAAAACGCCGGAATAGGTATCCATCCAAAATAGCCAAAAAATATTTTTAAATATTAATTTAACCTATAGTGGCGTTTCAAAAAATGCCGCGATAGGGTATTTATCTAAGTATCAAAATCGCTTGCCAATATTCAATATCAGATATACCGACGTTTTGGACATGCCAGTAGAACACATTTTTTTTAAAAATAAAAGGAAAAAGTGCTATAACGACATTTTCTATATGCCGGGATAGGTGTCAGGCATATAGCGGTGTTTCAGAGAAGAGCTGTAATAGCCCTTATACCTATAACGACGCACGCTTCAACGGCACTTCTGGTGGCGATTCCAGAAGCACTAGTATGGACTATAACGGTGCCAAAAAAACGTCGTAATAGCCAAGTAAAAGTGCCGCTAAAGCCCATGTGGTTTTTCGTGCTTTTAAATATCTTTGTGTTTTCAAAGTTAGTTATTAGTGGGAGAGGATTTACAATTTGAAAGTTTGGTGTTAGTCAAATGTGATTTTAAAATCATCGTCATTTTGATGAAATTACACATTTTGTTTCCAAAATCACACTTTATAATAAATGAGACCCAAATCCCATGGAACTTTTCATCAACTTCTTGCACTTCTTCTTGAGCATCTCTCCCTTCTTCGTCTTTCTCTTTTTTTTAAAAAAACCAAACATTGTAAATAAATAAATAAATAGATAAAATCTTCCAGAAAGCTTAGTTTTGGCCATGAGAGTCAATTTTGTTGTCCTTTTTAGGGATAGAGTTATGAAAGGTCTTCCCTTCCTCTTCTTCTCCCAAGAAAAAAGATCTAATCTTTCTCATGCTTATACAACAATTGTCTTTTCAAAAAAGATGAATGGATGTAAATCATGTAATCCAATAATAAAATCTAAAAAATGGCCCAATTAGTTTTTTTATTTTTTTTTTAGAGATTAGGCTTTTATCGACTATTGATGTTGTTGAGTTTTACATATTGCTTTTCAAGTGATTATTCTATGGTGGTCTTCAAAAATTATATTTATATCCACATAGTAATTAATCTTTATACAAATTTATAAGTTATATGAAATTTTGGAAAATGCTATTTTGAAGATATTGAACCTTTTTTCTTCTCTTTTTCTTATTCTTGTTGTTTTTCTTCTTCTTGATATCAGGTGAATATATCACACACCAATTATTCTAGAGAAAAGGGAACCTCATAATTGTAGGAGGTGATGTCCTCCTATAGAGTATTTTTATATCACTTGTTTGGGCTTCCTACCGACGATTCACATCGTTCACTTTGATATTTATGTCCTAATATGTTTGCGTATAAAATATCACGTAGTTTAGAGATTTTTTGTCCATGCTTTAAGTGGGTGCCATATGAACGATTTTTTAAATAACATACAAGATTGGACAGTGCACTGCATGGGTAAGAAGTCTCCAAACGAGTTGATTTTTATACACATACGTCTTATGACATTAGAAGCAAAAAATTAAATGGATCGTTCATATAACATCTCACCACGAGTATTAATATTCTGTAGGAGGAAGCTACAAACGAGTTGATTTTTATACACATACGTCTTATGACATTAGAAGCAAAAAATTAAATGGATCGTTCATATAAAATCTCACCACCAGTATTAATATTCTGTATGAGGAAGCTACAAATATGAGGTTCCTTTCCTCATTATTATATGCCAATTTACTTTCATTATTATTAATTTTATTATCCCGGTTGAGTCTCCTAAATTACACTAGATGTGTATTTGATAGTCACAACAAGAGACATGAATTTTGAAAACACTGTGATTTGTATTTGAAAATACAGTGGTTTTAAAATTACACCCTTTTTTTGTGAAATTCATTCCCTCTAACACCCCCTAAGAGATCTAATAATTAGTTGATTTATAAATGGGCACAGAACTGCCAGTTCTGTTGCACTTATAAAACACTCATTTGGTTGGATCTGGTTTTGTGAAATGAATCTGGAGACTGATTCAAACTCAGACATGGTTCAGATTTGATCCATTGGAATGCCTATTTTGTCATCTACCGTAGCCTGACCATAGGATTCTAAATGTTGTTAATGATGATGTATATTTCAGTTTTATTAGATATTACAGTTTAATTGCCATGCATGTTCTTGCTACCGCTGCACTTTTGGTAGTCAATTCATATACGATCTAGATATATACTTGCTCGTGATATTTCTTTTCATGTCCTAGGTTACATATTATATTTTTTGAAATAAGATGAACCATCAATCTCAGATTCACTGGTATCATATTACCTATGAGCAGTATGTTCTGAAGGTTGGTGAAGGGCCTTGGATGTGCCGCCTCCTCGCGGCCCTCTGTGGTATCTTATTTACACTCTAGATTTGAACCTTTTATTCTTCTCGTTTTGGGGGGCAAATTTCTGATTGAAATTATGGTGCAGAATATTGGGCGATGTTTTCTATGGGAGTTTATCTCACAATGTTTGATTACGGCAACTTAAGGGTTGGATTTGCAAGGCAGCTTAAAAGGGAGATAATACCTCAATAAAAACTTAAAACCTTTAGGGATTGTATATAGTGAAGTTGCCACCTGAAACTATTACAGACCACTAGTATTTGGTGTTGATTTCCTTTCTTTATTCCTGTGCAATCTGCCAACGTGTGTGCCTGCAATTCCTTTTCCCCGGTTACTATCTCTTAAATTGTAACATTTTCATTGAGTTTCTCACATATTTCTGTGTCTATTTCTAATTAGTTTGCGGAACTGCAGTAAGTAGAGTAAAGCCGGTGTCACATTATTCCTTGCTACGAGTTTTTATGTGGTCTAGTATATTACATTTACTGTGGATTAGGAAAACAATGTTTACTGTGCATGTGCAGAAACATCACATTTCATCTAATGAATTGATAAGAGGTAATGTGATATCATATTATTATAAGGTTGTAAATTGAGGTACACACTAATGAAGAAATGTGCTTATAGATGAACAATGCGATTGTTTGATCGATCAAAGCACTGTTTTAACATTCTTATTGAACTAGAAAGGTTGCCTACATCAAGGGGAATTTGACAGAGGATATATTTTTGCTTCCTATTATTTGGAGAAATTTAGTGTAGGTTTTTAAATTAATAGCTGTGTATGTTACCAGAGAGATTTTTAAAAAAAATTATGTCGTTCTTGTTTTTGAGCATTAAAGCTGGTTGTTTTTTTTGAAACTATTTGAAAAAAACGACAGTTGTCAAATTAATTACGCTCGTGGACTCAACAACTAAGCTCGTTGTTCCCAACGGCAAGTTTAGTTATTTGTTGCTCGCCGTTGGGATACGGCAAGTATAGTTCTAATTTTTTGAGAAACTCGCATTTCCCAACGGCGAGTTTAGTTCAAAAATTTGAAACAAGACTCACAAAACCCAACGGCAAGGTTTTTTATGTTACAAAATAATGTTTACAAAGTTCCTTTTACAAAGAGAAGATAGAGAGGCACGGAAAAACCGAGAAGGGAACAGAGGAGGGTAACCCGAAAGAAACGAAAAGGAAAATAAATTAATCAACTTACAGTAAGCAAATGAAAACTACAACTCAAAGAAAGCCGAGGCCTGTGTATCACACAGTGTCCTTAAAACAGATTTCGCCTCTCTCCGGTTGCTGGATTGAACGGAGGCGTCTGTCTCCCAGGATGCAACGACTTGGAGCGATCCCGTAGGCACCACGTATCACTCCCGAACTGAGTATGAGCGCCTGAACCCTATCACCAGACTTACCAAAAACACTACAGCCGAAGAACAACACAAAAGAACTCAGAGAAGGAGAGAAAGAAGACCTGTTTTCGTGTAGAGAAGAAAATAGAGGGGAGGCCTCTATTTATAGGGCCTGGGTTAAATGTAACAGCAGACAAGGCATTAACAGCCTTTGCTGTAACGGCAGACAAGGCATTAACAGCCTTCACTGTAACGGCAGACAAGGCATTAACAGCCTTTAACAGCCTTCATTGTAACGGCATACAGTGAATTGAATGCCTTCAGCGTAACGGCAGACAAAATATTAAATACAGCACTGAAACGGCAGACAGAACCGTTTCTGCATTCATTTCAGCCGTTACAAAAAGAAAACTGTAGCAAAAAGTGGCTCTGCACGGGGTGGGATCAAATCGGTCCGGCATTCGTGCGGGCGCACACAAGTCGCATGTAAACCGGTCCGTGATTTGCACCCCCCCCCTGGCGCGCGAGAGAGAGCCTCTCTTCTAGCCATCTTACAATGCTTAGAAGGAGATTACTATATATCCTCTTCTATTTTCTTTGTTATTTCCGATATGGGACTATGTTCCCTTTTAACCCATTTTTAAGAATGAAAACGTCTCACTTTGAGAGACAATTTCTCATTCACCCCTTAACCGATTTTAAAGAACCAATATATGATTTTGATCTACTCACGAAGGAGAACACAAATCAATCAAGATCTCTCAATAATTCATTGAGGATCTTAAAAAAAAAATTGCTCAAAAATCGGTTCGAAAATAGTGTATAAAACACTCATTTTCTAACAATCCCCACATGAATGAAAATTGACGACCACAGACAGGACAGACTGACACGACAGACTGACACGACGGACTGACCCGACAGACTTGGTGATAGAATTCAACGATTGATTTCTGCATAGGATAGGTAGGTGTTACCCTTTGAACCTTCCCTTATGAAAATATGTTTACTTTACTAACTAAACAGTAGACGTGATGTCTTTGAACTGTTCTGCCATTTGTGTAAACGATGACATATCTCACACAGAAATCATTCTAACGCTTTTTCAGTTCTCACTGTTATGTTCGTTTTGGCCATGAACATACGCCTGGTTCTGCAAGATTTTAACAGGAATATTGCCCTATATTATTCCCTTGGAAGCGGCCCTTCTTCCATCTTACATAGGTGATTTCTTACTTACGAGTAACCCGCATTACTCTGCTCGGATATCCGACGCATAAGAATCATTAAAAGCCTAGCTTAACCTGTTACCTTGCGGGCATCACTGTTTCATCATGGGAATGGACATGGAAAAATTCCCACAGTGATCTAACTTGGTCTTTACAATTTAGTTGTCCCTTTGAACCTAGATCTTGGGATCTCCAGTCAACTAGGTTGGGTTTCCATTGTATCGACTTATTCTTTCATGGGCTTTAGTCCCATTCCCCTCGATGATTTATCAACTAACTCTCTGTTTAACCCTTTGGTTAGCGGATCCGCAATGTTATCTTTTGACTTTACATAGTCCACAGAGATAACCCCAGTAGAGAGTAGTTGTCTAATGGTATTATGTCTTCGACGAATGTCTAGATTTACCATTATACATATTGCTCTGTGCTCTACAAATTACAGATTTGACTATCTGAATGTATGCAGATTAGAGGCACAGGCTTCGTCCACCTTGGAATATTCTCAAGGAAGTGGCGTAACCATTCAGCCTCTTCCCCACATTTATCTAATGCGATAAATTCTAATTCCATCGTGGATTTAGCAATCACTGTTTGTTTCGAGGATTTCAAAGAAACTGCTGCACCACCTAGTGTAAACACATAGCCACTAGTGGATTTTGAATTATCACTCGATATCCAGTTCGCATTCATCATTTCTTTAATGTACGATTCTTTCTCTCAGCAACACCGTTGGACTGAGGAAAATAAGGCGCTGTGGTTTCATGTATAATCCCATGCTTAGCACATGTGTCAGCAAATGGCGATTCATACTCTCCACCTCGGTCGCTTCTTAGCGCCTTAATTTTCTTATTGAGTTGATTTTCAACCTCATTTTTATAGAGAACAAATTTCTCTATAGCTTCATCTTTGCTTTTAAGCAAGTATACATAGCAATATTTTGTGCTATCATCTATGAAGGTAATAAAATATTTATTACCACCTCTTGTTTGTATCATTTTCAAATCACAAATATCAGTGTGAATTAGAACAAGTGGTTCGGTGTTTCTTTCAACACTTTTAAATGATGATCTTGTTAGTTTTGCCTCAACACAAGTTTCACATTTGTGTTTGGAATCAATTTGGAACGTTGGTATGTGATTCAAGTTAATTAGTCTTCGCAAAGTATCATAATTAACATGTCCTAGTCTACCATGCCATAAATTGGAAGACTCAAGCAAATAAGTAGAAGAGCTAGCTTTATTCATATTATTGACCATGGTCATTACATTGAGTTTGAACATTCCACCACTCATATATCCTCTACCAACATACATTCCACTTTTAGACAAAACAAATTTATTCGACTCGAACACTAAACGAAAACCGTGGTTATTAAGCAACGAACCAGATACCAGGTTCTTACGGATTTCAGGAACATATGCAACATTGTTCAGAGTCAGTTCCTTTCCAGAAGTCATCTTCAAGATCACCTTGCCTTGGCCCTTTATTTCTGAAGTAGCCGAGTTCCCCATAAACATTTTCTCCCCATTCTCTAATGGTTCGAAAGTGGAGAACATACTTCTATTGGAGCACACATGCCGAGTAGCTCCAGTGTCAATCCACCATTCCTTCGGATTTGAACCTAACATATTCACTTCTGATATCACAGCTGAGAGGTTGATATCGGAGACATCTTGAGCAATTCCTTGAACCAAGTTTGCTTCTCTGTTCCTGTTCCTCTTGGGAAGTCTGCATTCAGTGGACTTGTGACCCATTTTGTCACAATTGAAGCACTTGCCTTGAAACTTCGGCTTCTTGGAGATTCCTCCCTTAGGCCCCAACTTCGGACCCTTGTTGTTGTGCTTGTTGGAACGTTGTTTATGTTCCATTACATTTGCCTTTGCTGCATGGCTGATGAGTCCAACTTTTTCAGATCCCCTATTGTCTTCTTCAATACGAAGCCTGACAATGAGATCTTCAATGCCCATTTCTTTTCGCTTATGCTTTAGGTAATTCTTAAAGTCTTTCCAACCTTGTGGTAATTTTTCAATTATACAAGCCACTTGGAAACTTTCACTTAAGTTCATACCTTCAGCATGAATCTCATGCAAGATTAGTTGTAGTTCTTGAACTTGACTGATTACTGTTTTAGAATCTACCATTTTATAGTCTAGGAAGCAGCCCACAATGAATTTCTTGGCGCCGGCATCCTCAGTTTTATATTTATGTTCTAGTGATTCCCAAAGTTCTTTAGCTGTTCTTTTGTCAATGTAAACATTATACAAAGAGTTGGCTAATCCGTTCATTATGTAATTTCTACACAAGTAATCAGCATTTTTCCAAGCATCCACAGCGGCAATGACTTGGTTATCCTGCTCATCTTTCTTAAGATCTGGAGCATCTTCGTTCAAGAACCTTGCAAGATTCAGTGTGGTCAGATAGAACATCATCTTCTGTTGCCACCTCTTAAAGTTCTGCCCGTTGAACTTCTCAGGTTTCTCCCCATGGGAGACTGAGACAGGTACAACGGTGGGCATTGGCACTCGTGCCGCAGCAGCAATTGGTTCTTGCGTTGTATCAACAACCGGTACATAGACCGTTTCAGATACAACAGCATTGTCCAATGCAGTAGTCATCGTGAATCTGAAATTTACACAACACGAGTGTAAGTTTTCCAGATAAAAGAAATAAAAGGAAAAACCGTGCCTCAAAATCGAAAATGAAAGAAATCAAAGTCTGTTTTAAGATTGTTACAAAATAATGTTTACAAAGTTCCTTTTACAAAGAGAAGATAGAGAGGCACGGAAAAACCGAGAAGGGAACAGAGGAGGGTAACCCGAAAGAAACGAAAAGGAAAATAAATTAATCAACTTACAGTAAGCAAATGAAAACTACAACTCAAAGAAAGCCGAGGCCTGTGTATCACACAGTGTCCTTAAAACAGATTTCGCCTCTCTCCGGTTGCTGGATTGAACGGAGGCGTCTGTCTCCCAGGATGCAACGACTTGGAGCGATCCCGTAGGCACCACGTATCACTCCCGAACTGAGTATGAGCGCCTGAACCCTATCACCAGACTTACCAAAAACACTACAGCCGAAGAACAACACAAAAGAACTCAGAGAAGGAGAGAAAGAAGACCTGTTTTCGTGTAGAGAAGAAAATAGAGGGGAGGCCTCTATTTATAGGGCCTGGGTTAAATGTAACAGCAGACAAGGCATTAACAGCCTTTGCTGTAACGGCAGACAAGGCATTAACAGCCTTCACTGTAACGGCAGACAAGGCATTAACAGCCTTTAACAGCCTTCATTGTAACGGCAGACAGTGAATTGAATGCCTTCAGCGTAACGGCAGACAAAATATTAAATACAGCACTGAAACGGCAGACAGAACCGTTTCTGCATTCATTTCAGCCGTTACAAAAAGAAAACTGTAGCAAAAAGTGGCTCTGCACGGGGTGGGATCAAATCGGTCCGGCATTCGTGTGGGCGCACACAAGTCGCATGTATGTAAACCGGTCCGTGATTTGCACCCCCCCCCCCCCTGCGCGCGCGAGAGAGAGCCTCTCTTCTAGCCATCTTACAATGCTTAGAAGGAGATTACTATATATCATCTTCTATTTCCTTTGTTATTTCCGATATGGGACTATGTTCCCTTTTAACCCATTTTTAAGAATGAAAACGTCTCACTTTGAGAGACAATTTCTCATTCACCCCTTAACCGATTTTAGCGAACCAATATATGATTTTGATCTACTCACGAAGGAGAACACAAATCAATCAAGATCTCTCAATAATTCATTGAGGATCTTAAAAAAAAAATTGCTCAAAAATCGGTTCGAAAATAGTGTATAAAACACTCATTTTCTAACATTTTATACCAGACTCACTGTTGGTCATTGAATAACGACTGTGAACTTTTTGATATTTCACAGAGAGTGTCTCTGTTGGACTTTGTGAATTTTTGAAAAGAACTCCATAGAAGAGCTCGCTATTTCCAACAGCGAGGAGAAATATACTAAACTCGCCGTTCGGAATAGCGAGTCTACTGATCTTAAAATGTCACATAGAGTGAGTGACTCTTGTGGACTTTGAATTTTCGAAAAAACTTCAAAACAGAGCCCGATGTTGGGAATAACGGGTTTAAAATACCCAAACTGGTTGTTCCGAACAGCGAGTTACGCGTAAAACCCTCACTTTTGGGAACAGCGTGTCCAATAGAAATTTGAGAATGTGAAACGCAAATCGCACTAATGTTCATGTTTACCCAATCCAAAACATTCTCAACAACGTATATCTACAAACACAAATTCAAAATATCAGAATTAGATACGATACAATTTCAACTTCAACACAAATCCGTATTATATGAATTCAAAATATCAGAATGAGATGCGATACAATTTAAACTTCAACACAATTCCATATTATATAAATTCAACACATACTCAACAAGTTCAACACAACCATGTTATTTCCAACACAATCACAACAGAGCTCTCTGTGAAGTGTCAAAAAGTTTATAGTCGCCATTCCCAACAGCTAGCGAGTCTAGTACAAATTAACTCGCCGATAGGAACAACGAGTTTTATTTGAAATTTTTGAACTAACTCACCGTTGAGAACAACGAGTTTCTCAAAAAAATTAGAATCTACACTTGCCATATTTCAACAATGAGCAACAAATAACTAAACTTGCCATTGGAAACATGAGCTTAGTTGTTGAGTCCACGAACACAATTAGTTTGACAGCTGACATTTTTTTACAAATAATTTTAATAATGACAATTTTTAAAATGACATAAATTAACAAAAAATTCTACGAAAGAGACCTATCTATAGAAATTACGTAAGGGAAAAGCAATGTGAAGGTATATCAACTATATATCTACAACTACAACGACGAATGTATAAAAATTAAAACCGTTTCTTCGAATCAAAGATAGTTACCCGAAGACCAATCTCTGTAAATTACGTAGGAAAAAGCAATAGGGAGTTATCAAGTAGCTATCTACGATGATGACAAATGTATAAACCTGTTTCTTCGAATCAAAGTAGTTTCCTGAGAGACCAATCTATAGAACTTAGGAAAAAAGTAATATGTTAACTAGGAGTATATGTTTAGAATAACGAATGTATCAACCTGCCCCTTGAATGTTGAATCAGAACATATGAACTTTCTACAATACTTCAACCTTGACTTTCAGTGTCACAATCAATCACGTTTCCACATTGACTTTTTGATGGGCCCCTACTTTTCCATAGGGTTGGCTCCACTCACGTCAAAATGATTTTTTTCCAATTTGTTTAATTACATTCTTTTATAGAGCAAAGCAAAATGTCAAACTTGTGGGTGCTAAATATAGCAGGTGCCTTACATCTAAATTGTCAAAGACTGAGAAGGAAGAACAGTCCGAGAAAACCGAGGCTGTAGGCCCAGTCACCACCACAATCAGTTGTACAAATCACAAGTGTGAAAAAAGAGAGAGAGGTCTTCGCCCTTCTCGAATTTTATTTTATTTATAGATGTAGGACTAATTAATGCAGTTGAGGTTATGGAAAATTGACTCTAAACCCATTAGTTGACACCTTGATTAGTCCATGATTTTCCAGACTAATTACTAAAATACCTTCAAACTGCTAGGTATCATTGAAGATAATTAACTCTTTTTGACAAAAACAAGAATCTTGAGCTGAGCCTTGACTTTTGTAGAGACTACATTTTACAAAGAAAAACAGTTTAAGTATCATAGATTGTTCTGAATAGTGTTTCTGTGAGGATTTTTCTTTTCAAACATTCAATATCTAAGCAACGTTATAGAAATCGACCAGAGAAATGACCGATCCGGTTTCTAGGTTCCAACCTGGTTCAACTTGAGTTGAACAGGTTTAGTCATAGAAGGTTTAGTTTCTCCTCCTCCCACCCACTCGTCGAACCACCTCAGCCACCCGCTCGTCACAACGTTTATTTCATAAAGTGATGTGATATAATTTTTATCGTATCAAAAAAATTCTTTTGTTATACATAAGGTATTGGAGATTATACATGGATGATTAGAAATTGTGCTATATCTCTATAATCTCTAATTTATCTCTAATATTATAAGGAGAGGGTTAGGGTTGTCATATGTAGACATTCATCTATTTAATTTTAACCATTCATTTTGTAAGTGAGAGTTATATTAATCATTCATTTACTTAACTGTTTTTAGTTATCAGAGTACTCTCAAAGTTCAAATTTATTTAATGCATAATTAATTATAAAAGTATCACTCATATAAAATAAAAGTTTGTGTCATTAGAGATATTTGTAAAGAGTATGTAATAAAAGGATGTCTCAGGTTTGACGGTTTGAGGTCATATTACGTCTTATTATTTACTATATTAAAAAAATAGCACGTACATTGCACGTGCATATTACTGGTCACCTTTATAAAGTAAATGTTGTGTAAAAGTTTGTGTACAGATCTTTACCGTTTTAGAGGGAAAAGAGAAAGAGAAAAGGTTGACAGAGTCTGTGTCAACAAAACACAAAACGCGGCGGCCCAATAGGATCATTAGGCCCATCACCATTATTATGACTATTTTGAAGAAGTCAGGTCAAGACTCTCAACTCAGATCTCATTATTTTCTCTTTCTCCGGCTTTGACTCTCTCCTTCTCTCATCAAATCCCACCCGTTCATTGTCTCCATCTTCTGCCACGTGTCGACTGACGCACCCCCTCGCGTCACTCTGGATCCTAAGTCTTCGTTCCTCCTTTCATTACTATAAAAACCTCACAGAAAAAAAACAACAGACAAACAACTTTCTTTTGACAGAGACATCTCTCTTCTCTTCTCTAATTCTCATATTAATCTCTTCTCTTCTCATCTTAATTATCATTATTAATATATATCTTCATTGGTGAAGAGTTACGTGCAACTATTGGTTTGCTTGATATATGAGCAAATGGAGATGACAAGTGGAGGGCTCATCTTGGACACCTCCTCCTTCATGGCTTCTTCTACTCCAAACCCTAGAATCCCCGACGAGATGGATTTCTTCTCCGTATCCGACGACAAGAACAAGAAGCAATCGTGTCGTGACTCGGATCTTAAAGTGCCTAGCATTAGCCATAATGCCCACCACCACCACCACCCTACTGTTAATGTATATATAGATTGATTCTCTATTTAATTAATTACTTATTTCAGTATTTCATTTAATTTTATGTTTCATGTTTTTTGTTTTGTTATGTAGACTGGTTTGCACCTTCTTACGACGAGCGGGGGGAGCGATAGGTCGACCGGAGATGATGGGGGGTCATCTCATGACAATGGGGAGGAGGATAGAGAGGTAAGTAATTTAATTATTAAATCATAATATTTAATTTAGTGTATATATATATATATAGAGAGAGAGAGAGAGAGAGAGAGAGAGAGAGTATTGCATGCGGAATTGAGTAACTTGGTGCAATGAAAAGTTGAAATTGAATTTCACAAAATTTCTCCCATTTTGAAAAAAGTACTAATGGATGATGAATTTGATCATATATATGCACTGGATTCTCTCTATTAAAAAGTAAAGAATGGAGATCAATGCATGTTTTGATCTGTTTTTTGATATGTGACTAGCTATATATGTGTATGACTTAGCATTTCTAATTTGGTTGGTTGGTTGATATGCATGTGACAGCTATTAGAAATGCGAGCTGAGCTTCGGAAATTGAATGAAGAGAATCAGCGATTGAAGAACTTGCTGAACCAGTCGACGGCCAATTACAATGCGTTGCACATCCAATATAGTTCACTCATGCAACAAGTGAAGACTCAAAGAAACATGAATTCTTCACTACAAGGCCAAGAGGTAATAAATTAATTAATATTAGCTGTCCTAGCTAATCCATATTAATCTCAATTAATTAACTAACTAATAGGGAGATAACTGAGCATAATTTGATTATCAGGTATTGATGGATGAGACTAAGAAGCAGTCAGTTGTGGCTCGTCAGTTTATGGATCTTGGACTGGCATCGATGGCCGTTGATAACGACGTTGAGGAGGCGAATAATTCATCCATGGATGGAGGGAATCAGGAGAGGGAGAGATCCATCTCTCCTATTGAACAATTCAATAACAAGGCAAATATAATTAGGAAGGATTTAGTACCCTTTGATCGATTTAGCAGTAAATCTCAAATTGGTAATCAAGAAGAAGAAGAGAGCGCAGAGCATACAACATCACAAGGATGGATACCGAACAGAGCGCTCAAACTTTCAAACACTGCTACCAGTAATTCTCATGATCATCAAGCCCAAGAAGCTACAATGAGGAAGGCACGTGTATCAGTCCGAGCACGCTCTGAGGCACCTATGGTAAGTCCGTCAATACTTAAATTTTGTGCTCTTTTCCATCAATGTCGACCAGTTTTAACTTTTGCTTGCTTTCTTGTTAATTTAGATCACAGATGGATGCCAATGGCGAAAATATGGGCAGAAGATGGCAAAGGGAAACCCCTGTCCTCGAGCTTACTATCGGTGCACCATGGCTGCTGGTTGCCCAGTCCGCAAACAAGTAATATACTACTTCTCTATTGATGAGAATGTAGGAATATTAATTGTTCCTTAAGACGCCTCGCTCGTCTAATTAAACATACACATATTCAAATTGATTGAGTGCAATTCCAACTATTATAAATATATAATTGAAGCTGATCTGAATTCTATCGTTTGGTTGGAATTAATGCTACGTACTCCACTACTACTATGGATTTCGAAGCGTACATGTTTAATTGCAGTACAATACTCTAACCCTGCACTCGGAAATTTTCAAGTAACACATTTGCGACGACAATTATCTATGTAAACAAGTGTGCTATAGGGGTAGCAATTATGTCCAATGACGCGATAACTATATTAAACCTAGCTAGTATGAATCACCCAAATTCATCCATTAGGTTATTGATCTCTAGGGAATGAATTCGATCTAGAGATGGATTCATTCTCTTAATTGATCTGCTGCAAATCATCATTAATGATCAATACCCTAAAACAGATGTTATTTTTCTAACTAACCAATACTGTAACATCAATTTTCGGTTTTTCGTTTATTAGAAAAGGCTACCAATGAATTCAACATGAGTGATCAAACTTTTGTGATATTTTATGTAGGTCCAAAGGTGTGCGGATGACAGGACAATCTTGATAACAACCTATGAAGGGAACCACAACCACCCCCTTCCTCCGGCTGCCGTTGCGATGGCTTCTACCACCTCAGCCGCTGCCACCATGCTCCTATCTGGATCCATGTCAACTGCAGACACCATCATGAACCCCAACTTCCTCGCCAGAACAATCCTCCCTTGCTCTTCCAGCCTAGCTACCATCTCTGCATCAGCCCCTTTCCCAACCGTAACCCTAGACCTCACTCAAAACCCCAACACTAACCCTGCAAACCTTCTTCAAAGCCCAGCTGCCCAATTCCAGCTCGGTAATTTTCAGTCCAACTTTTCGACGCCACAGATTTTCGGGCAAAGCCTTAGCAGTAGTAATAGCCAATCAAAATTCTCAGGATTACAAATGTCTACAGAATCAATAGTGACAGGTGAACAGAAGCCTCCGTTAATATTATCTGACACAGTGAGTGCTGCCACCGCTGCCATCACTGCAGATCCCACGTTTACAGCAGCACTAGCGGCAGCCATCACGTCTTTTATTGGCAATAGTGGTGGCACCACTGGTGGTAGTAGTGATATTCAACGGGCAGGCAACAACAGTAGTAGCAGCATTATTAGTGATAGCAAGAAAGAGAGCATTTGATCATGTTTTTGGTTTTATTTTTTAATTTTTTGAGTTGATTAATTAATTTCTTCATGTTTAAAAAAAAGTTGTTTAATATGTGGAAAAAGAGAAATTAATTCCTAGATATAGTTTTGGTTAATTTGTTTAGTTTTATTATGATTAATAAGTTAAACAGTTTCGTACGTAAATTTTATTCAGCTGTTAAATTCAAACATATTGTGCAATTTGGAGTTGTCACTGGATGTTCCAGTCTGTAGAGGTAGGGAGAATGATGTTGAAGATGTTGGGAAATTTTCCATTGTTCTTGGCCATGAGAGAAGTTGATCATCATGCAAGGATTCAAAAATTTCTCTCAAACTGTTTAATAAGGGATCAGGTGCACAAAATGCTTATGAATGGAATATTAACAAAAATTGACAAATCATTTCACATATGTGGTCATAGTCTTCTAGAAGTATATGTCTTTTCAGAGGGTACATTCCTTTATTTCATACATTTCGATCGTAGTTCGTTAGCTACTCCTTAATGTAGAACATGGAGGAGTTACCCTGACTATTTTACTATAGACTAGAGAGTTTATATATCTCTTCTTGTTAAGATATCACAGAGATTGAAGAAAAAGTATAAATTGATATTATTGAATTGATTATAACTGAGTCCAATGTCTCATATATATAGGAGAGAAGCAAACACTGAACTAATACATATTTCGATATGGGACTAAACTAATATAATATCTAACACCCCCTCTCAAACTCACGGTGGATCTAACAATGTGAGTTTGCCCACCAAGGATCGAAATCTCTGGACAGTGAGAGATGAGATTTGGTGAAGAAGTCTGCTGCCTGCTATGAAGATGTCACAGAATGAAGTGAAATGGTCCCTACCTCAAAACACCCACAAACATAGTGGCAATCAGTCTCAATGTGCTTTGTCCACTTATTAAAAAAAAATGGTCGCTTACAATATGCAAGGCACTCCGGTTGTCACAATGAAAAAGAGTAGCTCCTGTAAGAGTGACACACATATATGATAATAGTCATCGAACATGAACAATCTCTCTAGTGGTAGTTGTCATCGTTCTGTACTCAGCTTTTGTGGAAGAACATGCAGCAACTGTCTATTTCTTGCTTCGCCATGAGATCAGTGAATCACCAAGAAATAGACAGAAATATATGGTAGATTGTCCGTTAGTAGTATCACCTATCCAATCTGAATCAGAATATGCACTAAGCTCAAGTTTAGATGTAGAAGGTATGAATAATAAGCAAGTGATAGTGCCCCGAAGATATGTTAGGGTCCGAAGAAAAGCACTGTAGTGAACTATCGAGTGCCTGATACATACTAACTAACAATACTGACTGCATGAGTAATATCGGGTCTGGTCATGTATAAATAGATAAGCTGTACAACAATCTGTCTGTATCTAGTGGGATCAGGAAGGAGCTCACCATCCGTGGGACGAAGCTTCACGTGAAGCTCTATGGGAGTATCAGTTGATCAACTATTAGAAAGATATGCAGTGGAGATAATGTATGATGTATATTTCTGCTGAGAAATGAGTATCCCTTGAGATCTGTGGGCAATCTCTAAACCCAGAAAATAGTGTAGTTTGCCACGATCCTTCATATGAAAATGTTAGTGAAGGTAACTCTGAGTGGATGTAATGCCTGCGGAGTCATCCCCAGTAATAGTTATATCATCAACATATATTAGCAGAAGTACCCTCCCCTATGGTGTTGATCGCATAAACATAGAGTGGTCCCATGAACTATGACTGAAATTGGCCTATGTGATGACACAGAGAAAACACTCAAACCAGCCTCTAGGGGCCTATTTCAAACCATATATAGCTCAGCGTTGATGACAAACATCACGAGGAGGTATGATAAGGCCAAGAGGGAGATGCATGTAAACAACCTCAGATAGGGTACCATGAAGAAAGGTATTCTTCACGCCTATCTGGTATAATGGCCATTGACGGATGATGACAACGACAAGAAGAATGCGAACTATAGACATCTATGCAACTGGAGTAAAAGTCTCATTATAATCAAAGTCATGCTCCTGAGTAAATCCTCTGGCAACTAGATGAGCCTTGTGCCGCTCAATGTAACCATCAAGTCGATATTTGACCTTAAAGATCCACTTGCAGCTAACAGGCTAGACGACCACAGACAGTGGAACAACATCCCTTGTGTAAGTCTGATCAGATGCACTGAACTCCTCTGCAATAGCTTCCCGCCACTCGTGATATTGAATTGCTTCCTGATAGGTTCTGGGCTCACGTGTGGAGCATATAACAGTGAGATATAAATGGAACTATGGTGAGTAGGAAGCTAGGGTAGAAAAACTAAATTGGTCAGAAGGACCAGTGGCATCAGAGGTATAATGAGTCGGTGGGATGCTCGAAGTGGAACATGTAAACTGACTAACCGGTGGTGGATTGGTAGGGTGCAGGGGCAGAGCCACACCCAAGTCAGGGTGAGCGGCCGCCCCCCTGAGTTTGGGCAGGCCCTTTGTATAGGTGTAGTTTTATATATATATATATATATATATATATATATTTAAATGGAATTTCATGCAGCGCTCCCCCTGAGCGTGGCTCACAAGTAAAGGCCCATACAATCGCTCCTCACACCACCCGACCCGCTCCATCTTCTTCTACTCCTCGCTTCTTCTTCGTTTAGTTCTTATGATTTTGCTCCCGCTGGATAGAAATCCTGGCTCCGCCACTGGCAGCGTGTGGGGGGTGAGGTCGGTGGGGTGGGTGCAAGCAGTGGTAGGGATGCAGGTGGAGTGAGTGCATGATGCTTTGGTGATGCAGGTGGTATGGGAGGTTCCTCTGTAAGAGGAACTATATGTGTAATGTCTGTATGAAATGAGGTTGAAGGAAATGCCTAAAGATGTGTCCAGTAAAGTAGTCGAGAGAACCGAGAAATCGAGAAAGCTGGTATCCTCATGAAAGGGCTGGTACTAAGGAGAGTCTTCCACAAAGGAGCATGCCGGGAAATACAGACATGACGCCCCAAGGGATCTAAACAACGATATTCTTTGTGCTCTAAGTTGATACCTAGGTGAACGCACTTAGCAGTCCGGGCGGTCAGCTTCGTGCGCTCAGTGGAAGAGGAAAGGACGTAACAGGTGCACCCAAAAGTACGGAGCATATTGTGGTCCAGTGGTGAGTGATGAAGAGCCTCATTGTAACGCCCCGAATACCAAAATATGGTGATTCGTAGCTCAACAGGATCTACACTTCACTTCGTATAATTTTACAAGGAAATTAAAAATTTTCTTTTATTATACAACAATGTTCATTACAAAGTTACACAGTGGAATAAAATACAATAAGAAATACAACTCTAATATCAGCAGCTTAAATATAATTGTCACGTCCCGCTTCCCAAAAATATGGAATACGAGCGCGTGACGAAGCCCATCGAATGATTTTAACATCATCCATAAGCTGTAGGATCGACTCAGCATCATAACAAGAATATAACAAGATTTATATATAACCAAGCATACATGAATAATTTATTAACCAGCAGAAAACAATTGAAACAATAATAATATTCAAATAGTTTTCAAGTTTGGAACAAAAGGAAAAACTCGGGAACATCAGCCCGTTACAAGTTCATAAGCAGAAAGAATAAATAATTCAAGAAAAATGAATATTCTAAACAAGTCTTTTCTCCACTTGAAGACTAAAACCTCTGCTCACCAATTCCAGCAGGTAGCTCGTCTCCAAAGTCTACTTAATAAGTATAAGAGGGGAAAAAAATAGAGAAAATAAGAGAAAATGCCCTTGGTGCAAGTTAGGGCCACAAATAGTAAAAATTAGTACAAGTAATATGAAACAAGATTTGGAATCAAGAATGTAACGGGGATACAATAAGTAGTGGAAATCTAAGAACTAACTAGCAAGAAGGACAACTCAAGTAAACAGGCTGGATAACAAATACTAATAGTGAAGTAAGTGACAAGTGAACATGTAAGGGTATCTAACCTCAAGTAACAGGCATCTAGTTCAAGTGTCAGGTATCAAGTCTCAAGTCTAGTGTTAAGTTGTCAAGTACAAGTATCAAGTGAACAAGTATCGAGTTCAAGAATCAAGTCTCATGTATCATGTCATCAAGTATCGAGTTTCATGTATCAAGTTCAAGTTTCATGTTTCAAGTTTCATGTATCATGTAATCAAGTATCAAGTAAGCATGTATCAAGTTCAAGTTTCATGTTCAAGTCTTGAGGTTATTACTATCTAGGTAGCACTTCATGTATCCATATTTTTACTACATGGTTGGTACAGTCAATGCAATTTCGTTTAGGCCTAGTAATGGAGTCTATAGGGCGGTGTACTCAGGTATCAAGTATCAAGCAAGTCATGCTCATGAATCAGGTAATCATATAACTAATTCATGTGTCAAGTCATAACAAGACAAGTCATGAATCATACATATACTAGTTCATGGATCAATAATATACTAGTCCATGAATCGGTTTATAATATACTAGTTCATGAATCAACTAATATACTAGTTCATGAATCAAATAATAATATACTAGTTCATGAGACATGTATCAAGTGGGAAACACGAGCCCCTTCCGAGTACACTTACCTATATTGTCCACTACTATGGTCTTTCCCTTAAACCCCGGCGTGTTACTTTTATTAATTTTTATCAAGCAAGCATGTAAGTATGCAGAACAAGTCAAGAAATCATAAACATGGACATGGGACAAGTTTGAGGTATTTATAGCATATTCGAGGGTCAACACGAATAAAAATATCACGAATAACGAAAATCTCAAATCTGGACAGCACGATGTTGTTGTACCAAAAGTGTGATTCCCGTTGCTACGAGATAGAAAATGTGAAACCGTCAAGAGATCTAGAAACTAGACTCCTTCCCGGTTCCAACGCATATAATTAAGGTACATGAAAGTTGTGGTAACATGTGTCAAATCAGCAAACTATACTATTTCTATGTTCAGCCAGGATTTGTGATTCTGAGTTTATACATGTGAAACAGGGTTGAAACATTACTAATTAATTCTGAGAAAATTTGGAGATGTTCTCTAGGGTGTCCAGCAACAGCATATAAAATTTCGAGTCAAACGCTTACTGTTAACATAGTTAAATAAATTTGCAAACTAAAGAAGCGCAGCAGTTTTGTGAATCTGCGACTACCGACACAGCTGGGGTAAAACTACGATATCTCCTAGACCATAACTCGGAATTTGAAAATTCTGGATGCTATCAACATCTAGACATCTAGAGATACATTTACTATTCAGGGCTTGGGTTTAGATTCTGATTTTAAAGGGGTAAAAATAGCAAGTGAAGTCCAGGACAGCAACGAGTGTGAATGTCTTTCTTGTATAAATTGCATGATAATTGGTTGTTAGGCATCTAGATTAATGTGTGATACAAATACGGGGTAATGGTTATCAAAACAGCAAGCAACATTTATTTTTCAACTCAAATGGGTGCAAGTTCATCACATACGAGATATAAAACACATCTATAAATCTAGGGTTCCTTAATTTCATGTGTTCATGTGTCTAGGAGATAAAATGAGTCCAAGTAGTTATAATATAACAATGAAATTGTTGTGACTCTTAAGATTATGAAATTGATGAGGATTAATATTTGATCAACAACGACGAGTCAAAGAGGAGTCACAACTTCTAACTATTTGCGGTATTTTCAAATTAACGCTTGTACTAGAACAAAAATATGTACAAGATGAATACTTGCCTTGATTGGATGAGGGTGATTAGATCCGATAATTGAGAAAAACGGGATCGAAAAACCCCGGGCGAAATCTCCCAAAAGCACGCACGAAGCATGTGCAAAGATCAACAGCAAACAGTGAATCCCCCACACCAGATCTAGCCAGAACAGCAAACGGCAACACCGGATCTGCTGTGCCAAAACACGGGACACCGGATCCAGCCAATAGGAGTTTTTCCCCACACCAGAGAGGCGAACACGGGACAGCGGAAGAGGGATCCGCTGTGGCCGAACACGAAACAGCATTTTCGACCAACCGCTGCTCGTCTTCTACCTCACGATGGCAGCGAGCGGAAGAGAGAACGGGACTGCGGCCCAGGCTGTTGCGACGACAGCGCGTGGTCGGGGTTCAACTGGGGAGCAGTCGAAGATGACGATGACGATGACGGGGTGGCGAGCGTCGAGTTGGCGGCGGCTCTGCTCGTGGGTTCGAAACAGGGGAGGAGCGATGGAAATGGGTTTGGGGTGTTGGTGGCGATGGAGGTGGAGAGGTATTGGGAGGCGAAGCGAGGTGCTGTGGTTGCGAGGCGAATTGGGTTGGGGTGATGGGCAATGGCGATGGAGCGGGAGAAAGAAGATGGAGTCGGTTCGGCGGAGGATGATGGGCGATGATCGAAGGAGTTGACGAGGAGCGAGAGTGGTTAGGTGGTGGTCGGAGGGCGATGACGAGAGAGATGCTGGGGATTGGGTTGGGCGTGGACGGAGGGAGACGGGAGCGAGAGGAAGACGATGGAAAAAGGGAGAAGAAGGGAGCGGCACGTTTGTTAGGGTAGAACAGTAACGGGGTAGGGGTTAGGGTTAGGGTTTAAATAGCTAGGGTTTTGGGTTAATGGGTTTTAGGGCATCCGGTTTGAGTGGGATCTAAAAGGAGACTTAAGTCAAAAATCCATAAAAATGGGGATAAAGAGATAAATGATATAAAATAGCTCATTTTTTCATGAAAAACGACACAAAAGAACAGGACGGACATACAAATGAATTAGATAGAGGCACCAAAAATTGAGTTGAAACAATATAACGATTTTATTCGAACGAAAACAAAATACAGGATCTCAAATTGATAAAAGAGTACAATGGGGCAAAATACAGTATAAAAATACAAACATGGGAAATAGGAGTTACAATAATCATTATCATCAACCGTCTTTACGTCCTTGCCAATCCAATCAAGCCATGTACTGAAAATCTGTGGGCACGTCCGTTGTTTACAACCGACACAATATTATAAACAGCGATCCTCTCTATGTTGTATTATAACGAAATCTCTTACTTTAACAATCACAAAGTTGAATGCATTTAAAAGTGTAAAGAGTGACTATCTTAAACATGTCAGTGTATGATATGACTTAATACCTAATGCAGATGTTATACTACAATAACACTAATGCATACTTGTTCGGATTCTATGCATCCCATACTACATAGGTCCGAGGACAAGTACCTACGTACTCCACATTAAAGGGTTTAATCCCTCGCCATGATAACTACTCAGTAATAAAATAAAGTTTAGACATTCCACGAGTACGGATTCCAGTCTCGGAGATCCACCGCCCGACTATACAGAATCTTCATCGTGCAAACATCTCGCAAGTGTCCCTCTAGCCCCGGTATACGCATATATACAAGAGTAAGACCTACTATCCGCCCGACTAATCATGATTCCGAAATCCACTGCTCGATCAATCATAATTCCGGATTTAATTAAGGCTCGCCTCCATCGCAAACAACCACAGCCCCGGAATCCACAGCCCGACTGGGTCTATAGTCCCCGAATCCACCACCCGACTATATAGAGGCCCTTCACTTATGTTCGCCCAAGTTTACTACATTTTCACTTAGTGCCTAATTCTTAAGTTCGAACATGAATAAATTATACTACTAGTGCTAGCTTACCCTCCTACCAGTCTTACACAAAAATATACCGAGAATGACAAGCCATATTGGCTACTTCTCAAATCAATTATTCAATTTCAACACTTGCCGATACCTGGGTCTCATTAAGACTCAAGAATCAACATCTTTTTATGTTCAACAACTTGGGGTACTCATATCCTTATAACACATGTTCATGTATTCATAATTCATTCAAATTCTTTCATTCATTCTTATTTATTCATTAATAAGTACATTCTCAACCTATTCATTTTCACAATATACTTTTCATATTCATCAAAACATTCTCAATACAAGTTAATTAAGATTACAACATAATCTCTTAAAATTCATCATTGAAAACTCAACTCATCATTTTCCTTTGATTTATTTTAAATCAATTCCTAACATCATTAACCATATATATATTTTTCTTGAGTTCACATCTCATCTAAGCATGAATATGATCTTTATTTTTTACAAAGTATAACTTAAAACAGCGAGAATATATTTTCAATCACTTCGTTTAAGTATCATTTTCAAAACAGTAAATTCAAAGTCAGAAACTGCATTTCATGCAATTTGTAAAAATCATAAAAAATTATATACTTCACAAAACGTTGCGTTATTTAGATCAAAATAAAGGTATAAAAGTCTACTACAATTTCTTAATTATAAGTTTCTCCAAAATATTGTATCTATAACACTGAATTCTTCGAAATATACACTAGGTTCGAAATACTGAAATACTGCTACTGTATAGTCTTGAAAAATTCATTATAAATTCAATTCTTTGTGAAAATTTGTTTTCTTAGACTTTCCAGAAAGGTTAACGAGTTTACTACAATTTTTTAGTTCTGACTTTTCTCAAATTATTTCATTTACAATACTGAATTGATCAAAAACCGAAAGATGTGCAGATTTCCCGCAACCAGCCAACTACTAACCAATTTTGAGTTTAGATTTTATTAAAATAGTAAACGAACACCAAATCTTATAAAATTTTAAAAGAATGTTCCTGACACATACAAGATGTTCCCCAAAAAGTTTTAGTTCTAGATTCCAACTATTTTATTAGATACGATTTTCTGATGTGCAAACAAAATTCAAAATAGTAACTTTTCTTGGCATGAATTAGTAACTTCATGTAAAAATCTATATTCATATCATTTAATATAATCATGATGTACTACCATGCAATCAAACAACATCAATCAACTTATTTTCATTACAATCTTTCAATTAGCATGCATTTTCATTCTAAATATCATCATTACAATTTAATCACTACTCATATGCATATCAATTTTATACACATGCATGATACTATAATTTAGAAAGTTCAAGAAGACACCCACCTCAATGAAGATTCTAATATAGAAGAAGACTCATAGAAGTTGCTCCTAGCTCCAAGAATGGGACTCCCTTCTCCTCCTAGCAAGCTCTCCTTCCTCCAAGTAAGAACTCCAACAACTTTCTCTTTCTTTTCCTCTCTTTTTTCATCTTTTGTTTCTTTTGATCTTTGGTTCAAGATTATGAAGAAAAGGGAGTGGTATTTATAGGGTTAAATGGATGAATGAAGAGACACCCATTACCCAAAAATAAATAGCCATGAACAAATTTAATCATCCACTCACCATTACTACACAAACCCCACCTCTTCTCATTCCTTCATGAATTGGCCAACCCTTGAATTTCCCACATGTGCACACTCTCTCATTCAGTTAGTTGTTATTTATTTGATTGTACATGTTGTTACATGACAAGTGTAGGATTTAAAAGTGTTTATTTTGAAGTAGAATAAATTAATGGGCTTTTCTTTTAAATAATTTTTCTAATGGGCTTTAAGATGATCTTTAGGCCTATGGGTTTCTATTAAAAATAAATAATATAAATGTGACAAACAAAATTAGAAGAAAAGGTGTGCATGACATCTTAGAAAATTTTAGAAATAAAATGCACATAAAAATTTACCTGTAATGCACATAAAAATATTAAAATTAATTTGGGAGAATGAAAACAGTCAAAATACAAAACTTTTATATGTAATAATGTTACAGATATTTCATGTAACGAAAAATATATGTAATCGACACGTGTATTGAAAACACGTGCAATGTAAGTAAAACAAAAAGGATTAAAATAAATATTTTGAGTTGGCTAAAGATAGGATTGAAATGAGTTTTCAGAAAATGAAAAATATGTAAATAATCAGAATATGAAATTTATATAAAAATACATTACGAATATTACTCGTAACGGTAAAAAATATACGTGCGTAACACACGAGGGCAAAATTGTCATTACTCAATTTTGCAGAGTGTTACACTTATAAGGTGTCATACCAGATATGGTAGACGAGGGAATGATGTTAATGAGGCTGACAGAAGTCATGACAGTTTCAGCCCATAAAGGACGAGGAACAAATGAGGAGAGTAAAAGAGCGCGAACCGTTTTAAGAATGTGATGATGCTTGTATTCAGCTACACCATTCTGCTCATGTGTGTGAGGGTATGACTATTGAAAAAGTGTGTCGTGAGACTGAAGGATAGATATTATTATAGTGGAAGTGTATTCACGAGCACCGTCTGAGCGAAAAATATTGATGTACACACCGAACTGAGTGTGAATCATGGTCGTAAAGAACTGGTAAATATTAGGAATCTCAGAACATTGGCGCTTAAGAAAAACTCATGTATATCGAGTGAAGTTATCTCTGAAGGAAACTGGTAAATATCAGGAATCTCAGAACTGTGTAGTGAGAAGTTGTGAGCCATCAGCTATGTGAAGGAATGGAAAGTGATAGGGCAGTGTAGTGCCGGTGGTGAGCAGTGTATAATTACTAGGAAGATGAAGTGATGCACCAGAATCTAAAATGCAGAAAGAATTCATATCGAGAGTAACAGAGAATGCAGGGACAGAGGGGTGAGAGTGGCAGACTGAAACAAAAGCTTGAGTTCCAACTGAGCGAGGCGATGTTGTAGATTGACCTAACTAGCAGGAGATGGAAAAACTGAAGTGACGGTGATGGTAGATGATGTAAGGGAAGATGGACTGCTATGAGGAGAGGTACTAGTGATGCTACAACGATGTTATTGTTGTTGAGATCAGGATGTTGCTACTGTTGTTGGTGTTGGAAGAAGGGGTAGGGTAGGAATAGGTGTGATGCTGAGATGAGGGAGGAGGCCAGAATTGGGATGACGGCGGCGTTGCTGCTGCTGTCGGGATGTAGCTGAGGATCGGGATGGTGCTGTCGTTGCTGGCGTTAGAAGGAGGGAGGAGGCATGAATCGGAAATATGGTGTTGTTGTCGACACCAAAATTAGGGATGAGTGAAGAAGAAGATGCAATAGATGGAAAATTGGTGGAAACAGGAAGATACTGGTGAAACTGGGGTTCCATTAGAGAAGAACTAGCACTTGTAAACTTTTTTTTTCGGACTTTTTTTAAAAGCAGAATTGGGTGTAGGGTATTAAGGTTTAGGGTATTAAGTAGTAGGTTGTATTCGAGTCGGGTTTTAGGTTTTGGGTTTCGGGTTTGGGTTTGGATGTAAAGGTTAGAAACAGAAAGAGAAAGAGTATTAGGGTTTGGATTATAGGGTTTCGGGAGCAGAGTCGACGGTTGCGCAACAGCGAGATGGGGCAGCTAGATGTATAGGTTTTGAAACAAAAAATAGGTATTTTGGTGGTCGAGATTGAGATGGTGATCGGGTTGCAGGGATCAAGGCTGCGGGATTGGGAAGACGAAGAAGAAGTTTCGGGTTTCGGGAGTGGCGCAGGGATCAAGGCAGCAAGATTGGGAGAAGGAAAAAGAAGTATCGGGTATTTTCAGGGTGGCGAGATTGTCAGGATTTGAGGGAGACGCTGACGACATAAGGTGAGAGAATCAGGAGGCAGCAAGGTGGAGGGCTTAAGGTTAGGGATTTGAAGTTGGATGGAGGGAAGTTGTTGGGATTTTAGTAAAGAGAGAGGTATTGAAGAAAAAGAAGAGAGGTCCAGGATGAACAAGGAGTTATTGGGTTTTAATAAAATAAAATAATATATTTTGCTTTCTGGCATATATATAAAGTTGAGTTTTGATTTCTTTGCTTGCTCCATGTAACCCCTGTTTCCGTAAATACGTATTTTCTATGTAATTTCTGTATTTAAAATTTATAAATTTAGTATTTGTTAAATTCGGCTTGGACTTTACATTTAAAATATTTTCTTGGACAATTATATTTATTTTCGAATAATAGAGTATTTATATTTTAGTCCAAATCTATTATGTTATTACTATTTGGATTTTTATGAATCTGCTGAACTCAAATCTTATTTTGGTATTAATATTATTATTATTTTTACTTTTATTATTATTGTCATTGCTATTATTATTATTGTTGGTGTTACTAATATGATTATTAGTTTCATTTTTACTATTGTTATCTTTAATTATCTATTGAAAATTCAATTTTGTTATTATTATTGTTATTAGCGTCATTACTTCTATTGTTATTTTTATTAGTATTATTGTTACTATTAGTTTTGATTGTTCATGATTTAATGTATATATATATATATATATATATATATATATATATATATATATATATATATATAAAACCATGTTTTATATATTCTATTTTATTAACCCTTATTCGATGCACTACCCATTAAACCCAAACCCAATTTCCAATTGGATTTTCTACCCAAATACCCAAACCCTATACTATAAATACCCTATACCCTGAAACCTAACCCTAACCTACCCTACCCTATCTACTGTTTAATTACACGGCCACCCCCCCCCCCCCCCCCCCCCATTCTTCTTCATGTGCATCTTCTCCACTTCCATAACCCTACCTCCACCTTGTATCCTCGTCATCCCCTCCCTGTCGTGACTTCACCGCGATGCCACCGCAACCCTCTATCGAGACTCCCCTGGTTGCGCCGCCCCCATGCCCGGTGTCCCTTCGTCGACGTGCCGCACGACATCCAGAGCGATGCCGCGACCCCAGATGCCACCATAACCCTGCCCTGCATCACCACCTCGACAACAGCATCTCCTGCGCCTACAGCACCCAGCCGATGATCCCCCTGCCTCCTCCCGAGCGACGCCGACAGCCAGTGCAGCTACCCTGCATTGTGCCTCCCGTCGACAGCGCACCCCTGCGCGGCTCCTCCCGTCAGCCAGCAGTAGCATCCCGCCACCTTGCCACCCCTGTTCCGATGCCCTCTCACCAGTGCTACCCCAGCGTGCCGCCCGCCGCCCGCCGCCAAAGCCAGCACAGTGCCATTACTGGTTGGTTTGGGTTTTGATCCTTTGATTGTAAGCCATCCGATCGATTGATCATCATGATCTCCATCATCTGATCTGGACTGTCCGATCTTGTTGATCTTGATCTTTAATCTAAGCCATCTGATCTGATCTGATCCTATCCGATCATCTTCATCACATCTCGATCTTGATCTCTTGATCTTGGCCGTCAGATCCGATCGTGATCGTGATCATCTCATCTAGATTTGTTGTTCGTGTGTTCGTGTTTGGTTCGTGATCCATCCGTTGATTGTTTGTTCGTGTCGGGATCCATTCACGTTATTCCTCCGTCGGATTCATCATCTACACCCCAAGGCAAGTATCTTCTTGTACATTTCGTTTTCTAGTACAAGCTTTTCTTTAAAAATACTGCAAGTAGATTGTAAATGTGACTCCTCTTTGTTTATCGTTGATGATCTCATGTTTCGCCTTATCTATCACATGATCTAAGAGTTACCGCCCTTTGTTGATACACTTGTTCACAACTAGTATAATTTTGATACATTTCATGCAAAAAGTGTCTTATTTGGTTTCTGTTCTGTCCTGGCTTGCTGTTTCGATCTCGATAACACTAGAATCTGAAGTGGAGTCATGAATATGAAATGTAGCCCCAAGTGTCTAGTTGCCAATAACATCCAGAATTTTTGAATTTCGAGTTACGGTTTAAAAGATATCGCAGTTTTACTGCTGCTGTATCGGTAATCGCAGATTCATAAAAACTGCTGCACCACTTTGGTTTACAATTATTTTAACTATGCTACCAGTAAGTAAATGACTTGAAATTTTACATTCTGATACTGGACACCCTAGAAAACATTCTCTAATTTTCTTAGAATTAATTAATGAAGTTTCAACCCTGTTTCATATGTATAAACTCAGTTTTACAAATTCTGGCTGAACACAAATGCTGTATAGTTTGCTGTTTTGACATATATTGCTGCAACTTTTATGTGTCTTAATTATATGCATTGGAACTGGGCAGGAGTCTAATTTCTAGGCCTTCTGACGGATCCACATTTGCTATCTTGTAGCAACGGGAATCGCAGTTTTGGTGCAGTAACGTCATGCTGTCCAGAATTGCAATTCTCGTAGTTCTTGATAATCTTAAATTGTGTTGACCCTCGACTATGCTTTATAATTATCTTAAACTTGTTCCATGTTCTTGATCATGTTTACTTGACCTGTTTCGCACACTTTCATGCTTGTTTGATGATAATAATAAACAGTAAGCCGGGGTTTAAGAGAAATACCATAGTAGTGGACAGTATAGGTAAGTGTGGTGGGGTAAAAATGGCTTAGGGCCCAACCAGGGCCCAATACAACTCTCACTCAGAAATGATGAAAACGGCAGTCTAGTTCGGCTTCGAGCCTCTGCAGGGTCGGCACCGAACCTCCAGTTCACCCCCACAGATCCGGACTCCTCGTATCCGAGGGGCGGCTATGGCCCTCGGCCTCCGATCCACGACAGCCCTCCTGGCCGTCCTACCATCCTGGTGCAGAAGGAAGATGACTTGGCACACCCTACGCCGCCAGATTCTCCCAGAAGCACAGAGGCCCCATGATCTGCCATGTCAGCTCCAAATACCACCCAGGGCTTTACCACGTCAGCCCTATACCACTCCTGGTACTGCCACGTCAGCCCTAAACCCCCTGGGCCTTCTGCCACGTCAGGCCCATGGGCTTTCGGGTCCAGACCCGGCCCCCAAGCGGATCCAAACCCGGTTGGAATTCTCTATAAATACTAGACCCTCACCCACCTTTTTAGGTAACCAATCTTTTGCCACTTAAATTCACCTAGTTATTGCTACTCTCTCACAGAGACTGACTAGATCGTCGGAGGGTCCACCACCGGGATAAACCCCGGTGTTTCAGGACCGTCTGCAGGTACACAAGACCTCGGATCCGAATCCTCTGATCCGAGCCGAGGCATCGACTTCACTCCGAGCCCATCGCAGGTGTCGCCAGGTCGCTCCGAGGGTCGTCTGACAAGCAGCTTTCTCCTTCAATACAAATTGAGTCCGAACTCACACCTGGTGCATCCACACGTCTCCCAGAAATAAACCGCATCAGGTTGGCGCCGTCTGTGGGAACACTGCTTCAGAGGCCGACCCTAGCACGACCATCAAGGCACCTCGACAGCCGAACTCTCATGGCCTCGAAGGGCAAGGGGGCTGCTTCCTCCGTCAACCGACGGGACTCGCCCCCACCAATTGCTAACGCCGGTCCACATACTTCAAAACACAGGGCTCCCCATCAGTGACCCCAAAGGAGCGTCGCCCGCCAAGTCCAGCCCGACCTCCGAGGAGTCATCGTCAACCGACAGGTTAGCCGCAACAGGGGAAGGGCCGCTTCCAACCCGGCCCCCAACCATCCGGGACAGCCGCCCGAGGGGCGGAGGTCAGCACTCAGCCGCATCGGAAGGCAGCTCTCAGACCGACCAAACAGGGTCGAGGGAGCCCCCGTCACTCACAAGGAGTTCCAAGACTTCCGGAGAGAAATTCTCGGGGCCCTCCGACGGGCCCCCAGGGAGGAAACCTTCCACTCCCAAACTGGGTCGGATGCCGAGGCCAGCGTGTCGCGCACGTCAACTATCCAGCCAGAAGACGACGGCGTGCTCCTAAGGCGCCTCCAAGAAATGGAGGACCGCCTCGATCACATAGGAGACGGCGACCGACGAATGGCTCAGGGGTACAGACCCATCCGTCCTCCCTTCTCCGCCCCCATCCTTCAAGCGGAAATACCCAGGAATTTCCGACCACCTCAATTCGAGACCTACGACGGCGAGGGAGATCCCGCTGATCACATGGAGGGTTTCAAAACCCTCATGATGATTCACAGCGCCTCGAATCCCCTGCTATGCCGAGCCTTTCCCGCCACACTTCGAGGTCCGGCTCGTGAATGGTACTCGAAACTTACCCCCGGCTCCATTTACTCCTTCGACCAACTAGAATGCAATTTTCTTGCTCACTTCGTCACCAGTCGGAAGGCGGAAAGGACCAGTGCCTCTTTACTTGGGCTTAGACAGATAGAGGGAGAGTCCCTCAGAGTGTTCGTCCGGAGGTTTACCACGGAAGCAAGGGCGGTCTCCTCCCTTGATCCAGGCGTCGCCTCTGCGGCCTTTCGGCACAACGTCCGTCATGGACAGCTGAAAGCTTCACTGGCGAAGAGACCCCCCATCGACTTTCCCGACCTCCTCAACAGGGTCGAGAAATACATTAGGGCAGAAGAGGCCCTTAGCCCCGAAGATGCCAGGGAGGCCCACTCGAAGGGAAAACGGAAGGCCGAAGAAGTCGAGCCATCAAAGAAAGCTCCGAGGGACGCGGGGGCCGTAAAAAAGATCCCGCTGATCCCTCGCTTCGAGAGGTACACTCCCTTGACGCATAACGTATCCGCCATCCTCTTAGAAATCGAAGACAAAGGCATTGTTCGACTACCTCCCCGACCTAACAATGGCAAGAACCGAGATCAGCGCTTCTACTGCCGCTTCCACAGAGACCATGGGCACGACACCGATCAATGCCGGGCCCTGAAAGACGAGATTGAGGAACTCATCTCCAGGGGGTACCTCCGAGAATTCACCCGAGAAGTCCCACGGGATCGACGAAATACTAGGAACCGGAGGAACTCGCCCCCGAACCCTACTCCGAACCGCATCTAGGGTCGGGATCCCGAGTCCGAGGGAGCCGCGAATACGCCATTTATCTTACACTGTGTCCACGGAGGGCCAATGGGAGGGGAATCGAATACTTCCCGAAAAGCCTTCATCCGAGAGGTGAATGCTGTCCAAGGCAACCCCTCTCCCAAGCTACAACCAATGCCAGTCTCATTCTCAGGGGAGGACCTCGAAGGCGTTCGCCTGCCCCACGGCGATGCCCTCGTCATTAGCCTCCACATGGCTAATTGTGAAGTTCGCCGAATCCTCGTCACAACGGCAGCTCGGTGAACATTCTTTTCCTCGAAGCCTTCGAGAATCTGAAGTTACCTAGAGGCAAGCTCAAGCCGGCCGGATACACCTTGCATGGGTTCTCCGGCGTCCCTGTCGTGATAGAAGGGATTGTCACCCTCGACGTTACCGCAGGATCGGCTCCCGTCAAGAGGACCGAGTCTATGGACTTCATGGTGGTCAACGTCAAGGCGGCTTACAACGCCATACTCGGCCGACCCGGGTTATGCTCCCTCCAAGCAGTGCCTTCGGCCTACCATCTGAAGCTCAAATTTCCCACCCCACAAGGAGTCGGCGTCGTCCGAGGCAGCCAAGAAGCAGCGCGATCATGCTACATGACCACCATCGGGGGAGGAGTGTTCCCCCTCGACGCCGTCGAATTCAAGCCAGAGAAGGACAGCCCTACCCCCGGACTTGCCGTCGAGCCGGAGGGATTCCCCTTTGACACCGAGCACCTAGCGAATTCCCGCGAGGGACGAGCATAAGTTCTAACTTAGCTATAAGTGAACCTTTTGTAAAGCTTTCGTTTGTAAAGGGCCGTTTTAGCGGCCCCCCTATCTTATACTAAGGAAATCCCTTTGTATCATACTCCAAACGCCTCGGCAGATCCAACCTAATACCAAACTAGGGGATCGACACCCATGACTTCACCACATCCCCTTTATCATTTCGTATACTATCAACCGGAGCAAAAAGTGAAATGAATTCCTTATTCATGTTCCTTTATTGGGTTACGAGGAAACAAACAAAGACCGTTACAGAAATACTCCCCTCATCTCAAACAACAGGAAGCCGCCCTCTCAAGACCCTTCTGATCCGACGAACGGCGGGATCACTCCGGTCGAACAACTGGGAACTCTCTCCTTGTCATAGTGGTCCTTCGGTTTAGCCACGGTCGACACACCGACCACGGAACTCTGGGCGTCGGTGGGCCGCATACGTTCCGTTAGCGACACCACAGAGGATAACCCCCCCCGCTCGCTGACCACCCGAGGAAGGTCTCGAGACGCCCAGCATCGACCGGTAGCGGTGTATCTCCACCTCCTTCCCCACTAACACATCGCGAAGGAGCTTCTCAGAGGAGGGCCTCTGCGCCGAGGAACTCGACATAGAATATTCGAGTCCGACACCCACGAGTTCCTGATCCACCATCACCCTCCTCAGACGGCTTGCCTCCTCACCAAGGGCTTCAGACATGTTCCTGTAATAGCTGAAGGCCGCATCGGCGGTACGGGCCCTCTCACGATACCGAGCCAAAGTGGCCTCCAATTCCTCCACCTTGCTCCGGAGCCACGCCACGTCGGAACGACGGGGGTCCACCTTGGGAAGGGAAGCCACAACCTACAAGGAGAACCAACTCAACGCACATAAGCAAGGAGGTTCGGAGGTATCCGAGGTCAAAACACTTGGCCAGTCAAAAATACTTTTTTATAAATTGTGCTGCTTCTTACAAAAAAGGCGGTGGCCAGTCCGCGGAAGGCAAATACAATCGAAGGGGGGAGAAAAGAAAGATAAAACTATACAACTTGATTTCCCACCTCGGCATCGATCGGGTTCACAGGAGGGTCGACGGCCGGGTTGCCAACATGACCTTCTTCGGCAGGAGTCTTCGGTGTCCCCTCGATCTCCATTTCATACTCAAAGTTGGACAGGTCGACGGTCGGGTAGAAGTGCCTCACGTGACTGAGGGCCCTCGCGTAGCACTCATCCTGGGCCTTGATCACCATCCGCTGACCCGCATCCGTCAGCTCGTCCCTCTCCTTGGCAAATGCTGCCGTCAGCTCCTCCTTCTCCTTGGCGAACTTCTTCTTCAAGGAGACCACCCTCTTCCCCCACTCGGCGTCCTTGGCCTCAAGCTCCAGCTTCATCTGCTGCTCCCTCTTATGCGAACCCTCGAGCTCAATCCGCATCTCCTTCATCTCCCGCTCGCTCTTGTCCACCCGAGCCCGCTCTTATGACAGGGACGCTTCGTAAAGGTTCTTTACGTTAGCTCCCTGCATACAAGCCTGCGACCGACAAGCACAGATAAGAAGAAAACTCCTGAAGCAAGACTAACAGAAAGGAGGAGGTCGACAAGCTTACCAGCACGGTGGCCTGCGCCAGGCGCGTAAATGCCACCTCTACGGGCTCGCTCTCCATCATTTGGCGATCGCGAGGCGTCGCCAGCTTCTCCACCACCTCTACGGCCTGGGCTTCCTCGGCCAGACAGTCGCCCATCCGAACCGACCAGTCCGGCGCCCACCGTTGCCGCAACATCTCCACCACCGGGTCCTCCTCCTCAACCTCTACCAAGGGACCTTTCCCCTTGTCGAGATCGGATGCCCTCACTGGGCCCTTACCCCTCGAAGGGGCAGCCCCCTTGCTCGTCTCCGAGCGAGTCCTCTTAGCCCTCGGCTCGAGTGGGGCCTCCGAGATAACAAGAGACGTCTCCCTCGGCCTCTTCGCCGCCTCCCCCTTCTTCTTCTCGGCGTTCTCCTTCTTCATGGCGAGCCTCCTTGCTTTGATCGACGCCTCATCCATATCTACAGAGAAAACCATTAAGAGCAATGAGCAAGAAAGTACGAAAAGACCGAGAGAAAAGAAACAACTACATACGTAGAACGGCTGGGCTCAGTCCAACGCTCGCCAGGCGGACCTCCGTCACCTTCGTCCAATCAATACTAGGGGACAAACGGAGGCGCTCGACAAACCCCCACTCCTCGGCCGTCAGATCCCCCGGCCTCGGCGCAGGATAGCTCGGCTTGGAATAGTTCCATCGAGTCGGAATGTCCCAGGGCTCTTCACTCCGGATCACCAGATATTTTTTCTTCCAATCCTTGATGGAGTCCGGGTGGCTGTGAACAACCTTCCTCTTACTCCGGGGGGAGATATAGTAAACACCCTCAGCCGCCGAACTAATCATCAGCATCGCTCGGAACACGTTCAACCGCAGGGGTACCTTTTGTTCCTCGCACATCAGTACAAAACAGATTATCTGCTTCCAAGAGTTCGGCCCATACTGCATCGGTGCCAAGGAGGCCCAGTTCAGCACTTCCCGAACGAACGGGTGGACTGGCAGCCTCAGTCCAGAAATAAAGGCGTCCACTGGGAAGACGCAATACCAGGCAGATAGGGGATTGGTTGGGCGCAGAGTAGAGCTCGGCAGCATCAATTCGTAGCAAGGGCCTATGTGGTACGCCAGCTGCAAAACCTCCAAGTCCCCGCCATCCAAGACGGTCAGAATCGCGTCCATCAACACCCTCTTTCGACTCGGCGAAGAGGCCTGCAAGCCAAAGAGCTCCTTGTCGGATAGGTCGTCAGGATACTGACGGAAAGGCTTCGGCTGCACCGGCGAACCTGTCCACAAGTTGCGGTAAACAGACCCCTGGCTCGAACCACCAGTCCTCGACCCTGCCTTCCTCGGAGCCTTCTTCCTCTTCTTGGTTCGCTCCGGCGAGGGAGTGAATAAGGGCCCCAGACCAGTCGGCATGGAACTCGGACCCGCACCCTGAACTGTGGGTCTCCTTACGGTGCCACCCTCGCCTCCCTCCTCCTCGGAAGTCAGCTCCAAAACACGGACGCCGTCCGAACCATCATTCGCTTCCTCCGACTCGCTGCTCTCCACCACGAAGGGACGTCGGGAGCGCAACGACCTCGCACCATGTACCTCCTCCTCACCTACTGGTTCCTCCCACGAAACCGTATCGGAATACTCATCAACGTGTACTGACTCCTCCTCGAGTACGGGCTCCTCCCATGACGTCGATTCGGAGATAGGCTTCACTTCCTCCCTAGACGACGACGCTGACGAGCAAGGCTGAGCCCTATCCATCTATGCCTAAACTAAACAGACTTACCAACTCACCTGGGGTTACTTCGGAAGGGCGAGCCTAGTACAGCAAGCTGCAAAGACGAACGCTGAAGTGTTGGGAAATTTTTGAAAAAGAAAGCAGCAAGAAAGGAGTGGACTGATGGAGGAGAGGGGGGAATATTTATAGGAGGTAAAAGCGACTCCTCGATTTCCGCGAGTACTGTTCACCTATTTGACATGCAACTGCCGCCTGGGAATTCGCGCCACGTCCTTAAAACGTGCGCTGCTGACGTCATCCAATGCCAGGCTGGCAGCCAGATGAGGGGGGATCAGTTCGGAGGGAGTATTCGGTGGAGGGAACATTTTACTTAAGATTTAAGGCGCTGTCCTTAGACAGACGCCCCGGGCTCCGAGGCTCGGTCGGTTCCCCTTTCACCCGTAAGCAGCTCGGGGCTTACAGCCTCGACGGCCGAAAACCCGAACTGTTCAAGGGTGAGACAAAAACCGCCATCACCTGGAGCCCTATTGAAATGCAGAGTAGTCAAGCTCCAATCGGAGAACGACCCATCTATCCGAGGCTCAAAGCTTTAAGACGCCGCCCTCGGCGAGCACCCCGGTCGAAAGCAGATCAACACTCAGAGATCGGGAGAAGTGCACCATTCCGAGCCAGTTGATGCAACTGCAAAGGTTCGACCTGCTCCGGCAGCAGAACCTTCACAGTTGCAAACAACTGGCCCGGAACGCCCTTCATCTCTTCCGGAAGAACAGAACCTTCATAGTTGCAAACAGCTCACCCCTCGAAGTTCGGTCGTTATCCCTCTCGCCCTGATCCCCCCCTGGATCTGGCTACCGTATCAGGGCCGTCAGATCCAAGAGAAGATCCGGGCGGCAGAGAAACCACCTCTCCGACACAACCGGGGGTAAAAATTGGCAAGAGACAGGCGTCCGCCGGAGCAGACACCTTTGAGGGCCAATAGACCACCCTTGCCGTGATCTAACCAACTACGGAGGAGGGGTACTTATAGCCTCCCCCATAGGCCAGCCTTTATGACATGGGGAAAACCAAACGACGGAAGACCATGCGCCATGTATTTATTAGGCGGCGCCATTAAGGCCCCTGGGAAATTGGGACATCACACAGATCCCGGGGCGCCTCCAATGCCCCGTGAAGACAGCGGGCTACCCTGCTCAACATTCCCAAGGCACAACGGTTCGCCCACAACCTTGCCGACCAGTAACCCCTCGCCAGCTCGAGGCCAAGTCTAGCACCAGGATAGTCTTCTCAGGAAGGCTCCACGGCTCGCCATCGCCCTTGCCGACCCATAATCCCTCGCCAAGCTCGAGGTCAGGTCTGGCACCAGGGTAGTCTTCTCAGGAAGGCTCAACGGCTCGCCATCCCCCTTGTTGGCCCATAAGTCCCTCGCCAACTCGAGGTCGGGTCCAGCACCAGGGTAGTCTTCTCAGGAAGGCTCCACGGCTCGCCATCGCCCTTGCCGACTCGTAATCCCTCGCCAAGCTCGAGGTTAGGTCTAGCACCAGGGTAGTCTTCTCAGGAAGGCTCAACGGCTCGCCATCACCCTTGTTAGCCCGTAAATCCCTTGCCAGCTCGAGGTCGGGTTTAACACCAGGGTAAGTCTTCTCAGGAAGGCTCCACGACTCGCCATCGCCCTTGTTAACTCGTAATCCCTCGACGGGTCGAGGTCAAGTCTAACACCAGGGTAGTCTTCTCCGGAAGGCTCAACGATTCGCCATCACCCTTGCCGACCCATAGATTCTCGCCGGCTCGATGATCGCTCTAGACAATCAGGACGCCCCCCTCAGGAAGGCCCAGGGGTTCGCCCTCCCATTTTCACATCCGTAAAAACTCCTCCACGGCTAGCTCCCGCACCCCCGCAGGAGTGGGGGGCTTGTGTGGTGGGGTAAAAATGGCTTAGGGCCCAACCAGGGCCCAATACAACTCTCACTCAGAAATGATGAAAACGGCGGTCTAGTTCGGCTTCGAGCCTCTGCAGGGTCGGCACCGAACCTCCAGTTCACCCCCACAGATCCGGACTCCTCGTATCCGAGGGGCGGCTATGGCCCTCGGCCTCCGATCCACGACAGCCCTCCTGGCCGTCCTACCATCCTGGTGCAGAAGGAAGATGACTTGGCACACCCTACGCCACCAGATTCCCCCAGAAGCACAGAGGCCCCATGATCTGCCATGTCAGCTCCAAATACCACCCAGGGCTTTACCACGTCAGCCCTATACCACTCCTGGTATGCCACGTCAGCCCTAAACCCCCTGGGCCTTCTGCCACGTCAGGCCCATGGGCTTTCGGGTCTAGACCCGGCCCCCAAGCGGATCCAAACCCGGTTGGAATTCTCTATAAATACTAGACCCTCACCCACCTTTTCAGGTAACCAATCTTTTGCCACTTAAATTCACCTAGTTATTGCTACTCTCTCACAGAGACTGACTAGATCGTCGGAGGGTCCGCCACCGGGATAAACCCCGGTGTTTCAGGACCGTCTGCAGGTACACAAGACCTCGGATCCGAATCCTCTGATCCGAGCCGAGGCATCGACTTCACTCCGAGCCCATCGCAGGTGCCGCCAGGTCGCTCCGAGGGTCGTCTGACAAGCAGCTTTCTCCTTCAATACAAATTGAGTCCGAACTCACACCTGGTGCATCCACACGTCTCCCAGAAATAAACCGCATCAGTAAGTGTACTCGGAAGGGCAACCCGTGTTTCCCACTTGATAAATGCTTCATGAACTAGTTATATTGTTATCCGATTCATGAACTAGTATATTATTTGATTCATGAACTAGTATATTATTATTCGATTCATGAACTAGTATATTATTTGATTCATGAACTAGTATATTATTATTCAATTCTTAAACTAGTATATTATTTGATTCATGAACTAGTATACATTTGATTCATGACTTGTCTTGTTATGACTTGCCACATTAACTAGTTATATGATTACTCGATTCATGAGCATGGCTTACTTGATACTTGATACCTGAGTACACCGCCGTATAGACTCCACCACTAGGCCTAAACGTAACTGATTTTATGTAGCAACCATGTAGTAAAAATATGGATGCATGAAGTGCTACCTAGATAGAATTAAACATTAGACTTAAGATTAACTTGTTACTTGTACACACTTGATACCCTACTTGATGCTTGTTACTTGAGACTTGTTACTTGAGACTTGTTACTTGTAACTTGATACTTGTGATTTGATACTTGTTACTTGACACTTATACGTGATACTTGTTACTTGATACTTGATACCATTACATGTTCACTTGCCACTTGTTCTACTACTAGTATTTGTTATCCAATCTTGTCACTTGAGTTGTCTTTCTTGCTAGCTAGTTTCTTGAATCCCTCTACTTGTTGCATCCCTATTATATTATGTTATACATTCTTGATTCCAAATCTTGTTCCATATTTCTTGTATTTGTTTTCATACTCTTGCTTGCACTACTTGCAGCTCTAACTTGCACTAAGGGCATTTGTCTTGTTTTCTCTATTTTTTTTATTTTTATATATGTATATACAGACTTTGAAGACGAGTTACCTGCTGGAATTGGTGAGCAAACATTCTAGGCTTCACTTAGGAAGACTTGCTTTAAATAATTTGTTTTTGAGTTATTTATTTCTTTTGCTACTTGAATCTTGTAATGGGCTTATAGTCCCGAGTTTTATCTTTGGATCCAGATTGAAAACTATTTGGGATATTATTATTTTGTTCAATTGTTTTTTGTTGATTAATAAATTATTCATGCATGCGTGGTTATGTACATTTGTTATATTCTTGTTATGATGCTGAGTCGATCCAACATCTCATGAATGATGAAAATCATTCGCTGGGTTTTGTCACACGCTCGTATTCCGTGTTTTTGGAAAGCGGGCTGTAACATGGTTTTTAGTGGTATCAGAGTTAGGTTTGGCTAATGTGTTAGTTTGACTAATACATTAGACATGCTTGACTCAGTCAGAATTAACTCAACATTAAACAGGTCATGCAATCACATGAAAAATTTGATAATCAACTTGATCTGGACACTAATCTTATCTCATTCATTTTGATCTCTTCATATTCAATTCTTTGATTCCTTGTTTCCTTCCATCTCTTACAGTCGTCCTAATTTGTTGATTCCATTTTGGGTACAAATTTATTCTTTCGGTACTCATGTTCTTTTGATTCCTGTGCAAGCAATCTCTTATTTCTGCTTGCCTCGTTAATCCCTTCTTATTTCAGCTCGTGTGCCATTCATTACTTTTCGTGCCTTGCATTCATCTTCATTTGTTGATTCATATTGTGTATCATACTAGTTGTTTCTTTCCTATCTTGTTCTCCTTAAATTCTGGTGCTATCCATTCTTTTCTTCCTGCTGGATTCTCCGATCGGCATCGATGGATCTTCAACGACATGTTAGAGGCTTGTTTAATTCCTACGTCACTGTATATTTTTATGATATATTTATTGTGTAAATTTGCTACACTGCATAGTTATTTTTTTCATTCACATTTGCATTGTGCTTATGCATGTATTTCATTCCTTTTTCTCCCTACTTTTATAAATCATTTTTACTACTACTATTTTGTACTATTGTGTTTGATATTTATAATCTATACATCTATTTTGATATTCCATTGTGTTTCAACTCCATTTCTTACTTTTCTACTATTTTCATATCACGAATTTCAAAACATAACATCATACTTAAATTAAATGTCTCATATCCCTGTGCATATGGAAGGTTACATCTTCCATTTCACCATTTCGGTGCAACCTAATGTCAAGATGGCAAATATGCAACTCGGTGTCAATGAAGGCAAATTGCAACTGGTTGTCGGGGAGGCAAAATGTGCAACCGAATATCCAGACGGCAACCTGCAACCTGATGTCGTGAAGGAAAACATGCAACTTGATGTTAAGGAGGCATGATTTTCTACCTATTTGCTAATTGATATTTCAAGACTTTTTACTTATATAATGAAACTAATGGTAAAGAAATATTTTCTTTTTGACATTTGCTTATACAATTACAATTTATTTTTCCTTACAATTTGAACTGGTATAGTTGATTTTACTCTATTTTTTGTTTACAAATTTTTTTATATTTATGTTAAGATTGAGTACATCAACTATGGTCTAAGTTTTTGTTTTTTTGTGAATTACTATTTATTGACACCGTTTTTCAATTCTTCAACATTTTAGATTTCTCACTTACTTTTGTTTCCACGTCCTAATTAATGATTTGACGCTTACTTTTGTAATATTTAATGAACTCCTTTTAAGTCTTCTTGCATATATATATATTGGTCTATTTTACTCGTTACCCTTTAATGTGTTTTCCAAGTAATGATTATAATGTCAACATTCACAAATTATTATATGTCTTTTACATTCATTGTTATTGATATTTTCTTTACTTTGCTAAATTTGCTCGTATTTCTATGTGTTTTGACTGGTTATTTTCCCAAAACTATTTTTTTATATCACCTTTAAAGTTTGTGTTCCTTTGTTGTCTGTATGTATTATCATTATTATTGGTATTGTTAACATTTTAATTTTATTATTATTACTATTACCAGTATGATTATAATGATTTTTATTACTGCTATTATTATTGCTATTATTATTTTTAATTTTATTGTTATTATTATTTTATTATTGTTATTACTATTCTATTATTATTGATATTATTGTTTTTATTATTAATATTTGTTGTTATTATTATTTTTGTTAAAGCCCATTAGTTTTGATCTATAGCATATCTTTTAATTATTTAAATTGAAGCCAAACTTTATATTCATTTTGCATTATTTATTTATATCTATCTTGATCCTGGTATCTCAGTCTTGTCTTCCTGCTCGGTTCGTCGATTGGTGTCATGTGGCCTACAACGACATGTATGTTGCTTGGGACATCACCATTGGAGTAGCGCAGCAGAAGCGTGGTGGACCCATAACCCACAGGTCCCAGGATCCCCTTGTTGCTTCTAGTTCTTTGTATTGTTTGCTTTCCCCTATTCCTTGCATTCGTCCCCATCTGTTGACTCATTGCTTGGTTCAACTCTTCCTTGTCCATCATTTCTTCAATTCTAGCTCTATCTATTTCTTCATCCCCTTACTTTGTTATCTTGCACTGTTCTTTTCTTTTGATACTATTTATTCTCTTTCATGCACTCACTTCGACATCATTCTTACCCATGTTCCTTCTTATTCTGGTGTTGCCACATTTCATTTCCCTCCCTCAAATTCTTTGTTTTGTTACCCTTCCATAAGTTTGCTTTTGCCTTATCCCATGTACCGCCTAAGAAAATTTCGAGAACGAAATTTTGTTGTAAGGTGGGTAGGATTTGTAACCACTGTTTCTGTAAATGCGTATTTTCTATTTATTTTCTATATTTAAAATTTATAAATTTAGTATTTGTTAAATTCAGCTTGGACTTTACATTTAAAATATATTTCTTGGACAATTATATTTATTTTCGAATAATGGAGTATTTCAACCTTATTTTCCGTTTTCAAATGATCGACTATTTATATTTTAGTCCAAATCTATTATGTTATTACTATTTGGATTTTTATGAATCTGCTGAACTCAAATCTTATTTTGGTATTCATATTATTATTATTTTTACTTTTATTATTATTATTGTTGGTGTTACTAATATGATTATTAGTTTCATTTGTACTATTGTTATCTTAGATTATCTATTGAAAATCAAATTTTGTTATTATTATTGTTATTAGCATCATTACTTCTATTGTTATTTTTATTAGTATTATTGTTACTATTAGTTTTGATTGTTCATTTAATGTATATATATATAAGCATGTTTTATATATTCTATTTTATTAACCCCTATTGGATCCACTACCCATTAAACCCAAACCCAATTTCCTATTGGATTTCCTACCCAAATACCCAAACCATATACTATAAATACCTTATACCTTAAAACCTAACCCTACGCTACCCTACCCTATTTACTGTTTAATTACCCGGCCGCCAACCCCCCCTTCTTCTTCCTATGCATCTTCTCCACTTCCATAACCCTACCTCCACTTCATATCCTCTTCATCCCCACCCCGTCGCGGCTTCACCGCGACGCCACCGCAACCCTCTATCGAGAATCCCCTGGTTGCACTGCCCCCATGCCCGGTGTCCCTTCGTCGACGTGCCGCACGACAGCTAGAGTGACGCCGCGACCCCAGACACCACCGCAACCTTGCCCTGCATCACCACCTCGACAACAGCATCTCCTGTGCCTACAGCACCCAGCTGTCAATCCCCTTGCCTCCTCCAGAGCGACGCCGACAGCCAGCGCAGCTACCCTGCGCTGTGCCTCCCATCAACAGTACACACCTGCGCTGCTCCTTCTGTCAGCTAGCAGAAGCATCCCGCCACCTTGCCACCTCTGTTCCGATGCCCCCTCGCCGGTGCTGCCCCTGCGAGCCGCCCGCCGCCCGCCGCCAAAGCCAGCATAGTGCCATTACTGGTTGGTTTGGGTTTTGATCCTTTGATTGTGAGCCATCCGATCGATTGATCATCATGATCTCCATCATCTGATATGGACCGTCCGATCTTGTTGATCTTGATCTTCGATCTCAGCCATATGATCTGATCTGATCTGATACGATCATCTTCATCACATCTCGATCTTGATCTCTTGATCTTGGCCATCTGATCCGATCGTGATCGTGATCATCTCATCCAGATTTGTTGTTCGTGTGTTCGTGTTTGGTTCGTGATCCATCCGTTGATTTTTTGTTCGTGTCGGGATCCATTCCCGTTATTCCTCCGTCGGATTCATCGTCTACACCCCAAGGCAAGTATCTTCTTGTACATTTCGTTTTCTAGTACAAGCTTTTCTTTAAAAATACTGCAAGTAGATTGTAAATGTGACTCCTCTTTGTTTATCGTTGATGATCTCATGTTTCGCCTTATCTATCACATGATCTAAGAGTCACCACCCTTTTTTGATACACTTGTTCACAACTAGTATAATTTTGATACATTTCATGCAAAAAGTGTCTTATTTGGTTTCTGTTCTGTCCTGGCTTGCTGTTTCAATCTCGATAACACTAGAATCTGAAGTTGAGTCAAGAATATGAAATGTAGCCCCAAGTGTCTAGTTGCCAATAACATCCAGAATTTTCGAATGAGTTACGGTTTGAGAGATATCGCAATTTTACTGCTGCTGTATCGGTAATCGCAGATTCATAAAAACTACTGCACCACTTTGGTTTACAATTATTTTAAATATTCTACCAGTAAATGACTTGAAATTTTACATGCTGATACTGGACACCCTAGAGAACATTCCCTATTTTTCTTAGAATTAATTAATGAAGTTTCAATCCTGTTTCACATGTATAAACTCAATTTTATAAATTCTGGCTGAACACAAATGCTGTATAGTTTGCTGTTTTGATATCAATTGCTGCAAATTTTATGTGTCTTAATTATATGCATTAGAACCGGGTAGGAGTCTAGTTTCTAGGCCTTCTGATGGATCCACATTTGCTATCTTATAGCAACGGAAATCGCAATTTTGGTGCAGTAACGTCATGCTGTCCAGAATTGCAATTCTCGTAGTTCTTGATAATCTTAAACTGTGTTGATCCTCGACTATGCTTTATAATTATCTTAAACTTGCTCCATGTTCTTGATCATGTTTACTTGACCTGTTTCGCACACTTTCATGCTTGTTTAATGATAATAATAAACAGTAAGCCGGGGTTTAAGGAAAAGACCATAGTAGTGGACAGTATAGGTAAGTGTACTCAGAAGGGCAACCCGTGTTTCCCACTTGATACATGCTTCATGAACTAGTTATATTGTTATCCGATTCATGAACTAGTATATTATTTGATTCATGAACTAGTATATTATTATTCGATTCATGAACTAGTATAATATTTGATTCATGAACTAGTATATTATTATTCGATTCATGAACTAGTATATTATTTGATTCAGCAACTAGTATACATTTGATTCATGACTTGTCTTGTTATGACTTGACACATGAACTAGTTATATGATTACTCGATTCATGAGCATGGCTTGCTTAATACTTGATACCTGAGTACACCGCCCTATAGACTCCACCACTAGACCTAAACGTAACTGATTGTATGTAGCAACCATGTAGTAAAAATATAGATGCATGAAGTGCTACCTAGATAGAATTAAACATTAGACTTAAGATTAACTTGTTACTTGTACACACTTGATATCCTACTTGAGACTTGTTACTTGAGACTTGTTACTTGTAACTTGATACTTGTGATTTGATACTTGTTTCTTGACACTTGTACGTGATACTTGTTATTTGATGCTTGATACCATTACATGTTCACTTACCACTTGTTCTACTACTAGTATTTGTTACCCAATCTTGTCACTTGAGTTGTCTTTCTTGCTAGCTAGTTTCTTGAATCCCTCTACTTGTTGCATTCCTATTATATTATGTTATACATTCTTGATTCCAAATCTTGTTCCATATTTCTTGCACTTGTTTTCATACTCTTGCTTGTACTACTAGCGGCCCTAACTTACCCTAAGGGCGTTTGTCTTGTTTTCTCTGTTTTTTTTCTTTTTATATATGTATATACAGATTTTGGAGACGAGTTGCCTGTTGGAATTGGTGAGCAAACGTTTTAGACTTCGCTTGGGAACACTTGCTTTAAATAATTTGTTTTTGAGTTATTTATTTCTTTTGATACTTGAATCTTGTAACGGGCATATAGTCCCGAGTTTTATCTTTGGATCCAGATTGAAAACTATTTGGGATATTATTATTTTGTTAAATTATTCATGCATGCGTGGTTGTGTATATTTGTTATATTCTTATTATGATGCTGAGTCGATCCTACAGCTCATGAATGATGAAAATCATTCGCTGGGCTTTGTCATGCGCTCGTATTCCGTGTTTTTGGGAAGCGGGGCGTGACACTCCTTTAAAAAAAGGTATCTACTATTCTTTTTTTTTACTGGTAAAAGGTAGAGTAATCCCCTACCTCACAAAAAGCTATATTAAAAGTAATAATAACAGTACATATTACAAAATAAGACCAAGTGTAATCGGCACAGCTGCCGAACACTCGATCCCCCAAAAAATCATAGTGTCAGCATTTGGAAATGATGGACTTATAACTATGTCCCAAAAAATAGCATATAAATTGTTTGCCAAAAGAAGTTTATGCTACGGTACCATCAGCCCGAGCATCTACCTTCTCCGCTCTCATCTTGGCTAATACGCATTAGCGCCTGTATGAGCAAGATATCCCGTGCATCCGCTTGCTCAATCTCCCGGATCATCTCCTACTTCTTCTTCTTTCCATCCATTCCATCTAGCCAGGCTCGAAACCAAAACAATACATTAGAAATTATTTGTTGCGGTGAGAGGGATTTAGCAGAAGAAACATGCTCATTTAGCAAGCCATATACTCCAGCAAGTTGAAATAGTAAGGAGAAGCCAAGTGTGTCTTTATGCATGTGTACCAAAACACCACGAGGTAAAGCATTCATGCAGGTCATTGGGCAGTGAGTGTATATTGAAGAATGTGGTGAAGAAATTCCATGTCGAAATAGCCATAGGGCATGCAAAGAAAATGTGGTAGGCAGTTTCGATAGGACACGCACAAGCTATGCATGTTGTGTCTCCCGACCAACCTTTAGTTGGAATTGAGTCTACCCCAACTCAATTGCCAAATGAAGATCTTGCATTTCAGAGGAGCTGCCGAGGACCACATTGCCACATAGAAGGGGGAGCGTAGTCCAGAGTTGACAAAGAAGTTGTAGGCAGATTTGATGGTGAAGGCACCTGTTGCTGTGAGACGCCAAGAAGGTTGATCAGAAGAGGTGGAGGGTTGGTGTTCTGCTAGCAGAGCCATGAGAGTCTGTTTTTCTTCTCGGAGTTGTGGTGTTGAGTTGCAGTTTAGTTGCGGTTGCCAATGCCATACACCATTGATCCAAGATCCTTGGGAGAGAACCTCAGCTTGTGGGTTCCAAGCTGCAGCAGTAAGAGAGGGACAGAGGGTGACGATGTTGTTGCCATGGAGCCAACGTGACGTCCAAAATTTGATGTGGTTGCCATTGCCTAACTGCCAGTGAACGTTGATCAGGAATTGCTCTTTGAGGGAGTAAATCTTTTTCCAGAAGCTGGAAGCCGATGGTGGGCAAATTAGATTGTTTGTAGAACTTCCGTAGTACAGACTCTTTAGAGTTTGTCTTGCTAATGAGTCTGTGGAGAATAAGTACCACCACCACTTCAACAGAAGTGCTTCATTAAAGACTTTCAAGTCTAGGAGACCCAAACCACCTTGCTCCTTTGGTTGGTAGATGGCCTTCCAGTTCTTGCAAGCCACTCCTCTTGCATCCTTGTCTGAGCCACTCCAAAAGAATCGACTACAAATTTGATCAATCCGCTTTATCACCCATAGGGGAAGTCTAAAGAAGGATGCAAAATAAACTGGTAAGGCACTAAGGATCGCATTAATGAGCACCAACCTTCCCCTTCTTGAAAGCATTCTGCTCTTCTACACCAATAGTCTTCTCTCAATCTTTAGGATTAAGGGTTACCAACTTCTTTTGCTAAGCTTACCATTGGAAAGTGGCATTCCTAGGTAGCTGAAAGGTAGACAGTCTTCTTTGCACTCTAGGATAGTTGCGAAGGCATGAAGCTTGGCTTGTGATTTACCAAAATAAATTATTGAAGACTTATTGAAGTTAATGTCAAGGCCAGAGACATTGGCAAAAAGTTTCAGATCACCTTGAGGTTGAGAATCTCCTGCTCTTCACCACGACAAAAGATTAGAGTATCATCTGCAAACTGAAGGACGGATAGGTTTGCAAGTGCGCCTCTGATAGGAAGTTGAGAATATACACCATTTCTTTGACCACTGAATAGCATATGGGCTAGCACATCAACCACTAAGATAAAAAGCATCGGCAAAAGAGGATCTCCTTGCTTGAGACCTTCCTTAGAGTTGATTTGTTTCCCCCCCTCATCATTGATGATGACTGTTGTGCTATCTAGATACCTAAATAAATAGATAAAACTAGACACAAATTAAAAACCTCGCAAGTGCACGAATCGTTTATAGAAGCGTAGCAATAGCAAGGGTCGATCCCACAGAGATTGTAGACTTTAACATACTAACCAATAAAAAGTGTAAGAATCATAAAGAGTTGTTTTAAAAGTCTAAAAGAAATGAAAAGACTAAAATTAAATTAAGAAGTGTTGAATCACAAATATCTATTAAGTAGTTGGGTTTAGATCTCCACCAATAGTCAATAATGCTAAGTCACCTTCTGAACTTCTTCTTATTACTCATGTTTGTTGATATGGCTAACAATGGGGTTAAATCGGGACCGTCCAGATCGAGCGCGAATCTTGAAGCACAGGGGTAAAAAGGTAACTTCACATACAGCTGGATCCAAAACGGGTATTGGCTCTCCTCCTCACAGAACCAACCACCCGCGAGCAGATCCACCTTGACTGGGTACGGGTCCCGACCCGAAACAAACCCAGATCACCAAGAGGAGAATCAAGGCCGATGATTTGGCTAAATCAACTCAACTCGCCTGATTTGCTCCCACCGGGTAATCAGGGGCTAATTTCCCAAAACAGAATGGGAGGATTTTCCTCCTGGCTGTTAGGCAGGAAATCCAGCCCCTAACCGCTCCGCTGGCGACTATAAATATCACCCCTCTACCACCATGACCAGGTTAATCACTTTTTTACCACTTAAGCTCTTTCTTAATCTCTTCTGATTACTGACAAGAGCGTCGGAGGGTGCATCGCCGGAATTAACCCCGGTGTTTCGCACTTCCCTTGCAGGTTGCGGCAGGAGCAAGTAGGCTGAGTTAACTGTTCAGGTTTCCTCGAACTCACAAATTCATCTGCTTACCCCCACACCGAAATCAGCGGTAACAGATTGGCGCCGTCTGTGGGAAAACCACACGAACAGTCTCAGCCCCTTCCTCGTCGTCCTCTCCAACCATGCCTCCCAAGAAAGCCAAATCCCGAGGGTCCAAGGGGGTCAATCCCGCCGATCCGACAGAGGAAGCCCCTGTCAATCCTATTCTACAGTCCGAGCTTCCTCCACCGGGCCAGCAGGTCCTACCTCCTCATCCCATGCAGCAACCCGACAATGGTCCTTCCGGTCATAACGGCCGGAAGCTGAAGCAGCCCCTCCATCCGGACCATGTCTCGGTCCATAACGGGTCCTCGGATTCGATGGCTTCCCATAATCCCGACCCCCGCAATACCGTCCCGAATCGCCAGGATGAGGAGGACCTCCACACACACCTTGACGAGAGGCGGGCCCGAGAGGCAGCCTCCCGCCAGCGTCAGGGTGAGCGGTCCCCTCGTCGCAGAGACGGTAGGAGGTCTCCGGACCGCAGAGGCCGAGCGGCGTCTCCCGAGCGCCGAAGAAGGAGACCGCATTCCCCCAGGGATCGGCGTCATCCGAGGGACCGTGAGGTACCTATCACTCGCACCGAGTTCCTCCAGTTCCAGGACACCGTCCTGCAAGCTCTCAACCTTCGGCAGAACGTCCAAAATGCCCAGGGGGCTCCAACGCCCCCGAAGGTCCCCAGTCCTCGTCGCCGAACCCGAAGTCCTTCCCCGGCTCCCAGCCGCCAGCAGCAGCAATACAGTCCGCGCCGGTCCCAGGACTACCGGCGTCGCAGTCCGCGCTCCCCTTCCTATGAAGAGGAGTCTGGGGGATCGTATGAGCACCAGCGACGGGACGATGCCCTCTTCCGACGTATTCATGAGGTAGAGAGGCGCATTGGCCGTATGGACAGAGAAGAGGAATCCAGAGCAGGGACTATTCGGCCGAGCAGACCGCCCTTCTCTCGGACGATCATGGAGGCTCACATACCGAGGGGTTTCAAACCTCCGCAGTTTGAAACGTACTCAGGTGAGTCCGACCCAGTGGATCACGTCGAGAGCTTTAAGACGCTGATGCTGATCCATCAAGTCTCCGACGCCGTCCTCTGCAGGACCTTCCCCGCCACCCTCAGGGGGTCGGCTCGGGAATGGTACTCCAGGCTCGCCCCCTCTTCCATCTTCTCATTCGAGCAGTTTGAAACACTGTTCATAACTCACTTCGTGAGTAGCAGGCTAGCCGAGAAGACAAGCCTCTCCCTACTGAACCTGCGGCAGGAAAGGGAAGAGAAGCTGCGGGACTATGTGAAGAGATTCACCGCAGAGGTTAGGTCTATCGCCTCCTTAGACCAGTCGGTGGCGACCGTGGCGTTCCAGTCGAACGTCCTCAACGCCAACCTCCGATCGTCCCTAGCCAAGAAGCCCCCACATGACTTCGCCGACCTCCTCCTGAGGTGCGAGAAGTATATCCGAGCAGAGGAGGCCGAAGCCCTCCCGAGCTTCGGGGGGTCTGCCTCGGGGTCGAAGAGGAAGGCGACGGGGGAAGAGGGGTCCAAGAAAGCTCAGAAGGACAACGGCGGCCAGCGCCGCCCTCCCCCCAAGTTCGAAAAGTTCACTCCCCTCACCACTAACGTCTCCACCATCCTAATGGAAGTGGAGAAGGAGGGAGTCATCCCTCCGGCTCCGAAGATGTTTACCCCGGCAAAGAGGAGGAACAAAGACAAATGGTGCCGTTACCATCGGGATCACGGCCACGACACGAACGACTGCCGGGCGCTGAAGGACGAGATAGAAGTCCTCATCCGGAGGGGGCAGTTGGCCAAATTCGTGAAGGCTAACGAACGGGCGGATCGCAACACTTCTCCACCTCGGGGGGCTAACAAGCGCTCCGAGCGGCGTGAGGGGACACCCGAGTTCGAGGAAGAACGGGTCCTGCACTTGATCCACGGAGGCCCCATGGGAGGCTCCTCTAATTCCTCTCGGAAGGCCTTCGTCCGAGAGGTCAACTCTGTTCACGGCGTCCCTCCCCCCAAAGGGCTCGGCGTCCCTGTGTCTTTCTCCGATGCGGACCTCGAAGGGGTCCGAACCCCACACTGTGATGCTCTCGTCATCGACCTCCGCATGGCCAACTTCAAAGTGCAGAGGATTTTGGTAGACAATGGGAGTTCGGTTAATATTCTTTTTCTCTCGGCCTTCCGAGGCCTACAGCTGTCCCGAGACCGTCTCAAGCCGGCCGGTTACACGCTTCACGGGTTCACGGGGGTCCCGGTAACCGTCGAGGGGGTGATAACCCTAGACGTTACTGCGGGAAGCACCCCCACTACCCGGACCGAGCCGATGGACTTCATGGTCGTCGACGTCCCGGCAGCGTATAATGTCATCCTAGGCCGACCCGGCCTAGCCGCCCTGGAAGCTGTCCCCTCGGCGTATCATTTGAAAATGAAGTTCCCCACTCGGTCGGGAGTAGGGGAAGTCAGAGGAAGCCAGGAAACAGCCCGGAAGTGCTACACGACTTCCACCGGGGGACCAGTGCTCTCGCTCGAGACACTAGAAATCCCCGAGCCGAAACCTCGGCCGACGTCCGAGCCGGCGGACGAGTTAGAAGAGGTGCTCTTCTCGGATGAGGATCCGAGCCGGAAGTTCCTCATCAGCAAATCCCTGCCGACCGCACTGTGCTCGGATCTAGTCAAGTGCATCCGGGGTAACCGCGACCTCTTTGCTTGGTCGGCCGCGGATATGCCCGGTATTTCCGAGGACCTGCTCGTCCATCGCCTAAGTGTCGAACCGGGGTGCAAACCGGTTCAGCAGAAGAGGCGAAAGTTTGCTCCTGAGCGACAGCAGGCCATCAAGGAGGAAGTGGCTAAGCTCTTGAAGGCTAAGTTTATACAGGAGGTAAATTACCCCGAGTGGCTGTCGAATGTTGTGATGGTCAAGAAGTCCAATGGCTCTTGGAGGATATGCATTGACTTCACCGACCTGAACAAGGCGTGTCCGAAGGACCCATTTCCCCTCCCGAACATCGACACTCTTATTGACGCCACCTCGGGCCATGAGCTCCTCAGCTTCATGGACGCCTTCTCGGGGTACAATCAAATCCGAATGTTCCCTCCGGACATCCCGAAGACCTCCTTCGTCACCGACCAAGGCCTCTACTGCTACCGAGTCATGCCGTTCGGCTTGAAGAACGCGGGCGCCACCTACCAGCGCCTCGTCAACAAGGTCTTTCAGAGCCAGATCGGCCGAAACATGGAGGTGTACGTTGATGACATGCTCGTCAAAAGCATCCGCGGCACTGATCATGTGGCCGACCTCCAGGAGGCCTTCGGCGTGTTGAGAAGGCACAGCATGCGGCTGAACCCGAACAAGTGTGCGTTCGGGGTCTCTTCGGGAAAGTTCCTCGGCTTCATGGTAAGCCAACGAGGAATCGAAGCTAATCCCGAGAAGATTAAAGCCATATTAGACATGGCTCCGCCTCGGAACATCAAGGAGGTGCAGAAGCTCACTGGTCGGCTCGCCGCTATCGGTCGGTTCCTCTCGAAGTCGGGGGAAAAGTGCCTTCCCTTCTTCAAAGCACTCAGGGGGGCTAAGGGTTTTGAATGGGGCCAACCACAGCAGGAATCGTTCGACCAGCTGAAGGCCTACTTGGTGAACCCCCCTTTGCTCAGCAAACCAGTCCCGGGCGAGACTCTCTTCGTCTACTTGGCTGCTTCCGAGCAGTCCCTAAGTGCTGTCTTAGTAAGAGAGGAGGACCGGGCCCAGAGGCCGATCTACTACGTGAGCAAGGTCCTCCGGGATGCCGAGCTCCGCTATCCGAGGATAGAGAAGATAGCCTACGCTCTGGTCATGGCAGCGAGAAAGCTCCGGCCGTACTTTCAATCCCACTCGGTCGTTGTCTTCACCGACCAACCCCTCAAGCAAATCCTCCACAAGCCTGAGACCTCGGGCCGGCTGATGAAGTGGTCCATCGAGCTGAGTCAGCATGACATCTCTTATCAGCCTCGGACGGCAATTAAGGCACAGGCTCTCGCCGACTTCATCGTAGAGTCCTCTATCCCCGAGGTCGGCCACGTCCCGAATGGACCCCCCATTTGGACAGTCTTTGTGGACGGATCCTCTTGTAATGAAGGAAGCGGTGCCGGCATCATCTTGAACGGCCCTGATGACTTCATCCTGCAGTACGCAATCCGCATGAACTTCAAGGCCTCGAACAACGAGGCAGAGTATGAGGCGCTCATTGCCGGGCTCGGACTTGCCCGAAGTGCTGGGGCTCAACGCCTCCGGATTCACAGTGATTCCCAACTGGTCGTGAACCAGGTCTTGGGCGAATATGAGGCCCGAGACGAGCGAATGGCGAAGTACCTCGCCAAGGTCCGGGACCTCATGGGCCGGTTCGAAGAGGCTATCATCCAACGGGTCCCTCGGGAGGAGAATTCACAGGCCGATGCCCTCTCCAAGTTGGCCTCGTCCTCCCTACAAGGTCTCGAACAGACCGTACTGATCGAAGTCCTCTCTAAGCCGAGCATCGAAGACGAGACACCTAGCTTGGTGGAGTCATTGCCCGTCATGCTGCAGGACAATTGGATGAAGCCACTAGTGGAATTCTTAAGGGACGGGGTTCTGCCCTCGGATCCCAAGGAAGCACGCCGAGTTAGAACTCGGGCCGAGCGATACGTCTTGATTGAGGGCATTCTATACAAACGTTCTTTCTCCCAAATAGACGGCCGACCGTACCTAAGGTGCCTCTCTCCGGATCAGGCCGAATATGCCCTACAAGAGCTCCACGAAGGCGTCGGAGGGGCACACTCAAGATTCAGGTCCTTGGCCCGCAAAGCTTTGAATTATGGGTACTTCTGGCCGACCCTCCTTCAAGACGCCGAGCGACACGTTCGGCAATGCAGCCCTTGTCAGAGACACTCCAATATCCGACGCCTCCCTCAGGCCAACCTCGCCTCCCTATCAAGTCCCATCCCCTTCGCAATGTGGGGGATGGACTTACTAGGGCCCTTCCCTCCGGCTCCGGGTCAGTTCAAGTTCTTAGTCGTCGCCATCGACTACTTCTCGAAGTGGGTCGAGGCCGAGCCCCTCGCCACTATAACCGAGAACAAAGTGGTACAGTTCTTCTGGAAGAGCATCATATGCAGGTTCGGCGTCCCCCGAGTCCTCATAACAGACAACAGGACTCAGTTCACTGGCACGGCATTCCGAGCTCTATGCGATGACCTCGTCATCCAGCATCGCTTCTCGTCCGTCTCCCACCCTCAGTCGAACGGACAGGCCGAGAATGCTAATAAGCAGATCCTCGCAGGCATCAAGAAAAGGTTGGACAAATGCTCGAAAGGTTTGTGGGTCGACCAACTCCCTAATGTATTGTGGAACTACCGCACGAACAAGCGGACGCCCACCGGAGAGTCCCCTTTCAATCTTACTTATGGGGCCGAGGCCGTGATACCTCTCGAGGTCGGGCTACCTTCCCCTCGACTCACTGCCTATGACGAAGCACAGAATGCCAGGGACCTCAGAGGAAACTTGGACCTGATAGATGAACTGAGGGAAAGGGCATCGATCCGGCAGCAGAATTACCGACGAAGGGTCGAGCTAGCGTACAACAAAAAGGTCCGACCTGCCGACCTTAAGCAAGGAGATTTGGTCTTGAGAAAGCTAGCCATATCCTTCCCCAGCCAGAAGAGCAAGCTAGCTCCGAACTGGGAAGGGCCGTACCGGATCACAAAAGTTGTCCGGCCTGGGTCATACCGTCTGGAAGACATGGAGGGCAGAGAGCTTCCGAGGACCTGGAATGCCGACCACCTCCTAAAATACCAAGAGAGCGCTCCGGCGCCTCTCTAAGTAATCCGAGGTGTCGAACCATTCCTCTCCTCTAACTTGTAACCTGTTTCCATGAATTGTACTATGTAAAACGGTTCGCCGTCAATAATTAATAAAGAAAGCTCCTTTCGGTCTTATGAACTTACATGCTTCTCTCCGTTCTTTTCATCTGCTCTTTAAGTTTCGATTTCAACCAATGGTTCGGAGTCCACGTTCGGCTCGACCTCACCTCCTCGGCTCGTCCCCGGACGAACCAGGGGCAGACCGTCGTCTAGAACTGCTCCCACAGCCGTTGAACTACACCGATGGTTTCGGAGTCCAACACTCGGCTCGACTTTACCTCCTCGGCTCGTCTCCGGACGAACCAGGGGTAGATCGCCGTTCGGAATTGCTCCCACAGCCGTTGAACTACACCGATGGTTTCGGAGTCCAACACTCGGCTCGACTTTACCTCCTCGGCTCGTCTCCGGACGAACCAGGGGTAGATCGCCGTTCGGAATTGCTCCCACAGCCGTTGAACTACACCGATGGTTTCGGAGTCCAACACTCGGCTCGACTTTACCGCCTCGGCTCGTCTCCGGACGAACCAGGGGTAGATCGCCGTTCGGAATTGCTCCCACAGCCGTTGAACTACACCGATGGTTTCGGAGTCCAACACTCGGCTCGACTTTACCTCCTCGGCTCGTCTCCGGACGAACCAGGGGTAGATCGCCGTTCGGAATTGCTCCCACAGCCGTTGAACTACACCGATGGTTCGAGGTCCAACACTTGGCTCACAATCCCCCCGAATCTCTCCGGAGGATTGACGCCGAAGACCGAAACACTACGTCTTCGGTCGGCTACCGAGCAAGTGCCTTCCCGCGCTCGCAAACGGAGAAAACTCACTTTCTCCTCAACTTTCGTGCGTGATCTCGATCAGACGGCTCAGATCTTGCCACCTGCGCTAAACGACAAGATAACGTTTTCTTGGGAACTAAGCCGCCTCCAGATTCGTGCCTACATTCAACTGCTTAGATCTGGCCACCTGAGCTAAACGACAAAATAGCACTTTCTCGGGGACAGAGCCGCCTAGGAATTCGTGCAGTACATTGTCAGAGTCACTGAATGACAAAATACCGTACTCACGGGGACCCGTTCGGCTCAAACACCCTCACCGATGAAAATAACTTGCTCGGTTCAAAAATTTCGGCGCGATCAACACAGTTATAAGCAAAACAAGAACGCAGAGCAACAAAGAAAACTTTATTAATGTTCGAGACACAATACAAAGCTGTCTTTCCCCAGTTACAAAATGTCAAAAAACAAAAAATATGGAGCCGACCCATTACACTTAGCCCTCATATGGAAAAATCTTCACTAGATCGTTCGGCCTCCCGTTCGTCCTCCTCGGCTGGTAGATCTTTGGTCGACTGTTCGGACGACTGTTCGCCCTCCTCGGCTGGTAGCTCCCCTGCACCGTTCCGGAGCTTCGATACCACGGTCTGCAAGTGCCGAATCTCCGAGAGCAAATCATCCCGCTCAGCCACAATCTTCGATTGGTTGTGCCGAATACACTTGACCCGAAGAGCGTTGCTGAACGCAGTTTGCGAATCCTCGTCCCCTCCTGCAGGGTTCAGCTCGGCGATCCTATCGTCCAGACGCTGGATCTCGGCTTCCCGTATGTCGAGGACGGACAAAAGGTGAGCCCGCTCGCCCTCAGCTCGGCGTAACTTCAGCTCGACGCTCCTAGGACTCAGAGCCGCCGCCCCAGAAGAGGCTTCGGATTCAGAATCATCATCCGAGCCGCACAGATCGGCATATGAATCGGACGCCTCGAGCTGAAAAAAGGGGAAAACGAACAGCAAAGTTTCAATACACAGCCGAAGTCCAACACTTGAAAGTTTTCTAGAAAAGATTCTCATTCAGACATAATAATGTTACACACGGTCGAACCGACCCTACAACAACGTTTTACAACAAATCAGAGGGGACACGAAGAGACATGATCAAGTTCTCTTCGGAAGGGGACTGCTTCGGTTTAAGGAAACGCGAGGACGACGAGGCCTGCCCTCCGAGCTCGATCCTAAACCAACGAAGCGCGATCCCCCCTCGCTGCTGGCCCTAACTTCGGCGCCGACCGAGGCCCCGCTTGACGAGACGGCCACACTGCTCTGAGCGTCGGTCGGACTCCGTCTGGTCATAGGCGAGCGTGTCACAAGTTCGTAAAAAGAAATCCCTCTCTCGCTCTCTTCACGAGTACACGACGTGCTGCGAACGTTAGCCCTCGCCGGCACAGGTTTGAGCGACGCAACCTCCTCCTCCAGTTCGATGATTCTATCCCTCAAGGCGTCGTCCTTCGCCAACTTCTTTGGTCGAGGAACCCTTAACGAGCCCGAGGCGTTGGCACTATCGATCGCAAGCCGTCGATAATGGGTGACCTCGATCCCCCTATCTATCGTGATCCTCCTGAGCTTGTCGACTTCGGCCAATAGCCTCTTGCGCTCGGTCGACGCCTTCTCCAACTCGGAGGTCAGCTTCTCTCCCTCCGCCGAGCGCTCTTTCTCCGCTAACTCCAAGTATTGAACCTCCGCCAAAAGGTCGTCGTTCTTCTGCTCGGCGGCAGTGAGCTCTCTACGGAGCCGCTCGACTTCGCCTTCGGGACAAGGGGCTTGGGGGTACTTCTGCAGTTGCGACAGATCGCGACAATACCTCCGCAAAGCTGCCTTCGTCTCCTCCAGCCTCCCGAGCTGAAGATACCGCTTCTGTCGGCTGTCCGAGAGTTCATCCTTCGTTTTGGCCAGCTCCTTGCGAAGGTGTGCGACCTCCTTAATCGGACCGAACCTCGCATGAAAATCAGAGATAAATCCGAGAGCCAACACTTGGAGAATTCTACGCCAAGTCAAACACAAAATCCGAGACCCAACACTTGGATAAATTTTGGCCAAACAAAACATTTTCATTCAAAACCGAGGAGAAAATCTTACAAAAGCGGTGGCCAGTCCGCGGTTCGGCTTACAAAAAGACAAAACAGGAAAAAGACTAAAAAGAGAAACAACCGAGTCAGGGGTCGACCTTTTTGCCGCTCGGGTCCGTCGACCCCCCGGTCTTGTCCTCGCCATCGCCCCCGCCTCCGCCTTCGCTCCAGCTCTCCTCCTCGGAGTCGCCCTCCTCCTCGCCCTCGGCCTCGGTCTCCCCGGGGACTTCGACAACCTCCGTCTCCCCCTCGGGGCCGAGCAGATCCTCGGGAACCCCTTCCTCCCCTTCCACGAGGTCGTAAAAATTGTAGGAGGACGTGTCGAAGCCCGGGTTCTTCGCGGCTACGTGGAGCAGGGCCCGGCCGTAGGCGTCCAGCATGTTCTGGATCATGTGCTGCGCGGCCTCCTCCTGCACGGCCTTCCTCACCTTCTTCATCTTCTTCTGGTGTTTGGCCTTGATCTTCTCGGCCCTCTTCCGAGCCGTCTCCGCTTCTGACCGAGCCTTGGCCAGCGCCTCCTTCAGCTCGGTAGCCTCTTTCTCTGCTCCCGACCGAGCATTGGCCAGCTCCTCCTTCAGCTCGGCTGCCTCCTTCTCAAGCTTGGCCGCCGTGTCCTTCGACTGCTGAACAGCATCGGCCAGCTGCTTCTCCAACCCCTCCACTGCGGCACCCCTCTTCGCCGAGAGGAGCTGCTCGGCATCAAGCTGCTGCGCGACCTTGACGCGCTCCCCCCTCTCTCGTTCGTTCTCCCGCTCCTTGTTCGCCAACTCCTCGACCAGGAAGTTGAAGTGGCAGAGAGTCTGAAAGGGAACAACACGTCAAAACCCGAACCCAAGAACTTAGAAAAATTCTCAGGAAGAAATTTGGATGAAGATGAGCTCGGCCTACATACCGACATGGTATTCCGAGCGATCTGCATCACTGCGTCCCCTGCCATCCCGGCCTTCAGGGTCGCTCGGTCCTTCGGGGTCGGCAGGTGCCTCACCGCCTCCATGCAGATGTTCCCGTCGCCCAAAAAGCCGTCGACGTTCATCACCTGCCAGTCGGGGACGAAGATCTGCTTATGACGTTCGGTCAAGATCTTCTCCGCGTCCGTAGTGAGGGGTGGAACTTGGAGGGACAGCGCATCCTTCAGCCCGAACGCACTGCTCGACGAACCGGGAGCATCAGCCTTCGGGGTCGCCGCAGGCGCATCCGAGGCAGGAGGATCGGAGACCACGACCCCCCCCCTGCTCGGGGACCACGACCTTCGTCGGAGAGACAAGGACCTCGATCTCCCCCTCCTTGAGGACCGCGACCTTCGGTTGGTCGGCAGCCTTCGTGACCGAGGGCTTCTTCGGGGCTCGGCTGTCCTGAGGCCCGGCCAACGGCCTCTTCTTCTTCTCCTGCTCTGACCTGCCCTTCGCCACCAGAGCTTTGTAGTCCAGCTTCATCGTCTCTGTAAAAGCCAAATGAAAAGACTTAGAGAAATTTTCTTAAACTTTAAACAAAGAGTACAAATACCAGAAGCATACTGGGGTCGATCGGACTGAGACCCCCCCGGAACAGTTCCTCCTCAGTGATATCTTTCCAGCTCAACGCTGGTAGGGCGAGGAGCCTCCTCTGGACCTCTGCCTCCTCATCGCTCAGCGGAGCCTCCTTCTTGGTCCGCTTGGGCAGACCTTCCTTCGCCCAAACCGTCGGAATCACCCACGGCGTCAGGGCTCGGACGAGGAAGTACTTCTCCTTCCAGTGTTTTATCGAGTCCGAATTCTCGATCAACTTCACGCCTGTCCGAGGAGAAAGAAAGAACCTCTGTTCGTCTCGCCTTGGCTGGCATGGTCGGAAGAGACTCCGAAAGAGGAACATGGTCGGCTTGCCGCCGACTTCTTGGCATCGGAGGACGAACGCCACGACGTGCCTCCATGTGTTCGGCATCAGCTGGGCGAGGCTCAAACCGTACCAGACCAGGACTTCAACCACGAACGGGTGGAGAGGAAAGCGGAGTCCGGCAATAAGGGAGTCAACCGGGAAGACGCACACGTCCGACGAGGACTTTGTGTTGGCTCGGAAACCCGGCCCGGGGAGGAGCAGTACATACTCAAGCGGGATCCGAAAGCCCTCTCGGATCAGGCGAAGGTCACCCTCGGTGAGAGACGAGATAGTATGGTCTACTTCGGATAGCTCCCTTGGCTCATTCTCTTCCACCAACTTCGCCGTGCCTTGGGTCACTCTCTCCAAGGTATCCTCGGCATAGGCCCGGACGCCTCCCACACTCGACAGACTGATAGGCTGCCGACCGAACGCTCCTGCCGTCTTCGGCGTTTCCACGATCGTGACCATGGCCTTGCCTTCCCGGGACACCGTCGCCGCCTCCTTAGGCAACTCGGCCACTTCGCCCACTCTGTCCGGACGGACGACAGTCTGATCGCTCGGCCCCACCACTCCTTTCCCTTTATCCCCTCGGCCAACGGCTTGCTCCGAGGCGGGGGTCTCATCCGAGATCTTAACCATTTTTTCTAAGAGAGAACGGAAAGAGACTGACCTTGAAGTGATGTGTACGGTCGGAAAGTTCACCGGAAGCAAGGAACACTGCCGCAACAGCTAGCACCGCCGCCAGAGAGCTGAAAACTTCGAAGCAAAGTGGGAACTGAAGAGAGAGAGTAAAAGTAAAAAGTGAGATTTGGTCTAAGGGGGGGGGGTGAAGATTTATAGTAAAAATGGAACGTCCCTTGGACTTCCAAACGAATAAGTGCGACCTTTGGGCTGATCTCGAAACGTCGCGAAGGCCCATCACCACTGCCCCCTTCACCATGTCAACTAGCTCGGCGCCAGGGAATCTGAATCCGAGCTACACGCAATCCAAACTTTGTTGCAACAGGGTCCGGTCGGAATCCGAGCAAGTGCCTTCCCGAGCCTACAAACGGAGAAAACACACTTTCTCCTCAACTTCCGCGCACGATCTCGATCAGACGGCCCAGATCTCGCCGAGAACACTAGACGACAAGATAGTGTTTTCTTGAGAAATGTGCCCTTCTTGAGATGCGCGCCATCATCCAACGGCTCGGGGTGCGCCACGTCGCTCGGACGATTGAACCCTCCGACGCCCCACCTATGTCAAGAAGAGCCAGGAAAAATTTTGATTCAAAGTATTAAGGCACCGCCCTCGGCGAGTACCCCCCAGGTCCCGTGTCCCGGTCGGTATTCCGCCGAACCACGGGCCCCGGTCAAAAACAGATCAGCGCCCCCCCATCTCTGACTCCTCCGGGTTGACATCCATCAGAAGCCATCAGCCCGGAAGGAAGACAGAGATGGGAGGGGGCCCATCAACACTCAGAGATCAGGAGAAACGCACCATTCCGAGCTAGTTGGTTACAACTGGAAGGCTCGGCCTGGCAGAGAACTCTGGCAACCGCGCCTTCACAGTTGCAAACAACGAGCTCAGACGGTCCGGAAAAAATCTTCGCTGAGGGACGACCGCTCATCCTTCCGAACAAGCTCACCCCTCGGATTCGGACATGGGTGATCACCTCTCCCGCCAAGATCTCTGCCGACCCTGACACCCGCTGCAGAGCAAACAGGGAAGGCAGAAGATCTTGGTGGGAGAACGACCACCCGTCCTTCCGAAGTAGTCCACACTCTGGGTTCGGACTATGGTCGCCGCCACTACTGCCTTATTCCCTCCCGCTCCCGACATCCCCTTCGGAGTAGTGAGGAACGGGAGAAGAACAAGACAACAGGGCGACCACCCGCCCTTCTGAACTGATTCGTCTCTCGGGTCCGGTCTACGGTCGTCACCACTACTGCCTCGTTCCCCACCCGCTCCTAACATCCACTTTGGGGCCGTCAGGAATAGAGGGATAACCAGGCAGAAGAGCAACCACCCCTCCGGACCTCAAAAGCGAAGCCACCCAAGGCAGATGCCTCCGAGGTCTGAAACTCTATGTTGTTGCGGTTGAAATAACAAGGGGAATGGAGTACTTATAGCTTAACCTCCAAGAACCAGCCATTATGATCCTCGGAAGTTAAAACGCCACGCATTAATTGAAGGAGTTATCCTTAATGGCCTGGGGAAAGTGGAATGCCGCACGAACCCCAGAACGCCATTAATATCCTTGGAAATTGAGCCGAACCGAGATCCAATTCTTCACTAAAGCTCGAAACACCCCTTCCTATCTCCGGTCGGCCACCGAGCAAGTGCCTCCCTGAGCTCGCAAACGGAGAAAGCGCCCTTTCTCCTCAACTTTCGCGCCTGATCTCGATCAGACGGCCCAGATCTCGCCGAGGACACTAGATGACAAGATAGTGTTTTCTTGAGAAATGTGCCCGTCTTGGGATACGCGCCATCATCCGACGGCTCAGATGGCGCCACGTCGCTCGACATGCCGAGACCTGATGCCTTCGGTCGGCTACCGAGCAAGTGCCTTCCCGAGCTCGTAAACGGAGAAAAAAGGATACCGAGCTATCTGAATCGTTGGATGTCTCAAAAAATCGCGCTCCTAATGATGAATGGCCCAAACTGCGCCACATGCGCTAAAAGACAAGATAGCGTTTTCTCGGGGACTGCGCCCGTCTCGAGATACGCACCAGCATCCGACAGCTCAGATAGCGCCACGTCGCTCGGCCTGCCGAACCCCCTGGATCCGGTCGGCAGTTGAGCAAGCGCCTTTCCGAGTTCGTAAACGGAGAAAAACGCTGCCGAGCGGTAACAGCCGTCAGATCTTTCTGAAATTTATGCTCGTCCATGATCAACGACTCAGATCGAGCCACGTCATTAATCGGTATTTAAATCGTTTTTTATTTATTTAAATCGTTTTATTTATTTAAAAATTGCGAAAAAATTGCTAAAAATTTGGGAAAATTAACTAAAAATTCTGGAAAATAATTGGAAATTTGGGGGCACATTTTCGAACCCCTGAACGAACAATTATTGCCTAGAATGTACTGTTAAGGCCCCCGAACGATTGGTAAACACGTCGCAAAATTAAATAAATAGTCCGAAAAAATAGATAAAAACCAGTAAATACCCGATACGACCAGAGAACAGCAATTGGCACCAAAAAATTACCTCACTACCCCCTTCGAGATTCAAGATCCCACATTTGGACTCCGATACAACTCCGCTAGCCACTAAAACAGTTAGACTACTCCTCAAAGGCTGATCACACTCAACCTTTAGGAGTGGGGGGCTCGTGATGTGGCTAAAAATGGGGTTAAATCGGGACCGTCCAGATCGAGCGCGAATCTTGAAGCACAGGGGTAAAAAGGTAACTTCACATACAGCTGGATCCAAAACGGGTATTGGCTCTCCTCCTCACAGAACCAACCACCCGCGAGCAGATCCGCCTTGACTGGGTACGGGTCCCGACCCGAAACAAACCCAGATCACCAAGAGGAGAATCAAGGCCGATGATTTGGCTAAATCAACTCAACTCGCCTGATTTGCTCCCACCGGGTAATCAGGGGCTAATTTCCCAAAACAGAATGGGAGGATTTTCCTCCTGGCTGTTAGGCAGGAAATTCAGCCCCTAACCGCTCCGCTGGCGACTATAAATATCACCCCTCTACCACCATGACCAGGTTAATCACTTTTTTACCACTTAAGCTCTTTCTTAATCTCTTCTGATTACTGACAAGAGCGTCGGAGGGTGCGTCGCCGGAATCAACCCCGGTGTTTCGCACTTCCCTTGCAGGTTGCGGCAGGAGCAAGTAGGCTGAGTCAACTGTTCAGGTTTCCTCGAACTCACAAATTCATCTGCTTACCCCCACACCGAAATCAGCGGTAACACCATCCATTCTCCTGCAAACGGGGGCTCAAACAAGGAGATCCGCTCTCACCCCTTCTCTTCACCATCGTGGCAGACTTTCTCAGATCCATAATGGCTAAATGCAGTAAAGTCGGTTGGATCGTGCCAGTGGCCAAGGGAATCAATCGTCAAGGATGCTCTATACTCCAATATGCTGACGATACTATCTTATTTGGCAATGGCAACCTAGGGGAAACTATCTTCTTCAAAGGAACTCTGTATTGCTTTGAAGCCTGGTATGGCCTCAGAGTCAATTTCCAAAAAAGTGCTCTCATTCCCATTTCCCTGAGTCTGGAAGAGGCTCTCGATCATGCCACTATCCTAAATTACTCCACCGATAGTTTCCCCATCCAAACCTGGGATTGCCGCTAAGACCCGGAAAATTAAAAAAGGCAAATTGGCTTCCCATCATAGACCGGGTTGAGAAATGGCTGGCAGGATGGAAAGACAAAGCCCTTTCTTTGGGAGAGAGAGTCATGCTTAAGAATGCAGTCCTTTTAACCTTCCTACCTATTATCTCTCCTTCTTTGAAATGCCACGATGGGTAATCCAAAGAATTGACCGGACTAGGAAATATTTCTTATGGAAAGGGTCAGATCCGGACCGAGGATGATATCATCTAATTAGGTGGGATAAGGCGTGTATGAAAAAGATACATGGAGGCCTAGGTATAATTGATCTTCGAGATATGAATCTGGCGCTACTGGAAAAATCGTGGTGGAAATTTTTCCACCCAAATGGAGAAGGATGGCAACAATTTGTCCAGGGATATATGCATATGAATGGAATGAGAAATCTGGGCTTCAGGATAGGCCCTCGGGTTTCTTGTTTCTGGAAAGGTATCACTAAGGCATACGATCCCTTCCACAGCTATGTTAAATCAACTATCGGTAACGGCAGACTTACCAGATTTTGGTGGGACAAGTGGTGTGCTGATCACACACTCAGAACCCTGTTCCCCAATTTATATGACCAGGCAACACATCCACAGTGCACGGTGGCCGCTGCCTGGAAAAGAGGCGCTTGGAATCCATCTTTCAAACAACCGCTCGACCTAGGCTTACAGCTCAGACTAACAGAACTTTAGGCCTACATCTCCAACACTGATATCGACTACTCTCAGGGCCTAGATAAGAAATCCTGGGGATTGGAGAAGAACGGCAAGTACACGGTTCGCTCCATGTACAATCACTTACATTTGAGGGGATGTACCCCAAAATGGTCTGCTGTCATCGGGAAAACGAAAGCTCCGCTAAAAATCAAAGTTTTCTTATGGTTGGTACTAAATGATGCGATCCTAACTAGAGAAAATTTCGCTAAGCGCCAACCGACTGTGGATCCCTAATGCGGGTTCTGCCACACCGCCCTGGAGTCTAGGGATCATCTTCTTTTTCAGTGTCCTAGGAGCAAAGCGGTACTTGTAGAGGTACTCAGCGCCCTAGGGACATCTCAATACCCTAGTACATACGAGGACCTGTGGGTAGGTCCTAAGTTCGCAACAGAGAGGGGTGCTATGAGAGAAGAGTGGTATATTGCGATCGCCGTAATGACCTGCGTTCTCTGACTAGACAGAAATAATCTTTACTTTCGTAGAACTTACAATAGAATTTCTGGCAATTTGACTCACATTATGCATTTTATCTCATTTTGGGCTAATGTGGCAGCAGCAGGTCCCAGGAGAAGGATCGCGAGTGTCTTCCAGGTACAGGACTTTGATGACGAGGAGATTGAGATCGGACCGACGATCGAGTGATAGCCAGCACGGTCTTCGATGGTCATTGATACCCACCACCCTAGGGTTTGTTGGGGGTATGATGTATTTCCTTACGGCTACTCTATGTTTTTTCTTTTGTCCCACCCCCCATGTTCGGAATGGAGTTTATGTTCTGTTGTTTTGTTTGTAGGATTTTGTGTAGGCTCAGTACTCTGAGTTTGTTTTATTAATCACTTATTAATGAAACAGGGTGGTCAGACTCCACCTTTTCCTTAAAAAAAAAAACAAAAAAAAAACATATGGTTTTTAGGTTGTAGCCTATGATAGATATTGAGTCGGCTAGAGACGGAGAACTCTAATCTGTACATTTCCTTCATTTAAAAAATTGTATTACAGAAGAAGAAAAGAAAAGAAAGAAAAAAAGAAACATCTTGGATTTTTGTATTTCAAAGTTTGCATTCAATTGAACCTCTTCTTGGTGACTATTAATGTTGAGTTGCTTGATTTATTTTTCAAAAAAAAAAAAAAAAAAAATGGAAAAAAACTGTTATTATTGTTGTTGCCTTGGTTGTTTTATCATCATTATTATTATTTGCTTTTTTAGCACTTAACCAAGTTAGAATTTTTAGGTTGATATGTTTAATAAATAAAAAACTGTATATTGCATGAAAATTAGATCAGTCTTTTTCTTCTTCAACAAAATACTTGATTATGTTCTACTTTGTATGAGATTGATTGATGGAAAGAATGCAATAAAGGTGGATTGCTTGTCCGTATAAATTACAAAAGAGAAAGCTTATTTATTTATGTTTATTTTCACATGGTATTTTTGCACTCATAAAAGTCTCCAATTGTTAAAGTGTAATTTTTCTTTTTTCTTTTTCAACTTATACTTAAAATTAGTATATGAATTTCGAATCCCCTTCACGCATGTATCTTGGAGATAATATGCTAATCATGTATGCATAATTTTTTTTATTTTAAAAGTAAATGTTTATTTTTTCTTTTGTTAATACTTTAAATTAAACTTAAACACAACAAATTCAATAATAATAACCCAATTTTTTAATATATAAATTTAAAAACAACATAATTATTTGTGCACTGCACTGATCCATTGCTATTATATCTACAAGTAATTTATACGTGCGATGCATGTTTTAATAAATATATTTTTTTAAAATAAAAATTCAAATACAGTCTGGGCTTGAACCTAAGACTTTCTTTACAATAGTTATGCACGTGCGTTACACGCACTGATAGAATGACACTAATGCCTTCTCCCATTATAATATTATAGAGGTAAATGTGAGTTTTGATTCATTTGTTTGCACTATACATAGATATTTTTTATTACTTTCCTTGCTCCACATGACATTTCCATTTTAAACACGTAATAGATTTCACATTTATTTTCTGCAGTTCTTTTTTGCCACGTGGCATTTTCATGTTATCTTTTATAACTATTCTATTATCAGTTATTTTATCTATATTTTATACTAATAGGAGAGCGAGTCTACCCCCTCTCTCCTTTATCTATTTTGAAATAGAAAGGAGAGGGAAACAAGGAATTTTTGTTTAACTAACACGTGCACGACACATTATATTATAATATATTTACTATATATTATAAAAATAGGTCTACCTCCTCTCTCTTTCCTTCATTTTGAAATGGTGTCAGGAGAGTCAAAGTAAGGACTAACACGTGCTCAGTGCGTATAAAAAATTTACTGTACATGATGAAGGAAAAAAAACCCTTCTCTTCTCATCCACTTCTTCCTCCTCTTCTCATTTTAGTGCCGCCCGCTGCCATCGCCTCCCTGTCGGCGCCCGTCGCCAGCCGAACGCCTTCCCAATTGCAATGCTCGCCTCCCACGCCGCATCCCGCATCACCTCCCATGCCGCCTCCCCCGTCACATCCCCGTCGCCCGTTGCGTGCCTCATTGCCGACCCTCTTTTTTCTCTCTTTCCTTCATCCATCTCCCTAACTTTTTTTTGGGTTTCATTGAAACTCGCGCCACCTATTCGGCAAAAATCTCGACCCATTTCAGTGTAGCTAAAGGTTTTTTTGGGTTTTCTTGAAATGTGTGCCACCTGTTCGGTGAAAAGTCCGACCCATTGCAGTGCCGCCAAAGATCCGTTCTTGGAAATTTCATTGTCCCTCTTCTTATCCATCATTGTTGTCTTATATTGTTTGATCTGATTCTCATATTGCTGTTCATATTGGAATAGAGTTCCAAATATTTATCTCAACAATAAAGTTGTAATCTTTCTTATTGTTATGGTTTGAGTGATTTCACTAAAACCCATTATTCTGTCATGAATTATTTGAAGTTAATTGGAATGAGAAAGATGATTCTTTTTTTTATAAAAAAATTAATTTTGTCATAAAGGTTCGTTCTTGAAATTTATTTGACGTTGTTTCTATTATCAATCACCATTAGTTGGCTTATGTTGTTTTGTTCTGCTACTATTGTTGTTAATTTTTTTGACATGTAGTTATAGACTTCATCTGAGCAATGAAGGTGGATTCTTTCTTACTGTTTATGTGATTTCTCTAAAATCCATTATTTTGTCATGAATTTGAAGTTTGTTTGGATATGAACATATATATATATATATATATATATATATATATAATTTTATTATAAATTAAAGAAATCCTAACCCTTGATTCACCCTACTCATTTTAGCGTCGCAAAAATTTGGTTCTTTGGAATTCATTTGTCTTCCTATTTTCTTTTTCTACCATCCATCATTAGCTGTCTTATAATATTTTATTCTCTATTTTAGTTCATATGCACACTCATATTTAAGTATATTTTCCCATTTGCTATTGGTTTCTAATTTGACTTTATTGGGCTATTCTTTTGCAGGTTAGAATTGATTGTCTGATTGGCTGCCTCAGTTATTTTTGTAAATTTAAATTTCCTTTTTTTTCCATTTTCTTAATAATATCTTATGTTTGCAACACTTTGCTTTCATTCTTTCTTTACAAGGTTTTTTGGATCAGTGATCTGGTTGATTATTATTTTTTGGATCAGTGATATGATCGATTAGTGTTTATATCCTGAAATTTGTTGATCCTATGTGCTATAATTGTAGTTTTATAGGAGTACTCAATAGTTCTTATTTATTTGATTAGGATTATATAACATGTTTGCATTAATTGGATCTTAGTTCATCATTCTGTCTGTTTACTGTGTGGGATTCAATGAATTGTTGAAATTGTTATTATACATTCAATCGGTTCTCATGATTCTATGTATTAAGCAAGTTATTGGATTTTTCTCTTTTAATTTTCTTATCTTCTTCAGATTTTTGAGCTTAATTAGAACACACAGCAACTAATTATAGGTGGGTTTGATTCCTATTAATTGTGATTGGATTTGTACTCTTATTGGAGGAGCTCTTGCTCTCCGCATGGAGCCTCTCCCACATAGCCGCAAAAAGTATGCTTTTGTTGCTTTTAATAATAGAAATTTGCAATTTTGTTAAATGTGTATGATGGTTTTCTAAAAAAAATTTATGGGTTTCTGTTATTATATTATATATATCTATACAATATATTATGCTAAGGCCATTTTTAGTCAAAGGATTTTTCTTCATTTTTTAAAATAAAAAAAAAGCAAATGTAGGAGGCAACTCCCCACTCTTCTCCATCCAAATTTTGAACTAGAATCATCTCCTTTAATCAAAACTTAAAGATCGTGCAATATTGTATAGATGTTATTAGATGAACTTTTCAAAAATATTTTTGTAATTTTTTTATGTAAAAATCTGTGCAATATTACATAGGGTTATACTAGTATAGTTATATGCTTACTACTTTTCTCTAATCCTCAAACAGATGCTTTGATCTTATTAAGTCATATACAATATTAGATGCTTTGATCTTATTAAGTCATATACAATATTTAAAATGTTAAGAAACTCATGATATCTCATCTTATCATATCCAGTAAAAACAATACCATATTATATATATATATATATATATATATATATATATATATATATATATATATATATATACCATTCCGTTGTGCACTAGCCTCCGTGTGCACTCCATGTGTACTTGGCCTTCGGGCCTTCGTATCGACGATCAGAACCATTCACATTGATCTACACATCTAAATGAGTCTAAATAAGTAAAATCAGGTCATTTGAAATTCATTTGCCGACCATCATGTCATTATAAACAATAATGATATTCATCCATACAATTTTGTAACACTTCTATGGATAGAAAAATGAATTTCAAATGACTTGATTTTACATATTTAGACTAATTTAGACATGTAGATCAATGTGAACGGCTTGGATTGTCGATACGAATGCCGGAAGGTCGAGTGCACCTAGAGTGCACACGGAGGCTAGTGCACAACGGAAGGGGACTCTCTCCCTCTCTCTCTCTCTCACTATATATATATATATATATATATATATATATATATATATATATATATATAATATGAGATTGTGAGATAGAATATTATTTTGTGAGAGGAGCGATTTGAATTATCGAAATCTCGATCACACTATTCACATCACTCTACATGTTATTTAGATGGTTTGTACAAAATATAGCATTACATAATATGTATATTTTAAATGTATATTATATATGTATGCATGAGCTAACTATTTGCTATTCTTTTTTTACTAACAAATATTCTTAATTAATCTTTTTCTTTTGCATGTACTATTTTTAGTACATGATCAACAACAACATGAATGATGATATAGGGGCTAGGATTAGAAATTGATGATATAGATTTATTGCACACTAACATTTTTTTAGTTAATTATAATTGCATGTTAAGGTAATGTTTTCATATTTACAAAGATTTGATGTGAGAATTGAGAGATAAATTTCTAAAATCTTGATAACTATTTTGTTTATTTTATTTTCAATTCAAAAACTAAATGAGATTGATTTAACAACAGAGACAACAGAAAATTATAATAATATAATATAATATATATTTTCATGCATTGCACGTGTTGTATACTAGTATTATAAATATTCCGCAGTCTGTAGTCCTAAAACCCTTTAAAAAAGACTCTTCACCTAGATAGAAGCTCTATAGTTCGTCTTCTTTATATCTATACAAACTCAAAACAACATGTTTAACAAAAATGTCTGAAAGACCCACTAAATAACTTGCAGCAGATTTGCAGGTGTTAGTGTGGTCAACTCTTAAGCCGTTTCGTTGTTGAGTAAGAGGTCGAAAATTTAAATTCTGCTTGCACCAAAAAGTTTCCAATTAATATTTATTTGGGATAAAGTGTGTTTTTGTGATCTTATTCTCAAAAAAAAAACTCTGAGCACATATAAAGCTTGTCCTAAAATAATCTGACACATGAGATGCATATCAAACTGAGTTAATTAGAGATTTAGGCTAGTTTTTGAAACTATTTGTAGAAAACGGCTAGTTTCCAAATAATATTCTATACTTCATATTCTATAATATTTTCTATAGGATGTGTAATCTTTCAACAATTTTAAATTTTGCTTTTGCAATATTTTTTGTTTAATCATCTAAATTAATTTTAAAATTACTTATACTAGTTATTTTGAGAAAACCAGGTGAGGATTACTTACTCTTGGAACAAGGCTCTGATTCCACTTCAGATGTGAAGCATGAAGTAGTCGTGATTGTCTGTAAAAGAGAAACAAAAGAGTATTAAAAAACTTTAAAAATAATATTCTTGAAAATAACAGACATTATCGTTCTCTCTAATATTAAAATAATCAAGCATAAGTTCAAAATCTCTCATAGCTTCTGATTATGTTTCTGATAATTCAGTATCACTATCATATGGAAGTTCTTCTGTATGTTCGTTTCCTTCTTCTTTATGTTTGTTTTCTTCAAGATATAGCTTATATGCTGTTGTAGGACTTCATATATCGCTATTAAATTCTCCATTTTCCTAAAATAATAAAGATCTTTCATGAAAAAGTTAGGCCATCAATTATTTGAACATTTATATTATTAGTTTGTCCAGAATTAACCTAATTTATTGTTATAATTATTACTCGTTGTATGGTAAAGAAAAAATAATTTAAACTGATAAAACCCATCTGGGCTTGTTAGACTTTGCGGATAATAAACATAAAAAACCAACATTCTATCACGTCCATAATAGTTAGTCATTAATTCTTGAATTAACTCATGATTGGAACTAGTATCATTATCCATTCTTTTTAAGATTCTGATAAATTTAAAGTTTGAAACAATATGTATGAAAATCTAGAATAGAGAGAGGTTTATAAGGATACGATAAAAATCAACAAAAGGGCCCAACATGCATCCAACATAGTTGAGCCTCTTTGAGCTGCTCTGTACCAGTTACTACCAGTGGAAAAAATATCTCTGGTATGCACCCCGATTTCAGTGTTCCTTTCACATTCCTCCCATTCCAGGATAACTAAGAGAGCTTCATCCAAGGGATATGTCTGGAACAACTGAGTAGCACCTCAGTACAGACAACCACAACCTAACTCGTTTCTTGCTACTAGGTGTATAACTCAACTATAGAATGTTGCAAATTAGTTTTTTGCGAGATCTTTCAGGTAGAGCCTTACAAAACTCTCCCTAGGGAAAATAATTTGTCACACCCCACTTTCCATTATACGAGAACACATGCACCTAACTGAGGCCCAGCAAATAATATAATTATACCAACTCATATCATCCATAAGCTGTACAATGCCAGTAAGCTCAACAATGCAATAATAATAATCACGTGAACAATAATAACATGAATAACCAATTTCTGAGATACAAGAACTTACAATAAGCCCGAGAATATGCAATACAATAACAGTACGTCAAGATCCTTCAGAATCTCATCGTCTGTACCTTTATAACATTAACTCGAAAGAAAAAGGAAGGGAACTCGTTAGCGCAAGCTACGGGCCGCAAGTAGTAGCAAGCAATGAAAGAATAAAGGACTATATATAACAAGTATAGGAAATTTGGAACGATATCAGGGTCAATAACAATAGATGCAACAATGATCAAGAGATCAAGGGTTGGTAAATAATAGTCAATAATGCAATGATCGATCAACAGTAAACAATAATGTAATGATCGGTAAACAATATTCAATAATCAATGATCGGTACTCAATATCCAATAATCAATGATTTCAATAATCAATGATCGATGAAGAATATTCAAAAATCAATAATCGGTACTCAATATTCAATAATCAATTATCGATAAACAATATTCAATAATCCATGATCGGTAAACAGTAAACAATGATGGATAATGCAAGTGTCGATGCTCGGTGTCAATCTTATGTCTATCAGTCTTTTATAAATCTATCTAATGTACGCAATCCTACATCTCATACCACAGGTTCAGGTGCATATAATCAATTGAGTGTTTCGACTCTAGTGATGAATTCTACAGGGCCATGTACTTGGGTCTTGCAATAACAATATTCAATGATCAATAAAAAATACACGATACAATACACAAAAAATTGGGATACTGCAGTCAGTAATCCACAATCAATCGATAAAATAATACATGTCAATACGGGAAACACGACCCCCTTTCGAGTATACTCCCTTATATTATCCACTACTAAGTCATTTTCCTTTTTACCCCGGCTTGTCATTATTTTATTATAATGAATCATGCATATGCAATCGATGGAACGGTGTCAAAGAACAGTAACAATGAGGTATCAATGGCTGTACAATGATCGGTGTGTAGTGCAATTCATAGATACAAAGTTAACAAATTTATATTTAAAGAAAAGCATGAGAACACAATTCTGCACAGCAGTACCTTGCCGTATAAAAACTAACTTTTCCACTGCTACGGGAAAGAAAATCAGAATCCATTAGAGATTCTAGAAACTAGACTCTCTGCCGGTTCTGACGCATATTCACATGATACATTTCGATTACAGTAACTATGTCTACTAGTTGATTTTTTATGAGTCTACTGTTCTGGCAGCAACTCAACATCAAGTTATTATATGTATAATTCAACTAAAACTTCACTAAAATTCTTACAAAATTTATAATCTGATTTTATGACATTGCTTACTAACATTCTTGTAAATTTGAGATTTTAGTTCTCATATTAACCTACTATTTCAATCAGTTGAACCGGGTATGGTAATTATAAAGCAGTAATATGAAACTACGACAGTACAATGGTAAAAATTGCATATTTTACAATCTATAAGTCATATTGAGGATCCGTCAGATTTTCAAGAAACTATATACAGTGTGCTACAATTTCTATTTAATAAGTTTTAGTATCATCAGTAACTGTGTTGAATTCTCGTTCCAATCTGGAGAAGACAACAGTCCAGAACATACTAAGTTGGTTTTAACAAATTTTCTTTGCAAGTGTGTAGATCTTGTGATTAGAATTGAGCATACAACTATGTCTAGGAATTGGCATGGTTTCTAATATTATCATGACAACATTAGCACATCAACGGTATTAACTACAACACAATCATATGGTCATATATGTAAATACAATTCATTCAATCATTCTTTCTTGTGTAATTTCGTGCTTCTAGTTGTGTTTATGTGGTAGATGCATATGTGAACGGTTTCTCATGGTTTTTCTATGACTAATTGGTTGGATGAAATTCAATGAGACGAAGAATGATGTCAATTTAGGATTCAAAAATATTTGATGGATACGATTAATATTAACATGGATATAAAAGAGGGATACTACTTGCGGAGGTCAAGAAAGAGTGCTTGCACACGAATAAACAAGATTGTGTAAGAGATGCTTGCCTTTTTGTCGATACGAAGATGAAACGAGTAACGACAGTAATACGTGCGAACGACGGAACAATGTGCACGTGCAAACTATGTCGATGGCAGCATGCGCGAACACGGGCAGCAATGGTAGTAAAAGCACAGCAGCAAGAGGAACTCCAGGTGCTGCATGCGGTGGGTGATGGTTGATGGTGGAGCTGCGGAATGATGGCGGCAAGGTGGGGACTTCGGCTGTCAAGCATTCACAGGGAATGATGGTCAACAATGGTGGCAGCAACGGGGGAGCGCTCAGCAGTGGCGAGGGTGGTTGTGGTGGTGCAATCGAGGGTTGTTCAATGGGGAGGAAGAAGGCGACAACGGTGGTGGGTGGTGTTTCTATCGGTGGCTGTGGGTGGCAGCACACGCGAGTAGGGTGGTGGTCGATGGTGGTGCAGTGTTAGGGTGTGCGACGCAATGGCGTGCAGTCGGTTGGAGTGGCGGAAGTGGTGGTGGTGTTCGAGCAGTGACTGCGGATGGGGTTGCTGGCGCTGGTGGTAAAGTCGGTGGTCGGGCGCCAAATAGGTGTTGGAGGGAAGCTCGGCGGAAATGGCGGTGAGTTGGTGCGGGGTGCTCGATGAGGAGGATGAGGGGGCGAAGGTTGCGGTGGATGGAGGGTGTTGCCGTCAGTGTGAGGTAGGGCAGCAAGGTGGCAGAGGGTGGAGTTCGGTGGTCTGTGGTGGTTGTTCGAGTGACTGTAAGGCGGCGCTCGGGGTTGTTGTTGGGTTTGAAGAAACAGAGGAGAGAGAAGAAAGAGAAAGGTCGGGGAGAGAGAGTGCAGGGAAAAGAGAGGGAGGGGGTTATTATATTATATTAATAATATTATAATGGGGTGTTTAATAGGGACAATTAATTTGGGGTTAGTGGGGTAGGTTGTGAGTTGTTTTAGGAGGCGTTTGGTACACGGAATGGAAAATTCCTGGGAATGAAAGGATTCCCGGGAATGTGAGGGTGAGAATGAAGATTCCCGTGAATGTTGCATTATCGTGTTTGGTATAGTACATTGCATTCCTGGGAATCATTTATTATTGTAATTTTTTATTCTAGTTTTTTGGGTTTTTTTAATTGTTTGTTATGGAAATCACAAGAGAATGTTCAAATCCCATGATTTTAGGGAGGGATATATTTTTTATTCTAGTTTTTTTAGTTATTTTATTGTTTGTTATGGAAATCCCATGGGAATTGTACCGCACCGAGCCCGGCTCAGCTGTGCACACGGCTGCGTGTGGGCGCATGCGAAAGAACGGACACAAAACTCTAGCCACGCCCACCATACACACCATCAAAAGGGGGTATACCCATTAGGTAAGCTTTATCATATCGATTATCCTATATATACTCATATCCTCTCCTTCACACCTACGATGTGAGATTTTAATCCCATGCACAACACCTGCCACGTCACACCCACTACACAACCACATTTCTTCATGCATTTTCCATTTCATTCCTCCATTTAATGCGTGCCTAAGACCCATAGTCCAACTCTATAAGCACTTGATTAATCTATTAATCCAAGCCTCCCTATAGAAGTCCTATAGGCCAACAACCATCTCATCTCATCCCTTTATTATATTATATAATATTATATTATATATATATATATATATATATATATATATATATATATACCCGCTTAAGTACAGGGTGTTACATACACCCCCCTTAAGAACTCAGCGTCCTCGCTGAGCCCGGAACCCGCAAGGTAATACAGGAATACCTTTCTAGTTGATGTGGATTGGAGTACCCTATTTGCGTACTGCCCCCGGTCTCTACCAGCGTACTGTCCTTAGCCAGGCGTACCTCTAACCCACTCTGACCCACGATCGGTGTCGAAAGTCGGCTCTGATACCATTTTGTAATGCCCCGAGCCCAGCTTAGCTGTGCACATGGCTACGTGTGCGTGCACGCGAAAGAACGGACACAAAATTCTAGCCACGCCCACCACAGGCACAATCAAAAAGGGGGTTAACCGTTAGGTAACCTTTATCATATGGATTATCATATATATACTGATATCCTCTCCTTCACACCCACGATGTGGGATTTTAATCCCATGCACAACACCTGCTACATCACACCCACTACACAGCCACCTTTCTCCATGTATTTTCCATTTCATTCCTCCATTTAATGCATGCCTAAGCCCCATAGTCCAACTCTATAGGCACTTGATTAATCTATTAATCCAAGCCTCCCCATAGAAGTCCTATAGACCAACAACCATCTCATCTCATCCCTTTATTTTATATATATATATATATATATATATATATATATATATATATATATATATTCGCTTAAGTACGGGGTGTTACAGGAATCCTTAAATCCCATGGTTTTTGGGGGGAATAGAAATCCTTCCCAACAAAGGTTTTTGATTCCCTTGGGAATCTATTATTTCTTCCAAAGCTATGCTTGCCACATACCAAATAGGTAATCTAAGAGGAAATATGAGATTCCCTTGCACTTTCCCACGTACCAAACGCCCCCTTAATGTAATATAATTGATTGCAAGTAGAGTGGAAGTTAGGCAGGTTAGAAGATGGAGGGTTTGGGAATTGTCATGAATTGTTTTGGGTTGAAGTGGGCTTGGGAGTTTGGGCTATATAAGAAATAGAATAAATAATTGAGTTGGTCTTCATAATCAAATTGTGAAATGTGTTAGGAGAAAAACATAGTAGCAATGAAAATAGATTAGGCTAGAACATAAAATAAATAATTTTAGAAGGAGTTTAATATGGGCTTAAAAATTGAGCTTGATAAAATAAAACTTATTGAATGTATGCAATATGATTTAAAAGAACATAGAGAATTATGAAAGAATTTAAGATACAATAATACGAAGAAAAAAATAAAATACAATTCCGTATAATCGGAAATGGGAGTTACATAATTAGTTAGTCATACCTTATATTGTACAAGAACTGATAGAAAGATAATTTTTATTCCCTCCATACTTCTTACAGACAAAACTTCTTCTCACGAGATTATATGAAATTTTTTCTCCTTGCCTTCTCCCGTACTAAGTCTGCCCTTTATAGAGGAAGAGATGGATTTACATTATTGAGTTCTTATATCATCCATTACATTAGTTTCAATTATTGTTCTGATTACATCATAGGTCAATAATTGAGATAAATACATCACTACTTACGTCATTCTCCACTCACATTAAAAATAGTTCTTCTTCAGCTTTATCTTGTCCTTTTTCTCATTGTCCACATTTGTGTTGGGGCTACAGCTGTCACTTCTATTATAGTCATCACCCTTTTATCTAGTATTTGGTATCAGCTGTCAAAAACTTCTTTCTTTGGCTATGGCTGTTTTATTTTTTCTATACTGTAGATCATTATTTTTTTGTGGATCTGGGTTATCATAGATCTATATGTTGCAGTCTCTATTTTGTATATCTTTTAGTTCACATTACATGGTTCTAAATCCCATAGCCCTCCTTTCTGGAATTAATTTTTCAAATTCCTCAGATTTATATAGCACGATATTAGTTGCTCCAAAAAGGACTTGTGTAGTCATTCCTATCTTTATAATATGTTCTGCAGGGAGTTCTTCCTCATCTTCAAGGAATTCCGGAATTGTTGAAAATATCCGAACATATATTTTGGAGGCTTTTGTAAGACCAAACTAACTTTTAGTACACTTATATAGCTCTCTTAGCAGCTGGCTAAGTTCTTTGCATTCTCTGGATGGATATATGCAGTGAATAAGTCCTCTTTCAAATAATACTCTTATTGTATTTGGATTTTCTCCTGGGAGTATAATTGTTTTGTTCATATATTGTTGAGAAATTTTTCTGATAAATTAATTGGCCTGCATGGTCTGTCATAATTTCTCAATATATTGTAAAAATAAATCTTTCTTTGAATATTTTGGTGGATCTGAGAGAAACTGACTTAGTTAGTTGATTGTAAGGATAGGGAGCTTCCCTCTCGTGTGACCATTTTTGTGATTTCACTCGTAATTTGTAGGTTTATAGGTTCACTTCCTTCACTCTTTTTTTCAATATGTTCTGAATTTATGTGGCGGTAAAATAAATTCTAAAGCCCACATATTTGCAATTGTAATTAGTTAAATGTTCCCTATATTTGCTCCACAGTTTTCTTGATGAAAACTTTTTTTTTCTTCTATTTGCTGGATTCTATTTTCCATCCTGCAAAAATCAAAATTGTCAGTTTCTTGAAAGAAAATATGCTAGAATGTTATCTTTTTCTTTTATATTTTCTATCGTAAATTCATAAGGTGCTAGTTTTATCTGCCATCTTATTAATCTTTTATTTTCAATAGTTAGATCAATTATATTGTTAATCTAAGTTTTTACTTGGTTATTATCTGTTCTTACTGTGAATTTTGTATGTATTATGAATAAATCAAACTTTTTTATGGTTTTTAAGATTGCTAATAATTCTTTTTCAATTATGTGATAATTCTGTTGTGTTTGTGTAAATGATCCATTAGTGTATTTAGCTAGCCTTTCTTGTTTTTCATCTTTTTCTATAAATTTTAATATTTCACCCCAATTATTTTCACTTGCATCTGTTTCTGTTATCCATGTACATTCTTTAACAGGTAATCATAGTTTATTTAATTCTGATGTATGTTGTTTTAATATTTTAAGTTTTTCTGATGTTTTTTGTTTTAATATTTTAAGTTTTTCTTCATCCTCTGTAGTCCATTCCCATTTCTTGAACTTTTTCAGTTTTTGTTGTAGCCAATCTGTTTTTAATAATAAATATTGTATAAATCCTCTTATTTGATTTAGCAGTCCAATTATGGCTTGTACTTCTATTTTTCTTTTAGGATATTTGGAAGTATCTTTACTTTTCTGCTAGATGTGGTTGTACTTCTATTCCTTCGTGTGATATTTTTGTTCCTAAGAATTATATCTTTGTTTTAAGTAACTCCAGTTTAATTTTTTGATAATATAATTCATGTATTTTTTACTATTTCTATGAATTTTAGTAAATGTTCTTTATGTTGCTCTTTGTTTTCGGATCATATTAGAATATCATCTACATATACTAGTATAAAATTATTGTATTTTTTAAATACCTTGTCCGCATATTCGAAATACTCCTGAACTATTTTTATATCCGAAGGGTAATACGTTCCATTGATAAAATGCTTGTGGTGTGCTGAATGCTGTTAATTGCTTTGATTCCTCTGTTAGTTTTACATGGTAAAACCCTGATTTACAATTGAATTTTGAGTACGTTTTTCTTGTTCTTATTGTGTTTAGTAATATCTGCATATTTGGTAACGAATATCTAAATCTTTTAGTACTTTTATTTAGTTCCTTACAATTTACTACCATTCTAGATTTATCTCTTTTTTCTTTTGAGTGTTTCCTTACTATGAATGTCGGTAATGAATGTGGACTTTGATATTTTCTAATGTAATTATTTTCCATTATTTCTTTTATATGTATTTTGAATTTTCTAAATCTATTGGAGTATGCCTAATAAGTTTAACTTTTATTACTTTTTCTTTTTCTATTAGCTCTATATGATCTCTGTGAGTTTACTTAAGTGCCATTTTGCTAAAAAGTCTTCTCCATACAGATCTTCTAATTATTTTTGTAAAATTGCTTAAGTAATTGTTTCTTGGACTTGATGTATTCTGGTTTTATTTGGTAAATAATGATATTCACCATGCTAGCGTAAAAAAAATATGATGTGGTAAGTCTGTCCTAGAATAAGGTTGTGTTATTCTAACTGTTATCACTTGGTATTTACAAGGTGTTGTAAATATAATTGTTTTGTGTGATATGGTCAGAGGATATTACTGTTGTCAAAAGTCATATCATCAAATTATTCATAATAATACATAATTGATATTTTTAGGATGTAACTTCCTACTTGTATCGTAACATTTTCTTGATAATTGTCAAGTATAATGGTTTGTCTTGTCAATCCAGTATGTTTTTTTATTATTTTCATCTTGTTTCCGTTTTGGTAGTATATTTTTATGGCACAAGCTTGTACCTGCTCCAGTGTCTATTAGACTATAATAGTTTCTGGATTTGTATCATTCGTATAAAAATTTTGTTAGTATGTATAATGAACTTTTTGTTGCTCTTAGTGGATTCATTTAGATAATATTCTATTTATTACTTTACTTTTATTATTCATTGTTATTTTTATTTTTTATTTTTATATTGAGTATGGTTGTACTGATGTAAGGAAGTTAGTTTCTAATAACATCTCATTAACATTGTGCTCTGGGTCTATATGTAGATGCAATAATATTTCATTTCGACTGTTTATTCTTAGTGGTAATACTATTTTATGGATAATTAGATGTCTATTATTGTAACTACCGTTACGGCTATTTTTCATTTTTCCCCTTTTGTAATATTTTATTTGATTTTGAATAAAATACCCTTATTTTTGGCTCTTGATTATTTTAATTAGATCGTGTTCATGAATTCTTCGTTCTTGTCATTTGAGCTATTCGTGTTGTTCCTATTTTCTTCTATTTAATTTCGGGTATTTTTATTTGAACCCTATTGATCTGGATCTATCTCTTATTGAACCCTAAAACCCAATTCCAATTATTCTTGACCCAAATCCGCTATTGTTGGACCCAAATTCACCAACCCAGTACCCTAATTGTACCCTATAAATACAACTCTACTGCAAACCCTAAAAATTGCACAATTCTGAAATCCTAGCCGCTTATTCTCTCTCCTCTCTCCTCTCTCCTCGCCGTTCTCTCTCTCCCGAATGAGTTCCCGCCCAAATCACCCCAAACCCATCCTCTGAGTTCTTCTCCGGCCATCCCCTCAACCTGCAGTGACCCCCACTCCCGTGATCTCTCCCCAGCGCCGCCCTCCGCCTCCCTTCGACGCCCAATTGCCCAAATCCCGACCCTCATTCATCCTTTTTCCTGTCCTCGACATTAACGATGCCCAACATCCAAAACCCAGAGCCCTGTTCCTTGCTCTCCCTGTTTCGATCACCGACCAGCCACTAGTGCCCCCGTTGCGCTCCGCCGTCGACGTCGACCTGGTCTTCAGTGCTGCCGCCCCCTTGGCCGGCTGCTGACTGTCGCTGCAGTCTTTGCTTACTGTCGTTGCTTGGGTACTATTGCTGCATGTCTCTTTGTGTGCTGTGTTGTAATTTGCACGTATATTGCACATGTTATTGGTGGGTTGAGCTAGTTCGTGAGTTCGTTGCTTCGGGATCCTTATCCCGTTATTCTTGGTATCGTTTTCACCAGTTATAAGGCAAGTCACTGTCCTTTTGAATTGTTAATTGTATCAAATTCAAGTTTTGTTGAAACTCTGGCAAGTAGATCTCTATGTTATCATATTGTCCATTGTTCATCTCTTCCTTGGGTCTATTGAGGGTTTACACGAGCTAACCCCAATATTCTTGACATCATGCCACTTTTGACTCTAAAGTTTGAATCCTTCATGAGTACATATAGAATTCATAATAGGGTTGTTCATATAATCGTCGCACAAATAAATTATTTTAGAGACAATTGCTAGGTTGTATGTTGTTTGATCGATTGATGATTGATTGATGATAAATTGATGTATGAGGTGTTCTAGTTTTATTTATCATGTTTTGACACCCATCATATTGATTACACAATTTATTGACTAAAGAATCGATGTCCATATAGTCTAATTAATTAATTTTCAAGAAAAACTACACAAATCCTGTATATTGCCTTCTGACTTGAATGTTAACTGCTATTTTCTAACTAGTAAACGATCTTAAAATGAAATACTTTCTGAATATGAATTGTAGCCTTATCTTTCTAGTTTCTAGAATATCATGAATTTTTGAATTTCGAGTTTTGTGGCAAAGGTTATGCCCATTTTACTACAGCTGTGTTTTGTTTTCAGATTTTCAGATTCTTGTATCTTTCGCGCTTAAACAGTAAAAATGCTAATCAAATGATAAAATTTTAATCTGAAAATTTCCAGATTGTTGCTTAACATGTATAGGAGTCCAGAAAATATTTTTACTGAATTTAATATCAAGTTTTTGCTGTTTCCATAATTTAAAATAACGTGATGTCGAAATTCTGCCTAAACCTAAAATCTGTAAAGAACAGTTTGATTGACCTAGTTACTATTGTCAGATTTTGAAGTTTAAATATGAGTTGGAACTGCTTGGAAGTCTAGTTTCTATAACTTCTGACGGATTCACTTTTCAATTTCTGAAACAACGGAAAACTGCATTTTTGTACAGACTGCTCTTACTGTCCAGAATTTTATATTTCAGATTTTAATCGATTAATTATTCCTCTATTGCACTATTGCAAGAATTAATGAATGTATGTTGCATTGCATTATTCTAATGTCTTATTTTCACCATTCTAATTGTCCTATTCCATGTTATCAGCCTATTGTTCCCCTATTGATACTATGGTTCACCTCATGTCCCAAATTCCATATTGTATTGTTGTATTGATAAATAATTAACAAGCCGGTGTTAAGGGATTGACTAGAGTAGTTGATGATATAGAGACTGTATTCGGATGATGGCCCGTGTTATTATCGTTATCGTCATTGTGTAAGAAATTGTACCTTGGCCCGTGTTATTATTGTTATCGTCATTATATAAGAAATTGCACCTTAGCCCGTGTTATATTGTTATCGTCATCATACCCAGTACATGAACTATAGAATCTACCACTATAGTCTAAACGAAATTGATTGTATGCATCGAACCTGTGGTATGGAACAGATGGGGCACAGTAGTACTGCATTAGTTAGGAGTTAAAATGATTAATAGACATAAAGATTACACATCGAGATTGCATGTTGTTCACCATTATTTCTATTGATATCGAATATTGGCTAAGTGTTATTGATATAACCATTGATTATTGTTATTGATTATTGAATCACTGTTTATAGCCACTGCATCGATTATCTTGATTATTGTCTCATGTTATTGATTCAATCTGATCCATTGATTCGTTGTTACATCATTATTCCATTGTTCCTTACTTTCTCTACTTGTTGTCCATGACTTGCTCTAAAGACAATTTTTCTTCTCTTTTTAGATGAAGTGTATACAGGTAATGATGGAGAATTTCCTGCTGGAATTGGAGCACAAACTTTTTGAAGAACTATTGCTTTAATAATAAAATTTTATTTCATGAATTTATTGTATTAAGACTCATTGCTATTGTGTTTGAGATTTATTATTGTATTGGGCTTATGTCTCGGATTTTATTTTGTTCCAGACGTTGGATTATTATTGTATTTGGCTATTTTTATTGCTTCATTCCAAGTATTATTGTTCATGAGATTATTATTATTGCCTGCGCAAATGTTCTGTATTGATTATATTGTCGAGTTAATCGGATAAACAGCTTATGGGTGATGTTAGTTATTCGCTGGGCTGTTGTCATGTACTCGTATTCCGTATTTTTGGAAAGCGGGGCGTGACAAGATTTTTAGTGGTATCAGAGCCCGGGTTTGGATAATATATCAGTCAAACATGACTAACGAAAGGAAGTTTGGCTTTGATTGATATATTAATTAGAATTAGGTTTTATCGGTTTGACTCAAAAGTATGTGCAATGCAGAGATCGCATGAACAATTGATATCCAACATGATCTGGAAACTAGTCTTATTTGATTCCTCTTTGATCCCTTCAATTCATTGATTCCTTATTGGGTATGATTTCATCCTTTTCATACCCATATTCTTTTGATTATGGTGTCATCCATTCTTCTTCTTCCTGCTTGTTCCTTCGATCAGCATTGCTTGATATACAACAACATGTCTACAGCTTGGATTTTTGCCATCAGAGTAGCACATCGGAAGTGTGGTGGGCCCATAACCCACAGGTCCCAGGATTCTCATATTGCTTCTCCTTCCCTACTTTGTTTGCTTCCTTTTCCCTTGCTATTTTATTCTTCTATCCTGTTGTTATTCATGTTGCCCTCCATTCATGCATGTTTCTTGCATTTTGCTTCCACCTTTGTGTTCTCACTTTGACTTCTTGTTGGGTATTATCCTTGTTCATTCCCTTCCTGCTCACGCTCTCTTTGATTCTGCTGCAACTCATTTATTTATTTCTTTTCGCTTCGTCGATCTGCATCTTTTGACTAGCAGCGCTATGCCAGTGGCTTGGAGCATTTTCACAGGTGGAGGTGTTGTCGTGTGTTCTCAGATGTGTGAGCAGTCCCTTGGTTATTGGTGGTGTTGAATTTGTTGCCGATCTGATTGTCATCAGCAATTCTAGATTTGATGTTATTCTGGGGATGGATTGGCGTAGTGCTACTCATGTTGTGATTGACTGCCGCAAGAAAAAGGTGGTATTTCGAATGCCAGAACGTTAGGAATTTGAATTTTGTGCTGGTGAAATGCCGCTTGCTTGTGTTGAGAAGTTGGCCAATTAGGAAGTTGGAGTTATGGAGAAAGTGTGTGCGGATGATGTTGTCACACCGTTGGTTGTGTGGGATTTTCTGGATGTTTTTCCTGAGGAATTGCCAGGATTACCGCCAGATCGTGAAGTGGTGTTGAGTATTGATGTTTAGCCAGGAATAGCTCCAATCTCTAAGAGTCCGTACAGAATGGCTCCTGTTGAATTGACTGAGTTGAAGGAGCAAATTCAGGAGTTGTTGGATAGAGATTTTAATAGGCCAAGTGTTTTGCCTTGGGGAGCTCCAGTTTTGTTCGTCAATAAGAAGGATGGTAGTCAAAGGTTGTGCATTGACTATCGTGAGCTCAATAATATCACAGTGAAGAACAGGTATCCGTTGCCAAGAATTGATGACGTATTTGATCAGTTGGGAGGCACTTCTGTATTTTCAAAGCTGGATATTCGTTCTGGTTATCAACAGGTTAAGGTGAAAGCCGAGGATGTACAGAAGACTGCTTTTCGAACGAGATATGGGCACTATGAATTTTTGGTGATGCCTTTTGGAGTTATTAATGCTCCAGCTGTATTTATGAGCTTGATGAATCGGGTTTTCTCTCTCTTCTTGGACAAGTTTTTTGTTGTGTTCATTGATGACATTCTGGTCTATTCTCGGAACCGTGAAGAGCATGCTAAGCACTTGAAGGTTGTTCTGCAGACTTTGAAGGGTCATCAGTTGTATAGGAAGCTTAGGAAGTGTGAGTTTTGGTTGGATCGTGTGGCGTTCTTGGGCCATATTATTTATGGTGATGGTGTTTCTGTCGATCCGTCCAAGATTTCTGCAGTTAAGGATTGGCCGATGCCGAAGTTTGTATTGGAAATTTGGAGTTTTCTTGGTCTAGCGGGTTACTACAGGAAATTTGTTCGAGATTTCTCGAAGATTGCCGAGGCGTTGACCAAGTTGACTGTGAAGGATCAAAAGTTTGTGTGGGATGAGTTCTATGAATAAGCCTTCGTTGAATTGAAGAATCAGTTGACATCAGCACCTTTGTTGATTATACCGGATGGATCAGGAGGTTTCATAATTCACTGTGATGCTTCAGGTATAGTTTTGGGTACTGTTTTGATGCAATGAGGCAAGGTTGTTGCACATGTATCCAGGCAATTGAGGCCGCATGAGAAGAGTTATCCTACACATGATTTGGAGCTTGGTGCTGTGATTTTTGCCTTGAAGCTTTAGAGGCATTATTTACTTGGAGACCGAGTGGAGATCTTCACTGACCAAAAAAGTCTCAAGTATGTGTTCACCCAGAAGGAGCTGAATATGAGGCAAAGGTGATGGTTGGAATTGATGGCGGATTATGATATCAGTTTGTAGTATCACCCTGGCAAGATTAATTCGGTACTTGATGCTTTGAGTAGAAGACCTGTTGATATGATTCTTACTGAGCAGAAGGAACTTGTGGAAGCTATGAGGAGATTGGAATTGGATGTGGTATTGCTTGGTTCTGGGCAGAGTTATATGGTGCTTCAGTTGCAGTCGTCTTTGGTGGATCAGATTAAGAAGGCACAGTCTGGTGATGTGCAGTTGCAGCAGTTTCGAGCTGAGGTTGAAGCTGGTTCTAGAACTGATATGGTGATTCATGAGGATGGATCTCTCCGCTTTGGGACTCGTCTATGTGTTCTGAAAGGAGAAGTCAGGCAGAAGTTACTTGAAGAAGCTCATTGCTCGCCATACTCTATTTATCCCGGTGGTACGAAGATGTATCGGGATTTGAAGTTGCATTTCTTATGGCATGGTATGAAGAGGGCTGTTGCAAGATTTGTTTCTCGGTGTCGGATTTGTCAGCAAGTGAAGGCAGAACATCAGAGGATCACTGGACTTCTTCAACCGCTTCCTATTTTAGAGTGGAAGTGGGAGAATATCTTATGGATTTCATGATTGCTTTGTCGAGAAGTCCCGAGGGTCACAATGCCATCTGGATAATTGTGGATCGCTTGACGAAGAGTGCTCATTTCATTCCTTTAAGAGTTGGTCAGTCTACAGAGAGCCTAGCAGAAACTATATGCAGGAGATTGTGAGATTGCATGGTGTTCCTGTCAGTATTATATCAGACAGAGATACTAGATTCAGATCTCAATTCTGGGAGAGTCTTCAGACCAGTCTTGGGAGTAAGCTGAAGTCCACTACTGCATTCCATCCGCAGACAGATGGTTAATCAGAGAGGACATTTAGACCTTGGAGGATATGTTGAGGTCCTGTGTGCTTCAGTTTGGAGGTTCTTGGGAAGATCATCTACACTTGGTGGAGTTTTCGTACAACAATAGCTACCAAGCTAGTTGTCACGCACCTCTTCCCAAAAAGGAATACGGAATACGGATACGTGACTAAGTCCAGCGAATGATTTTCATCATCCATAAGCTGTCAGGATCTTTACAACATTTCACATGAATAACATGAAGTAAAGAAGGAGAAATCAACCACGCATGCATGAATGAATCATTACACAAACATAATTTACTTGAAATAAAGTTTAATAATCTCAAATAAACCAGATCTGGAATAAGTCAATAATTCTGGGTATACTGCCTAAAACAAATAATCCAAGTAGCAATACATTTATTCAAAATAAGTAATAGGAAATAATAATAATAATAGCAAGAACTCCAGGAACTAGAATCTCAGATCACCTACTCCATCGGGCAGCTGATCACCATAATCTGCAATTTAATAAATTGCAGGAAAAAGAAAGAGAAACAAAATGTCTGCCAATGCAAGTTACGGGCCGCTTGTAGTGTAGGCACAAGTACAGGAAAAGATAAACAAATATAGAGTAACAGTGGAAGCAAATATAGCATGGAATAGACATAGCAACAAAATAGAACAACTAGCATGAATCATGAAGAGAATCAAGTAATATGGAGAGATAACAGGTGTATCTAACATGTGACAGGTAACAGGTATCATGCAAGTAAGTGAACATGTAACAGGTATTATGTCATGTTGAGTCTTGTATTTATTTCTATCTAGGTAGCACTTCATGCGTCTCAGGTTTTTACCACATGGTTGCTACTTACATGCAAATTACGTTTAGAACTAGTGGTAGGTTTCTATAGGGCCGTGTACTTAGGCATCATGTAGCAGGTATCATGAACAGGTTCATGAATCAGACAGGTACACGAATCAAATGATTCTTGCATCAACAGGTTCATGAATCAAATGGTAATAGGTACATGAACCAATAGGTTCATGCATCAAAGCATAAAGTACAACAGTTCATGAATCCACGGATTCATGAATCAAACATAGAGTGCAACAGGTTCATGTCTCAACATGAATCAAACATAAAAATGGGAAACACGGGCCCCTTCTGAGTACACATACCTATATTGTCCATTACTAAGGTCTTTCCCTTAACCCCGGCTTGGTGATTTGTTATTATTATCAAACAGGCATGTACGTGTACAAAACATGGCAAGAATAACATGGCATGAACAAGTAACAAGTTCAGGTCGGAAGATAAACATGTACAGGTGATAGACAACTCATAAAAGAGTAGGACAACGAAAATTCTAGTTCAGGACAGCAAGACAGTACTGCACCAAATCTGGGATTCCCATTGCCACAAGTATGCAAACCTAGATCCATCAGAAAATCTGGAAAATAGACTCTCGACCGAATCCAGCAAATATGTATAAGTCATATGGTATTTCACAAAAACAGAACTCAAAATTGACTTGTATCCAGAAAACGTGTTCAACCAGAAATCAGAAGTTTGTATTCATAATCAGGAAAACGGCATAAAAACTTACTGATTAAATCCAAGAAAAAACTGGAGTATTCCCTAGTATGTTTGGTCAGAAAAAAAAAGTTTCATAATTTTCCAACATAGATAGAATAGTCAAGTAAAATCAGAAAGCAGCAAGATGTAGCAGATTTGTAAATCTGGAATCATAAACACCGCAGTACCAAAACAGCAATAGATTACAAAATATAAATCGAAATCCAGATCCGTCAAAAGGGTGATAAAATAGATACAATAGGCTACATTTCATGTTTACAAAGTTTTTATAAACAGCAAATAGAATCATGTCGAAATTATGTTTCTTTACAGAACAGCACAAAATTTCTGCAAGTATAGTAGTTGTTTGCAAGTATAGAATAGTTTATAAAAGTTATCAATTAAATCCACAAAAATTAGCGGTTAATCCCAATCAAGTCTAGTTGAACTTAGCAAAATATTGGGTCAAAATATTATCTTTAACATCAGTATAAAAATAAATTACCATACAAAATTCATATAAAACAAAATCTGGAATTTTCTACACATCTGTAGTAAAAAAGCAATAACTTACAACTCACAAATCGAAACTGAGATCTTTCAGAAATTCTGGAAATTTGACAAAATTCTTTATAAATCATATTCACATATAATTTTCATATACTAACCTTAATAGGGTCTAAAATACTAAACCAAAATGGGGTACAACAAAAACAGAATCTTCTTTATGCATAAAATCAACATAGGTCATATGAAACTCATCCAAATCATAACAAAGTCTGAAGTGTGGTGTATTAGATGTCCAAGCAACATGGTATAGGGTGTTTGACAAGTCTACAGCGAGTTATACTACAACGAACCCATTAAACATAAAACATCACACAACACCTCATAATTCACGAACACATGCATGTATACAAGAATTGATTATCTCTAAGTCTAAATTCATGTCGTGTGTGTAATGAGACAACTACGGATGGATCAACACATAGAGACAAGATATAACAGGGGTTTTGCACAAGAATTGTCTCTAGAACACAACTACATTACAGGCGGTATTTAGTACTTGTATATGCAAACAGAAATTATACAAGTTACTTGCCTTATAAATGCCGACGAAAACGACGAAGCATGAACAAGAATAACGGGAATGGATTCCCGGGCATGAACTCAACGAACAACGAACCACGAACCAACAACGAACACACGATTACAACAAAATCCAACACACGCACACAAGAGAGAGGGAGCCAGGGTGTGCACTGTGAGGAGGAGACGACGGTGGCCAAGAGCGACGTGGTGGCAGCGCTCGCTACTGCCGGCTGTTGCTGTCGAAGGGGACACAGCACAACACGCAGGGGCCTCGGGTGCTGTTGTCGCTGCGTCGTCAAGAGGAGCACAGGGTGCACAGGGGACGACAGATAGGGCTGTTGTGGCTTCGAGACTGAAGGAGGGCGGCACTACGGTGTGTCGGGTGCTATTGTCATCGAGGCACTACACGGGGTCGCCGAAGGGAAGGAGACAGGAGGGCTAGGGTTAAGGGATCGGTAGAGAGCACAGGTTTTGCGGCTGAATAGGGTTAACGGAAGTGTGAGGGGGGGGGGGTATATATATGTATAGGGTGATTATATTAGAGTTTGGAGTTGATTGGGTAACGGGTTGAGGGAAATATTGGGTATGGGTTTTAGTTGGCTTATAAGGTATCCTATATCCAATAGGGATTTTGAATAGGATATGGGTATAATTTGATCGAAACTAATGAAGTGGGAACAAAATAAACAAAATAAAATAGGACATGGACAATTATAGAATATGGCTCAAAATAATGGCTCGAACAATCAGAGACGAAACAATAGGAGACAATAGAATCAAGAAACTCAAGTAAGAAGACGAAAAATCAAATAAATGGATATATAGAAAATAAGGATCCAATACACGGTCCAAAAAGAGATACAATGTGAATAAATACACAAAAAAAAAATACACCCAAAAATACATAAAAGGAAAAATAGGGGTTACAAATCCTACCCACCTAACAAGAAGAATTTCTTCCTCGAAATTCAAACAAGAAGTACATAGGTAACCCCGAAAAGAAAAGAAAGAATAAAACAAAAAGCTACACAAACAAATAAGGAAACTTCTGCTGAATCTCCTCCTCCAACTCCCAAGTCGACTCACCTGGTGAGTGAGGATTCCAAGAAACACGAACCAGCTTAATGACCTTGTGCTTAAGCACTTTCTCCCGTCGATCCAAAATAGCAACTGGCAGAATCTCACAAGTCAAATCCGGTCGCACGGTCAACTTAGAATAGTCGATCACATGGCTCTCATCATGGATATATCTCCTGAGTTGTGAGACATGGAAAACATCATGCACTCCTGATAAAGCTAGCGGCAATGCAAGACGATAGGCCACCTTGCCTACTCGTTCCACAATGTCGAACAGTCCAATAAACCTAGGGCTAAGCTTGCCCCCCCACCAAACCGAATGACATCTCGCCAAGGCGATACCTTTAGGAAAACATGGTCACCAACCTCAAACTCCAAAGCTCTTCGATGGACATCAGCCCATTGTCTCTGCCTATCCTAAGCTGCCTGAAGATGCTTCCTGATCTGAGTCACCGCATCGACTGTCCTGGTGATCAACTCCGGATCCAACAAATTCCTCTCACCAATGTCATCCCAGCACACTGGTGATCAGCACTTTCGCCCATAAAGTTCCTCGAACGGTGCAACTTTAAGACTGTCTTGAAAGCTATTATTATACGAGAACTCTACGACATGGCAACACCCCAGGTGCAGGTACAAGGGGCTCCCTGTTGGTAGCTCTCAAGGCTGCCCTCATCATCTCTGCATGCTCTCTTTGCATTTGCATCATCTGCTGCATGTGCCGCTCATTTTGTTCCTGCTGCATCTGTAACAGTTGCATAATAGCGGGTTGCTCTGTCTGATCACCCCAAGACTGGGAGGACGAAGCGTTCTTTCGAGCCATGACCTGCACAACCCAAAACATCAGTATCCAGATCAAGTTGATAATTAATTTTTCATGCAATCTCATGGCCTGTTAAATGCTGAGTTAACCCTGACTGAGTCAATCCTGCCTAATGTATTAGTTAACTAACACATTAGCCAAACCTGAGCTCTGATACCACTAAAAATCTTGTCACGCCCCGCTTCCCAAAAATATGGAATACGAGTGCGTGACGAAGCCCAGCGAATGATTTTAATATCATCCATAAGCTGTAGGATCGACTCAGCATCACAACAAGAACATAAAGAGATATAAATAACCAAGCAAGCATGAATAATTTATTAGCAACAGAAACAATTGAAAACACAATAGTAATATCCAAATAGTTTCAAGTCTGGATCAAGTTAAAACTCGAGAACATCAGCCAGTTACAAGTTCTTAAGTAGCAAGAATTAACAACTCAAGAAAAATAAATAATCTAAGCAAGTTTTTCTCCACTTGAAGACTAAAACCTCTGCTCACCAATTCTAGCAGGTAGCTCGTCTCCAAAGTCTGATTAATAAATATATAAAAAAATAGAGAAAATAAGAGAAAATGCCCTTAGTGCAAGTTAGGGCCACAAATAGTAAAAACGAGTACAAGTAATGTGGAACAAGAATTGGAACCAAGAATGTAAGAACTAGCTAGCAAGGAGGACAACTCAAATGAACAGGCTGGATAACAAATACTAATGGCGAAACAAGTGACAAGTGAACCTGTAGGGATATCTAACCTCAAGTGACAAGTCTCATGTCTGGTGTCAAGTAACAAGTATCAAGTCTAGTGTCAAGTATCAAGTCTCAAGTCTAGTGTCAAGTATCAAGTCTCAAGTCTAGTGTCAAATTTTATATTCAAGTGCCAAGTCTCAAGTAACAAGTTGTCAAGTATCAAGTGACATGTATCAAGTTCAAGTTTTATGTTCAAGTCTGGTGGTGATTACTATCTAGGTAGCACTTCATGCATCCATTCTTTTACTACATGGTTGCTACAGTCAATGCAATTTCGTTTAGACCTAGTAATGGATTTTATAGGGCGGCGTACTCAGGTATCAAGTATCAAGCAAGCACGGTTCATAAATACGAAAATAAATAACAAGTTCACGAAGCGAGTCCGTGAATACTAACAAGTTCAAGAACCACATAATGGGTTCATAAATACAACAAGTTCATGAGCCAAGTAACTGGCTCCATGAATACATCAAGGTGCAACAAGTTCGTGAACCGAGTACTGGGAAACACGGGCCCCCTTCCGAGTACACTTACCTATATTTTCCACTATTATGGTCTTTCCCTTAAACCCCGGCTTGTTACTTATTATTATTATTTATCAAACAAGCATGCAAGTGTGTGAAACAAGTCAAAAAATCATAATCATGGAAATGGAGCATGTTTGAGGTATTTATATAGCATATTCGAGGGTCAACACGAATAAAAATATCACGAACAACGAAAACCTCAAATCTGGACAGCACGACGTCGCTGTACCAAAATTGCGATTCCCGTTGCTACGAGATAGCAAAAGTGGATCCGTCAGGAGGTCAAGAAACTAGACTTCTGCCCAGTTCCAACACATATAATTAAGGTACATGAAAGTTATGGTAACATGTGTCAAATCAGCAAACTATACTACTTCTATGTTCAGCCAGGATTTGTGAATCTAAGTTTATACATGTGAAACAGTGTTCAAACATTGTTATAATTTTGAGAAAATTTGGGGATGAACTCTAGGGTGTCCAGCAACAGCATGTAAAATTTCAAGTCAAACGCTTACTGTTAACATAGTTAAATTAATTTGCAAACTAAAGAAGCAGTTTTGTGAATCAGCGACTACTGACACAGATGCAGTGAAACTGTGATATCTCCTAGACTGTAACTCCGAATCCGAAAATTCCAGATGCTATCGATATCTAGACATCTAGAGATACATTTACTATTCAGGGCTCGGGTTCAGATTCTGATGTTAAAGGGGTCAAAAATGCATAATAAGATCCAGGATAGCAACATGTGGGAATGTTTTACGTGTATAGGTTGCATGAAAATTGGTTATTAGGCGTCTAGGTTAATGTGTGATATAAATAAGGGATAATGGTTATCAAAACAGTAAGTAATATTTATTTCTCAACTCAAAAGGGTGCAAGTTCATCACCTACAAGATATAACTCACATCTACAAATCCAGGGGGTTTCTTAATTTCATGTGTTCATGTGTTTAGGGGATAAAATGAGTCCAAGTAGTTGTAATATAATACAATGAAATTGTTGTGACTCTTAAGATTATGAAATTGATGAGGATTAAATTTGATCAACAACGACAAGTCAAGGAGGAGTCACAACTACTAACTATTTGCGATATTTTCAAATTAACGCTAGTACTAGAACAAAAATATGTACAAGATGAATAAGTGCCTTGATTTGACGACGATTAGATCTGCTAACTGAGGAAAACGGGATCGAAAACCCCAGGCAAAATCTCCCAAAAGCACGTGCAAAGCACGTGCAAAGATCAACAGTAAGGAGTGAATCCCCACACTGGATCCCGCCCGAACAGCGAACAACAAGAATCGGATCTGGCGCGGCAGAACAGCGAAACACCGGATTCATCATATCAAAATGCACCTCGCATTGGATCTGGCCGAACAGGGAACAGCAACTTCGGATTCGCTATGGCCGTACACGAAACAGCATTTTCGACCAATCGGATTGCGTCTTCTTCCTCACGACGGCAGCGAGAGAGAGAGAGCGGTACTGCGGCGCAGGCTGGCGCGACGATGGCGTGTGGTCGGGGTTCGACTGGGGAGCAGTCGAAGACGACGATGACGACGATGGGGTGGCGCGCGTCGAGTTGGTGGCGGCTCTGCTCGTGGGTTTAAAATAGGGGAGAAGCGAAGGGCTGGTTCGGGGGGTTGGCGATGGTTGGGGACGATGGTGGATGGGTGTTGCGGTGGTGGTATTGACGAGGAGGGGTGGCGACGCGAGGAGATGAGGGCGATGGGTAATGGCGTCGAGGTGTGTGGATTGTGGAGGTCGAAAGTTTGGGTAATGGTCGAAATGGGTTCAGGAGTTGGGTACGGTGGAGGAAGACGACGATTGAGGGGTTGACGAGGATGGCAAAGGCGATGGTGGTGGGAGTGAAGGCGAGGCGAATTGGGTATGGGTGTGGACGGAAGGGCAGGGAGCTGGAGACGATGCGAGGAAGGAGACGGAGAAAGGGAGAAGAAGGAGAGCGGCGGTACTGTTTAGGTTAGCACAGGATCTAGGTTTAGGGTTAGGGTTAGAGTAGGTTAGGGTTTATATATGGGGGTTTTGGGTTATTGGGTATTAGGGTATCCGGTTTGAGTGGGATCCAAAAGGAGACTTAGTTAAAAATCCATTAAAATGGGGATAAAGAGATAAATGATATAAAATAGCTCATCTCTTCATGAAGAACGATACAAAAGAGCAGGACTGACATACAATTGAATTAGATAAAGGCACCAAAAATTGAGTTGAAACAATATAACGATTTTATCCGAATGGAAACAAAATACCGGATCTCAAATTGATAAAAGAGTTTAATGGGGAAAAATATAGTTTAAAAATACAAATACGGAAAATAGGAGTTACAAATCCTACCCACCTAACAAGCAGAATTTCGTCCTCGAAATTCAGACAAGTGGTACATAGGGTAACCCCCAAAGAAAAAGAAAGAACAACAACAAACAAACTACTGAAATAGATGAGGAAACTTCTGCTGAATCTCTTCTTCCAATTCCCAAGTCGACTCACCCGGTAAGTGAGGATTCCAAGCAACTCGAACCAGCTTGATGACCTTATTCTTTAACACCTTCTCACGCCTGTCCAAGATAGCAACCGGCAGAATCTCACAAGACAGGTCTGGCTGCACTGACAAGTCCGAGTATTCGATCGCATGGCTCTCATCCCTGATGTATCTCCTGAGTTGGGAGACATGGAAGACATCATGCAATCCAGATAGAGCCGACGGCAACGCGAGTCGATAGGCCACCTTGCCTACTCGCTCCACAATGTCGAAGGGCCCGATGAACCTGGGGCTTAGCTTGCCTCCACCTCCAAATCGGATAACGCCTCTCCACGGAGATACCTTAAGGAACACATGATCTCCCACCTTAAACTCCAAGGATCTCCTATGGACATCTGCCCACTTCCTCTGCCTGTCCTGTGCTGCTAAAAGGTGCTTCCTGATCTGAGCCACTGCATCGACTGTTTTGGTGATCAATTCTGGCCCCAACAATTTCCTCTCACCAATGTCATCCCAACACACTAGTGACCTACACTTCTGACCATACAATGCCTCGTACGGTGCAGCTTTAAGGCTGGCTTGATAGCTGTTGTTGTACGAGAACTCAACCAAGTGCAGGTGATCCTCCCAAGACCCTCCAAACTGAAGTACACAGGACCTCAAAATGTCCTCTAATGTTTGAATGGTCCTTTCTGATTGCCCGTCTGTCTGAGGGTGGAAGGCTGTACTGTACTTCAACTTGCTCCAAAGACTGCTCTGAAGGCTCTCCCAAAACTGAGATCTGAACCTGGTATCCCTGTCGGATACAATGCTGACCGAAACCCCATGGAGTCTGACAATCTCCTGCATGTACCTCTCTACCAGACTCTCAGTAGACTGACCAACTTTGAAGGGGATGAAATGAGCACTCTTTGTCAGTCTGTCGACAATCACCCAAATGGCATTGTGACCCTTAGGACTCATTGGCAAGGTGGTCACAAAATCCATGGTGATATGCTCCCACATCCACTTTGGAATGGGAAGAGGCTGAAGAAGTCCGACGGTCCTCTGATGTTCTGCTTTCACTTACTGCCAGATCAAGCACTTAGACACAAATCTGGCTATTGCCCTCTTCATGCCATGCCACCAGAAGTAGAGCTTCAAATCCCGATACATCTTGGTACCACCGGGATGAATAGAGTATGCTGACTGGTGGGCTTCCTCCAGCAATTTCTGCCTGACTTCACCCTTTGGGACACATAGCCTAGCCCCAAAGCGAAGTGATCCATCTAAGTGAATGACCATATCGATCCTCGAACCTACCTCAACTTCTGCCCTGAACTTCTGTAACTGCTCATCACCTGCCTGTGCTTCCTTAATCTGTTCCACCAAAGATGACTGCAACTGAAGCATCATACAACTGCGATCGGTGCCCGGCAAAATCACATTCAAATCTAACCTACTCATCTGCTCTATAAGCTCCTTCTGCTGAGTCAAGAACATGACGAATGGTCTCCTGCTCAACTCATCTGGCACCATGTTCACCTTACCAGGGTGATACTGCAAACTGATGTCGTAGTTGGCCATCAACTCTAACCAGCGTCTCTGCCTCATGTTCAGCACTTTCTGAGTGAAGACATACTTGAGACTTTTGTGGTCAGTAAATATTTCCACTCGGTCTCCAAGCAAGTAGTGTCTCCATAACTTCAGAGCAAAGATCACTGTTGCCAACTCCAAGTCGTGAGTAGGGTAGTTCTTCTCGTGTGGCCTCAACTGCCTGGATGCATAAGCAACAATCCGACTCTTCTGCATTAATACTGCACCTAGACCTCTGCCTGAAGCATCGCAGTGAATCACGAAGCCACCCGAACCATCTGGTATAGTTAACACGGGCGCTGAAGTCAACCTGCTCTTCAACTCTGCGAAAGCTCCACTGCAGGCCTCATTCCAAACAAACTTCTGATCCTTCCCTGTCAGTATAGTCAATGGCCCAGCAATCTTCGAGAAGTCTTGGACAAACTTCCTGTAATACCCTACTAGCCCGAGGAAACTCCTCATCCCTGATACTGACTTTGGCACTGGCCAATCTTTCACTACAGCAATCTTGGACGGATCTACTAAGATTCCCTCGCCTGAGATAATATGTCCCAAGAATGTAACTCGATCAAGCCAGAACTTGCACTTACTGAGTTTTCCATAGAGCTTGTTCTCCCTCAGAGTCTGCAAGACTATTCTCAGATGTTCAGCATGCTCTTCCCGGTTCTGCGAATACACCAAGATATCGTCTATAAAGACCACCACAAATCTATCTAGGAACTGGGAGAAAACTCTGTTCATCAGGCTCATAAACACTGTCGGGGCATTCGTGACACCGAAGGGCATCACTAAGAACTCGTAATGCCCGTACCTGGTCCTAAACACAGTCTTCGGCACATCTTCTGCCTTCACCTTCACCTAATGGTACCTCGAGCGAAGGTCCAACTTCGAAAAGACTGCAGCACCACCCAACTGATCAAACAAGTCGTCGATCCTGGGTAGTGGATACCAATTCTTCACAGTAACACTGTTCAGCTCTCGGTAATCCATGCATAACCTGCGGCTTTCGTCCTTCTTATTGACGAACAGCACAGGAGCTCCCCACGGTGATACACTGGGCCTGATGAAACCCAAGTCCAACAAACCCTGAATCTGCACCTTCAGCCCTGCTAGCTCAATCAGTGCCATCCTGTACGGGCTCTTCGATATCGGCACTGTGCCCGGCTGAACCTCAATGCCGAACTCCACCTCTCGATCTAGAGGTAACCCGGGAAATTCCTATGGGAACACATCCAGGAATTCCCGCACTACAAGAGGCGCAGCCTCACAGCCTGTGTGCAACTCCATTGCACAATCCTCCCCATCTGACACCTTCTTACCACGCCCAAGAGGTGTTTCCCCAGCATGGAATTCAAACTCTGCATGCTCCAGAATCCTGAACACAACCTTCTTCGCTCGGCAGTCAATAACAGCATGAGACTCCCCTAACCAATCCATGTCGACAATCACATCAAACATTGAATTGCCAATCACTATTAGATCTGCCTTGAAATCTCTGTCCCCAATAACCATAGGGCTCTGCTTGCACTCCCTAGAGCAAATGACAACACCGCCACCTGTGGTGATGTTCCAAGCTGTCGGCATAGCACTGCACTCCAACTGATACTGATCCACAAAGCAGGAGGAGACGAAGGAATGGGTCGCCCCGGAATCAAATAGAACATGGGCAGGAAAGGAATGGACTAGAATGATACCTATAATAGAGTCAAAATATGGGAAGAGATGAATAATGCAGGATAATAAGGAATGGGAAATACTGATGTAAAAAGAACCACACAAAGCATGATGCAAGATAACAATAAGGCATGAAACAGATAACAAAACAATAAAATACAAATATACCTGCAACGACCTCCTCTGCGGTCTCAGCTTCTTCTGCAGTCAGGTTGAAGGTCTGTCCTCTCCTTGGGATAGCGGTCCTCTGACCGACGATCTGATGCTGAGGAGGAAGTGGCGGCCTAACCTGGCCCTGAGCTGGCGCACCGGCGGGTGGCACAAACCTCCTCTGCGGATAGTCCCAAACGGTGTGATCACCAGCACCACACTCGAAGCATCGACGGTTGGCCCGTCTGCAATCCCTGCGTATATGTCCTGTAATCTGACAGAAGGGTAGGGAGCAGCCCTGGCAGGGTGGGCTGGAACTGGCCTCCTGATTGGCCCCCCAGTGGGCCTAGCAGCGATAGGGTGCAGGGCAGACCGCTGAATGGCACTCTTCTGCCTGCTGGTCTGTTCCTGGCTCCTGGCAGCCTCCAGGATATCAGCGTAGGAACGAAGTCTCAAAGCAGCCAGGCGATCCTGGATAACGATATCCAAGCCCTGTAAGAAGCGACGGCCCTTGTCCTCATCATTAGCCACCATGGACATGGCAAAGCGGCTGAATCGGGTAAACTCCGCGGCATACTCGTCCACGGTCCGATTTCCCTGATTCAAGATAGTGTCTTAGTTAAGCATCGATATATCCTGAATTGACAATGAAAATTTGCATATAAAACACTATCTGACGAACCTGAGTGAGCGCGACAAATTGCCGCTCCATTTCGTTCCTAGTGACGTCGAGAAAGAACTTCGTGAGGAAGCTCTCCCTGAAGATGGTCCAGGCGACGGGGCACTCTAGCCTTTCCATCTCAGCTCGCCACCAGATGTGGGCGAGGTCAATCAGCTGGATGCTCACGACATCCACTCGGTCAACATCTACTATCCTTGCCGCGATCAACAGTTATTCCGTCCTAATGAGCCAATGTTCAGCTTCCAGTGGATCTTCTGTACCTGTGAACTTGTCGGGGTATAGCCTCATGAAATCTGCTACATTGCCCGATCAAGGTAACACCCTAGGCACAGGTACAAGGGGCTCCCTGTTGGCAGCTCCCAAGGCTGCCCTCATCATGTCTGCATTCTCTCTCTGTATTTGCATCATCTGCTGCATGTGCTGCTCATTTTGTTCCTGCTACATCTGTAACAGTTGCATAATAGCGGGCTGCTCTGTCTGATCACCCCCAGACTGGGAGGACGAAGCGTTCTTTCGAGCCATGACCTGCACAACCCAAAATATCAGTATCCAGATCAAGTTGATAATTAATTTTTCATGCACTCTCATGGCCTGTTAAATGCTGAGTTAACCCTGACTGAGTCAAGCCTGCCTAATGTATTAGTTAACTAACACATTAGCCAAACCTAAGCTTTAATACCACTAAAAATCTTGTCACGTCCCGCTTCCCAAAAACATGGAATACGAGCGCGTGACGATGCCCAGCGAATGATTTTAATATCATCCATAAGCTGTATGATCGACTCAGCATCACAACAAGAACATAACAAGAGATATAAATAACCAAGCATGCATGAATAATTTATTAGCAACAGAAACAATTGAAAACACAATAGTAAAATTTAAATAGTTTCAAGTCTGGATCAAGTTAAAACTCGGGAACATCAGCCCTTTACAAGTTCTTAAGTAGCAAGAATTAACAACTCAAGAAAAATAAATAATCTAAGCAAGTCTTTTCTCCACTTGAAGACTAAAACCTCTGCTCACCAATTCTAGCAGGTAGCTCGTCTCCAAAGTCTAATTAATAAATATAAAAGGAAAAAATAGAGAAAACAAGAGAAAATGCCCTTAGTGCAAGTTAGGGCCACAAATAGTAAAAACGAGTACAAGTAATGTGAAACAAGAATTGGAAGCAAGAATGTAACAGGGATACAACAAGTAGTGGAAATCCAAGAACTAGCTAGCAAGGAGGACAGCTCAAGTGAACAGGCTGGATAACAAATACTAATGGCGAAACAAGTGACAAGTGAATCTGTAGGAATATCTAACCTCAAGTGACAAGTCTCTAGTCTAGTGTCAAGTAACAAGTATCAAGTCTAGTGTCAAGTCTCAAGTCTAGTGTCAAGTATCAAGTCTCAAGTGACATACAATTGAATTAGATAAAGGTACCAAAAATTGAGGTGAAACAATATAACAATTTTATTCGAATGGAAACAAAATACCGGATCTCAAATTGATAAAAGAGTGCAATGGGGCAAAATATAGTATAAAAATACAAACACGGAAAATAGGAGTTACAGCGGTTGAAGAAGTCCAGCAGTCCGCTAATGCTCTGCCTTAACCTGCTGGCAGATCAAACACTGAGACACAAACCGAGCCACAGCCCTCTTCATACCATGCCACCAGAAATGAAGCTTCAATTTCCGGTACGTCTTAGTACCTCCAGGATGAATAGAATAGATGACTGGTGGGTTTCTTCAAGTAACCTCTGACGAACTTCACCCTTTGGGACACACAACCTGGACCCAAAATGAAACGATCCATCAGCAAGAATAACCATATCCGTTCGGGAACCAGACTTAACTTCTGCCATGAAACCCTGCAATTGCTCATCACCAGCCTGAGCCTCTTTGATCTGAACAACAAGAGACGACTGAAGCTGAAACACCAAACAACTCCGATCAGAACTCGGCAACAACACATCCAACTCCAACCTCCGCATCTGCTCAACCAAATCACTCTACTGAGTCAGGAACATAGCTGCCGGTCTCCTGCTCAAAGTATCTGGTACATAGTTCACTCTACCAAGATGGTATTGCAAACTGATGTCATAATCGGCTATAAGTTCCAACTAATGCCTTTGCCTTATGTTCAACTCCTTCTGGGTGAAGACGTATTTGAGACTTTTGTGGTCTATAAAGATCTCCACTCAGTCTCCAAGTAAATAGTGTTTCCACAGCTTCAAAGCAAAGATCACTGCCGCTAACTCCAAGTCATGAGTCGGATAGTTGTTCTCATGCAGCCTCAACTGCCTCAATGCATAAGCAATGACTCGGCCCTTCTGCATCAGAACCGCTCCAAGACCCTGCCCGAAGCATCACAGTGAACTACAAATTCGCATGAACCATCTGGAATAGTCAACACTGGCGCTGATGTCAACCTGCTCTTTAACTTAGCAAAAGCCTCACTGCAAGCCTCAGACCAACAAAACTTCTGATTCTTCCCAGTCAGCTTAGTCAATGGTCCTGCTATCTTCAAAAAATTTTGGACAAGTTTCCGATAATAGCCAGTTAGACCAAGAAAACTCCTCACCTCTGAAACTGACTTGGGAACTGGACAATCCTTCACAGCTTCAACCTTGGACGAATCCACTGAAATACTATCATCCGAGATAATGTGCCCCAAGAAGGTAACTTTGTCGAGACAAAACTCACACTTGCTAAGTTTTCCATAGAGCTGATTCTCTCTCAAAGTCTACAAAACCAACCTAAGATGCTCAGCATGATCCTCCCGGCTTTGAGAATATACCAGAATGTGATCAATGAAGACCACCAAAAATCTATCCAGGAACTGGGAAAAGACCCTATTCATAAGACTCATGAATACAGCTGGCGCATTCGTGACCCCGAACGGCATCACAAGATACTCATAGTACCCATATCTTGTCCTGAACACAGTCTTCTGTACATCAGTAGCCTTCACCTTGACTTGATGATACCCATAACGAAGATCCAACTTCGAGCTCAACTGGTCAAATAAGTCATTGATCCTGAGCAACGGATACTGGTTCTTCACAGTAACACTGTTAAGTTCCCGATAATCAACACACAGTCGACGACTACCATCCTTCTTGTTGACAAAAAGGACTGGAGAACCCAAGGCGAAACACTGGGTCTAATGAAACCCAAATCAAGCAACTCCTGAATCTGCACCTTAAGCTCTGCTAACTCAACTGGTGCCATCCCGTAGGGACTCTTCGATATTGGCACCGTACCTCGCTGAACTTCAATACCGAACTCCACATCCCTATCAGGGGTAAGCCAGAAAACTCCTCTGGAAAAACATCCAGGAAATCTCGTGCTACTAGAGGCGCAGCCTCACATCCTGAATGCAATTCCATCACATAAACCTCCTGATCAACTGCGATCTCAGCTCGGCCAAGGGGCATCTCCCCGACATGAAAATCAAACTCTGCGCGACCTGGGATTCGGAATACAACTTTCTTGGCACAACAATCAATAATGGTGTGGGATTCACCCAACCAATCTATACCGAGAATGACGTCGAATCCTAAATTCCCAATTACAATCAGGTCGGCCTTGAAATCTGCTCTGCCAATAATCACGGGACACTGCCTGCACTCCCGGAAACAAACGACAATACCGCCACTTGTCACAATGTTCCATGCCTCTGACATGATGATGCACTCCAACTGATGGTGAGCCACAAAATGAAAGGAGACGAAGGAATGGGTTGCCCCAGAATCAAAGAGAACATGAGCAGAAAAAGAACAAACAAGGACAAAACCTAAGATAGAATCAAAAGCAAGAGAAAAAGAATTGATGATCATGGGTGAGGAAAAACACAATGCAGAAAGATAATATGAAAGGATAATGCAAGGCAAATGAAAGAAGCAAAAGAGAAACAACAAAACAACAAAAATGCAAAATATACCTGCAACAACACCCTCTGCTGTCTCAGCATCTGCAACTGTCAGGTTGAAAGCCTGACCTCTCTTAGTGGCAGCGGTCCTCTGATCGACAATCTGGCGCTGAGGAGGAAGTGGTGGCCTGACTGGACCACGAGCTGAAGCTACCTGTTGAACTGGACCCCCGACTGGAAGAGTCATCCTCTGCTGCGGGCAATCCCGTACTGAATGGTCAGTAGCACCACATCTAAAACAACGGCGATTGGAGCGCCTACAGTCTCTGTACATGTGCCCTGGAATCTGGCAAAAGTCACAGAAACCATTGCCCCTAGGAATAGTAGGTGGGTAGGGAGCTAAACTAACTGGATGGGCTGGGACAGGTCTCAGAATCAGCCCACCAAAATGCCTAACAGGAGCAGCGGGAACAGTCTGCTGGGGAGGAGCCAACCCACCACGAGCCTGCTCCTGAGCTCCAGCTGCCTCAAGAGCTTCAGCATAAGTACGCAAGCAAAGGAAGATGAGCTGCACCTTAATATCTCGCTTAAGTCCTAGTGTGAACCTAGGAGCCCTGTCCTTTTCGTTCGCCACAAGTACAGCTGCGAAGTGGCTAAGTCTGGTAAATTCCGCTGCATACTCATCCACAGACCTAGAACTCTGTTTCAAGAAAGTCTCATGTTACAACATTGCATGGACAATATGTAACAAAATTCCAAAATAGAATAACAAACAACTTGTTTTAGGGCTAAGAACTGTTGTTCCATTTCAACCCGAGTGCTGCTAGGGAAGAACTTCTCCAAGAAGCTCCTAGTGAACATGGCCCAAGTAATAGGCCGTTTGAGCCTTTCGGACTCAGACCTCCACCAAATGTGGGCCAGATCTACCAGCTAGATGGTTACCACATCAACTCTATCAGCATTAGCCACTCGCGCTGCCAAAAGTAATTGCTCAGTCCGGATCAAACACTGTTCGGCCTCCAAAGGCATCTCAGTACCGGAGAATTTGTCAGGATGCAGCCTCATGAAATCTGTGACTGTATCTGAACGAGGAGGAAGAGCTGCCTGCATAGGCACAGCGGGAGGTGGAACTCGGGCAACTTCCAAAGCAGCCATCACAAGGTCACTATGGTTTTGCCGCATATTGATCAACCATTCCAACACATTGGTAACGACTTCAAGCCCGGGCTGATCTTCCTGAGAACGAGAAGTGGAACCTCTGTGAGCCATAGTCTGCACAAGAATAAAAAACAATTAGCATCCAGATCAAAGTTGATTATAATTTATTTATGTAATGCATGGTCTGTGTATTGTTGAGCCAATCCCAGATCCAGCCAAACTTCTCTAATATATCAGTCAAACTAATATATTAGCCAAACTTGGGCTCTGATACCACTAAAAAACTTGTCACACCCCGCTTCCCAAAAATGAATACGGAATATGGATACGTGACTAAGTCTATTGAATGATTTTCATCATCCATAAGCTGCTAGGATCTTTACAACATTCCACAAGAATAACAGGAAGTAAACAAGGATAAATCAACCATGCATGCATGAATGAATCATTACACCAATATAATTTACTTGAAACAAAGTTTAATAATCTCAAATAAACCAGATCTGGAATAAGTCAATAATTCTGGGTTATACTGCCCAAAACAAATAATTCAAGTAGCAATACACTTATTCAAAATAAGCAACAAGAAATAATAATAATAATAATAGCAAGAACTCCAGGAACTAGAATCTCAGATCACCTACTCCATCGGGCAGCTGATCACCATAATTTGCAATTTAATAAATTGCGGGAAAAAGAAAGAGAAACAAAATGCCTGTCAATGTAAGTTACGGGCCGCTTGTAGTGCAAGCACAAGTACAGAAAAAGATAAACAAATATAGAGTAACAATGGAAGCAAACATAGCATGGAATAGACATGCAAAAAAAATAGAACAACTAGCATGAATTATGAACAGAATCAAGTAATCTGGAGAGATAACAGGTGTATCCAACATGTAACAGGTAACAGGTATAATGCAAGTAAGTGAACATGTAGCAGGTATTATGTCAAGTCAAGTCTTGTATTTATTTCTATCTAGGTAGCACTTCATGCATCATAGGTTTTTACCACATGGTTGCTACTTACATGTAAATTAAGTTTAGATCTAGTGGTGGGTTTCTATAGGGCCGTGTACTCAGGCGTCATGTAGCAGGTATCAGGAATAGGTTCATGAATCAGACAGATACACGAATCAACTGATTCATGCATCAACAGGTTCATGAATCAACGGGTAACAGGTACACGAATCAACAGGTTCATGCATCAAAGCATAAAGTACAGCAGGTTTACAAATCCAAGGATTCATGAATAAAACATAAAGTGCAACAGGTTCGTGTATCAACATGAATCAAACATAAAATGGGAAACACGGGCCCCCTTCTGAGTACACATACCTATATTGTCCACTACTAAGGTCTTTTCCTTAACCCCGACTTGGTTATTTGTTATTATTATCAAACAGACATGTACGTGTACAAAACATGGGAAGAATAGCATGGCATAAATAAGTAACAGGTTTAGGTCGGAAGATAAACATGTACAGGTAATAGACAACTCATAAAAGAGTAGGACAACGAAAATTCTAGTTCAGGACAACAAGACAGTACTGATCCAAATCTGGGATTTCCGTTGCCACAAGTATGCAAACTTGGGTCTGTCAAAAAATCTAGAAAATAGACACTTGGCCGAATCCAGCAAATATATATAAGTCATAGGGTATTTCACAAAAACAGAACTCAAAACAGACTTGTATCCAGAAAACGTGTTCAGCCAGAAATCAGAAGTTTGTATTCATAATCAGGAAAACGGCATAAAATCTTACTAATTAAATCCAAGAAAAATCTGGGTTATTCCCAAGTATGTTTAGTATTAGAAAATAAAGTTTCATAATTTTTCAACATAGATAAAATAGTCAATTAAAATCAGAAAGCAGCAAGATGTAGCAGATTTGTAAATCTGGAATCATAAACACAGCAATACCAAAACAACAATAGATTACAAAATATAAATCGAAATCCAGATCCGTCAAAAGAGTAATAAAATAGATACAATATGCTACATTTTATATTCACAAAGTTTTTATAAACAGCAAATAGAATCAGGTCGAAATTAGGTTTCTTTACAGAAAAGCAAGAAATTTCTGCAAGTATAGTAGTTGTTTGCAAGTATAGAATAGTTTATAAAATTTATCAATTAAATCCCAAATAATTAGGGGTTAATCCCAATCAAGTCTACTTGTACTCAGCAAAATATTATCTTTAACATCAGGTTAAAAAATAAATTACCATACAGAATTCATATAAAACAGAATCTGGAATTTTCTACACATCTGTAGTAAAACAGCAATAACTTGCAACTCACAAATCGAAACTGAGATCTGTCAGAAATTCTGGAAAGTAGACAGAATTATCTATAATTCATATTCACAAATAATTTTCATATACTGAGCTTAATAGAGTCTAAAATACTGAATAAAAACGGGGTACAACAAAAACAGAATCTTCTTTATGCATAAAATCAACATAGGTCATATGAAACTCATCCAAATCAGAACAAAGTGTGAAGTATGGTGTATTAGATGTCCAAGCAACATGGTATAGGGTGTTTGACAAGTCTACAACGAGTTATACTACAACGAACCTATCAAACATACAAGATCATACAACACCTCATAATTCACGAACACATGCATGTATACAAGAATTGATTATCTCTAAGTCTAAATTCATGTCGTGTGTGTAATGAGACAACTACGGATGGATCAACACATAGAGACAAGATATAACAGGGGTTTTGCACAAGAATTGTCTCTAGAACACAACTACATTACAGGCAGTATTTAGTACTTGTATATGCAAACAGAAATTATACAAGTTACTTGCCTTATAAATGCCGACGAAAACGTCGAAGTAAGAAAAAGAATAACGGAAAAGATTTCCCAGGCCCGAACTCAACGAACAACGAACAACGAACCACAAACTAACAACGAACACACAATCACAATGAGATCCAACACACGCACACAAGAGAGAGGGGTCTGGGGTGTGCACTGCGAGGAGGAGATGACGGCGACCAAGAGCGATGCGGTGGCAACGCTCACTGCTGCCGGCTATCGCTATCGACGGGGACACAGCACAGCATGCAGGGGGCGTCGGGTGTTGTTTTCGCTGCGACGTCGAGAGGAGCACAAGGTGCACAGGGGAATGCAGATGGGGTTGTTGCGGCTTTGCGACTGAAGGAGGGCGGCACTACAGTGCGTCGGGTGCTATTTTCGTCGGGGCACTGCAAGGGGTCGCCAGAGGGAAGGAGACAGGAGGGCTCGGGTTAAGGGATCAGTAGAGGAGCACAGGTTTTGTGGCTAAATAGGGTTAACAGAAGTGGGGGGGGGTATATATATGTATAGGGTGATTATATTAGGGTTTGGAGTTGATGGGGTTACGGGTTGAGGGAAATATTGGGTATGGGTTTTAGTTGGCTTATAGGGTATCCAAGATCCAATAGGGATTTTGAATAGGATTTGGGTATAATTAGATCCAAAATAATGAAGTGGGAGCAAAATGAACAAAATAAAATAGGACATGAACAATTATAGAATAGGGCTCAAAATAATAGCTCGAACATTCAGAGTCAAAATAATTGGAGAAATAAGAATCAAGAAACTCAAGTAAGAAGACGAAAAATCAAATAAATGGATATATAGAAAATAAGGATACAATACACGGTCCAAAAAAGAGATACAATGTGAATAAATACACAAAAAGAAAAATACACCCAAAAATACATAAAATGAAAAACATGGGTTACACTAGTCTTCACGAAGCTCCGTATGAAGTCTTGTATGGTCGGAAGTGTAGATCACCAGTGTGCTGGGATGACATTGGTGAGAGGAAGCTTTTGGGGCTAGAATTGATCACGAGGACTGCTGATATAGTGGCCTAGATTAGGAAGCATTTGCAAGCCGCACAGGACTGGCAGAGGAAATGGGCAGACATGCACAGGAGACCGTTAGAGTTCGTAGTGGGTGATCATGTGTTCCTCAAGGTGTCTCCATGGAAAGGTGTGATTCGATTTGGTGGTGGTGGCAAGTTGAGCCCTAGATTCATTAGTCTGTTCGATGTGGTGGAGCGAGTAGGCAAGGTAGCCTATAGACTCACGTTGCCACAAGTTCTTTCCGGAGTGCATGACGTCTTCCATGTTTCTCAGCTCAAGAAGTATGTCAGGATGATAGTCATGTTATTGACTATTCGGAGCTGTCAGTTCGACGAGATTTGTTCTGTGAGATTCATCCAGTGTCAATTGTGGATCGGCGGGAGAAGATTTGAAGAATAAGGTTATCAAGTTGGTTCGTGTTGCTTGGAATCCTCACTCACCTGGTGAGTCGACTTGGGAGCTTGAGAGTGTGATTCGGAAGAGATTTCCCCATCTTTTTGAGTTATCCTTGTTCTTTTCTTTTCCTCGGGGTTACCCTACAACCACTTGCTTAAATTTCGAGGATGAAATTTTATTGTACGGTGGATAGGATTGTAACTATCGTTCCCGCTATTTTCCATTTTTCCCCTTTTGTAATATTTTACTTTATATTGAATAAAATACTCTATTTTTGGCTCTTGATTATTTTAATTAGATCCTGTTCATGAAATTCTTCGTTCTTGTCATTTGAGCTATTCGTGTTGTTCCTATTTTCTGCTATTTAATTTTGGGTATTTTTATTTGAACCCTATTGATCTCGATTTATCTCTTAATGAACCCTAAAACCCAATTCCAATTGTTCTTGACCCAAATCCGCTGTTATTGGACCCAAATTCACCAACCCAGTAACCTAATTGTATCCTATAAATACATCTCTACTGCAAACCGTAAAAATTGCATAATTCTAAAACCCTAGCCACTTATTCTCTCTCATCTCTCCTCTCTCCTCGCCGTTCTCTCTCTCCCGACTGAGTTCTCTCCCACATCACCCCAAACCCATCCTCTGAGTTCTTCTCTGGCCATCCCCACAACCTCCGGTGACCCTCACTCCCGTTGACCTCTCCCCAGTGCCGCCTTCCGCCTCCGCTCGATGCCTAATTGCCCAAATCCCGACCCCGTTCATCTTCTTTCATGTCCTCGACATTAACGGTGCCCACCAGCCAAAACGCTAGTGCCCTGTTCCTTGCTCTCCCTGTTTCGATCGCCAACCAGCCACCAGTGCCCCCGTTGCGCTCCACCGTCAACGTCGACCTGGTCATCAGTGCCGCCACCCCCTTGGCCGACCGCTGACTGTCGCTGTAGTCTCTTTGCTTGCTGTCGTTGCTTGGGTACTGTTGCTGCTTGTCTCATTGTGTGTTGTGTTGTTATTTGCACGTATATTACATGTGTTATTGGTGGGTTGAGCTAGTTTGTGAGTGTGTTGCTTCAGAATCCTTATCCCGTTATTTTTGGTATTCGTTTTCACCGGTTATAAGGCAAGTCACTGTCCTCTTGAATTGTTAATTGTATCAAGTTCAAGTTTTTTTGAAACTCTTGCAAGTAGATCTCTTTGTTATCTTATTGTCCATTGTTCATCTCTTTCTTGGGTCTATTGAGGGTTTACACGAGCTAACCCCAATATTCATGATATCGTGCCATTTTTAACTCTAAAGTTTGAATCCTGCATGAGTGCATATAGAATTGATAATAGGGTTGTTCATATAATCATCACACAATAAATTATTGTAGACACAATTGCTAGGTTGTATGTTGTTTGATCGATTGATGATTGATTGATGATAAATTGATGATAAATTGATGTATAAGCGTGTTCTAGTTTTATTTATCATATTTTGACAACCATCATGTTGATTACACAATTTATTGACTAAAAAATTGATGCCCATATAGTCTAATTAATTTATTTTCAAGAAAAACTACACAAATCCTGTATATTGTTTGCTGACCTGAATGTTAACTGCCATTTTCGAACCAGTAAAAGATCTTAAAATGAAATACTTTCTAAATTTTAATTGTAGCCTTATCTTTCTAGTTTCCACAACATCTTCAAATTTTGAATTCTGAGTTTTGCTGCAAAAGTTATGCCCGTTTTACTACAGCTGTGTTTTTGTTTTCAGATTTTCAGATTCTTGTATCTTTCGTGCTTAAACAGTAAAAGTGCTAATCAAATGATAAAGTTTTAATCTGAAAATTTCCAAATTGTTGCTTAACATGTATAGGAGTCCAGAAAATATTTTTACTAAATTTAATATCGAGTTTTTGCTGTTTCTAAAATTTAAAATAACGTGATGTCAAAATTCTGCATGAACCTGAAATCTGTAAAGAGCAGTGTGATTGACCTAATTATTGTTGTCGGATTTTTACTTTAAATATGCGTTGGAACCGTGTGGAAGTCTACTTTCTAGAACTTCTGACGGATTCACTTTTCAATTTCTGAAACAACGGGAAACTATATTTTTATACAAACTGCTTTTACTGTCCAGAATTTTATATTTCAGATTTTAATCGATTAATTATTCCTCTATCGCACTATTGCATGAATTAATGAATATATGTTGCACTGCATGATTCCAATGTCTTATTTTCACCATTCTAATTTTCCTATTCCATGTTATCATCCTATTGTTCCCCTATTCATACTATGGTTCACCTTATGTCCCAAATTATATATTGTATTGTTGCATTGATAAATAATTAACAAGCCGGGGTTAAGGAATTGACTAGAGTAGTTGATGATATAAGGACTGTACTCAGATGATGGTCCGTGTTATTATCTTTATCGCCATTGTGTAAGAAATTGCACCTTGGCCCGTGTTATTATTGTTATCATCATTGTGTAAAAAATTGCACATTGGCCCGTGTTATATTGCTATTGTCATCATACCCAGTACATGAACTATAGAGTCTACCACTATAGTCTAAACGAAATAGATTGTATGCATCGAACCTGTGGTATGGAACAGATGGGACACAGTAGTACGTGCATTAGTTAGGAGTTAAAATGATTAATAGATACAAAGATTACACATCGACATTGCATGTTGTTCACCATTATTTCTATTGATATCAAATATTGGCTAAGTGTTATTGATATAACCATTGATTATTGTTATCGATTATTGGATCATTGTTTATAGCCATTGCATCGATTATCATGATTATTGTCCCATGTTATTGATTCCTATTGATCCATTGATTCATTGTTACATCATTATTCCATTGTTTCTTGCTTTCTCTACTTGTTTTCCATGACTTGTTCTAAGGAAAAAATTTCTTATCTTTTTAGATGAAGTGTATACAGGTAATGATGGAGAATTGCCTGCTGGGATTGGAGAACAAACTTTTTGAAGAACTATTGCTTTAATAATAAAATGTTATTTCATGAACTTATTGTATTGAGACTCATTGCTATTGTGTTTGAGATTTATTATTGTATTGGGCTTATGTCCCAGATTTTATTTTGTTCCAGACATTGGATTATTATTATATTTGGATATTTTTATTGCTTCATTCCAAGTTTTATTGTTCATGAGATTATTATTATTGCCTGTGCAAATGTTCTGTATTGATTATATTATTGAGTTAATCGGATAAATAGCTTATGGGTGACATTAGTCAATCGCTGGCTATTGTCATGTACTCGTATTTCGTATTTTTAGAAAGCAGGGTATGACAATTATTATAGTAGTCTAAATAGTAATATGGGTTTTACAATGGTATTAATTATGTCGTTTTCATATTGTATTAATTATGTCGTTTTCATATTTGTTTGTTTGATATGTGAATTAGTGGCTCCTGTATCTACAAGAGCTATTTGTTAGTTTCATTTTTCATTGTCATAATATTCTATTCTATCTTAAATTGATTATTATATTGGTTATCTAAATGTATTTATTATTGGTATTAGTTCCAACATCTGTTGTTTGTTCCTTATTGATAGTAATTTTTTAAAAAACATTATTTGTGGTGCTTTTCCTATTGCAATATTTTTTGCTTTTTTAAAGTCAAATTCTATATAATTTGGTATGGTCATTTCATAATTTTCTCTAGCTGGTTTGTATCTTATAATTTTCCGGAATAGTGATTCTATTTTAAAGTTATCCGTTTTTCTATTTTTTACTTCATGCTTACTAGTAAATGCATAAATATTTTTTATTTGTATACTCATAACCTTACTATTTTCTATAATTTCTATTCCTGATAATCTGTGATACATTACTAAACTTTTGTCCTTTTTTTTCTTCTGCCATACTTATAGAGAAATTGGGTTTTATGTGAATTTTATTTTTCGGTACATGCATTATGTAACGCCCTGAATTCCAAAATACGGTAATTCGTAGCACAATAGGATCTTTACTTCATTTCGTAGAATTTTACAAGAAATTTAAAAACTTTTCTTTGTACAACACTGGGCCTCCTTCAGCTCGCCCGTAAGTTTGGTGACCTCGCGGGAGTGCTTATCCGCAGTCTTCCTCTCGACGAGGACCTCCTTCTCCATGCACCGGTGGTAGTTCTGTACATGGAGCAACAACTGGTCGAGGAAGAACAAGTTAGAAAAATCCTGAACTCCAAAATTCTGTGCACATGGAAAACACCAAACACTTATCGAGAATTGCGCCCGAGCCAACCTCATGTAGGCTGTCCCGGACGTCTGCGTTGCCAGATTCATCCGATCCCGCTCTGTGGCGATATGCTCCACTGCCTCCATTTCCACCGAGCCCTCGATCAAGGTGTCCCCTACCTTGACCCCCCATTCCGAGATGTGCGGCAGCAAGCCCTGCCTGCCCACCATCTCCGCAGCATCGGGGCGAGGGGGCGGGAGCCTCTGCTCCTGAACCTCGGCCACCTTCTTACTTCCGGAGCTCGCCCCCGGTTCCTTCTCTGACCTCGATGAGTGGTGATGCCTTTTTACCCTCTTCGGGGATGGCTGCACGGGCACCTGCATCCGCACCGTACTGGACCCCATGGCCGGTGCTCCACTCTTCTCCTGCGCGGCCTTCTTTACCAAATCGTCCCTCCTCTTGGCGGCCAGGGCTACCAAGGCATTGCAGTTTTCGAGCTCTTTGGCAGACATCTCTACAAAAGGAAAAAGTAAAAATGTTAACACAAAGGCAGAAAGAAAAATGAAATGGGAATAAAAACATACTAGGGTCGGCTGGGCTCAGTCCGGCTCGAGCGAGATGCAGCTCCGTGACGCGAGGCCACCCGATGCTGTGCCCCTCCACGATCTTATCAACCTTTGCCACTCTTTTTTGGTCAAGTCTCTTCGCTTCGGCAGCTTGTGGTTCGGCTTTCCAAAATTCCAAACTGTCGGAATTTCCCAAGGTTTCTCACTTCGGACTATGAAGTACTTCTCCTTCCACCTCTTTATAGAGTCTGGATGTCCATGCATCACTTTCTTATGAGGGCATGGTGAGAGATAAAAAATCCCCTCCTGGTTCCTGAGCGAGCCCATCCCCAAGATGACGCGGAAGTATGTGAGCTTCGGCGTGATCCCTTTCTCCTGACACTTCAAAATAAAATACTCTAAGTGTTTCCATGAGTTGGGACCGTACTGCATGGGGCTCAGCTCCCCCTAGTTTAGCACCCTCTTGATGAACGGATGCAGCAGAAGTCTCAACCCCGAGATAAAAGCATCCTCATGGAACATACAGAAGCTCGACCCTAGCACGGTGGTCGGGCGGATGCCTGGGTCTGGCACAAGCAACTCAAACTCCCGCAGAATAAAGAAGGTTGCCCTCAAGATGGGCAAGTAGTCCCTATGCAAGGTGCACTTCACGCTGTCCATCTTGATCATGGATCGGCCTTCGTCCCGCGGCAATGAAGTGTACGCAAGAAGATCCTCCACGTCGTCAGGGTACATCCTGATCGACCCTGGATTTTTGCCAGAAAGATGGGGGTACTTAAACCCGGAGCCATACTCATATTTGTCCTTCTCGGCCGGATTGTCGGGCTGTATCCACTTCCTTTTCCTCCTTCGGGGGTGGGGCTTCTTATCAGATGAAGGGGTCGCTAGAGGGGGCAACGGTGGGAGGTCTGTCTCCTCCTCCTCGACCTCTTCCGTGGTACCTCTGACCTCGCCATGTTCGCTACCACCTTCAGTCCCTTGTTCGGAACCCTCCTGACCATCATCCTTCTCAACCTGCTCCTTTTCCCCCGGGCCTCCTTCCCCTGGCTCATTGTCCTCATCAACAAAATCCTCCCCAGCGTCTCCCTCCTCATGCTCGCTCTGCTCAATAGGATCCCCTTCCAGTCCGCGAACTCGTAAAAGAGACACGTTATAAACTACAACAGCCTCGTCTCCCGATAGTTACTCCTCCTTCACTTGAAATTCATTCGATGACCAAGATATCAAAGACGAGTGAACTTCCTCCTCGGCGCGACCTAAAGTGCCTGCCTAAGAGCCGGACTGAGAGCGTGACATTTGAAAATAAAAATACTAACCTATTTCACCGGAGAACGTAAAAGTCAATGAAAAGTGGTCACCGGCAGCTTGCAAGGAAATTTCTGTTGTAAAGAGGATGAAAGCAAAGTGAAGAAGTGGGGTGAGGGGAGGGGGATTTATAAGCAGAGATGAGACTCCTCGAATTTCGCAAAGAGATCTGGTCGTTTGATCTTCATCATCAAGATCTAACGGCCACTAAGATCTAGATGACATCAGCCTAGAGCGCAAAAATACCTTCTTACCCTCGGCTCCATCGACCAACGCGGCGGCTCATTGCGCAGGGTCAACTTCTCAGGTACTTCACCTTTGTTCACCAAAGTCTCTCTCAACAACTTGGGGCTCGACGCTAGTGTCACCGTGAGCCCTAAAAAATTTCTCCCAGCAACTTGGGGGTCGACGCTCGGATGTCACCGCGAGCCCTAAAAAGTTTCTCTCAAAGGCTTGGGGCTTGACGCTCGGATGTCACCGTGAGCCAAAAAAATTTCTCTCAAAGGCTTGGGGCTCGATGCTCGGATGTCACCGTGAGCCCTAAAATGTTTCTCTCAAAGTCTTGGGGGTCGACACTTGGATGTCACTGCGAGCCCCAAAAAGTTTCTCTCAACAACTTGGGGCTCGACGCTCAGATGTCACCGCGAGCCACAGAAAATTTCTCCCAAAGGCTTGGGGCTCGATGCTTGGATGTCACCGCGAGCCACAAAAAGTTTCTCTCAAAGGCTTGGGGCTCGATGCTCGGATGTCACCGCGAGCCCCAAAAAGTTTCTCTCAAACTCTTGGGGTCGATGCTCGGATGTCACCGCGAGCCCCAAAAAGTTTCTTTCAACAACTTGGGGCTCGACACTCGGATGTCACCGCGAGCCACAAAAAGTTTCTCTCAAAGGCTTGGGACTCGACGCTCGGATGTCACCGTGAGCCACCAAAAGTTTCTCTCAACAACTTGGGGCTCGACGCTCGGATGTCACCACGAGTCACAAAAAGTTTCTCTCAACGGCTTGGGGGTCGACGCACGGATGTCACCGTGAGCCACAAAAAGTTTCTCTCAACAACTTGGGGCTTGACGATCGGATGTCACCGCGAGCCACAAATTATCTCCCAACCAGTGAGGGGGTTCACCTCCCAAACCTCGACGCTCGGTAAGCCGAGCTCCTACTCCTAGGGCCTCGACGTCCCCTTGCTTTTCCAACCGTAAGGGGGCTCACCTTCCGACCCTCGACGCTCGGCAAGCTGAGCTCCTACACCTACGGCCTCAACGTCCCCTTGCTTTTCCAACCAATGAGGGGGCTCGCCTACCGACCTTCTATACTTGGCAAACCGAGTTCCTTCTCCTAAGGCCTCAATGTCCCCTTGCTTTTCCAACAAGTGAGGGGGCTCATCTCCCGACCCTCGACTCTCGGCAAAGCAAGCTCCTGCTCCTCAGATCTTGATGCCCCCTTGCTTTTCCAACAAGTAAGGGGCTCGTCTCCCGACCATCGATGCATGGAAAACCAAGCTCCTACTCGTTAGCACTCGGCACCCCTCGTAACTCCAAGAGGAGATCCCCTGCATTCTACCCTGCTGACCTCTTTAGGAAGATACGGATCCCGTTCTTCGCCGTACACACCACCCCGCTCTTCCTACAGAGGGAAAAAACCCCTCCTACATGGTTGCATTATCCAGCCCTTCAGGAGTGGGGGGCTCCTGATATGGGTCAGATGACGTGGCCCTTCCTGGGCCACAGGATCCCCTCAAAAATTGCTCACCCCTGATCATCAGGTTTGCCAGGTCAACCCTAAGCCCCATGGGTTTCTGTCACGTCAGGCCCACAGGAAAACAGGTCCAGACCCGGCCCAAATGGGTCCAGACCCGCTTTGCACTGCCTATAAATACCAGGCCCTCTCTCCCTTCACAGGTAATCAATCTTTCCCCTCTAAAAACCCTAGTTACTGTTACTCTTCAGTGACTAACTAGACCATCGGAGGGCCTGCCACCGGGATCAACCCCGGTGTTCCTAGGCCGAGTGCAGGTACACAAGACTTCCAGATCCGCACCTCCAGATCCGAGCCGAGCATCCGACCTCCACCTCACTCCCGCATACTCCCGAGACGTTCCCTCAACTGAGGGTCAGGCATATAGCCAGTACCGAAGCTACCACTTTACAAATTGAGAGAACTCACACCTGGTGCAGCCACCCCCAAAAACAAACCGCATCAGTAGTGTATTGAGACATTATGGAGATTGATACGAGTAGTCCTAATGCATTCATAATGAATTAGGAATGCATTAGGATTTTTTTATAAACAAAATTTTTATATGAAAAGTTCGTATTCCTAATGCATGTAATTTTGTATATACGAGTATTGCCGTATTTTTCAAATTTTAGAAGATTTATGTGTATGTATGAATGGTTTTACGTAGTGTATTGAGATGTTGTCAATATTGATATGAGTAGTGTATTGATACGAGTAGTCAATAGTCAAATTTTTTATATATGAGAATTGGTCTATTTTCAAATTATAGAAAAATTATGTGTATGTAAGAATGGATATACGTAGTGTATTGAGATGTTGTTGATATTTATATGACTAGTATATTGAAATGATTAGTGTATCCCAATACTCAAATTTTGTACATGACAAATGCTTTATTAATGTTGACAGATAAATGGTCCGACCGAGTGGAGTCATAGCCATCGAGCAATGGTAGAGGCCAACCACCATCACAAGTAAGAAGCGTATAATATTTTTAGTTATGAATCTTAATGTCTAATATTGTTTTTACAAAACAAAAATTTATACGTTTGTGTAGGATGCTGGCCAACCATCTACTTTGCACAAAGTAGGAGCGTCATCTTCAGCCACACATGCAGGTCCAGGTTTATTAGACCCAACTCTACTATACTTGCAAGAAGAGCATAGTTCTCAAATTGTGTAGGAGGGGTCGACGAAGGCAATGTGTTTCCGTTTACATACGACATTACCTATGCACCTATTTGGTCAATGCCGATTTCCATGGAATGAGCATGGTGGGAAATATAAAATTCAACCGTTCATTACTTACAGCTCTTGTTGAGCGATGGAGGCCGAAGACACACACGTTTCATCTACCAGTTAGAAAGATGACGATGACACTTCAGGATATAGCAGTTATATTCGGACATCCGATAGATGGGGTTGCCGTGACCAGAAACTTAAGAGTTCAATAAAGTTTCCTTTGTTAGAGATTATCTTGGGAAAGATGTTGATGAAGACGAAAAATGTGTGTTTGTCGGCGAATCAATCTGACGTTTTGTCTATATTTAGAGTTCAACAATAAATTAAGATAACCCGACCGACTTCCAACTTCAGAGTTACACTCAGGCGTACCTCATGAGTATGTTGGGAGGTGTTATCTTTCCAAACTCTTCTGGTGATATCGTCCACCTTATGTTTCTACCATTGATAGCTGATTTACACAGAGCCGACCGTTTAGTTAGGGAAGTGCAGCGTTGGTTTCCCTGTATCGCGTATTGTGTAATTGTGCGATAGGATCCATACAGATGACAGGGCCAATGGGGTTGCTAGTGTTGGGAACATATACACTTCGACCATCCCCGAATAACGGTTCTTTCACAAAATTGGGTGGTAGTTGATGGGAACCCCGTGATGAGTTCTCCTCTAGAGGTTTACTAGACCGGTGGCCACAGGTGAAGAGATATCACACGTGGAGTGTTGACATATTACAGAGATGAGCTTGATCACTGCGGAAATAGTACGATAACTGGGATCCATACACCCCCGATCAATTGGAAATGCTACCACCCTTGTGCACGGCTAACATGCAACTATGGTTGACGAGAGATTCACATGTTAAATTCAATATCGTGGAGTTCTAACATCCGGATATAGTTTGTCGGAAATTTGGTGTTCAACAAAAAATTCCTGATAACAGCATGTACAACCGACGACTAAACAACATCACAGGTTAGGGTCGTATGCTCGCCTAATATTGATAGGGCTGAACATCATTAAGCTCATGTGGCCATGTGGAATGTGCAAAAATACGATTTGGTGCTTGAAGGTCTCATACCATACAATGGGTCGGAGCAAGAAGTGTACATGACGTGATACCGTCGTGTTACACGCTTATATGATTTGCACGAGAAATCCTTAACCCGTGTCGATTTTTACTTCACGAGGTAGTCGACAGACAAAATCTCAATGCTTTTCTAGCTCAACCTCCACCACCACCACCAAGACAAGCTGAACCTCCATCACCACGACAAGTTCAACCCCAACCATCACATGGGCAGCGACGAAAGAGCGTTACTAGGCCGAGGGAAGGTGCTCAACTTCAAGCGCAACAACATGAGCGAACACACGAGATTGTAAAAGAGGAAACTGAGCATGAAGATGAGCCACTCCCTGAGATACCCGTGTCACAGTTGACACAAGTAGAACGTACACGCAAAGTCTCAGAACGGAAGAGGAGCAAGCCTACAACACTACATACCCAGCTAGTGTATGAACTTATTATTTTGTTGTTGATTGGCTCAAACTAGAAAAAGGAATTTTTTTGAAGTAATAACAAGAAGTGTGCATGTAGTGTTTGTTTACTTGTGCTTGTTTGTTTACCAATTGTGTTTTGTTGTTGATTACGTGTTGTTATTATTATTACAATTTGTTGATGTAAATTTTTGATATATATGGTTGAGGTTGATCGATGAGAAATTTGTGTGAATGTGATGCATGTTTTGGAACATTGTATGGTACAGGTGTGATACAAGGGTGGTCCTCTCTGTTTTTTATTTTAAGTTCAACTAACTGATGCAGATGTTGGGGGTAATGACATCAGTTACCTGTAATGTTATTCCTAATAGCGACATCTGTTATAAAATAGAGCTAAACTGACAGGATCATATATGTAAAAAAAAATCAACTAATGTCTCTATTTCCAGCAACGGCATCAGCTGTTTTAATACCGTTAATGGAAATAGCGACTGTTCAGATAGAGAGTTCCAAAGACCAAACATTTGGAGCTAAAAACTTCATTATCATGTTGCCGCTATTTCCACTAACGGCATAGTTATACCTGTTGCCGTAATTAGAAATAGCGGCAACAGTTCAAATACGATTTCAATTATTAACTATGGTTAGACAATTTTCATTATTATTGTTGCCGTTATTGCCAATAACGGCAACAAGTATGATTATGTTGTTAATGAAAATAGCTGTATCAGGTGCCAGCGGCGAAGCCTGAACAATTTTACTGGGAGGGCCAAAGAAAAATTCTATGACTACCTGTAAAAATATAGAGATTTTTTCATAATTTTTAGGGTGGCCAAACAATAAAACTTATAATTCAGGGGGGCCAAATTATAAATTTTTAAGGGTTTATAAAATTTTCAATAGTGTGAAGGGGGTTTTTGAAAATTCGGGGGGGGGGGGGGGGGGGGGGGGGGGCACCCCCGGGCCCTCACTATGCTTCGCCACTGTCAGGCGCGGAAGTTTTTGGTTCCAAATGTTTCCTCTCTGGAACTCTATGTCTGAACACTCGATATTTTCATTAACGACATCATTATGCATGTTGTCGTTATTGGCAATAGCGACAACAGTTCAAATATGATTTCAATTTTTTTATTCATATTATACAATTTCATTTGAATTGTTGTCGCTATAGCCAATAACGACATCAGTTATAATGATTCTACACTTACAATTTTTTCTCAATTCAGAGAGCTCTCAGTTTAATGATGTACCTATGTCGTTACTCCCCTAAGCCGTTACTCCCAATAGTCGGATTTGGAATTTTTTTTTACAAGTGCCGCTATTGGAAACAACAACATTAAAATAACATATGTTGTTATTGTCAATAATATTTTATGCTGACGTGTCCAAAAATGAGTCAGTTTGGTAATTATTTCTCAGTACAGAAAAAACTCAAAATCAGTAGGTTTTTTGCGTACATGTCACCCAAGATTTCGAAATTACAGATTATTATTTGTATATACATCACTAAAAAAATTTACTTTTTGTATATTCATCACGAATAAAATGAGGTTTATTTAAAAATGTTATTTTTGCGTAACTTTTCATCCAAACAATATATATATAGGGCAATACTCCATTGCAAACGGGTATGAAAACCACAGAAGTCGTTGTTGGAAACCACGGTTTCAATGTTAACAACTGAAGCCATTGTTCCCAACAATGGCTTAGGTTTATAACCTAAGTCGTTGTTCTCAACAATGATTTAGTGGTTTGCAATGAAACATTCCTCTTATATATATCTCTAATCTCTAATCTCTAATATTATAATGGGAGAGGACCTTAGTGTCATTTGTAAATTTGTAAATCTACCAACGCGTGCAACACACATGCATAACTATTATAAAAGAGATCCTAGGTTCAAATCCAGACTAAGTCTAAATTTTTATTTTAAAAAACTATATTTATTAAAACGTGCATCGCACTACTAGTATATCTAACATAATTTATTATGTAAACTACTAGTATATATAATGGACACTCTTATATTATTTTGACCCTTATACATAATTAGTTATCCCTCTTCTATTATGAAATCCAAGTTCTCATCTCCATTAATTATACACTTCATAAGAAAATAAGGTTCAAAACTAGGGTATGATATGTTAAAAAATGAGAATATTCATCTTTTTTAGATAAAAATACTCAATAAAAAATATTTTTTAATCAACCCTACTTCAGTGATGGTCAGAGCCGGTCCTGAGGTATTTGAGGCCCTGGGCAAAAAAAATAGGCCCTTTATAGACACTCATGTATTTTTATATATATTAATAAATTATAATATAACGGCAGGGGACATAAAAACAATACCCAAAAAAATAAAGATTACCTTTATTTTGATTTATGACACCAAATACTCCATATTTTTCATTAAGCATAGTGACAGCGACTCTTGCACCTGTCAAATAAATAAAAAAATCACATCTCATAAGGCCAGGGCCCCAGGAATCAAGCTTATCATATAAATAAGCTTCAAATTTCAGTTTGTCACTAAGCTTGCCTAACAATAATATCAATCAATACTACTATTGTTGGAGTGATTTCTACCTCAGTACCTCTTAAACCCATCAAAAGAGATTCTCAATTCTATTAATTAAAAAAAAACGACAAGAGAGGGCTAAACTACCAGAGTAGTGCTAAGAAGACCAACAACTCCTGCAGTCCTGCTAAGAAGACCGACAACTCCAACTACGCCTCTGATACCCGGGACACCATGGCTACAACTCCAACTACAACTCCTGCTAAGAAAAAAAACTCTGTAAAAGAAACAAACGAAAATTCTCAACTGACAATTTGAAGAAGATCTGATGATGCCGGAAGGGGAGAGAGAGTGTGAGTGAGAGAGAGAGAGAGAGAATTTGAAGAAGATGAAGAGACTAGACAAAAAAATAAAATGAAGAAGTTGAAGTGACACTGAAAGAGAGAGAGAGAGATTACTAAATTGGGCCCTCCACTAAAAATTAATTACAAATCCATTAATTCATTATATTAATTATAAGACCATTAATTTATTATATTTAAAAAAATTTGGGCCCCTCCCCTGAAGTGAGCCCTGGGCGGTCGCCCTGTTGGCCCTCGGCCAGGGCTGGCCCTGGTGATGGTGTATTTATAAATTATCAAACTTTATTAGTGATGTATGTATAAATAATATAAAATTAGTGAGTAATCTACTATTTTAAAATTTTGAGTGATATATCGGGAAAAAAACTAAATTAGTAAATAGTAATGATAAGGAGTGCAAGAGGCAAGCAATTAGATTTCAGAAGAGGACAAAGAGGGCTAGCAGATTGGTGCAACTATTTGCATCCTTTTGGTCTGTGATGCACGGGTACTCCAACCCCTCCCCCCCCTCCAGTACCAGTATCGGGTACGTATCCGACTCGGATAGGTGCGTATCCGGATATTTAAAAATAAAAAATAAAAAAAACTTATTCGGGTACGGGTTGGGTGCGCCCGGGTACGGGTTGGGTGCGTAGAATACGATTTTTATATTTTAAAAAAAATGAATCAATCGCTGTTTCTCTCTTGCTCTTTACAGATCTTAGATCTCTCTCTGTCCTCAATCTTTCCTCTCTCTTTCGCTCTCGATCTCCCCTTTCTAAAAAAAAACCCTAATTTGATTAGCTGCCTTCTCCTTCAACTTCGCCTTCGTAGTCGCCTTCGCCTTCGCCTTCGCAGTCGCCTTCACAGTACCCTAATTTGATTAGCCACCGTTGCCTTCGCCTTTCCAGTCGCCTTCGCTGTCGCCTTTGCCGTCGCTTTCCTGCCTCGATCTATCTATCTTTCTCTCCCCCCTGAAGCCGTGCCTCTCTCCCCCGTGCCACTGCGTTCAAAGTTGTGCGACGCTGCTATTGTTGTGCCTCTCTTAAACCCCGAACGACCACTCCCCCCTTCCCCCCCCCCCCCCCCCCAAACCTACTGCTGTGCGCCGCTCAATCTCTTTACCAAGGTTTGAATTTTTTGCATCCTGATATTAAGATACAAAAATAAATCACTGTTAATTGTTAATTGAGTTAATTGAGTGCACAAAAAAAGAATGTTAATTGTTAATTGAGTTAATTGAGTTCGCTGTTAAAATTATTGGAATTGTTAGAATGTTAGATTGTATACAAAATTGTTAATTTATTGAATTGTTAGATTGTTAGATTGTATACAAAATTGTGATTGTATTCACTGTTAATTTATTGGAATTGTTAGATTGTGTACAAAATTATTGGAATAGTTAAAATTAATTGAGTTCACTGTTAAGTGTTCGGAAAGTTCACTGTTAATTGTTAGATTGTTTAGATGAGTTAATGTTAGAATTGAGAAGAGTTCACTGTTGTTAATTTTAGTTTTAACAGAGAACTAAGTCTTAACAGTGTTAAGACTTAGTTCACTGTTAGTTTTGATTGTATTCACTGTTAGTAGTGTTCACTTAAGTTCATTAGTTCCTCATTAGGTTTTTTAGTTCATTCTAATTCTTCCAAATTAGTTCATGTCTTCTTTGTAATTGTTACCAAAAATGTCGTATGTGCAAAATGGAAGTATGATTAGTTGATTACATTTACAATTTGTAGATTACAATCAATTTTCTAGTTATTATATTTTTTTTTGAATTTTATATTTTGTTAACATAATATATAATACATTTATTATTTTTATATTCAACATACCCTTAACGTACCCATATCCTACATTTTTGAGAAATCTCGTATCTGCGTACTCGAGTCGTGTCGTACCGGTATCCCGTACCCGTATCCGTGCTACATAGCTTTTGGTTAGGGGTAAAGGACCAAAGGTTCTAGGATTGGTATCGAACAAGAATATTAAGAATCTCTACTATTTTAATAGTAGAGTTGGGGTTTGTAAAAAACAAATCATAACTTTGTAACTATATAAACACATATAGTACACGTCCAAACTATATCCAACAAATATAAATGTGCACCGCACGTATAGCCCAAATCAAAACATTCAAATATAAACTATTTTTTTTCTTATTTGATATATATTCATTTAATTTGAAGACTTTATTTTTTTTAGACGTGCATCGCACATACATTATACTAGTATTAGATAATGTGTAACAGTTGGATATGATAATGCATAAGTAGTACGGAACTTTTTAAAAAAAGACAACATGATTAGTTCTACTAGTTTGATAGAGTGATTCTCACATATAGGCCAAATTTAGAAACTGACTGCGAATATAGGCTGGTTGCCAATCGTTTTTATAGAAATAGGCTAGTTGAAGATAATTTTCTAAATAGAACCTTGTCTTCGAAGTTATTTATACAACCTAAAAATTAAATTATTTACATAATTCAATACTGTATTTTAAAAACCGGATATTTCACAAAAAATAATGAAACTAAGATTTAAAAACCTTTCAAATTTTAAAATAAGATGTGTTGATAGTAGACTAATAGAAAAAAGTATATAACCAATAAGAAAATATCAGAATATTTTGTAATAAAAATTAGAGCTACTAAGGAATTACCAAAAGAAATACAAAAAATAATAACGTACAATGTAGTAGATTACATAAACAAAAAATTAAGTTGATATTACCAACACCTACTAGCACACAAAATAATAAAATATAAGAATTAAGTTGGTATGGATAATACATAAATTAAATTCAAAAATAGAATTAGGAATTTTTAAGATTAATATACAAGAATAAGAAGAAGATTACAACGGCCCAGAATTTGGATGAGATATATGAAAAGATTTAAAAATCATAAATAAGAACATAAAAGAACTAAGTAGATATATAACAGATGACATAGAAGAAGAATTAGAAATAACAAAAGAAGGTACGAAGGAGTTAGAAGTTATAATAAAACTTAATATAAATATTTTATAAATAGAAGATTTAACGGAAAATCCTAATTCAGAGGAAGTAGAAGAAGTCTTAAAAAATCTAGATACAACAAACGAAGAAATAAAAATGGATTAAAAAAGCAAGATTAAAACAAAACCTATAGAAAATTCAACTAATATGTACGAATACTTCAGACCACAACCTAATAAATGACCTTATCACCTACTATGGAAATGGCAAATTAGATAAATGAGTAAGTTAGGAAAAGAAAAGAAAAAAAAAACCCAAAATATGAACCCACAGAAAACTATGAAAAATGAATAGCAGGAATGAAGGATGACTAGATCTAAATTGTGTAAAAGGCGTATATAGAACAATAGAAGAATGGGTAAAAGCATCCTTAATTGTAGGATTTAGGCAAAACCTCTTAGAAATTACATTCGAGAAATTTATAGAAGAAACATTTATAGGAGTAATAGCAAATTGGTGGAATGGATAAACAGAAGAAGACAGAAGTAATATCAGTGTTGTCGCTAAATCTGGTGTGGGGGCAAACAGATAGAATTTATGGATTCTTAGGGAAACCGAATAACCAAACCTGAAACTTTTCCGCCAGAGTTTGACCGTTGACTCCTGCCGTTCACCTGCAAAAAGTGCGATACACCGGGGTTGATCCCGGCGACGCACCCTCCGACGCTCAAGTCGGTAATCAGAAAGATTATGAATAAGCTTTTATTGGCAAAAGATTGATTACCTCTTAATGGTGGTAGATGGGGGGTATTTATAGCCGGCATTGGGACCAGTTTAGGAATGAAATCCCTAATTCCCAGTGAAAGGATAGAGTGAATCAGGGCCGTTGATTAAATACAATCAGAAACCCTAATTCTATCCAGCTGGACTGAGTTTCTTGCGGGTTGAGACCCGCACACAGTTGAGACGAATCCGTTCGTGGGTTATTAGGCCTTTGTAGAAAAGATCCAGAACCCATCTCGGACCTGCTTGTAGGTGAAATTACCATTTTACCCCTAAGCTTTAAGATTCGTGCCCGATTTGGACGGTTCCGATTTAACCCTATTTTTAGCCATATCACAAGCCCCCCACTCCCGAAGACCGATTTTGATCAGCCTTTGAGGAGTAATTTTACTGTCTTAATGGCTTTCGGGGTTGTATCGGAGTCCAAACGAGGGGTATTGAATCTTTGTATGAAGTTTTATGGTTATTTTCAAAGCTATTTGCGCGCTCAAGGTTGTTCTTGAGCTCTTTTGGACTTCAGGTGATTTTTCTTAATTTTTATCTATTTTTCGGACCATTTATTTAATTTTGCGAAGTGGTGATTTATTGTTCGGGGGCCTTAATTAATTGTTCTAGGCAATAATTATTTACCCAGGGGTTCAAAAGTATTTCCCTGAATTTATAATTATTTTTTAGAATTTTCAATTAATTTTCCTGAATTTTAAATCATTTTTTGCAATTTTTTAAATAAATAAATCGATTTTAATAAAAATTAATTTTTTAATCTGATTTATGAAGTGGTGCAATCTGGGCCTTTCATCAGCTTGCGGCGTGACTTTCTGGGGGATCGGACGGCCGGAGTAGCTCGGCAGGCTTTTTCTCCGTATGCGGAGGTCGGTGCCTAGCACCTCGGCACCACGTCCTCGGTAGCTCGGTAGCTTGACACCTAACGAGCTGCCAAGCAACGTGGCAAGATCTGGAGTGTTCATCACGGTGCGAATCACGAGGAGGGCGGCTCAGATCACGAGAAAATGCTATGTTGTCGCTTTGTGGGCGTGGCGTGATCTGAGCCGTTCATCATGTTCTGGCACGTTTTTTGACACGATCCAACAGCTGGGGTAGGTCGGCATCATTTTTCTCCATATGTGATGGTCTGTACTTTGGCACTTCGGCCAGAGGGCTTCGTAGCTCGGTGGTTCGGCTAAGCTGTTCGGTAGCTAGGCTAACACTCCGGTGGCTTGGCAGTTCGGGTCGAGCTCTTGGGCACGTGGCTTGATCTGGGGCGCTCATCATGGTGTGGATCTCAAAATTATGGGTTCAGATCACGAGAAAATGTTATCTTGTCGTTCTGTGGGCGTAGCGTGATATGAGCTGTTCATCAGATTTGGGCACGAATTTTGAGACAATCTGACGGTGAAAGTGGCTCGGCGGCATTTTTCTCCATATGTAGAGGTTGGTGCCCCGGTAGCTCAGTAGAGTGCCTCGGTGGCTCGGCAAGTTACGAGTCATCAAGCCACGTGGTTGGATCTGGAGCGCTCATCATGGCGCGGATCTCGAAATTGTGGATTCAGATCACGAGAAAACGTTATCTTGTTATTTTGTGGGCATGGCGTGGTCTGAGCCGTTCATCAGATTTGGTTACGAATTTTGAGACAATCTGACGGTGAAAGTAGCTCGACAGCATTTTTCTCCATATGTGGAGGTCGGTGCCCCGGTAGCTTGGCAGAGTGCCTCGGTGGCTCGGCGAGTTACGAGTCGCCGATTTGCGATGTGAAGTGAACCAACGCGACCTTCCTCTGAACCGTCGCAGCTTTCTGTATTCTGTCGTTTCATCTCCTTTAATGGGTTCCCCAAACGTTTACAAAAGCCCAATCATTGCCCTTCTTTGGCTATAAGTTCTCACACCCCCACCCCTTAGCACATTCTTTCACTTTTACTTCAAAGTTTTTACTTTTGCTCTTGAGTTGCTCTGCTAGCGGAGATCTGAGCTCAAGGGCGGTTGCACTAGCTGTCGAGAAGGCCAGGCAATTTCCGGCAAACTTTTTCCGACCATGTACGTCACATCAAGGTCAGTTTCCTTTGCCTTAGATATTTATTCAAGAAGTCACGAGTAAGCTCGGGTAGTGAGGCATCGTCCTCGGGAGGTCGAAATGCCGAAGAAGGAAGAGAGGTGGTAAGCCGGAGGAAGGGGAAGGAGATAGTGGGGTCATCCACTGCCGACGAGAAGGGGAAGGGAGTTGTTAGGTCCTCAGTAGTTAAGGAGGTGGTGGAGACCGTGAGAGGAGCGGGTGAGTTAGGTCGGATGCCGACCGTGCTGTCCGGACACGCCGGGATAAGACAGTATAGCGGCGAGCTGCTGACTAAGGCTGTCATTGGTCGCGTGGAGACCTACAAGGAGAACGATCCGAGGGAGGTCGCCGAGGTGGACGACCTCCCCTCGGTGTTAACCGAGCGGGATCTACTTCGGATCAGGAAGGGTTTCGCCATCCCCAAGGAGTACACACTGGTTCTTCCCGGCCCCGGGGTGCGAGCGAACACCATCTTCCCCCGGACACATGCGTCTTTGCTTACGATGCCCTAAATGCCGGGCTGCACTTCCCCCTTCATCCCTTCGTGACGGTAGTCCTTTGGTGGTTCGGTCTGTCCCCCATATAGTTCATGCCGAACACTTGGCGTCACGTGCTCGGCTTTCTGCTTCAATGCCGAACTGCCAAAGTGGAGCCGGAGCTCGTCATACTCCGAAGTTTATACCGGATCAACAGGATGAGCAAGCTCGAGCCTCGCTACTACCTATCGCCTCGAAAGGGAGTTAAGTTGGTAGAGAATCCCGACTCGATAAAGTCATGGAAGGGGAAGTTTTTCCTGATAAAGGGGCCTTCGGCATGGGACTTCCCGACTCGGTGGAAGGAAGAGGTGCCGAAGTTCGCAAAGTCCGAGCCGGTGTTGACCCCGGTCGAGGTAGAAGTGGCGGCCAAGCTGATCGGTCTCCCGATGTTGAGTTGGAGGGAAATGACCGAGGAAGTGTTGCACGGGTTGGGCCTTAGTCCGATCGACCCGAGTACGCTCCTGACATCTCACTTTGTGATTTTCCTTTCTTGAATGTCTTGCATTTTTTTTAACTTGTTTTACTTTTTACTTGGACAGAGGCGCTGAATATGGATTTCAAGGGTATGATGGTGGAACGAAGAAAAGCCGGCGACGGAAAGAAGAGGAAGAGGACGAGCACGGGGCCCTCGTCTGGACGACCCACCAAGGCACCTTCGGTGGTCGTCACTTCTTCTCCTCGGGAGCTGTCCTCGGCCGTTGTTGTCCAGCCGACCCTTTCTGCCCCTGTAGGTGAGGGCTTCTCCGTCTCTACGGCGCTAGGGCTGGAGGCCCCGCCACTGACCGAACATGCCGAGGTTATTCTAACCGAGGCCCACAAGAAGCTGTTCGTCCCCAACTGGCAAGTGAAGAATCACGATGGTTTCTTGGGAGACTCGAGGATGAGCATGCAAGCTGTTCGGCACCTGCCGACCCTGAAGGACCGAGCCGCCCTGAAGGCGGGGACGACAGGTGATGATGCTCTCGAAGTAGCTCGGTCACTCCTGTCGGTAAGTCCCCTTTGTTGTTTCAAAATTTTTTCTTTGAAAATTTTCTAAGTCTTTAGTTCAGCTTTCCTGGCATTCTAATTGTTTCTTCGTGCAGGCCACTTGCCACTTCGGCCATCTCCTCGAGGAGTATTCCGAGCAGGAGAGGGAGCTGAAAGCCCTCAGCAACAAGGACCGGGCAGAGAGGGCGAGGGCTGTGAAACAGCTCAAAGCCGAGCAACATCGCTCGGATGCTCTGGTAGCCTAGGTCACCGACCTCGAGGTGGCCTTGGCGCAAGCGAAGGAAAAGCTTGCTACGGAGGTCGCCAAGGCAGCCGAGGAGAAGGCCGCAGCGGCGAAGGTTTTGGAGGTGGTGAAGTTGGAACAAGCCGAGGCTGTAGAGAAGGCGAGGGCGAAGATCGAGACAGAGGCCAAGAAGCACATGGAGGCGAACGTGGAAATGTCTTACGCCAGAGCGCTCGATCACGTCGAGGCTCGAGTCCCCGGTTTCCAAAGGTTGGGGTACAGGCTGTGGCCCGGTGGTGAGGAAGAAGGCGAAGAGGAAGAGGAAGAGGAGGAGGAGGATGAGCCGCAAGGCAATGGGGGCCCCGCCGATCCCGAGACTGGGGTAGCCGACCCCCGAGCCGAAGTGGCGGCGGCAGATGAGGACGACGAGGTCGTGGCCGACCCTCGAGCCGGAGCGACGGGGGATGAGGGGCCGTCCACCGAGGTGCCTGTCGCCGAGGCACCGCTGCAGGTGGCTCCTTGATCCTCTCACTTTTGTAAAAAAAATTCTTTTTTCTTTTGTACTGCCTTGTAGCAGACTGGCCACCGCTTTTTTTATATGAATAAAACTTTTGTTTGAAATCTCTTTGAAGTTTCTTCGAAGTTTGGCTAAGTGTTGGAGTGTTTTGACCTGAAGTTTTTTCAAAATTTGGCTAAGTGTTGGGCATCGCCTCTTGTACTTCGTGTTGATATGCTCTCGCTTTCAGGTAGTCGAGTCGAGTTCGGTAGCCGAAGTCGCTCGTCTTCGTGCTGACTTGAAAGCGGCAAAGCGGGCCGTCTCTCGTAGCCAAGAGTGTTTCCTCAAGAGTGAGTTGGACCTAGAGGATCTTAAGGCAACGACGAGAGGGTACTTTTCCGAGCCGAAACAACTACGGAAGTGATCTCGCGAGGTTCGTCTTGAAGGCGAGGTGGAATCGCTCCAAAAGGCGTTGTTCGACGCTGAGACAGAAAAAGGCGAACTGCTGGTGGAGGTTCATCACCTGAAGATAGCAGAAGAACTTTTGGCGGAGGAGGAGGAGTCAGCTTCTGTGGTGGGAAAGTTGATGGTCGAGCGTGACGAGCTAACGGCGAGGGTTGACGAGTTGAGGAGGGTTACGGTTGACAAAAGCATCGAAGTGACCCATCTTCGTCGACTCACAGCCGATAGCTCCGGAGCCGTAGGATCAGCTCAACTTCATCGTTTTAAAATAGTTGTGAAGGACGCTACTCTGAAGGATCGAATTGTTGAACTCGAGGAGGAAGTGGCTCGACTCAAAGCTCAGCCTGAACGGGTTAACGTCAGAAGGACGTCGTGTACTCGTGAAGAGAGTGAGAGGGGAATCTTGTTTTACGAGCTCGCTACTCGTTTGCCTGCCGCTAGGCGGAGCCCGACTGACACTCAGAGTGGGGTGGCTGCTCCGTCCATCGGTGCTTCGGTTGGGGCTACAGTCAGAGGCAGCGCTGAAGAGGCGTCCCGGTTTGTTGGTCTGGAGACGAGCTCCGAGGTTAGGCGACGCTATCCCCGGGTGTCACTGAACCGAAACGTCCCCGTTCCGAAGAAGCGTTGAATAAGTTGCTGTGATTATGCTTCTTTGAGTTTTTGTAGCAACTCGTAGTAGTAACTTGGTCTTGTAACTTGAGCGCTCTTGTACGCTAAAATTTTATATAAGTGAAAGCTTGTTTCTCTTCTGTGTTTGTGTGTTTTGTTGGTAGGCATTTATTCAAGTACAACTCCTCCAACTTTTAACAACTACTCAAAATCAGAAGCCATTCTTTCTTCTTATAGGCACGGAATGTCTCACTTCAACTTTAAACGAACCATGGGAACCAAAGGTTCAGCACCCCTAAGTACTCTTCTCCCATGTCTAGTGTAGTTGTAGACATTTCACGCGCGTCGTTTAAGCTTCAACGGTTGTGGGAGAAATTCCGAATGGCGAACCACTTCTAGCTCGCTTAAGAGCGAGCTTGCAAAGCGGAATCGAGCCAAGTTTTGGACTCTGAACTCGTCGTTTGAGTGGGTTTTAACGGTTGTGGGAGCAATTCCGAATGGCGAACCACTTCTAGCTCGCTTAAGAGCGAGCTTGCAAAGTGGAACCGAGCCAAGTTTTGGACTCTGAACTCGTCGTTTGAGTGAGTTTCAACGGTTGTGGGAGCAATTCCGAATGGCGAACCACTTCTAGCTCGCTTTAGAGCGAGCTTGCGAAGCGGAATCGAGCCAAGTTTTAGACTCCGAACTCGTCGTTTGAGTGAGTTTCAACGGTTGTGGGAGCAATTCTGAATGGCGAACCACTTCTAGCTCGCTTAAGAGCGATCTTGCGAAGCGGAATCGAGCCAAGTTTTGGACTCCGAACTCGTCGTTTGAGTGTATTTGGTTAAAGGCCTTAAACAGAGAGATAAAAATAATCCACAAGGAAAAATATGGGAAAAGATAATCTTTATTGATAACTGCTAATCGGCTGCTTCTAAGTTGCAAGCCGTTATTACAATCGAGAAAATAAAGAAGCAAAATACAAGAAGTAAGAAGGAGAGGAATGGCTCGACATTTAAGGCACGAGGAAAGGCATTCAAGCGCTCTCTTGGTACTTAAGTAAATGGTCGGCATTCCAAGTCCTGGGTATCTCTCTGCCCTCAAGGTTTTCAAGTCGATATGCTCCAGGGCGAACTACCTTGGTGATCTTGTAGGATCCTTTCCAATTTGGGGCTAGCTTACTCTTTTGGCTGGGAAAGGAGATAGCTAGTTTTCTGAGGACCAAGTCCCCTTCCTTGAGATTGGTGGGACGGACTTGAAGAAGATTGGTGGGACGGACTTTTGGCTGGGAAAGAAGATTGGTGGGACGAATCTGTTATAGGCTTGCTCAATTCTTCTTCGGTAGTTCTGCTGACGAATTGAAGCTCTTTCACGAAGCTCATCAACTAAATCTAGATTCGCCCGAAGCTCTCTGGCGTTCTGCTCTTCTTCATAGGCCATAAGGCGATGAGACGACAGACCAATTTCCAAGGGGATTACAGCTTCGGACCCATAGGTAAGATTGAATGGCGACTCACCTGTGGGGGTCCGTTTCATAGTGCAGTAGTTCCACAGTACATTGGGAAGCTGTTCCGCCCATAAGCCTTTGGCCGCCTTATCTAGCCTTTTCTTGATACCGGAGAGGATCTGCCGGTTGGCATTTTCCACTTGGCCATTTGATTGAGGATGGGAGACAGAAGAGAAGCGTTGCTAAATGGCGAGGTCTTCACACAGAGATCGGAATGCGGCTCCCGTAAACTGTGTTCCATTATCTGTTATTAGGACCCGAGGCACGCCGAACCTACAAATAACATTTTTCCAAAAGAACTATAGCACCTTGTTCTCGGTGATCGTAGCCAATGGCTCAGACTTTATCCACTTAGAGAAGTAGTCGATTGCCACGACTAGAAACTTGAGTTGATCGGGAGCTGGTGGAAACGGGCCTAGTAAATCCATCCCCCACATCACGAAGGGAATCAGGCTTGAGAGAGACGTGAGTTGAGCTTGGGGTAGGCGACGAATGTTGGAGTACTGCTGACAGGAGTTGCATTGCCGGACATGTCGTTCGGCATCCTGTAGGAGAGTAGGCCAGAAGTCCCCGTAGTTTAACACTTTCCTAGCAAGGGACCTCGACCCCGAATGGGCTCCGCCTATACCTTCGTGGAGTTCTTGCAAGGCATATGACGCTTCTTCCGGGGAAAGGCATCTCAAGTAGGGTCTGCCGTCTACTTGGGTGTAGGAGCATTTGTACAAGAATCCTTCAACAAGGGAGTACCTCTTAGCTCTGGTTCGGATTCAACGAGCTTCTTTAGGGTCTTCGAGGAGGAGCCCATCCTTGAGGAATTCTATCAAATATTTCATCCAGTTGTCCTGAAGCTGGACGGGCAGCGACTCCATTGAGTCGGGGGTTTCTTCTTCTATGCTCGGTCTTAGGAGGACTTCAATCAGGACAGTCTGCTCGAGACCTTGAAGGGAGGAGGAGGCCAATTTGGAGAGGGCATCTGCTTGGGAATTTTCTTCTCTGGGGATCCGCTGGATTTGGGCCTCTTCGAATGAAGCCATGAGACTTTGGACCTTGGCTAGGTACTTAGCCATTCGGTCGTCTCGTGCCTCGTACTCCCCTAAGACTTGGTTTACAACTAGCTGAGAGTCACTGAATATCCGGAGACGTTGTACCTCTGCCTTGCGAGCCATGCCGAGGCCGGCTATAAGCGCTTCGTACTCTGCTTCGTTGTTGGAGACCTTAAAATTGATGCGGAGGGAATATTGGAGAACGAAGTCATCTGGGCCTACCAGAATGACCCCGGCTCCGCTCCCCTCGATGCAAGAGGACCCGTCTACATACACCGTCCAGATAGGGGGCCCTTTTGCCGCTTGACTGACCTCTGGTATGGTGCTCTCAACAATAAATTCATCTAGGGCTTGAGCCTTGATTGCGGTTCGAGGCTGGTATGATATGTCATGCTGGCTCAGCTCGATCGACCACTTCATCAGATGGCCGGAGGTCTCGGCTTTGTGTAGAACTTGTTTAAGCGGCTGGTCAGTAAGAACGACTACCGAGTGGGACTGAAAATAGGGGCGGAGCTTCCTAGCTGCCATAACCAAGGCGTACGCCATCTTCTCCAATCTTGGGTACCGAAGCTCGGCATCCCGAAGTACTTTGCTCACGTAATAGATGGGCTTCTGGGCCTTGTCTTCTTCCCTCACTAGGACAACACTAAGGGTTTGCTCAGAGGCAGATAAGTAGAGGTAGAGTGTTTCCCCGAGGATAGGCTTGCTGAGAAGAGGGGGATTGACTAGATAGGCCGTTAGCTGATCGAACGATTCTTGCTGCTGCTGACCCCACTCGAAGCCCTTAGCCCCCCTGAGGGCTTTGAAAAAAGGAAGACACTTTTTTCCTGACTTAGATAGGAAGCGCCCTATGGCTGCGAGGCGACCAGTGAGTTTCTGAACCTCTTTCATACTTTTGGGAGGGGCCATGTCCAGTATGGTTTTGATCTTCTCGGATCTGGGAGGTGGGCTGTGCTGGCCCCTATTGTCTTTCTGGATCTTCTTAGCTCCCTCTTCTTCAGCTGCCTTTCTCTTGTTCCCGGAGGAAGACCCCTCAAATATGGGGCGATGCTCAACTTCCTCAGCCCGGATATACTTCTCGCTTCTGAGAAGGAGGTCGGAGAAGTTTTGCAGAGGCTTCTTGGCTAGGGAGGACCGAAGGCCTGAGTTAAGGACATTTGATTGGAAGGCTGCTGTAGCGACCGACTGGTCGAGGGAAGCAATGGACCTAGCTTCCGCGGTGAATCGCTTCACATAATCTCTGAGCTTCTCACCCTTCTTCTGACTGAGATAGAGTAGCGAAATACTGGTTTTCTCGGTGCGGCGGCTACTCACAAAGTGGGTGACGAAGAGGGTCTCAAATTGTTCAAAGGAGAATATAGAGGATGGGGCAAGGCGAGAGTACCATTCCCGAGCCGGACCCTTGAAAGTAGCTAGGAAGGTTTTGCACAGCAGGGCATCAGAAGCTTGGTGAATCAACATGAGGGTCTTAAAGCTCTCGATATGGTCCATTGGGTCTGACTCCCCAGAGTAAGTCTCGAACTGCGGGGTCTTGAAGCCTATTGGAACGGGCGCCTCCATAATTGTTCGAGAGAAGGGAGGTCGGCTCGGACGGAGGGTCCTTCCTCTCAGCTTATCTTTCCTGTCTAGTTGGCAGAGGTGCCTTTCCATCTCATGGAGACGACGATAGACAGCATCATCCATTTGACGGTAGGCAAATGAGTCTCTGAACTCGTCTTCGTAAGAAGGGGAGCGGGGACTACGGCGATGGTAGCTCAGGGATTGACGAGGACTAGGAACATAATGGCGGTTGCTAGGAGCTGGGGGAGGAGTAAAGGACCGATGGCGAGGACTTTGGATCGGAGGAGGTGTGGGGACCCTCTGAGCATTGTTGTTGTCAGTTCGGAGGTTGAGGGCTTGCAAGATAGTTGCTTGGAATTGCTAGAGTTCGGCACGGGTGATAGGTGCGTTATCATTCCTCAGGGGTTGTCGACCAGCGGGAGAACGAGGTCTTCTTCTATGGTGCTCAGGGGACTCTCTCCATCTTCTGTGAGGTGGGGACCTCCGATAGTCTCGGCGACGAGGAGATCGCTCACTTGGACGTTCTTGGCGGGAGGCTCCCTTACGGGCCTGCCTTTCATCCAAACGGCGACGAAGGTCCTCCTCTTTCTGCCGATTGATTAGAATATTACGGAGGTCTTCGGAAGCTCGGGGGTTGTGAGATGCCATCGAATCAGTAGAGGGGTTGTGCACGGAGATGTGGTTACGATGAAGGGGTTGTTTCAGAGGATTGGGACGGGAGGTCCCTGTGCCGGCATTCTGGGGCCCGAGCGGTGCCCTTTGGGATTGAAGGTTTTGAAGAGGAGGTTGGTCCTGCAGCGGGGGCTGATCAGGTTGTAGTGGGAGTTGCCCCTGTGGCTGGACGGTTTGGAAGGGAATCTCCTGTTGTGGTTGAGGAGGAGTGGATCCACGGTTGGACCCTTTGGATCTCAGTTTTTGGAGAGGCATGGCTAGAGGTGATCTTAACCAAGGGAAGAGGGAGGATTGCTATTCTTGAATTCCCACAGACGGCGTCAATCTGTTGTTACTAAATCTGGTGAGAGGGCAAACAGATAGAATTTGTGGATTCTTAGGGAAACCGAATAACCAAACCTGAAACCTTTTCACCGGAGTTTGACTGTTGACTCCCGTCGTTCACCTGCAAAAAGTGCGATACACCGGGGTTGATCCCGGCAACGCACCCTCCGACGCTCAAGTCAGTAATCAGAAAGATTATGAATGAGCTTTTATTGGCAAAAGATTGATTACCTCTTAATGGTGGTGGATGGGGGGTATTTATAGCTGCCTTTGGGACCAGTTTAGGAATGAAATCCCTAATTCCCAGTGAAATGATAGAGTGAATCAGGGCCGTTGATTAAATACAATCAGAAATCCTAATTCTATCCAGCTGGACTGGGTTTCTTGCGGGTTGGGACCCGCACCCAGTTGAGACGAATCCGTTCGTGGGTTATTGGGCCTTTGTAGAAAAGACCCAGAACCCATCTCGGACCTGCTTGCAGGTAAAATTACCATTTTACCCCTAAGCTTTAAGATTCGTATCCGATTTGGACGGTTCCGATTTAACCCTATTTTTAGCCATATCAATCAGTAAATCAAGACCAATTAATGATAAAGAAACAGAAAAAAATTCATCATAAAGAACCTTAAGACTAAAAGAAATAATTACAAATTACGAGATTCCAATAAGAACATAATTTAGTGTCTACAAAAAAATAAAAAAATAAAAAATATATGAAAAGAACCAAGCAAGATGGAAACTAAGCAACTTAGAAATATGCGACATGTGTAATTTTGACAACTATGCTTGTGAATTTAAAGAATATTTCCAAGATAGTTATGATACAAAAGAAGAAAATAGCCCAATCTTGGACTTATTTGTTTTCTAAAACTATCAAATCCATGGGGTATAAACATATATAATGTATACATAAATGAGAAAGTAAAACTAGAAACAAATACTTTAGGATATATAACACAATTTGTAAAAGATTATCGAGACAAAGTGTGCCAAGAAGCTAGATCAACTATAAAAACTTTAGAACATATAAACAAAGAATTTGTCTTGAAGAAGCAAAACCAAAGCACTGGGGATGTAACAATAATTATAATTATATAAAAACATAAAAATAAAATGAAATATAAACCAAAATACAGAAAAACATTTAAGATATATAAAAAACACCATAAAAAATAATTCAGGAAAATAAATAATAACAAAAAATATCCAAAAAACCCAAAGAAACTTAATTGTTATATATGTAGAGAAGTATATCATATCACCAAATTGTCCTAACAGAATCAGAAAATAAAATGTGAAATATATAGAAGAAATTGAAGAAATGTATAACATAAACTATGAATCTATAGAATATGAAGAAAAATGGTCAGAAATAAGTGAAGATAAAGAAATAATGATAATGGAAGAAGATAGTGGAAGTAATGAGGTTGAAATATAAGAATATGGAATAAATGTGATAACAAAAATGGGAGAACCATTAGAAAGAGAAGAAAATAATGAAGAAGTAAGAGAAAGAATAAGCTTTGATATACAAAAATATGATAAAATAAGAGCAACCAAACTAGATATAAACTCAAAAGAAATATTTAAACTACCAATATTTGAAAGAAAAAGGAATACCATAATAATAACCAGAAATAATGATCAATCTATAAACATTAAACAAGCTCAATGAAAAACCATAGTTCCATTGATAACAGAAAGAATAATAAGATAAAATATAGAAGAAAAAAAAGTGAGAAAACCAAGAAGACATTAAGACACATATATTTAGGAGTAGTACAACTAATAATAAAAGCTTATTTTAAGGAAAGAATAAATACACCCTTAGAATTATACTTAATGGTTGATAGAATAATATCAAGTATACAAGATTCCCTAACAGAAATAGTATAAGGAAACTTAATGTGTAACACCCTGCAAAATCGAGTAAAGACAATTTTGCCCCTCGCGTGTTACGCACGTGTATTTTGTACCGTTACGGGTAATATCGGTAACGTATTTTAATACGTATTTTGTATTTCGACTATTCATGCATTTCTCGTTTTCTCCAAAATTCATTTTTATGTTATTTGAGCTAACTCAAATATTAAATTTCAATCTTTATGTTTTTACGTGCATTGCACGTGTTATCGATGCACGCGTCAATTACGTATATTCTACCGTTACGTGTAATATTTTCTGTGTTTAAATTATTTATTTTATGATGAGTTTGAGTTCTTTTTATAAACGGAAATTCATTTTTCTCCTATTTTGATTAAAATATCTTATACGTGCGGTGCACGTGTTTTTTATGGATGTGTTGATTATATTCTGGTATATGTATAATGAAATATATTTTCGTATTTTGTATTTCGATTATTTATAAATATTTCCCTGTGGATAAACTCTATTTTGTATTTTAATATTTTTACGTGTGACGCACGTGTTTGCAGTGACGTGTGGTTGTATTTTCTTTCAAAAGAAAATTTTGAAGTGTGTGTGCTTATTTTATTTGTGCATGAAAAATCTAATTTATAATTAAATCCAACTAATTTTATTTAAATGCATATTATATATATATATGGGGCAAATGCTCCATTGAAAACGGGTCTAGTTTTCACGAGTTGGAAAACATGAATCTGAGCCATTGGATCGCTCATGATAGCGATCAGTGGCTCAGATCGAGCCCCCCATCACCCGTTTCAATTGATGAGCGGAGGGTTATTTTGGAAATTTCGTCCCAAATAACTCTTCGCCTCACTAATTCTAAAAAAAAATGATATAACCTAGGCCGTTGTTGGGAACAACAGCCTAGGTTATAAAAAATTGAATCATAGGCCGTTGTTCGGAACAACGGCCTTGTCTCAATTTTTATAACCTAGGCCGTTGTTGGGAACAACGGCGCCGTTGCCGTTGTTGGGAACAACGGCCTAGGCTATAAAATTTTATAGAAATTTATAGAAATTTTATAGTCTAGGCCATTGTTGGGAACAATGACCTAGGTTATAAAAATTGAGAACAAGGCCGTTGTTCTAAACAACGGCCTATGATTTAATTTTTTATAACCTAGGCCATTGTTCCCAACAACGGCCTAGGTTATATCATTTTTTTAGAATGAATCAGGCGAAGAGTTATTTAGGACGAAATTTTCAAAATTACTTAAGTCATATTGGGTGATGGGCGGAGGTGATCTCAGCCGCTGATCGAGATCATGAGCGATCCATTGGCTCAGATTCGTGTTTTCCAACCTATGAAAACAAACTCGTTTTCAATGGAGCATTTGCCTATATATATATATATAAACATATATTTTTAATTTAAAAATAAAAATAATTAATTTTGTGAAGTATACACAATGCATGTGCACGTGCAATGTGCACACCCCAAAGATAGGTGGGCTGTTCTTGGGAATTTAGGAGGTGGAGAAAGAGTGGTGGAGTAATGGGTAGTTTTTTTATTAGTGGTTAAATTAAATTAACCATTACTTAATTAAACAAATCTCTTTATAAAACTACTCATTCCCCACTCCTATTTAGCCAAAAAAATAAATATAAAACAACTTCAAAAAAATGGATGGGCTGTGCTCTCGGGATATCTTACTGTAGGCTTTCGGATTGTGTTGCTGGAGATTTTTGCTTGGTTTAGGGTGGATTTTGGAGTGCTTTTGTGAAGGGAGATTGCTACTAGTAAATTCTTTCTAATAGGTGGGTGACTTTACTTCATTTCTAATTATGTTTTAAAAGCATGTTTAGTAATTCATGTTGGAATTATGATTGAATTATTTTACTTCCAATGTTTATGTTCGTGTGATGCATATGGTATGAAAATTTAGAAATTTTGTGATTGAAAATTGTGAAGAATGCATATTAAAAAGAAGTCTTTTATAGAATTTATGTGTAGTTGAAACATTAAATTGTATTAATTCTCATATGTGATATCATGAAAATTTTAGCATAATGTGAGTAGATTTTTTGTAGATGAATTGTGAAAGAAACAGATTGTGGTCAAATTGAGTGAATTATAAATTGTGAGAAATTATTCCATCACTCTACATGACATTGAAGAGAAAAAATATATATGTGTGTGTAGAGTAATGTTGTTAAATTATTTAAAGGCATGTGTAGATGAATAATCAACTTGATTAAATTGCATGAATTTTTGTGTCTCTTGCGAATTGGTTTAAAATGTGTATAAAATAGATATAAATAGTAATGAATAATTAGATAAATATTTTGGGGAAGGAAATGGGTATAGTAGAACAAAGGAAAAGTTGCATTAATGTCGGTAGAACAATTATCTAATTGTATTTTGGGTTAAAATTCCAATAAAAGAAGCAAATGATTAATTTGGGAAAATTGAAGTTAATTATCCAATAATATGAATAAAGTCAGTAAGATTATAATTTTGGAGGTTTATAGATATATAAAAAAATTGGTATTAATTTGAAAGAAAAGAGATGGTTTTGTTAATAAATCAATTATATGTTTATGTGTTTCTAAAAATGAATATGTACCTAAGTGGGGTTAAATCTTCATTAATATGATTAAAGTCAATAAAATAACAATTCTGGAGATGTATAGAAATAAAATAGTAATATTAATTTGAAGAAAAGAGTAGAACTCAAAAATAGTTGAAAGTGTAAAATATGTGAATAATCAGAGAACCGAGTTAACTAAATTTTAACTCCGATTATATCGTAAGACCTGCTTGGCCTTAGTGGCTAGCATGGGCGCCGAAGCACCATGCGCTGCCATGTGGTGCCTCTGGGGTTTGGTTGGGGTTCTCGGGTTCAAAACCTCGTGCTCAAAAAAGTGTTTTGCTAAAAAAAAGTGTTTTTTTTGTATCTTTGGGGTTTTGGGGTTTTAAAAATTCAGAAAAAATTATATAAATATTTTAAAATATTATGTGAACATCTAAAAATATTTCTCACTATTTTAGTTCATATTTGGAGGTTTTAAAGTCATTTTTCATCTATATATTGAGTTGAGTTAAATTTGAAAGTAAAGGAAATATATTGAATTAAAGATTTTCATGAATTGATTATAAAAAATCAAAGTTGGAGTTTAGAATGAGGGACATTAGTAATGAATTTTTAAGTAAAATGTGTGCATTAAAAAGTGATGTTTTAATCAAAGAAATTTAATAAGATTGAAGTCTAGTGTGAGAAAGATTGTGTAGAATTAGTACAATGAAAGTGATTAGTTGATTGTTCAATTAAAGAGCATTGTTTATCAGAAATTTGATTTGGAAATTAATATAGAATGTGAATATAAGAGATGAAATGTTTTGGGCAAAAGATTGAATAAAAGAAGTTTAGTGAATAAGAATTCAAATGTGAATGAAAGAAATGGATAAGTTATGAATACATAGAATTGGGAATATGAATTATAAGGGTATGCATACCCATAATGTTGAACATGGAAAGATGGGATTCTAGAGGCTAGTGAGACAGAGGTACCGACAAAAGTAATAGAAGTAATTATTAATTTTGAGAAAGGACCGGTATGGGCTATTGTTCTCGGTCTTTTTGTGTAAGACCGGTATGAGGGTAACCTAACTCTAGGTGGTATAATATATTCATGTTTAAACTTAAGGATTAGGCACTAAGTGGATATGTAATAAAACTTAGGCAAACACATGTGGTTTGCCTCTATATAGTCTGACGGTGGACTCTGGGACTACAGACCCAGTTTGACGGTGGACTCCGGAACTGTGGTTGCTTGTGATGGAGGCGAGCCTTAATTAAATCTGGGACTTTTTTTGTTTGACAGTGGACTCCAGGATCATGAGTACTCGGAGATGGGAGGCCGTTCTCCAGTGTATATATGTATACCGGGGCTAGAGGGACACTTGCGGGATGTTTGCACGACGAGGATTTTCGTATAAGCTTGACGGTGGATTCCAGGGCTGGGGGTCTGTACTCATGGAATGTATAAAACTTGATTTGTTACCGGATAGTTTTCATGGTGAGGGATTAAACCCTATAATATGGAGCACGTAAGTGCTTGCTCTTGGACCTATGTAGTATGGGATGCATAGACTCCGAACAATTATGCATTAGTATCATCGTAATATAACGTCTGCATTAGGCATCTAAGTCATATCATACACTAACATGTTTAGAATAGTCACTCTTGTACACTTTATTATGCATTCAAGTGTGTGGTTGCTAAAGTAAGTGAGTCGCTATATTATGGCATAGCGAGAATCGCCGTGTATAGTATTGTGTCAGTTCTATGTAACTGACGTGCCCACAATGTTCAATGCAGGGCTTGGATTGGCAAAGACTTACAAATGAATTTGAAGCTAAAGAATGTTTTAAATGTTGATGTTTAAATTGTACATGTGTTATATTGTAATCTTTATTATTCTGCTGTGTTGATGTAAAATGAACAGAACAACGAGGCGGTCCATGAGGCTCAGATGGCCTCGCTCGTCGACCAGCATAAGGCCGAGCTGGCGCACTTCAGGGCGAAGGCCCAGGCGGAGGCTGAAAAGGCGCAGAAGGATATGGAGGAGGCAGAGATCACCATGGCGGACACTCTGATCCAGGCCCAGGATGAGCCCTATGCCAAGGCGAAGGAGCACTTCACGCTGATCTACCCGGACAAACGGGTCGACCACCTGCACTTCAACTGGCAGCTAGAGCATCCGCCTACGCTTGGCGGCGAGGAGGAACTGGGGGACCCTCACCAGGAGGAGGTCAGGGGCGACCCGACTGACGAAGAGGTGTCGTCCCCCCCCCCCTCCCCAAGCATAGTTTAGGTTTTTTCTCTTTTGGTTTTGTAAACGCCTTACGTGGGCTGGCCACCGTATTTTGTAATACAAAATTTTGACTTCATAAAAAAGGATTTTTGGCCGATGCTCTATGACTTTTTGATAGACGCATGAGGTCCTCGGTGACCTGTCATTTTTCCCGTCTTTTTGATAGACGCATGAGGTCCTCGGTGCCAACCTTGGTTTTGCCAAGGTCTCCTAGGTCCGAGCTGGGCTGGGGGCCATGGAGAGTGTCTTGGCTCACCAACGTAAACAGGCTCGGGATCGTGAGGCCGCAGTGAATTACTTTATGAACAAGTCTAGAGAGCTCAGCCTGGAGGTTGCTCGCCTGAAAAAGGCCATAGCTGACCGGGACTGGTGGGCAGTTGAGACGAACTGGTCAATCTCGGATGCCTCGAGTGGGCAACCGGCTTCGGAGTCTTTTCTTCGTGAGGCGGTTGTAGAGAAATAGTTGGAGATCCGTGGACTGAAGCTCATGCTAGGCGCTGGTCTGGTCGAGGAGGCGAGCAATTCCGTGTTGGGACCTTCTCTGACTTTTTTCTTGGAGACAGCCTAGCCTGCCAATGTGCAAAGTTCCGTTGCCGGGGTGCCCTCGTTGGTCAGACCGGTCGAGCACGCGAAGGATCCCGTGGGAAGCATCGAGTTTGAGTTTTAAGCCGAGCGATAACCGATCTGTAAACTTTTCATAGTATTGTGTGGCCGTTTCTGGCGTTCTATGAGTAATAAAACTTTGATTTCTCTAATCTTGATAATTTGTTGAGTGAAGTGGGCAGGAGTGTAGCTCGAGGTCATTGCTGAGTCTGGCCTTGCTCGAGGTCGCCGCCGAGGCAGAAGGGGCTGTCAGTCTTTGGCTTGCTCGGGAGCCAAACTGCAATTTCTTGCAGACAACGCTCAATGAGGGACGTTTTGCCTTCTGAAAAAAATTAATGGCGACGTTTCACCTTCCGCCATTTGGACTTTCCGTTGTAATAAATGCGCTGCTCAGGGGGCTATATAATCTCCATCCCCTCATCCTTTTTTCACCAGCAATTGGCGGTGACTCATCTGCCACCCGCTGACAATTCGGGATTTTGGCTCCGAGGGTCGTTTACCCCGACTTGTCAGCGGGTGAGAGGCGGGTTGACCCCGGAGGTGAGATTCGGGTGCCTGCCAAAGGCGGGTGCCTATAAGTGGAATTTTTGGCCGAGAGTTCTGGGTCGGTGGCTCCCCTGCCACCCTCGAACAATTCGGGGTTTTGGCTCTGAGGGCCATAAACCCCAAGTCGTTCGCGGGTGAGAGGTGGGTTAACCAACTGGTCTGGGGGCTCGGCGAGAGTCCCGGGTCGGTGGCTCCCTTGCCGCCCTCGAACAATTCGGGGTTTTGGCTCTGAAAGCCGTAAACCCCGAGTTGTTCGGGGATGAGAGGTGGGTCAACCAACGATCCGGGGCTCGGGGCATTTTTCGAAGGTGAGCGCGCTAACTCTATAATGAAATTTTTTGGGATGGGCGTGGTTGAAACTCCATCGCCGAGCGTAAAGGCCGCATGGCTTATGAAAGCTAAGGCCTTGCTCGAGGTCGACACCGAGCCCTTATGCGTACTCCTTGGTAGGTAGTACGGGTGCGGCTGGAGGTCATCACCGAGCTCATAGGCTGTAGAGCTTGAAAAAGCCTAGGCCATGCTCGAGGTCGATGCCGAGCCCCCATACCTTAGAGAAGATATTTATGAGCCTAGCTAAAGGTCGTCGCCGAGCGTAAAGGTTGCATGGCTTGAAAAAAGCTAAGGCCTTGCACGAGGTCGACACCGAGCCCCCACACCTATTCTCAGGTAGATATTACAGGTGTAGCTGGAGGTTATCGCCGAGCACGTAGGTCGCAGGGTTTGAAAAAAACCCAAGGCCGTGCTCGAGGTCGATGCCGAGCCCCCATACCTTAGAGAAGCTTGTTATGAGCATAGCTGTAGGTCGTCGCCGAGCGTAAAGGTCGTATGGCTTGAAAAAACCAACGTCTTGCTCGAGGTCGATGCCGAGCTCCCATACCTGTTCTCGGGTAGATAGTACGTGTGTAGCTGGAGGCCATCACCGAGCGCGTAGGCTGTAGAGCTTGAAAAAGCCTAGGCCATGCTCGAGGTCAATGCCGAGCCCCCATACCTTAGAGAAGTTTGTTATGAGCGTAGCTGCAGGTCGTCGCCGAGCGTAAAGGTTGCATGGCTTGAACGAAGCCAAGGCCTTGCTCGAGGTCGCCACCAAGCTCCCATACATGTTTTCGGGTAGATAATACGGGTGTAGCTAGAGGTCATCGCCGAGCGCATGGGTCACAGGACTTGAAAAAGCCCATGCCCTGCTCGAGGTCGATGCCGAGCCCCCATACCTTAGAGAAGCTTGTTATGAGCGTAGCTGAAGGTCGTCGCCGAGCGTAAAGGTCGCATGGCTTGAACAAAGCCAAGGCCTTGCTCGAGGTCGCCGCCGAGCTCCTATACCTATTCTCGGGTAGATAGTACGGGTGTAGCTGGAGGTCATCGCTGAGCGCATGGGTCGCAGGACCTGAAAAAGCCCAGGCCCTGCTCGAGGTCGATGCCGAGCCCCTATACCTTAGAAAAGCTTGTTATGAGCGTAGTTGAAGGCCGTCGCCGAGCGTAAAGGTCGCATGGCTTGAAAAAGCCAACGCCTCACCCGAGGTTGATGTCGAGCTCCCATAGGCATTCTCGGATAGATAGTACGGGTGTAGCTGGAGGTCATCGTCGAGCGCATGGGCTGCAGGACTTGAAAAAGCCCAGGCCCTGCTCGAGGTCGATGCCGAGCCCCCATACCTTAGAAGTGACTTTTTGTGGCTCGCGGTGACATCCGAGCGCCGAACCGCAAGTTGGATTGAGGAGAAATTTGTGGCTTGCGGAACCGTCCGAGCACCGAGCCCCAAACTTGTAAGAGAAGTCTTTTGTGGCTCGCGGTTCCATTCGAGCGCCGTACCCGAGACTTGTTTTAAGAAGGATAGCATAAAGCCGAAGCTTATTTTAAGAAAGCTGGCATAAAGCCGAAGCTTGTTTTAAGAAAGCCGGCATAATTACAACATATTGACTTTACAAAACAAGGCACAACATGTCGATTACATTTGATTTTTTACATGGGGGTATCTGTAGAGGCTACTCCTCCCCTTCAAGGAATTTTATAAGGTGCTCGGCGTTCCAGGGTCTCTTGACAGTCTTGCCCTCCGGGTCGGTGAGGCGGTACATGCCCAGGAGTACAACCTCAGAAACATTGTATGCGCCTTCCCAGTTCAGGGCCAACTTCCTCTTTTGGCTTGGGTTAGTGGGGATTCTCTTCGTCGTTCGATGGACCTAAAGAATGCTCGGCAACTCGTCGACCCATAACCCCTTGGAAGAGTTATCAAGCCGTTTCTTGGGACCATCGAGGATCTGGTGGTTCGCATTCTCGGCCTGGCCGTTCGACTGTGGATGGCATACCGAAGAGAAGCACTGCTGGATCCCGAGATCCTCACAGAACTTTCGGAAAATTTTACCCTCGAACTGAGTCCCATTATCAGTGATGAGTATGTGTGGAATCTCGAATCGGCAGACGATGTGTTTCTAGAAAAATTGTTGGGTCTACTGCTCGGTGATCGTGGCCAGGGGCTCGACCTCGATCCACTTCGTGAAGTAGTCGATTGCTATTATCAGAAACTTCCTTTGGCCCGTTGCCTTCAAAAATGGGCCCGCCAGATCCATCCCCTACATAGCAAAGGGGGTCGGACTAGCCAGGGAGTGGAGGTTTGCTTGTGGAGCTCTTTTCACCGAGGAGAACCTTTGACAAGGGCCACACTTTTTAACCAGGGTCAGGGCGTACTTTGCTTTGTCGGAGGTATGGCCTTCCATCCACCGTGGTGTACGACCATTTGAAGAGGGTTTCGCTGATCATGGCGAACCTCTCTGCACGGACCCTGACTCGCCTTGCCTCAGCTCGGTCTTCGGGGAGCTCTCCTTTGATTAGAAACTTTCTAATGGGAGTGGTCCAATCATCAGGCTGAGCTCCGTCTTCTACGCAGAGGGTCTCAGGGCAGTCGATACTCGGCTTTAGAAGTACCTCGATCAAAACGGTGCGATTGAGACCTTCGAATGACGAGGAGGCTAACTTTGACAGGGCATCAGCCTGGGCGTTCTGCTCTCTGGGGATCCTTAAGACTGCAGACTCTTCAAAGGATGCCAAGAGCTGTTGGACCACGGCCAAGTACCATCTGATCATCATGGGCCTCGTACTCTCCAGTGATCTGATTGACCACGAGCTGAGAGTCACTGAAAGACCTGATTTGTCTGGCACCTGCCTGATGTGCCAGGGTGAGCCCGGTAATTATGGCCTAATATTTGGCCTCATTGTTGGAGGCTGGAAAGTTGAGGTGGAGGCAATATTAGAGAAGGAAATTGTCAGGTCCTCGCAAAATGATGCCCACATCACTTCCCGCTTTGTAGGAAGAGCCATCGACGTAAACTTTCCACGTCTGGTCGGCCTCCCCACTTTCGGGTTGTTCGGAGATGGTGCATTCCGTGATGAACTTGGTGAGGGCCTGCTCCTGATGGCTGTTCTTGGCTGATAGCCGATGTCGTATTGACTGAGCTCGATCGACCATTTGACCAGTCGGCCGGAGCTCTCGGGCTTGTAGAGTACGGCCTTCAGAGGCTAGTCCGTGAGGACCTGGATTGAGTGCGCCTGGAAATAAGGGCGGAGCTTCCGTGCGGCCATAACCAGGGCGTATGCTACCTTCTCTATTTTCGCGTATCTGGTCTCGGTTGCGAGCAGAACCTTACTCACATAGCACAGTGGATTTTGGACTCCGTCCTCTTCTCAAACGAGAACAGCACTGTGCACATTTTCCGAGTCCGAGCGATAAAGCCAGAGGGGCTCGCCTGGTTCGGGCTTACTGAGGAGAAGAGGATTGGCGAGGTACTCTTTCAATTGGGCGAACGCCTCTTACTGCGGAGTACCCCACTTGAAGCCTTCGGTCCCGCGCAAAGCTTTGAAGAATGGGAGGGACTTCTCTCTGGACTTGGAGAGGAAGGGCCATGTCTATTATGGCCTGGATCTTCTCGGGGTTCGCCTCGATGTCGCACTGGCTGACGACGAACCTGAGGAATTTCCCTAAGGAGATACCGAATGCACACTTCGCCGGATTGAGTCTCATATTGTGGGTCCGAAAGACCCCAAAGGCTTCTTCCAGGTCAGTGACATGGCCCTGTCCCCACTGGCTTTTGACGAGCATGTCATCGACGTACACCTCCATGTTGCGACCGATCTGATCCTTGAAGACTCGGTTAACGAGCCTCTGATAAGTAGCACCAGCATTCTTCAGCTCGAAGGGCATAACTTGGTAGCAATAAAGACCTTGGTCTGTGACGAAGGATGTCTTGGCTATATCAGGGGGAACATTCGGATCTGGTTGTAGCCTGAGAAGGCATCCATGAAGGGGAGGAGCTCTTGACCCGACATTGCGTCGATCAGAGCATCGATGCTGGGAGAGGGAACGGATCTTTAGGGCATGCCTTGTTGAGTTCAGTAAAGTCTATGCAGATCCTCTAGCTCCTACTCGCCTTTTTGACCATCACGACGTTCGCCAGCCACTCAAGGTAGCTGACCTCCTGTATGAACCGGGCAGACAAGAGTTTGTCCACCTCTACTTTCACTGCCTGCTGCCTCTCCGGGGAGAACTTATGTCGCTTCTCGACGATCGGCTTCGAGCCGGGGATCACACTGAGTTTGTGCATGATCAGGTCTTCGGAGATCCCGGGCATATCGGAGGGCTTCCAAGCGAAGAGGTCGACATTGCGGTGAATGTAATCGATCAGGTCAGACTTGAGGTCGGGCACGAGGGAGCAGCTCACGCGAAACTACTTTGACATGTCCTCTATCTCGAACGAGACTTCTTCTAGTTCGTCCGCCGCCTCAGGCTCGGGCTGGCTCCTTTCGGGCTGCAGTTTGACGGCATCCAGGGGGAACACACCGCCACCGACCGCTATCATATAGCACGATCGTGCTGCTTCTTGGTTCCCTCGGGCGACCCTTACACTTGATTCGGTGGGGAACTTCAGCTTTAGGTGGTAGGCCGAGGGAACAGTCTGGAGGGAGCAGAGCCCAGATCGGCCGAGGATGGCGTTGTAAGCTGCCTTGATGTTCACAACCATGAAGTCCATCAACTCGGTTCGTCCGTGACGGGTTATACCGACGGTGACATACAAGGTCACGATCCCCTCAATTGGCACTGGGACGCCAGAGAACCCATGCAGGGTGTACCCGGCTGGCTTCAGCTTATCTCGGGGGAGCTTGAGGTTCTCAAATGCTTCCAGAAAAAGGATGTTCACCGAGCTCCTGTTGTCCACGAGGATCCGACGGACCTCGTAGTTTGCCATAATGAGGCTGATGATGAGCGCATCGCAGTGCGAGAGCCCGACCCCCTCCAAGTCTTACCCTGAGAAAGAGACTGGGAGCTGCTGAACCTGGGGGGAAGGGAGACCCCAGACGGCATTTACCTCACGGACGAATGCCTTGCGGGAAGTGCTGGACTCTCCTCCCATGGACCCCCATGGACGTAGTGTAGGATGGCTTGGCCTCCGGTCTCGTCGGGCTCGGGGTCCCGCTCGGGACGCTGTTTGGGGGCACGAGGAGGAGGAGAAGGCCTCTGATTCCTCGTGTCTCTTCGGTCCCGGGCATCTTCCCAGGTGAATTTTCGGAGGTACCCTCGTTGGATGAGTGCCTTGATTTCGTTCTTCAGGGCCCGGCAGTAGTCGGTATCGTGCCCGTTGTCCCGGTGGAAGCGGCAATAGAACCGCTGATCCCTTTTCTTGTTGCTGGTCGGTCGAGGGGGTATCTGGATGAGGTCCCTGTCCTCGATTGCTAAGAGGATAGCCGATACATTCTGTGTCAGAGGTGTGTACCTCTCGAAGCGTGGGATAGGATGGACCCTCTTTACTATGGTCTCATCTTTTGGGACCTTCTTTGCTGGTTCCGCCTCGTCAGCTTTGCGCTTCCCCTTCCCTAGGATCTCTTTGGCATCCTCTGGATTTAGGGCCTCCTCGGCCCGGATGTACTTTTCGACCCGGTTGAGCAGGTTAGGAAAATCGAGGGGAGGTTTCTTCACCAGGGATGCCTTCAGCTGGCCGTGTCGGACGTTGTGCCTAAATGCCACTGAGGCGACCCCAGTGTCGAGGGAGGAGATCGACCTCACCTCCGTGGTGAACCTCCGGACGAACTGCCGGAGTGACTCCCCTTCGTTCTGTCGGAGGTCCAGTAGGGATGCGCTCGTCTTCTCGGCATTTCTGCTGGTCACGAAGTGGGCCAGAAAGTTGGCTTCCAGTTGGTCGAATGAGTAGATCGAGCAGGAGACGAGCTTAGAGAACCACTCCTGAGCCGGACCCCGGAGGGTGGCGGGGAAGGCTCGGCACAAAAGGGGATTCGAAGCGCTATGAATCATTATGAGGGTCTTGAAACCCTCCATGTGATCAGCAGGATCACCTTTGCCATCATAGGTCTCGAACTGGGGAGGTCAGAAATTTTGGGGTATTTCTGCTTGTAGGATTGCGACAGAGAAAGGAGGTCGGGTCGGCCAATAACCCTGAGCCGGCCTCGGGCCGCCATCGCTGAAGTGGTCAAGGCGATTCTCCATTTTCTGGAGGCATCTTAGGACGTCCTCGTTGCACTTTGGCAGGGCTATCAGGCCGCGAGATGCACTGGCTCCGGCATCTGACCGCGCGTAGGAGCGGTGGAGTGTCTCGTTGACAGGGGTCCCTAGGATGGCCTCCGGGATCTCATTTCGGAAGTCTTGAAACTCACGGTGGGTGATCGGAACCCGTCCGGCCTGGTCGCGTAGGAGTGGTGGCCTCCGATTGGTGAGACTGAGTGCCGGCTCCCGCCCTTGGGATGGTTGTCTGGGATGGTTCAGGGCCGAGTTGGAAGTGGCCCTTCCCCTGGTTGGACTAGCCTGTCTATTCTGGATGACTCGACGTAGGTCGGTTGTGACCTAGGGAGAGGTGCTCGGTCCGGGTCCGAGGTTGACCTTCGGATTGTTGGATCCATGAGTGTCGGCGGGGACATCCTGAGGAGGAGCATCCTGACGACGAGTAGAGGTGACAGCTCTCCTGGGCTTGGGTGCCATGTGAACTCGGATTAATGGGATGCCGTTAATGGCTGGGTTCGAACTGATGTCCGTACCGAGGATTCCCACAGACGGTGCCAACCTGATGCGGTTTGTTTTTGGGGGTGGCTACACCAGGTGTGAGTTCTCTCAATTTGTAAAGTGGAAGCTTCGGTACTGGCTATATGCCCGACCCTCATATGAGGAAACGGCTCGGGAGTAGGTGGGAGTGAAGTGGAGGTCGGATGCTCGGCTCGGATCTGGAGGCTCGGATCCGAAAGTCTCGTGTACCTGCACTCGGCCTAGGAACACCGGGGTAGATCCCGGTGGCAGGTCCTCCGACGGTCTAGTTAGTCACTGAAGAGTAACAGTAACAAGAGTTTTTATAGGGAAAAATTGATTACCTGTGAAGGGGAGAGGTCCTGGTATTTATAGGCAGTGCAAAGCGGGTCTGGACCCGTTTGCCCATGGGCCTGACGTGGAAGAAGCCCTGGGTCTTAGGGCTGACCTGGCAGACCTGATGATCAGGGGTGAGCGATTTTTGAGGGGATCCTGTGGCCCAGGAGGGGCCACGTCATCTGACCCATATCAACTACGTATATACATACATATAATTGTCAATACAAAAAGTGAATATTTTTAAACAAATTAAGAGTTTTGGATTACCTTGCACAATATGAAGTTTAACGGCGTAGATGTTGTCGATGCTGAGTGGGGAAGTTGCTAGATAAGCTCCGATATTTGCTCGACAATTTCTGATTTATTTTGAGCTGTAGAAGATTCGGCGCTGAGATCCAAGTGGAGGGAGAGTGGAGGGAATCAGAGGTGATGAGGATTAGAGTTTATGGATTAAGATTTTATGAACTTTTGGGGAAAGATGACAGATTGAAGGAGAGGTGTGAGATCTATAGTTTTAGGGTTTTGGGGTTTTGGGTTCGGGAGTGGAAGGATAAAATAGATAAAGTGAAAGAGGAAGGAGAAGAGGGGGCCAGTATTTATATGTATATACTATTATACTGATACCGCTATCTCCAATAACGACATATCGCATAAGGATGTCGTTATTGGAGCTAACGGCATCAGTTATAAGATGATTTCATACTTACAATTTTTTCTCATGTTAGAGAGCTCATAATTGAATGATGTAACCATACCGTTACTCTCAATTGCGTCATTTGAAGAAAAAAATTTACAAGTGTTACTATTAAAAACAACGGAATTAAAATAACATATGCCGTTATTGCCAATACTGTTTCATGCTGACATATCTAGCGCTGTCACATTTACCCGATACCCGGACCCGACCCGGACCCGGCATTGGACCGGAACCGACCCGATCTATACAGGTCCGGGCCCGGGTCCTAAAATAAGACCCGATGTATTTTCGGGTCCGGGTCCAGGTCCACTCAAAATAGAATCGACCCGGACCTGGACCCGTCAAAAAATACCCAAAAAAATGAAATTTGAATAATAGAGTTATAGGGATATACATGTAAATAATAATTGTTGAAGATATGTGTAAATATAATATTTATTCATATACTTAAGTGCAAAAATTATTGAAACCGTAGGGTATCAGGTGCAAAAATACTTAAGTGCAAATATTTATTATCCGCTACCGGATTCGACGGGTAGATTTTTTTAATTATGACCTAGAACTGGACCCAATTCTCATAACTCCAGATCCGGGTCCAATTTTTAAACCCGTGAAGTACCGGATCCGGATCTGGATAGTGGAAGATCCGACCTGATAGAACTCGATAGCACCTCTGGAAGTATCCAAAAGTGAGACAGTTAGGTAAATAATTTCGAACGTGGGTCAGTATGATAATTACTTTCAAAAAGTGGGTCGTACCCAAAAAAAATCACTAATTTTCTCTGCCAGATCCCAAACTTTCAATCCAATCCCCGAGCTTCCACAGACAACGCGAGTGAGTCATGTCGACCCCCACCGCCGGAAACGACGACAAATCCCCTCAACTAACAATCTACACCGGCGCCGACGCCTTCGGTTGCCCTCTCAAAGACTCCCTCACCTCCCACCTCTCCTCCCACCACCCCACTATCCGCCTCGTCGACCTCGGCGTCTCCTCGTACTACTCCATCGCCTCCCAGGTCGCCCGGCACGTCAGCACCTCCCCCAACCCCTCCGCCACCCGCGGCCTCCTCTTCTGCGGCACCGGCGTCGGCGTCTCCATCTTCGCCAACAAGCACCCCTCCGTCTACGCGGCCACCTGCTCCTCCGTCGCCGACGCCGTCAACGCCCGCTCCATCAGCAACTGCAACGTCCTCTCCCTCTCCGGCATGTCCACGTCACCAGATGACGCCATCAAGATCTTCGACGCCTGGATCTCCACCCCCTTCAAATCCCCCTGCCCCGCCTCCAACAACGAGCCGTGGCCGGACGACATCTCTTCGTTTCTTGATTCGTCAATCTCGGAGATGAAAAAGATTCCGTTCGAAGAGAAAACGGAAAACTGTGCACTCTGTTGTTTAAAGAAGAAGATGGAATTCGAGGAGGTGGGGATTATGCCGGGAGGGGAGATGAAGATTGTGAGGGAGAGTCCGACGTCGGCGTTTGTGAAGTTTAAGGCCGGGAGCGTGGAGCCGGCGCATCATCATACGTTTGGGCATGATGTGGTGGTGATGAAGGGGAGGAAGAAGGTGTGGAATTTGGATAGGAAGGAGAGTTTTGAGCTGGGGGAAGGAGATTTCTTGTTCACGCCGGCAGGGGAGGTGCATAGGGTGAAGTATTTTGTGGACACCGAGTTCTTTATTCGGTGGGATGGGGATTGGGATATCTTTTTGGACGAGGATTTGGAGACTGCCAAGGGATTTGTTCAGGAACAGATTGGAGCTTGAAGATGCACGCCGAAAGAAATGGTGAGTGTTTGTTGTTGTAGTACTGGTTTGCTTTGATTTTGCTTGTTCATGTTGGAATAAATGCGTATGGAATGAACAACTGCTTGTCAGAGATATGTTGTATGTATATAAAGAACTCTTTTGTGTGCTTCTTATGATTTCGGAGTTTGCTAAGTGTCGAATGATTGTTGAAATGTTTTATCCGAATTCAAATTGCTTGCTGAAGCTCGGTCAGGTGATTTTTATGATTTGCATAGATAATATGGATTTTTCCATATTGATCTATGTTATCCTCGAAACAATATCCATACCTGCCACAACTATAGTTATCTTTGACGGTAAAATAGATGCAGTTGCGTCTAAATCCGAATAGAGGAAAGTTTCAGCATTTACAGATATCGCTCCGTAATCAGCCTAAGAGAAGCATCTCATCTCCCAAGCTCTTCACTCTTACCCACTTGGGAACACTCACGTCAAACTTGCATACATCGAAGAAAATTTCCCTATGTAATCCTTTGTCATATCTTGCAACCATCAAAAGTTCTCCTGCCTATTCCACCAAGTACAAGCACTTGAAACCAGTACTTCTGAAATCCAGTGGAACCATCATGGCATATTTGTATTTCAAAATAGGTCACGGATCATCAAACTCGTATACTTGAAGCTGATCGCACTTAAGCAAGCAATACAGAAGCCCATTGAAGATAGTAACTTCTTTTACAATTTTTTCAGTGCAACCCGGCAAGAATGACCATCGCCTGTCCCCTGGTCTAGCATATCTAACTTCAGACAAGCGGCGAAGGACCACCACAAAATTCCTGGAGGACAGATTGTGCGGAGAAGGATATGATGAAAAGATGGTCTTGGTGTGTTCCAAAAACTGGACTTTTTTCTACTTTATCCACTGGAGCGATATGCATCGGTTTGTGAAGATGTTGAGGAGAAGGGTGCGGAGTTTATGGGGTTTATTATCATTCTGTGTTAATGTTATCCGGCCAATGAATGCACCAAAACAAAAGGAATTGGAGGAATCGAGAATAGATGAAAGGCGATGGGTCTGATATTGGATCGGGCTGAAGAGGTGCAGGTTTTTCTTGTTTCGGGGCATTGGTAGAATAATATATTCTCTAGTTGAATAATATATCGGTTATTTCTCCCCCGATCAGGTATGCCGAATCGGGATAGAATGTTGTGCGTGTGTGTTTGGTTTTGGTCTACATTATTTGGTTGTTTATTGGATCGGTTGTCGTATAACTCAGCGCCCAATAAGTGGTGTCAAAGCTTCAGATTTTTCCTTATATAGACAACTGTGTGTTAGATTTCTTCTTAATTAGGGAACCAAAGTAGTAGATCCTCTGTTTCACTAATCTTTACGTCAAAGTCATCTATATAAATCTCATTTGGTTGAAGAACTTTTGAATAAGTCTCATATAAAAAGAGGGGTAATATTACCAAGTCACTCACAATGTTTGTGACATAAAAGAAGGCCTAAGGCTACTTCCTAAAAGTAAATTATATATACAAGCAAATAAAAATCTGTACAAGAGAAGGATTAAGCCAAACCAGAGACTCACTATCTTGAAGGTGATTACTAATTAGAGATGAATTGCTCAATTTTGTACGACCTCAGCGTTGGGCATTTGGTGCAAACGTCTTCATGTAAATTGAACAACCACAGAAGTCCAGCAGGGACATAGAGGGCTGTAGACAGAGGAAGGGGTAGAACTGCACCACTGTAAGTTGCTTTTACTTTCTTGCATGAATAAAAGATGTGAGGTTTTCTCACTGCTATCATGGTATCAGTATATGCACAACCCACAGCCACTACGTCCCACTCAGCAGGTTTGAGTCAAGGCACTGCATGTCCGAATTCATTGAATTGAATGACAATCCTGAAGCATTAATTTATTAATCAAGAACTAAGCATAGCCAATTGAATGGACAATTTATAGGAGAGCCCCAAATGGAATAAGAAAGATAAGTAGCCACTAGCGTAGTGTCAAATTTGTGTTAGTTACCTGTGAACAAAAAACTTGTAAGCGAGAATACCAACATGGACATCTAGTCCCAAGTACTGTAGGTTCAACAAATAGATTTTTTTCCCAAAATGACCCTTTTTTTGAAAGTTTTTCCCAAACTGTCCTATTTTTCATTTTTGTTCCCTAAAGGACCCACTCGCTTTTTGAAAAAGCGAGTTTGGTTAAAAATAACTCGTTTTTTCCAAAAGCGAGTCTGGAACTTTTAATTTTTGAAATGTTAGACTCGCTTTTTGAAAAAGCGAGTTATTTTTAACCAAACTCGCTTTTTCAAAAAGCGTGCTTGGTTATTTTGATAAATATTTTCGAAAGTGGGTCAGCTTGGTAAATACTTTTAGAAAGTGAATTAGTTTGATAAATAATTTCAGAAAGTGGGCTATTGTGGTAACAAGTTCTTTCTATATCACATTGTCACTTTATCTTCTTTAGACCACTATATATGAAATCGTTTGTCAGGACTTTCTATATCACATTGTCACTTCATCTTCTTTGGTCATGATTTTATAAATTTAGCAACTATTTAGCAGTAGCAGGGGATATACATAACTTGACATAATTTCAGTATATACATAATTGGTGTGTTTTAAGTTGTCGAGAATGAGCCCATAGATACTCTCAATCCCCGGTTTACACACAATTGGCTTTTGACCTATCAATCATATGCGCTGAGTTCTTGCGCCAAAAGTCTCACACTCGCTTTCTGAAAAAACGAGGGTGGTTAAAATCTCATCTCTTTTCATCAGCGCACCTATCAACCAAAATAGTTCACCATTAGGTCACGATCTTAGAAATCAGATCCAATGATTAACAGATATGAGCCTCGACAACAATCTTAACATTTATCCATCCAAATACTGAATTGGCATATGTTGATGCTCCTACCAATAAATCAATGGACAAATCATAAACAGAATGAACAATTCATAAACAACAATATAAACAAACGAAAGAAAAGTGATCAAGAGAGAAAATTTCTTCTTTGTTAGGAAAAAATAAACTCGGGCTTTCAAAACAAGTGCAAGAAATACAAAACAATATATTATGAGCAAACCTTAGTCTGCTGACAATATTCAGAACTAAAATACAATGTCTCATCAATTACCACGTCAGGCTTTTGTAGTCTACCATTATGTATAACAGCAACCATGAACGAAGTTACAACCACCCTTTTAATATAAGAATTTTTAGCGCAAGAACCTAGCGCATATGATTGATAGGCCAAAAGCTAAGATTGATTGGGAGTATCTATGGGCTCATTCTCGACAACTTAAAACACACCAATTATGTGTATACTGAAATAATGTCAAGTTATGTATATCCTCGACTACTACTAAACTGTTGCTAACTTTATAAATATAAATAACTTTATGTATGAAGATCTTCTATCTCTCGATGGATTTAATACTTTAAATATAAATAATATATATTAAATATATAAAGTTTATAATTAAAAAAAATTTGTGAAAGTGAGAGACGGATGAACTTCATCCGTCCCTCCTTACCGCATGACCCTTTTACCCCTAAGGTGATAATCTAGTTATATGAAGGAAGGGGTAACTTGGTCATTTCCGCCAATGTGAAATACAAAAAAAATCATGGACCCTTTTAACCACCCTCGCTTTTTCAGAAAGCGAGTGTGAGACTTTTGGCGTAAGAACTCAGCGCATATGATTGATAGGTCAAAAGCCAATTATGTGTATACCGAGGATTGAGAGTATCTATGGACTCATTCTCGACAACTTAAAACACACCAATTATGTATATACTGAAATAATGTCAAGTTATGTATATCCTCTGCTACTGCTAAATAGTTGCTAAATTTATAAAATCATGACCAAAGAAGATGAAGTGACAATGTGATATAGAAAGTCCTGACAAACGATTTCATATATTGGTCTAAAGAAGATAAAGTGACAATGTGATATAGAAAGAACTTATTACCAACATGAATCACTTCCTGAAATTATTTACCAAACTAACCCACTTTCTAAAAGTATTTACCAAGATGGCCCACTTTCGAAAATATTTATCGAACTAAGCGCGCTTTTTGAAAAAGCGAGTGGATCGTTTAGGGAACAAAAATAAAGAATATGGCAGTTTGGGAAAAACTTTCAAAAAAATGGTCATTTTGGAAAAAAATTCCAACAAATACATACCTCTCGTGCCTAGGCTTGTATTTTTAGGTTTAGTATAGAGACGTCCTTAGAATACTTTGACTAGCTTGTTAACCGATTAAAATAAGGTATCAGGTAAGGTTCGCTGGGGTATTAAAAGTTTTTCTTATTAGCTCCAAAACGGGCTCTTTATGAAAGAGGAAGAATAGTTTACTTGGAGATTGTAATCATCAACCTAAAAGGAAACTTTGCTATCATTCATCATTATTGAGATTTTTTTTGTGTGGCAAAATAGCTGAGAAACAGTATTTAGCTACACCAACATCATTGTTATCTAAAACTAGCCTGAGTGAACAGGTAAAGGAATATATAATAATATCCCCTGTGAAATTTTCTGGATTTAATACTTTTGAGTTCAGAACCAAATTATATGTTGCATTCTGGAGTGAAAAACATCAGGATGAAATCATGATGGGGAAAGTGAGGAGGAATGGGGTTGTGAATCAGATCCACCTTCTGAGAAATCGTCTGATAGTTGAAAATGTGGAAATTTAAACAATTTCAGAATCTTGTAAAGGTAAAGAAAACGATGATTCAAAGAACGAGAAGAATTCTGGTGTTTGGCTGGGTATACTAAAGGTTTCAAGTTTATAGTGCTGGGTTAATGGGGGAATAGTATGCATCCTTGAGGGCGGTGAACTTCATATATATATATATATATAAGGTGTATTTAGTGCATCTGGAATAGCATAAGATTATTAATTTAGGGTATCCAGTTATAGAAGAAGGTCATACACATGAATCAGAATCTCTGTTTTCTGCTCAAAATTAAGCCACTAATAAGACTGATAAAAAGCTTTGACAAACTGAAATTTACATCTCTGCACATTAACAATCTCCATGCACTTGGAATTCTTTTTTAGCTGTAGAACACCCTAGGATTTCATCCAGTCACAAGTCGCCGCTTAGTTCACAGACCCTAGAAGTTGGTTCTCGATGTCATTCTGAATTCAAATCTACTAAGTCAATATTGCTAGCTGTAGTTTTTGGATTCATGGGAACTACGGTGTAACAAGAACATTTCAAAAACAGTACCGTTGTTGAAGGGCTACTCACTTTTGGAGTGTGATGCTAATAACATCCTAACTGAAAAAAAAAAGTGTCATATTACCTGAAACTACAGGTAAAGCACACAATAGCTTATCACTGAGGGGAATCCCTTGTTCAATAAGCATCAATTTTTTGTGATTTCGAGTAAGCAACAAAATGGAAGCAACTTAATAGATTTAAACAAAAAAGAAATTTTAAAAAAAAGTCACCTATTAAGGCTCCAGTGTTGGAACAGTGTTCTGGCTTGTCCGGTTGAAAAGTGAAGAGCATAAGTAGATAGCCAAACAATATTGACCAAACTGACCACTTTCAAAAATATAAACCCAACTAACCCACTTTCGAAATATTTACTCAACTGACTCAGTTTTGGACACATCAGCAACGGCATTGGTTATTTTTATGCCGTTTCCAATAGCGGCATCTGTAAAAGAAAAATTCATGCTATTTTTTGGAGTAATGACATAAGTACATTTTCTACTCGTTCGTAAACTCACTGACTTGTAAAAAATTGTAAGTATGGAAACATCTTATAACTTATGCCGTTATTCCCAACAACGGCATTCAGATGCACTATGCCGTTGTTGGGGATAGCGGCATCAGTATAATTTTTTTTTTTACATATAAAGTGACCCCCTCTTCAACTTCTCATTTCACTTTACAAATCTTCTTGCTGCTTCTCCTACAATCTTCTTTGAACTGTTGCTACAATTACCAATAACAACAAGTTCTTAGATGTCGTTATCAGTAACAACGACTGCTAAGACAGAGAGTTCCTAAAAGTTGAGATTTATTCCCATAATAACTCATAGCCTGTTGTCGTTGTTAGTAATAATGGTATAAAATAGGCGATACAGTTATCAGAGATAGCAGCAACAGTTATATTCAGACATGTTAAACGAGAATATAAATTTGAAATCTTCTTTGAACTATTGCCGCTATTTACAATAACGACATAAGGTATTTCAGTGTCGTTATTTTAATTAACGACTGTTCAGATAGAGAGTTCCAGATTTTAAAAAAACTCATACCTTGATGTTGTTGGTTCTAATAATGGCTTAATTGTAACTGTTGCGTTGTTTTGAATAACGTTAACAGTTATAATGAAAATTGTCTAGATGTAACTGATGTCGTCATTAGGGATGTTGTATGAAAATTGTTTAGAGGTAACGACTTAATGAATTGATGCCTCTATTAGGGTTAAAGTTAAGCAGTCATCCCCAAGAGCGACATCAGTAATTTCATATTTTTAACCAAAACATGCACAACATGCACAAAACCTATATAACTCCTAATTTCCTGAACTAGCATTCACATAAGAAAATTTCTCAACAATCAACCTCAACCACATACATATCAGAGATTTACAAAACAATGGTCGATACGAATCATGAACAAAACAAAGTTCACATGTTAAAAACAAAATTCAACTGATTATTTTATCCACATTCACATCAACAATTTTTAATCAATAAAGTTTAACCAACATTCAAAACTAAGTTCAAGAGTTTATCAAATGCTCCAGAAGTTCCAAGTTCACAAGTTCACTAGTTCATCTCAATAATCCAACATTCCCAACACCAACACAATATTTAAACATAGACTAACTAGGCGTGTAGTGTTGTGGTTTTCTCCTCTTAACTGGGACTCTCCGTATACGTTCGAATTGTGTCAAATGTGACACGGGCAGCTGGGGGTCAACATCATCTTCATCCTCAGCTTCCTCCTATACAATCTCTTGTTGTCGTACACGTTCTTGCACTTGAAGTTGGGCACCTTCCTTCGGCTAAGTAATGCTCTTCCATCGCTGCCCATGTGACGGTCGTGGTTGAGCTTGGCTTGGGGAAGGAGCTTGAGCTTGGCTTGGTGGTTGTGGCGGAGGTTGAGCTTGTGTTTGTGGTCGAGCTAGAAGACTAGCAAATTGAGGTCTGTAGCATTACTTTTGTAGCATTACTTTTCAACACACGAGCGCGTTTATGCGCTATATCTCATAAATTATCAATCTAAAACAACAGTTAATTATAATCATGCATAAACAAAATAATGTGATGCAAGTATAACTCCAAATATGTACGAAATTTGTTAATTCATAATTATTAACAAAGGAGTTACTAACCAAGAGTCGATACGACGAGGCCTTGGGTTGATACATCGGTTGAGAAGTAGAATGTGCTAGTTGTGGTTCGACCTGGTGCTTTGGCATCGGTATTTGGATCCCCGTCGGCATATTGGTTTGCGGAGATATATAAAAACGTGTAACATTACGGTACCACGCAATATACTCTTCTTGCTCTGACCCATCGTTTGGTACGAGACATTCAAGCACCAAATCATATTTTCTCTTGATCAACATTGCCACATAAGAGCGATGATGATCGACCCAGTCAATATTCGGCAATCGACCTTGACTGGTGATGTTGTGTAGTCTTCGGTCGTACATCCGGTTTTCTAGGATTCTTTGTTGCACGCCAAACTGTCAGAGGCCTCGATCGGGGTCGTAGAACTCCATGATATTGAAGTTCGCAAGTGGAGCTCGTGTTAACCACAATGGCCTATTGGTCGTGCAAGAGGGAGGTAGTCTTTCAAGCCTATTGGGAGTGTACGGATCCCAATTGACGTACTCTTCCCGCTATTGATCAAGCTCATCTCTATTGTACCTCAACACTCCATGTGGGCTATCTCTCCATGTGTGGTCACTGGTCCAGTAAACCCCTAGAAGAGCCCTCAACACGGGGTTCTCATTAACTACATTCCCTGTCTTTTAAAGAACAGTTATCTGGGGACGATCGAGATGTAAATGTTCCCATCAACCTCTCTCCCAAGATAAGCTCTAACCAGTGCAACTTTGATGAACATGAGGAGACTGGTCACGGCAATCCCATCGATTGGAAGTCCAGATATGATCGCTACATTCTGTAGTATCACCGTCATCTCACCAGCTGGTAGGTGGAACGTGTATGTCTCCGGCCTTCATCGCTCCACAAGAGCTATAAGTAATGAATGATTGCATTTTACTTTGTCCAACATTGACATTTCATGGAAATCGGAATTTACCAAATGATTCCGTATACATTAGTGCACCGACAATTTCGTGTGTAGCCGGAAACTCATATTCTTCGTCTCTCCTTTCCACATTGCCTGAGACATGTGCTCTTCTTGCAAGTAGAGTAGGGTTAGGTGCAATGGACCGGACCTCCATGTGCGGCGGAAGACAACGCACCTACTGCATGCGAAGAAAATGGTTGGCCGACATCCTACACAAAAATATAAATTCTTATTATTATGGAATACATAATAGACATGAAGATTATGGGCTAAAAATAATAATCGCTTCTTACTTGTCAGGGTGGTTGGCCTCTACAACTGCTCGACTGCTGTGACGATTCACTCGGTCGCGCCATTTCTCTGTCAACAATAATAAAACATTTCTTATGAACAAAATTCAAGTATTGAGATTACACTACTCATTTCAATACACTACTCATATCAATATCGACAACATCTAAACACACTGTGTATATCCATTCATACATACACAAGTCTTCAACATTTTGAAAAATAGACCAAGTCTCATATATTAAAATTCGCCGATTGAGTGCTCGTACCAATACACTACTCATATGAATATCCTACTCATAAAATATCAAAAGCATATCTCAATAATCATATCATAGTACAACTAATAACAATCTCCACAACATCTCAATACACTACTGTTACCGCTGATTTCGGTGTGGGGGTAAACAGATAGAATTTGTGATCCGAGAAAAATCTGGACAGTTGACTCAGCCTTCTTGCTCCTGTCGTGACCTACAAGGAAGTGCGAAACATCGGGGTTGATTCCGGCGACGCACCCTCCGACGCTCTTGTCAGTAATCAGAAAAAGATTAAGAAAGAGCTTAAGTGGTGAAAAAGTGATTAACCTGGTCTTGGTGGTAGAGGGGTGATATTTATAGTTGCCTTTGGAACGGTTAGGGGCCTGATTTCCTGCTTAACAGTAAGGAGGAAAATCCTCCCATTCTGTTTTGGGAAATTAGCCCATGATTCCCGGTGGGAGCAAATCAGGGCTGTTGATTTGGCTAAACCAGGGATCCTGATTTGCCCCCTGTTGATTTGGGTTCGCCTTGGGTCGGGACCCGAACCCAACAGGTGTGGATCCGTTCGCGGGTTATTGGATCTGTGAGAAGAAGATTCAGTACCCGCCTTGGATCCACTTGAATGTGAAATTACCATTTTACCCCCGAGCATCAAGATTCGTGCCCAATCTGGACGGCTCCGATTTAACCCCATTTTTAGCCATATCACGAGCCCCCCACTCCTAAAGACTGAGTGTGATCAGACTTTGAGGAGTAGTTTAACTGTTTTAGTGGCTGGTGGAGTTGTATCGGTGTCCGAATGGAGGATTTTGAATCTCGAAGGGGGTATTGAGGTAACTTTTTGATGCCATGTGTTATTCTCCAGCCTTGTCGAGTATTTGGCGTCTTTCGTCTATTTTTCTCAGATTATTTATTTAATTTTGCGATGTGTTTGCTAACTGTTCGGGGGCCTTGACTGTACATTCTAGGCAATAATCGTTCGTTCAGGGATTCAAAAATATACCCCCGAATTTTTAATTATTTTCCAGAATTTTTAGTTAATTTTCCCGAATTTTTGACAATTTTTTTGCAATTTTTAAATAAATAAAACAATTTAAATAGATAAAAAACGATTTTAATACCGATTAATGACGTGGCTCGATCTGAACCGTTGATCATGGACGAGCACAAATTTCAGAAAGATCTGACGGCTGTTACCGCTCGGCAGCACTTTTCTCCGTTTACGAGCTCGGAAAGGCACTTGCTCGGCTGCCGACCGGAGGTAAGGGAGTTCGGCGGGCCGAGCGACGTGGCGCAATCTGAGCTGTTGGATGTTGGCACGCATCTCGAGGCGGGCGCAGCTCCCAAGAAAACACTATCTTGTCTTTTAGCGCACGTGGCGCAATCTGGGCCGTTCATCATTAGGAGCGCGAATTTCTGAGAGATCCAACGGTCTAAGTAGCTCGGTGTCTTTTTTCTCCGTTTACCAGCTCGGGAAGGTACTTGCTCGGAAGCCGACCGAGGAAGTGTGGCTTCGGTCGTCCGAGCGACGTGGCGCAATCTGAGCTGTTGGATGTTGGTACGCATCTCGAGACGGGCGCAGCTCCCAAGAAAACACTATCTTGTCGTTTAGCGCTGTCGGCGAGATCTGGGCCGTCTGATCGAGATTAGGCACAAAAGTTGAGGAGAAAGTGAGTTTTCTCCGTTTACAGGCTCGGGAAGGCACTTGCTCGGTGGCCGACCGAGGGCCTGTGGTTCTGGCAATCCGAGGTGACTCTGTTCCCAAGGGTATTAATGGTGTTTCGGGACTTGCGCGGCGTTCCGCCTTCCCAATGTCATTAAGGATAACTCCCTTAATTAATACGCGGCGTTTCAACTTCCGAGGGTCATAATGGCTGGTTCTTGGAGGCAGGCTATAAGTACTCCACTTCCTTTGTCATTTCAGTCGCAGCAGTGTTGAGTTTTAGACCTCGGTGGTGTCTGCCTTGGGTAGCTTCTCTTTTGAGGTCCGGAGGGGTGGTTGCTCTTCTGCCTGGTTTTCCCTCTATTCCTGACGGCCCCAAAGTGGATGTCAGGAGCGGGGGGGGGGGGGGGACGAGGCAGTAGTGGTGACGACCGTAGTCCGGACCCGAGGGATGAGTTACTTCGGAAGGACGGGTGGTCGTTCTTCCACCAAGATCTTCGGCCTTCTTTGGTTGCTCCGAAGTGGGTGTCAAGGTAGGCGGAGATCCTGGTGGAAGAGGTGATGATCCGTGTCCGAATCCTTGTTCCGGACCATCTGAGCTCGTTGTTTGCTACTGTGAAGGTGCTGTTGCCAGAGTCCTCTGACAAGCCGAGCATTCCAGTTGCAACCAACTAGCTCGGAATGGTGCGCTTCTCCACCATGAGTCGTGGCTCGGGCTTCCAGACCGTCCGAGCTCGTTGTTGGCAACTGTGAAGGCGCGGTTGCCAGAGTCCTCTGCCGGGCCGAGCCTTCCAGTTGCAAACAACTAGCTCGGAATGGTGCGCTTCTCCTGATCTCTGAGTGTTGATGGGCCCCCTCCCATCTCTGTCTTCCTTCCGGGCCGACGCCTTCTGATGGATGTCAACCCGGAGGAGTTAGAGATGGGGGAGTGTCGATCTGTTTTTGACCGGGGCCCGTGGGTCGGTCGAATATCGACCGAACGCAGGACCTGGGGGGTGCTCGCCGAGGGCGGTGCCTTAAAACTTTGAATCAAAATTTTTCATGGTTCCTCTAGACACAGGTGGGATGTTCGAGGGTTCAGGAGTCCGAGCGGCGTGGTGCAATTCGAGCCGTTGGATGGTGGCGCGCATTTCAAGACGGGCACCATTCTCCAGAAAACACTATCTTGTCGTCTAGTGTTCTCGGCGAGATCTAGGCCGTCTGATCGAGATCATGCGTGAAAGTTGAGGAGAAAGTGTGTTTTCTCCGTTTGCAGGCTCGGGAAGGCACTTGCTCGGATTTCGACCGGACCCTGTTGCCGACAAGTTCGGATTGCTTGTAGCTCGGATTCAGATCCCCTGGAGCCGAGCTAGTTGACTTGGTGATGGAGACAGTGGTGATGGGCCTTCGCGACGTTTCGAGAGCAGCCCAAAAGTCGCAAACTTTCGTTTGGAAGTCCAAGGGACGTTCCATTTTTACTATAAATCTGCACCCCTCCTTAGACCAAGTCTCACTTTTCACTTTTACTCTCTCTCTTCAGTTTTTACTTTGCTTCGAAGTTTTTAGCTCTCTGGTGGCGTTGCTAGCTGTCGCAGTAGCGTTCCTCGTTTCCGGCGAACTTTCCGACCGCACTTGTCACTTCAAGGTCAGTCTCTTTCCCTTCTCTTTTAGGAAAAATGGTTAAGATTTCGGATGAGACCCCCGCCTCGGAGCAAGCCGTTGGCCGAGGGGATAAAGGGAAGAGAGTATTAGAGCCGAGCGAGCAGGACGTCGTTCGTCCGGACAAAGAGGGCGAAGTGGCTGAAGTACCCGAGGAAGTCGTGGCGGAGTCCCGAAAGGGTAAAGCCGTGGTCACGATAGTGGAAACACCGAAGAGAGCGGGGGCGTTCGGTCGGCAGCCTATCGCCCTGTCGAGCGTGGGAGGCGTCCGGGATTACGCCGAGGATACCTTGGAGAGAGTCACTCAAGGTACGGCTAAGCTGGTGGAGGAGAACGAGCCTAGGGAGCTGTCCGAGGTGGACCATGGGATCTCGACTCTTACCGAGACCAATCTTCGTCTGATCCGAGAGGGTTTCCGGATCCCGCTTGAGTATGTACTGCTCCTTCCTGGGCCGGGATTCCGAGCCAACACAAAGTCCTCGTCGGACGTATGTGTCTTTCCGGTCGACTCCCTCATTGCCGGACTCTGCTTTCCCCTCCACCCGTTCGTGGTTGAAGTCCTGGTCTGGTACGGTTTGAGTCCCGCCCAGCTGATGCCGAACACATGGAGGCATGTCGTGGCGTTCGTCCTCCGATGCCAAGAGGTCGGCGCCAAGCCGACTATGTTCCTCTTTCGGAGTCTCTTCCGACCTTGCCAGCCAAGGCGGGACGAGCAGAGGTTTTTCCTTTCTCCTCGGACGGGAGTTAAGTTGATCGAGAACCCGGACTCGATCAAACATTGAAAGGAGAAGTACTTCCTCGTCCGAGCCTTGACGCCATGGGTGATACCGACGGTTTGGGCGAAGGAAGGTCTGCCCAAGCGGACCAAGAGAGAGGCGCCATTGAGTAAGGAGGAGGCGGAGGTCCAGAAGAAGCTCCTTGCCCTGCCAGCGCTAAGCTGGAAAGATATCACTGAGGGGCACCTGTTCCGAGGGGGTCTCAGTCCGATCGACCCTAGTATGCTTCTGGTATTTATGCCCTTCGCTTTAAGTTCATGAAAATTTTTCTAAGTTTTTTCGTTCGGCTTGTGCAGAGACAATGAAGCTGGACTACAAAGCTCTGGTGGCGAAGGGCAGGTCAGAGCAGGAGAAGAAGAAGAGGCCGTCGGCAGCGCCTCAGGACAGTCGAGCCCCGAAGAAGCCTTCGGTCGAGAAGACTGCCGACCGACCGAAGGTCGCGGTCCTTGAGCAGGGGGATATTAGCGTTCTCGATCCCCCTACTTCGGATGTGCCGACTCCGACCCCGAAGGTGGATGCTCCCGGTTCGTCGAGCGGTACATTCGGCATGACGGAGGTGCTGTCCCTCCAGGTCCTGCCCCTCACTGCCGAGGCGGAGAAGATCTTGACCGAGCGTCATAAGCAGATCTTCATCCCTGACTGGCAGGTGATGAACGTCGACGGCTTCTTGGGCGACGGCAACATCTGCATGGAGGCGGTGAAGCACTTACCGACCCCCAAGGACCGAGCGACCCTGAAGGCCGGGCAAGCAGGGGACGCCGTGATGTAGATTGCTCGGAATACTATGTCGGTAAGTAGGCTGGGCTTTCCCTCGTTGAAATTTCTTTCCTGGAATTTTTGCTAAGTCTTTGGGTTCGGATTTTAATCCGCTGTTTTCTTTCAGACCCTCTGCCACTTTATTCCTGGTGGAGGAGTTCGCGAACAAGGAGCAGGAGAGGGAGCGGGAGAGGGCGGAGCGCGTCAAGGCTACGCAGCGGCTCGATGCCGAGCAGCTTCTCTCGACGAAGAGGGCTGCTGAAGTGAAGGGGCTGGAGCAGCAGCTGGCCAACGCTATTCAGCTGTCGAAGGACGTGGCGGCCAAACTTGAGGCGAAGGAGAAGGAGGCAGCCGAGCTGAAGGAGGAGTTGGCCAACGCCCGGTCGGAAGCAGAGAAGGCTCGGAAGAGGGCGGAGAGGATCAAGGCCAAGCACCTGGAGAAGGTGAAGAAGGTGAGGAAGGCCGTGCAAGAGGAGGCCGCGCAGCATATGATCCAGAACATGAAGGAAGCCTACGGTCGAGCCCTGCTCCACGTAGCCGCCAAGAACCCGGGCTTCGACACGTCCTCCTACCGTTTCTACGACCCTGTGGAAGGGGAGGAGGGGATCACCGAGGGTCTGCTCGGTCCCGAGGGGGAGATGGAACCTGTCGAAGGCCCCGGGGAGACCGAAGCCGAGGGCGAGGAAGAGGACGACTCCGGGGAGGAGAGCTGGAGCGAAGGCGGAGGCGAGGGCGATGGCAAGGACAAGGCCGGGGGGTCGACGGACCCGAGCGACAAAAAGGTCGACCCCTGACTCGGTTGCCTTTTTTTTTAGTCTTTTGTCGTCTTGTTTATTTTTGTAAGCCTAACTGCGGACTGGCCACCGCTGTTGTAGAACTTTCTCTTTGAACTTGAATGAAAAATGTTTTGTTTGGCCGAAAATTTATCCAAGTGTTGAGTCTCGGATTTAGTGTCTGATTTGGCGTAAATTTCTTCAAGTGTTGGGCCTCAGATTTATCTCTGCTTTTCAGGTGAGATTCGGTCCGATCACGGAGGTTGTATACCTTCGGAAGGAGCTGGCAAAAACGAAGGGCGAGCTCTTTCAGAGCCGGCAGAATCGATTTATCCTGCTCGGCAGGCTGGAGGAGATGAAGGCAGCTCTGCGGAGGTACTGTCGCGAGCTGTGGCAACTGCGGAAGTACCCCCCAGCTCCTTGTCCCGAAGGCGAAGTCGAGAGGCTCCGTAGAGAGCTCATTGCTGTCGGGCAGAAGAATGACGACCTTTTGGCTGAGGTCCAATACTTGGAGTTAGCGGAGAAAGAACGCTCGGCGGCGGGAGACAAACTGACTTCCGAGCCGGAGAAGACGTCGACCGAGCGCAAGAGGCTGTCGGCCGAAGTCGATAGGCTCAGAAGGATCACGATAGATAGGGGGATCGAGGTCACCCATTACTGACGGCTTGCGACCGATAGTGCTAACGCCTCGGGCTCGTCGAGGGTCCCTCGATCGAAGAAGTTGGCAAAGGACGACGCCTTGAGGGATAGAATCATCGAACTGGAGGAGGAGGTGGCGTCGCTCAAGCCCCTGCCCGAGAGAGCCAACGTCCGGAGCACATCGTGTACCCGCGAAGAGAGTGAGAGAGGGATTACATTTTATGAGCTTGCGACACGCTTGCCCTCGGTCAGACGGAGTCCAGCCGACGCCCAGAGTAGTGCGGCCATTTCGTCGAGCGGGGCTTCGGTCGGCGCCGCTGTTAGGACCAGCAGTGAAGGGGGATCACGCCTCGTTGGTTTAGGGTCGAGCTCGGAGGGCAGGGCTCGTCGTCCTCGCGTTTCCCTAAACCGAAGCATTTCCCTTCCGAAGAGGCCCTGATCATGTCATTTTCCATTTTTGTCGGTTGTTGTAAAAACCTAATTGTGGGGTCGGTTCGGTCGTCTGTAACACTATTATGTCTAAATGCGAATCTTTTTGGAAAATTTTCAAGTGTTAGACTTCGGCAGTGTATTGAAATTGTGTTATTCGTTTTCCCTTCTTTTCAGCTCGTGGTGACGATCCATGGCTCGGATTCCGAGCGTTCGAATGATGACTCCGAATCCGAGGCCACTTCTGGGACGGTGGTTCTGAGCCCTAGGAGCACCGATCTGAAGTTACGCCGGGCTGAGAGTGAGCGGGCCCACCTTTCGTCCGTCCTCGATCTCCGGGAAGCCGAGATCCAATGCTTGGAGAATAGGATCGTCGAGCTGAGCCCCGTAGGAGGGGATGAAGACTCGCAAACCGCATTCAGCAACGCTCTTCGGGTTAAATGCATTCGGCACAACCAGTCGAAGATTATAGCCGAGCGGGATGATTTGCTCTCGGAGATTCGGCACTTGCAGGCTGTGATGGCGAAGCTCCGAAGGGGCGCAGGGGAGCTGCCAGCCGAGAAGGACGAACCGTCTAGTGAGGATGTTTCCATATGAGAGACAAGTGTAGTAGGTCGGGCGTTGTGTATTTTGTTTGCCAACACTTTGTAATGGAATGTTTTGTATTATGTGCCGACCATTAATAAAATTCCCTTTCATTGCTTTGCATATTTGTCTTTGCTTATAACTGTGTCGGTCGTGCCGAGATCTTTGAACCGAGCGTGTTAGTTTAACCGAACGGGTCCCCATGAGTACGGTATTTTGTTGTTTAGCGACTCTGACACGGTACGGTACGAATTCCTAGGCGGCTCTGCGACCAAGAAAGTGCTATTTTGTCGTTTAGAGCAGGTGGCAAGATCTGAGCCGTCGAACGTAGGCGCGAATCTCGAGGCGGCTCAGTTCCCAAGAAAACGTTATCTTGTCGTTTAGCGCAGGTGGCAAGATCTGAGCCGTCTGATCGAGATCATGCACGAAAGTTGAGGGGAAAATGTGTTTTCTCCGTTTGCAGGCTCGGGAAGGCACTTGCTCGGATTCCGACCGAAGACGCAGGACTTCGGTCTTCGGCAACTGGGCAGGATCGCTCGGATTACGTGGCTGAACGAAGGTCTGGCATCGATCTACCGGAGTAGTTTGGATGGACTGGGAACCAAGTGTTGGCTCCCGGGACCATCGTTGGAGCTCGACGGTTGTGGGAGCAATTCCGAACGGCGATCTACCCCTGGCTCGTCCGGAGGCGAGCCGAGGAGGTAGAGTCGAACCGAGTGTTGGACTCCGAACCATCTGTGTTTGTTCAACGGCTGTAGGAGCAATTCCGAACGACGATCTACCCCAGGCTCGTCCGGAGGCGAGCCGAGGAGGTAGAGTCGAGCCGAGTGTTGGACTCCGAAACCATCGGTGTAGTTCAACGGCTGTGGGAGCAATTCCGAACGGCGATCTACCCCTGGCTCGTCCGGAGGCGAGCCGAGGAGGTAGAGTCGAACCGAGTGTTGGACTCCGAACCATCTGTGTTTGTTCAACGGCTGTAGGAGCAATTCCGAACGGAACGGCGATCTACCCCAGGCTCGTCCGGAGGCAAGCCGAGGAGGTAGAGTCGAGCCGAGTGTTGGACTCCAGAACCATCGGTGTAGTTCAACGGCTGTGGGAGCAATTCCGAACGGCGATCTACTCCTGGCTCGTCCGGGGACGATCCAAGGGGATGAGGCTGAGCCGAACGTGGACTCCGAACCATTGGTTCACAATTTAAAAAGCAGGTGATAAGAGGGGAGAGAAACATACGAATTCACAAACATAATAGAGCTTTCTTTATTGATATTTGACGGCGAACCGTTTTACATAGTACAATTTATGAAAAAATGGGTTACAAGTCGGAGGACTGGAATGGCTCGATACTCCTTGTTACTTAGAGTGGCGCCGGAGCGCTCTCTTGGTATTTTAGGAGATGGTCGGCATTCCAGGTCCTCGGAAGCTCTCTGCCCTCTAGGTCTTCGAGGCGATATGTTCCGGGCCGAACCACCTTTGTGATCCTGTACGGCCCTTCCCAGTTCGGAGCCATCTTGCTCTTCTGACTGGGGAAGGATATGGCTAACTTCCTCAAGACCAAATCTCCTTGCTTAAGGTTGGCGGGTCGGACCCTTTTGTTGTACGCTAATTCAACTCTTCTTCGGTAACTCTGCTGCCGAATCGACGCCCTTTCCCTCAGCTCGTCTATCAAGTCCAAGTCTGCTCTGAGGTCCCTGGCATTCTGTGCTTCGTCATAGGCAGTGAGCCGAGGGGAAGGTATCACGGCCTCGGACCCATAGGTTAGGTTGAAAGGGGACTCGCCTGTGGGGGTCCGTTTGCTCGTGCGGTAGTTCCATAGGACGTTGGGGAGTTGGTCGACCCATAAACCCTTGGAACTTTTGTCGAGCCTTTTCTTGATGCCTGTGAGGATCTGCCGGTTAGCATTTTCTGCCTGTCCGTTCGACTGAGGGTGGGAGACGGACGAGAAGCGCTGCTGAATTGCCAGGTCATCGCATAGAGCTCGGAACGCTGCGCCTGTGAACTGAGTCCCGTTGTCCGTTACGAGGACACGGGGGACGACGAACCTGCATATGATGCTCTTCCAGAAGAACTTTACCACTTTGTTCTCGGTTATAGTGGCGAGGGGCTCGGCCTCGACCCACTTCGAGAAGTAGTCAATGGCTACGACCAAGAACTTGAACTGACCCGGAGCCGGAGGGAAGGGCCCTAGTAAGTCCATGCCCCACATTGCGAAGGGGATGGGACTTGATAGGGAGGCGAGGTTGGCCTGAGGGAGGCGTCAGATGCTAGAGTGTCTCTGACAGGAACTGCATTGCCGAACGTGTCGTTCGGCGTCTTGAAGGAGGGTCGGCCAGAAGTACCCATAATTCAAAGCTTTTCGGGCCAAGGACCTAAATCCTGAGTGTGCCCCTCCGATGCCTTCGTGGAGCTCTTGCAGGGCATATTTGGCCTGATCCGGAGAGAGGCACCTTAGGTACGGTCGGCCGTCTATCTGAGAGAAAGAGCGTTTGTATAGGATACCCTCGATCAGGACAAACCGCTCGGCCCGGGTCCTGACTCGGCGAGCCTCTTTGGGATCCGAGGGCAGAACTCCATCCCTTAAGAATTCTATCAATGGCTTCATCCAATTGTCTTGTAACATGACTGGCAACGACTCCGCCGAGGCGGGGCGTCTCATCTTCGATGCTCGGCTTAGAGAGGACTTCGATCAGCACGGTCTGTTCGAGACCTTGAAGTGAGGACGAAGCCAATTTGGAGAGGGCATCGGCCTGTGAGTTTTCTTCCCGAGGGACTCGTTCGATGGTGGCCTCTTCGAACCGGCTCAGGAGGTCCCGGACCTTGGCGAGGTACTTCGCCATTCGCTCGTCTCGGGCCTCATATTCGCCCGAGACCTGGTTCACGACTAGTTGGGAATCACTGTGAATCCGGAGGCGCTGGGCTCCAGCACTTCGGGCGAGTCCGAGCCCGGCGATGAGTGCTTCGTACTCCGCCTCGTTGTTCGAGGCCTTGAAGTTCATGCGGATTGCGTACTGGAGGACGAAGTTGTCAGGGCCGTTCAGTATGATGCCGGCGCCGCTTCCTTCGTTACAGGACGATCCGTCCACAAAGACTGTCCAGACGGGGGGTCCTTTCAGGACGTGGCCGACCTCAGGAATAGTGAACTCCACGATGAAATCGGCGAGGGCCTGCGCCTTAATTGCCGTCCGAGGCTGATATGAGATGTCATGCTGACTCAGCTCTATGGACCACTTCATTAGCCGACCTGAGGTCTCGGGCTTGTAGAGGACCTGCTTTAGAGGTTGGTCGGTGGGGACGACGATGGAGTGGGACTGAAAGTATGGCCGAAGCTTCCTCGCCGCTGTGACTAGTGAGTAGGCCATCTTCTCTATCTTCGGATAACGGAGCTCGGCGTCCCGGAGGACCTTGCTCACGTAGTAGATAGGCCTTTGGGTTCGATCCTCCTCTCTCACTAAGACAGCGCTCAAGGTCTGCTCGGAAGCAGCCAAATAGACGAAGAGGGTCTCGCCCGGGACAGGTTTGCTGAGTAGAGGGGGGTTCATCAAGTACGCCTTCAACTGGTCGAATGATTCCTGTTGTGGTTGGCCCCATTCAAAACCCTTAGCCCCCCTGAGTGCTTTGAAGAAGGGGAGGCACTTTTCCCCCGACTTCGAGAGGAACCGACCGATAGCTACGAGCCGACCAGTGAGCTTCTGCACCTCCTTGATGTTCCGAGGCGGGGCCATGTCTAATATGGCCTTAATCTTCTCGGGGTTAGCTTCGATTCCTCGCTGGCTTACCATGAAGCCGAGGAATTTTTCCGAGGAGACCCCGAACGCACACTTGTTCGGGTTCAGCCGCATGTTGTGCTTTCTCAACACGCCGAAAGCCTCCTGGAGGTCGGCTACATGATCGGTGCCGCGGATGCTCTTGACGAGCATGTCGTCAACGTACACCTCCATGTTTCGGCCGATTTGGCTCTGGAAGACCTTGTTGACGAGGCGCTGGTAGGTGGCGCCCGCGTTCTTCAGGCCGAACGGCATTACCCGGTAGCAGTATAGGCCTTGGTCAGTGACAAAGGAGGTCTTCGGAATGTCCGGAGGGAACATTCGGATTTGATTGTACCCCGAGAAGGCATCCATGAAGCTGAGGAGCTCATGGCCCGAGGTGGCGTCGATAAGGGTGTCGATGTTCGAGAGCGGGAAGGGATCCTTCGGACACGCCTTGTTCAGGTCGGTGAAGTCAATGCATATCCTCCACGAGCCATTAGACTTCTTGACCATCACAACGTTCGACAGCCACTCGGGGTAATTTACCTCCTGTATGAACTTGGCCTTTAGAAGTTTATCAACCTCCTCCTTGATGGCCTGCTGTCGCTCGGGAGCGAACTTTTGCCTCTTCTGCTGGACCGGTTTGCACCCCGGTTCGACACTTAGGCGATGGACGAGCAGCTCCTCGGAAATGCCGGGCATGTCCGCGGCCGACCATGCAAACAGGTCACGGTTGTCCCGGATGCATTTAATCAGGTCCGAACACAGTACGGTCGGCAAGGATTTGCTGATGAGGAATTTCTGGCTCGGATCCTCGTCCGAGAAGAGCACTTCTTCTAACTCGTCCGCCGGCTCGGACGTCTGGCGGGCCTTCGGCTCGGGGATTTCTAGTGTCTCGAGCGAGAGCACTGGTCCCCCGGTGGAAGTCATGTAGCACTTCCGGGCTGTTTCCTGGCTTCCCCTGACTTCCCCTACTCCCGACCGAGTGGGGAACTTCATTTTCAAATGGTATGCCGAGGGGACAGCCTCCAGGGCGGCTAGGCCGGGACGGCCTAGGATGACATTATATGCTGCCGGGATGTCGACGAACATGAAGTCCATCGGCTCGGTCCGGGTAGTAGGGGTGCTTCCTGCAGTAACGTCTAGGGTTATCACCCCCTCGACGGTTACCGGGACCCCCGTGAACCCGTGGAGAGTGTAACCGGCCGGCTTGAGACGGCCTCAGGACAGCTGCAGGCCTCGGAAGGCCGAGAGGAAAAGGATATTGACCGAACTCCCATTGTCCACCAAAATCCTCTGCACCTTGAAGTTGGCCATGCGGAGGTCGATGACGAGGGCATCACAGTGTGGGGTTCGGACCCTTTCGAGGTCGGCATCGGAGAAAGATACAGGGATGCCGAGACCTTTGGGAGGAGGAGCACTATGAACCGAGTTGACCTCTCGGATGAAGGCCTTCCGGGAGGTATTAGAGGAGCCCCCCATGGGGCCTCCATGGATCAAGTGCAGAACCCGCTCCTCCTCGAACTCGGGTGTCTCCTCTCGCCGCTCCGAGCGCTTGTTAGCCCCTCGAGGCGGAGGAGAGTTGCGATCTGTCCGATCGTTAGCCTTCACGAATTTGGCCAACTGCCCCCTCCGAATGAGGGCTTCAATCTCATCTCTCAGAGCCCGGCAATCATTCGTGTCGTGGCCGTGGTCTCGGTGGTAACGACACCACTTATCTTTATTCCTCCTCTTCGCTGGGGTGTGCATCCTCGGAGCCGGAGGGATGACCCCCTCCTTCTCCACCTCCATTAGGATAGTAGAGACATTAGTGGTGAGGGGAGTGAACTTCTCGAACCTGGGGGGAGGGCGGCGCTGGCCGCCAATGTTCTTCTGAGCTTTCTTGGACCCCTCTTCCCCCGTCGCCTTCCTCTTCGACCCTGCGGAGGGCCCCCCGAAGCTCGGAAGGGCTTCGGCCTCCTCTGCTCGGATGTACTTCTCGCACCTCAGGAGGAGGTCGGCGAAGTCATGCGGGGGCTTCTTGGCCAGGGATGATCGGAGGTTGGCGTTAAGGACGTTCGACTGGAACGCCACGGTGGCCACGGACTGGTCTAAGGAGGCGATAGACCTGACCTCTGCGGTGAATCTCTTCACATAATCCCGCAGCCTCTCTTCCCTTTCCTGCCGCAGGTTCAGTAGGGAAAGACTTGTCTTCTCGGCTCGCCGGCTACTCACGAAGTGAGTTATGAACAGCGTCTCGAACTGCTCGAATGAGAAGATGGATGAGGGGGCGAGCCTGGAATACCATTCCCGAGCCGACCCCCTGAGGGTGGCAGGAAAGGTCCTGCAGAGCACCGCGTCGGAAGCTTGATGGATCAGCATCAGGGTCTTGAAGCTTTCGACGTGATCGACCGGGTCGGATTCTCCTGAGTATGTTTCAAACTGTGGCGGTTTGAAACTCCTCGGTATGTGGGCCTCCATGATCGACCGTGAGAAGGGGGGTCGGCTGGGACGGAAGGTTCCTGCTCGGGACTCTTCCTCCCTGTCCATGCGGCCGATACGCCTTTCCACCTCATGGAGACGGTGGATGAGGGCGTCGTCCCTCCGCTGGTAATCGTATGACCCCTCGGACTCCTCTTCATAGGAAGGGGAGCGTGGACTGCGGCGCCGGTAGTCCTGGGACCGGCGAGGGCTTTGTTGCCGCTGCTAGCGGCTGGGAGCCGGGGAAGGGCTCCGGGTTCGGCGGCGAGGACTGGGATCCCTCGGGGGCGTCGGAGCCCTCTGAGCATTCTGGACGTTCTGCCAAAGGTTGAGAGCCTGTAAAACGGTCTCCTGAAATTGGAGGAATTCGGCTCGACTGATAGGCACATCTCGGTCCCTCGGATGACGCCGATCCCCGGGGGAACGGGACCTCCTCCTTCGGCGCTCGGGGGACGCCACTCGGCCTCTGCGGTCCGGAGACCTTCTGCCGTCTCGGCGACGTGGGGACCGCTCACCTTGACGCTGGCGAGAGGCTCCCTCTCGGGCCCGCCTCTCGTCAAGATGGGTGCGGAGGTCGTCGTCCTTCTGGCGGTTCAAAAGTGTGATACGGAGGTCGGGATGATGAGAAGCCATCGAGTCCGAGGACCCATTATGGACCGAGACATGGCCCGGATTGAGGGGCTGCTTCTCCTTCCGACCGTTATGACCGGACGGACCATTGTTGGGCTGCTGCTTGGGAGGAGGAGGTGGGACCTGCTGGGTCGGCCGAGGGAGGTCGGACTGAGGAATAGGATTGACTGGGACTTCATTCGTCGGGTCAGCGAGGTTGCCCACACGGTTCGGCCCTCTGGATCTGACCTTCTTCGGCAGCATGACTGCAGAGGACGACGGGGAATGGGCTGAGGCTGTTCGTGTGGTTTTTCCCACAGACGGCACCAATCTGTTACCGCTGATTTCGGTGTGGGGGTAAACAGATAGAATTTGTGAGTCCGAGAAAAACCTGGACAGTTGACTCAGCCTTCTTGCTCCTGTCGTGACCTGCAAGGAAGTGCGAAACACCGGGGTTGATTCCGGCGACGCACCCTCCGACGCTCTTGTCAGTAATCAGAAAAAGATTAAGAAAGAGCTTAAGTGGTGAAAAAGTGATTAACCTGGTCTTGGTGGTAGAGGGGTGATATTTATAGTCGCCTTTGGAACGGTTAGGGGCCTGATTTCCTGCTTAACAGCAAGGAGGAAAATCCTCCCATTCTGTTTTGGGAAATTAGCCCATGATTCCCGGTGGGAGCAAATCAGGGCTGTTGATTTGGTTAAACCAGGGATCCTGATTTGCCCCTTGTTGATTTGGGTTCGCCTTGGGTCGGGACCCGAACCCAACAGGTGTGGATCCGTTCGCGGGTTATTGGATCTGTGAGAAGAAGATTCAGTACCCGCCTTGGATCCACTTGAATGTGAAATTACCATTTTACCCCCGAGCATCAAGATTCGTGCCCAATCTGGACGGCTCCGATTTAACCCCATTTTTAGCCATATCAACTACATATTTATATGCAGACATACATATAAATCTCATATCAACATCCATTCATACATACACATAAATCTTCTTAACTTTGAAAAATATAGCAATTCTAGTTTATACAAAATTTCCACAGCATCTCATATACCACATTGTCAATTTTAGTATATAAAAAATGTCCACATCCATTCATACTACTACTCATATCAATTTCCACAACATCTCATATACTCCGTTGTCAAAATAAATCTCAATACAAGTGAACATTTTTTAAGAAATTATGGTTTTCCAAATACCTAGCACAATTTCGGATTCAGTGTGATCTGTAGAAGAATTGGCTCCGAAATCCAAGTGAACGAAGAGATGAGGGAATAGAGGGGATGAGAATTAAAGTCTATGGATGAGTATTTTGTGAATTATTTGGGAATATGAAAGATGACAGATTGAAGGAGAAGAAGTGAGATATAGGATTTTATGGTTTTAGGGTTTTGGGTTCGGGAGTGGAGGGAGAGAGAGATAAAGTGAATAGGGAAGGAGAAGAGGGGGTCACTTTATATGTGAAAAAATTATTATACTGATGTCGCTATCCCTAACAATGACATATCACATGCGAATTCCGCTGTTGGAGATAATGACATCAGTTTTCAGATGTTTCCACACTTACAATTTTTTTTCAAGTCAGAGAGTTTACGAATGAATAGGAAATGTAATTATGTTACTCCAAAAAGCGACATGTGATTTTTTTTTTTACAGATGCTGCTATTGTCAATAATAGCATAGAAATAACCTATGCCGTTGTTTCCAATAGCGTTTTATACTGGCGTGTCAAAAACTGGATCAGTTGGATAAATATTTTCGAAAGTGAGTTCGTTTGGTCAATATTTTCAAATATTTTCGAAAATATTTTCGAAAATTAGTTTGGCACTGTCATCTATTTCCAAATATTTTCGATAATTGGGATTTTGTTAAAAAAGTCCTAATTTAAATCGTTTTTGTCTCTTATGGATAAGGTCCTGAATTATATAGGTAGCTTGCGATTTAGTTCTTTTTTAATTTGAATTAGTTTGGATAGATATAGGACTTTTATTTGTTTAATTTTTTTAATTATCCACATTCTCAATTTATCTTTTTATTTATTGATTAATTTAATTTTTTTAAACATATTAAAAACACATAATTCATTTCTTAGCAATGACCATTTCTTTCTCTTCTTGCCAATTTTTCTCTACATTTTTATTATTTCTCTTTCCTCAATTCTGTGCCCCTAAACTTTTCCTCACAAAAGAAAAGCAATAATAGGTACGTGGTTTAAGGAAATGAAACTAATTAGATTGAGGTAAAATTCACTGATATATATTTATATTTTGGGCAGATTTGGGCCATCAAGATCCAGCCAATTCACACCATAATACTTCAAAAGAACCCTCTGAGTAGGATTTTCTTCTGTTTCTTCTTTTAATTTTAGTTTTCAGATTTATATTCCAGTTTATAAAAAAATCTTCTTCTTTCACCAAAAGTATCACATCTTGAAATTTTGGGTTGGAGTGAGATTGTGGGCGAACAATATAATGTTTTGTTTTATTAATAAGAACAGGTGCATATGATTATTTTCCAAAATTTTCTTTTCTAGTTTTTTGCTGAGCTTTTAAAGTGTGAGTCACCGTCTATTTTTTAGGTAATTATATCATAAAATATGATTTTATCGTCTTGTTTGTATGTAAATTATTAGTTAATGTAGATTTGCAACTAATTTTTTTATTAGACAAAGACAAAAAGTCTATACATTTGAATTATCAATGGTGCTAGATAACCGATATGCCTTCAACTCTTAGATAAAATAGTTCTACATTAGTAAAGTTCATATAATTCCAACTATTGCAATGTTTCTGAGTCATTTTTCATTTAAAAAGAAAAAAGAAATTCACTGAAATATCATTTAGGTCTATATTGGGTGAAGTCTATCATCAAGGATAGTGAGAAAATAAGTGTTCTTCGTTTGGGGATTTTCATAAGTGTTCTTCATACAAGTGTAGTAGAAAGCTAAGGAGGAAGGAGAAGGAAAGCTAGCTAGTCCTTCCTACATGGATTCAAAGTGATCAAAATGATTCCATGAAGTACTCCTCTTTGAACTTAGAGAAACAACCCAATGTCTCCTACCAACTCCCCCCCCAACCAATCCCCAAACCCCCCAACTCCGGTCATCTTCCTCAAATCTTCTAGCCAACCTTCACTACTCTAACTTCCCACTCCCCCCCCCCCCTTCCTCCTGTCACGACAACGCATCTGCAGTTGTCCTCCCCTTTCCCCCCCCCCCCCCCCCTCTTGGTCTTCATCACCTACGACCCGGATCTCCAACCCCTCTTCTCAGCCTGATTCAACGCCATGGCAACACACTCGCTCTCTGTCCTGGAGCTCAGTGGATGTGGGCCCAATGAAGGGGTCCGCCATCCACCGACTACCTCTAACCCCAACTCCGGCAAACCTGACAACACTACTACATTACCAAATGCAACAACTACAACCACTTTCCCCGTTCATATACAGACTCCCCACACTGTGGAGGTGCCTTATGCTGTGGGCACAATAGAGAAGCTTCCAAACGACCCTAGAGCGGCGACCACTCCCCCTGTGGAGCGTAGAAAAAGTGAGCTCAGAGGTGATCACTCCACGACACGTGCACAACAGGGTGCGCGGCATCGCATTGAAGGGAGGATGCACGTCCATCATCGCTCCGTCTCCCACCGCCAGCAAGGGGAGTCTATCGGAGGGAGGGCCCAACGATGGGGTCCTCCTCCAGGCCATTACAGGCGGAAGAGTTCCCCACCGAATCAGCATCAGCCACCTCCGAACAGGGATCGGTCCCAGGGTGCTTCAGTTACTGTGCCGCACAATCAAATGCACAAACAATACAGGCACAGCTATTATAATCAAGATCAAGTATTGAAACATCCACCATAGCCACAACAAAAACCAACAACCCACAATGTTCACACATCTAATCTGCAGGCTCCAAGCCCATTGTCCACTTCCATCCCCAACGCCCCAATCCCCACTACCAGCCAACACGCCAGCTCAGCACCTATGGAGTGTCCTGCATCTGTCTCCAAAGCCAAGCGAGACCAGGGGGGGTCTGCGCAGGGCGGAAACTGGATGGAGGCACAGTCCGTAGACGAGGATGACGGGGGGCAGTGGGAGATTGTACGAAGTAAGAAGAACAGAGATGAGTTTTTGGACACTCACCAGAATGATTCGCTTCCCCTGAACCGCAAAAAGCAACGAAAGGGCAAACGGAAACCAGCCCCCTGCTTTAACTGTGGCGACCTCGGCCACTACAGAAGTGAGTGTACGAAAGAAGTGCGGTGCCTTAAGTGTTTGATGTGGGGGCACTTATCATACGTCTGCACCAACGTGGTGGAATCCAAGAGCGATGATGAACGGCAGGTCAGACGGGGGAGGTCCCCCGACCATCCCACTGTCATCAGGCTGGCAAAGAGCCTGGACATTGTCAAAAATGAAGAACGATGGCTCCGAAGCTGGTGTGCGATTGCAAAGGTGAAGTCCGGGAGGCCTTCGGAGGCACACTTGTTGCAAGCTCTCAATGATAAGTGGCCAGCGGGGGCCGATAGAGATTGGGTGGCCAAAAAGTTGTGCCACTTGCAATTTCTTGTGTCATTCCCCTCACCGGCGAAGGTGGAGTCCACTGTTAACTTGGGGATCATTGATTTTGGTCACTTCCAACTTGAATTCACTGCCTGGACCCCAAATTTTGGAGCCGAACCGCCACAAGGAGATTTGTATTGGGTATGGATACATAACGTACCCATGCATTTCTGGAAGAAGGAAGCTCTCCAAGAAATGGTCGCCGACTTTGGACGTATTGAGGAAATTGATGAGAAGACAGTTAGACGGTCGGAGTTGGTCTTCGCAAAGATCCTAATCAGGAGCTGCGACATCGAGTCGATGCTGCGTTTTGCCAAAGTACACTCGTTTGATGAAGCATACCTGATTAGGTTCATGCTTATTAAGAAGACTGAAGCAGCGACAATTCCGACACCAGTTCTCTCCCCCAAAGCAACCAATACCCTAACAGATCACCGGACCTATAAACAAGTAGTTACAACATCTGACAGCCTCACAATCGACGGTTCGCACGAAGTTGAACGAGCTCACCGGGAAGTTCTTTTAGCAGCAAGATCTCAAAACGGAGGCCAGCGACCGGACCCTGGGCCACAGACCAGAGAGAGGCAGCGTAGGGAGCGCGCCGTCCAACCCAACGGTCAAGAGCCATGTGGGGCCCTCAACACGACAGATCGTACGGCGGGTCCAACGACTCTCTCCTCATGGGTGGAAAGCGCAGGTGGTCAGAAGGGCGGGACAGCACCAAACCCTCAAAGTGGCCTGACTGCGGTCTGCAGTGACAGGCGGAAAACGACAGTGGCGAGCGTAGCGACAAAAGTGGGGAAGGTGACAGAAGTTGGTAAGCTTTCGACCAAGGAGTGGGTCGAAAGGCTGTGGCATGCGCCAGTAAAAGAAAAAGAAGGTTCTGTGGAGTTGCTGCGCCAGGAGCCAGGGTGACCACTGGATAAAGTAGTAAGCCCAGAGCAGTTAGAGGGAGCTTTGAGGTTTGAGGTGAGCAAAGAGGGAGCAGGTGGGAGGAGGTTGCTTTCGGAAGGGGTTGATTTTGGGAAATTTGACAGAGGGGCTGAGAAGAGGGGGAGCAGCGAGTTGGAGTATGAAGGGGGAGAAGTGGAAACGTCCTTTACCAGAACCCCATCTGAGAAGGCAATTAATGCCTCGAAGATTTCGCATATAGCTGTATCTGTCGCTGCCGCAGCTGTGACGAATCGCGGGAAGACAGCTGGCGAAGCTGTCAGCTTGGATGGGACCGCTCTCACACCGCTCGAGAATGGGGTTAAGTTGCACCGCGAGTGCAACGTTAGCAAGGCAGGGGTTAATTGTGGGCCCCAAGACTCATCTGACAGGCTATTAATTGGCTTTGAAAGCTGTGCACGCAGCGTCACCAAGGAGAAAGAGTCTGATGGTGGTTTATATCTGAATGCAGATACTGGGCTTGAGACAGGATCTATTGGGCCCAATGAGGGGCCCAATAGGTCTCCCTTAGAGACTGGGTCTATTCTTGGGTCAGATAACATCAGGGGTGCAAGCTCCTCTGCGGACGGGGTTGATGGGAGACTGTCACAAGTCTATGGGCCTATAGAGGGGTCCAATAGGTCTCTCATTACTGCGAATAGGTGTTTGTCAACTGTTTTGCCGATATTTTTAGAGTATGGGCCCAGTGGGGGGTCCACCGTTAGACACAAAGAGCAGGAGGCAGGGCAGACGACGAGAGTTGGGCTCGTAGAGGAGTCCACATTGTCAGGGCCCAAGCCACCGGGTCTAACTCAGTTAGCAGATTGTGACGAAGATCCAGCAGAACGTCTGAACCTGGAGGTTGACTTCACTCTTACAGACGAGGACTCTGAGGATATTGAATTCGTAGCAGACACCCAAGGGAGGCGTTCACCAGAGATGGTTTTGTCCACACTACCAGATACAGCCCCCAGAGGTAGCTCAGAGGCGTCTCAGAGGGTTGTGGGGAGCAGAGTTCCCCGCTTACCGAAGAGGGCTCATGCGGAGTCCTTGGATGACTTTCTGGAGAGAGCGACGAGCTCCAAAGCGGCAAAACACGTCACTGGAGGTACTAAAACGTTTCTTGCTAATATCTTAAATTTCATGTCTGATTCTAAAATCTTTATATTAGCTGCTACTTGTGGTTTGGAAGTGTGTGATAAAGAACGTAACGCGTTTCTGCTAAACAAAATGAGGGGTTGGGAATCTGAGAGAGCGAAGCCTAGTGTCCGTGAGGTTAGAGGCCCCATTGCTAGGGAGAGTACTGGGCTGACTATCATTCAAGAGAATGTAGCTAGGGAGAGTACTGGGCCGACTATCATTCAAGAGAATGTAGCCAACCCCGCACTCTCAACAACGATCTCTTCCGACAATTTTCCCCAATGAATACACTTTTCTGGAATGTTCGGGGGCTGGGGGATAGGGGGAAGAGATATATGGTTAGGGACATCATTAACAACTCCAAGGCAGAAGTTGTTGGGCTGCAGGAGACCAAACTCCAACACGGGCTCAAACTCAAAAGAGTTGGGGGCAATAGAATCAAGGAGTGGGTGTTGAGACCGTCAGTAGGCGCCTCAGGTGGGATTGCTATAGGTTTCAATTCGGATATCCTCTCCTGCTTAGAGGTACACGAAGGTACGTTCTCTCTGACGGTCCGATTGAAACGACGCTCCGACGATTGGACTCAGACGATTACTGTTGTCTATGGTCCGAATGTGGCCACAGACCGGGAGGCCTTCTGGCTAGAACTGGTCGACATTCGGCGACGGTGGTCGGGACCCTGGATTGTGGGTGGCGACTTCAACATCACAAGATTTGCTTTTGAGCACAAGGGGAGAGGGGCCAGTGACAAGCACAGAGAGGAGTTCAATAGAGTGATCACGGAACTGGAACTGATTGATATCCCAATCAATGATAGACTTTTTACCTGGACTAATATGCAGGCAACCCCGGTTATGGCCAAGTTGGATAGGGTCCTAGTCTCCATGGATTGGGAAGCTAAATTCCCCCTAGTGTCGGCAAGAACGATACCTAGGCCTACATCAGATCACACACCAATCCTTCTCGATGCGGGAATTCGAGGATTGCGGAGGCCTAGGAAATTTAGATTTGAAAAGGCCTGGCTGGAAATTCGGGGATTCCATCACTTGGTTATGGAGAACTGGGCGCTCCCAATAGCTGGCAGGGACGCGGCAGCTCGCTGGTGTGGGAAAATCCGAAGGTTGAGGAAGAGGCTTGCTAGATGGAACCGATCTAGGTTTTCCACTATCTGGTATGATAAGGAATCCTTTTTGGAAGGTATTGATGAGCTGGAAAGGATTGAAGAGTCCAGAGTCCTCACCCAAGATGAGCGTAACAGGCTACTACAACTTCGTGAGAACATTGCCAATCTTTATAGGCTAGAAGAGATCAAGTGGCAACAAAGGTCCAGGATTTCGTGGCTCAAAGAGGGAGACGCGAATACGGCTTACTTCCATCGGGTTGCTAGCGCTAAGAGGAGATCCAATCTTATCCTATCAATTCAGACAGCCTCAGGAACTTCACAAGATGAAAAGGTGATCGCCACGACCTTTCAAACGTTCTATAAGGACCTCTTCGGGAGGAAGAATGATTTTAGGGTCCCTTTGAGCGAGAACTACTGGCAGGAATATCAGAATGAATCAGGTCAAAACTTGTCCTCGTTGGAGGCACCTTTCTCAGAAATAGAAGTTAAAACGGCCGTCGCTCAGATGGGAGCAGACAAATCGCCTGGTCCAGATGGCTTCCCCATGATGTTCTTCCAGGTATTTTGGGAAGAAATTAAAGGAGACTTTATGGACCTAATGGAGGAATTTTACCACAACAATCTGAGACTGGGAATGTTCAACTTTGCAGAAGTGGTGTTGATCCCCAAACGTGAGGAATCCAAATGCGTTGGGGATTTTAGACCTATTAGCCTGATTAACTGCTCCGCGAAAATTATCACTAAGGTCCTAGCGATCCGCTTGGGAAGTATGATGGACTGCCTTATCAATAAGACCCAGACGGGTTTCATTAAGGGCAGATGTATTCTGGACTGTGTGGCCACTGCTGAACAAGTTATCCACCACTGCCACAAGAGCAACTCCAAGAACTTCCTCCTAAAGCTGGACTTTGAGAAAGCATATGACTCTGTGGACTGGGAATGTTTGCTGGAGGCGCTCAGAGGGAGAGGCTTTGGAGACAAATGGATAAGATGGATCAAACAATGTTTGCAATCTAGCAAAACGGCAATCTCAGTGAATGGGAGAGCCGGCCCATCGTTTCCTTGTAAGAAGAGACTCCGACAGGGAGATCCGCTATCCCCGCTGCTATTTACTATTGTTGCGGATGTGCTCAGAAGAATGATGGATAACTGTCACAAAAAAGGGTGGATAAAACCGGTGGCCAGCAGCCCCACTAAACAAGGATGCACGATTCTACAATACGCGGATGACACCCTACTCTTTGGAAATGGCTCTATATCTGAGACAATCTGTTTTAAAGGGGCCCTTTATTGTTTTGAAGCCTGGTCAGGCCTTAGGATCAACTTCCACAAGAGCGCGTTGATCCCAATCACGCTATCAGAAGCAGAATCACGGGAGCATGCCACCATTCTAAACTGCGCAACGGAGGAGTTCCCGATCAAATACTTAGGGCTCCCACTTAAACCAGGGAGACTATCTAAGGCTGACTGGCTACCCATCATAGACAGGGTGGAAGACAGACTGTCGGGGTGGAAGGGCAAAGCGCTCTCGCTTGGGGGAAGGGTGGTACTCATCAACTCAGTGCTATCCAACCTGCCCATTTATTACATGTCGTTTTTTGAACTCCCAAAGTGGGTGATTCAAAGGATTGACCGAATCCGAAAAAGATTCCTATGGAAAGGGGCAGATTCCAACAAGGGAGGCTACCACCTTATTAAATGGAATATCGCCTGCATGAAGAAGAGACATGGAGGGCTAGGTATCATTGACCTTAGAGATATGAATCTGGCTCTACTGGGCAAATGGTGGTGGAAAGTGTTTCACCAGTGTGGGGAAGGTTGGCAGGAATTTATTCAACCCTACCTCCGAGGAAAAGGGACGAGAAGTCTAGGCTTCCGGGTGGGCTCTAAGACCTCTCGCTTCTGGAAAGGAATCACAAAAGCCAGTGGACCGTTCAATTCTGCAGTAACCTCTGTTATTGGTAATGGACGGTCCACCAGGTTCTGGTGGGACAAATGGTGTGGTCCGTTCGCTCTTAAGGACAGTTTCCCAGAGCTGTTTGAAAAAACGAATCGACCAAATATGTCCGTAGCAGAAGCCTGGAAAAGAGGGACCTGAGGCCGTCATTCCAAGGAATGCTCTCACCAGGTCTGCATCAGCAACTTCATGAGCTACAGGCGAGAATTAACCAATCTGGGGTGCTATGTGCCCAAGGCCCCGACCAGTTGCGTTGGGGACTGGAAAAGAAGGGAGTGTTCTCGGTTAGATCCCTGTACCACCGTATTCACTATCGGGGATGCAGACCCAGCTGGGCTACGGTGTTATGGAAGGCAAAAACACCGCTTAAAGTCAGAGTCTTCCTCTGGCTTGTGCTCAACAATGCTATACTCACCAGAGAGAACCTAGCCAAGAGGCAACCTCACATTGTGACCAACTGTGGATTCTGCAACACACATAAGGAAGACCTGAACCACCTGTTTATTCACTGCACAAGAAGCAAGGCCGTCATGGCAGAAGTTCTAAGAGCCTTAGGTGCAAAGGACTACCCAAGAGAGTATGAGGAACTCTGGGTTGGTCCCAGATTTGCACCGAACCGACACGTCATGAAGGAGGCATGGTACATTGCTATTGCGGCAACCACATGGGTTTTATGGCTAGATAGAAACAATTTTTATTTCCGTGCTTCTTGTAATTCTATTTCTGGTAACCTCACTCTTATCATGCATCTGATTTCCTTTTGGGCTACAGCCGCTGCTTCAGGAGCGAGAGGGAGGATTGCACAGGTCTTCCAGGTGGAAGAATAAGACGATGAGGAGATTGAGTTCGGACCGACTCTGGATTGAGGAATGCACCAGGCTTACAGCCCAGTTCCGTTAGGGGCTATTTATGTTGTTTCATCTGTACTGTGGTTTTCTGAGGTTTAGACGCTGAAACCCACCCCCCAGGGCTCTGTTGGGGGGTTTTATGTTTTATTTCCTGTTGTTGGAGGGTAAGACGATGATACCCACCCCCCAGGGTTCTGTTGGGGGTTTATGTTTTATTTCCTGCACTGTACTTTTGTTCTCTCCCGGTTCGGCGGGGTTGTTTATTAATTTCTGATTAATGAAACAGGGTGGTGTTATTCCACCTTTTACCTCAAAAAAAAAAGGATAGTGAGAAAATGGAGAGAGAGAGAGAAAGAGAGAGCGGGGTAAGGAGAGAAGCTGCCTTCTCTCGGGACCTGAGCAGATCCTATGCTCAGGTGCTTCAACTCCCCCCACGCAGACCCCCCCATCATTACCTTCCCCAACTGCCTCTTCGATCCCCGTACCACCCCCCACTACTGTCCAAAATCCCCTCTCAAAATGTCACTTCACATCCCACAGCCATAAACAATCCCTCTCTCTCCAACCCAAAGCCATATTTTCAACCAAAACCCACCACCATTTCCCCCCCAAAACCCTCTTTTTGGAGACGCCCTGCATGTCGTTCAACGCCGCGGAAGATGGAAATGAGATGCTTCAAATGTGGCGACGGCGACCATCTGGCAGCGGAATGCAGAAAGCTGGGCTTTCACTGCTTTAACTGCAAGAAGTTCCGACATAAGGCGCGGGATTGCCCTCTCCACAACAGGCCAGAGACGCTGGAGGTCGTGCTCCCCAACAACAATGCCATTACCCAAGCCCTATCAACACTGTATGCGAGTGCATTTCTTCATCTAATCAACCCACGACGGATTCCCCCAACGAAGGACCTTGAACATGCATTCAATTTTTCGTGGGGTAGGAGAAGTTTTTGGTGGTCGCTCAAGCGCGTCAGTGATGGTGTTTATCATGTTCAATTCCCGACCGTGACTGAGGCAAAAGCAACGATCACCGAGGGGGTCTTTAATTTTTCTGGTTTCAATGCGACTTTTTCACCATGGTCCGCTGAGTTCGGGGCAAGATTGAGGCCGAAGCCTTCTTACATTTGGGTTAATTTGCCCCTTCTCCCCTTCCACTTGTGGAATAGAGAGTCCGTTGAGCACTTGGTTAAAAGCTTTGGCAAGCTTATCACCCTCAGTCGAGAAATGTTGAACGCTGAGAGCAGGGACCAAGCACTGGGTTCTTCTTGAGGTTGAAGACCTTACCATGGTGCCAAAGTCCTTGACTGTTAAGTATGCAACTCCTTGGGATCAGAAGACCCATATTCATGATGTTCCGGTTCTCTTGCTTGGCAACCCCATCCCAGTGGAGGACGTTCAGGCAGGCAGAGTCCAATTGTTCACTACTGGGACCTCGGCGGAGCCGGGGAGCACGAGCTTTTGGAGACCAATTAACCATGCTGTTAACAGAGGTGAGGGTACGGCGGAGCGCCGGGAGCGGATCACGGCCGTGGCGGATGAGAATTTTTCAAATCCCCGCAATTTGGGGGAGGGGCAACAATTGGGCGCGCGATCCTCGCATGCAGCTCCTGATATGGTATTCTTTTCAAATGCTCCCAATCAGATTGATTTAGCGCCATCTATGGAGATTGCACCAATCCTTCCACTAGTACCGAAATCAACGGCAGATCCTTCACCGCAGCCAAACCCCATGATTATAGCACCAATCTCAAAGCCAGCTGGCAATCTTCTAGAGGAAGGCCCACAGGCTGTCAAGGCAGTTATGCACAACACCGTTGAAGTTGAATCCTCTGGTGATAGCTCTAGAGCTGATTTTCGAGAGATGATGTGGGAAGGGAAAACTATCACTCTGCCTCTTTCCCTTTTTGATAAGATCCAACCAGTTGTTGATGTTGCACTCCGAGACTCAGAGCAGAGAGAAGTTGGAAAAGTTGATAAAGAAGCATTGGGGACTTCAGATGAAGGCAACAGTAAGACTGAAAGTTTCCGCACACGTTCCCTGCTGAAAAGAACTGCTAGTCGCACAGCTAGTTCATCCGCTGCCGCCCCTCCAGGGTTCGAAGAGGGTCCTTCCAAGAAGGGGAAGCAATCGCGCTCCATTAGCAAGCTCAAGAGTACCAGGCCTTTTATGAAGCACTTATCATCCACTATCAAGAAGAAGGCCTCAGGTACTTCCTCTACGACTGCCTCTGTTTCCAACACACATTTAAATCCTTTCGCATTACTGTCCAATGATGATATTGTTGAGGTTGCGGCATCAATTGGAGTGGAGGCTCTGGGGCCACACTCGGTTTCTAAGCTCAGAGAATGCCAGAAAGCTGTAGTTGATCTCCCTGATCAACAACAGCATTCTGCATAGCATTCTTGTTCTTTTGCCTTTGTTTTTGTGTGCGAGTTATGTTGTGTTTTTCTCTTCCAAATGAGGATTGCAAGTTGGAATGTTCGAGGACTGGGCAACCCTAACAAATGCTCAATTATCAAAGATGGCATCAAGAGTTGTGCACCTTCTATTATCTGTCTGCAAGAGACCAAGCTCAAGAATTCGCGACCTCAAAAACTATCATCTGTGGGGGGGATGACTATCACAAAATGGATCCAGTTAGATTCTATTGGGAGCTGCGGAGGTATTCTATTGGGTTGGAACGATCAGATTCTTGAGTGCACATACTCAGCGATAGATATTTTTTCTGTGTCTGCCTCTTTCAAATGTAGAACTTCAGCCAGAGAATGGTCAGTCACTACTGTATATGCACCTTTTGAGCTTGATGATCGCGAACTCTGTTTTTTTGAAATTAAACAGCGTAGGAGACTCCTAAAAGATGCTTGGGTGCTGTGTGGTGATTTTAATGTAACTATGACAGATGAAGAGAGGTCCAAGGGCCGAGGCTCGAACAGAGACATGAAAGCTTTTTGCAGCTTTATTCAAGACTTGGAGTTGATTGATTTACCCCTCTTAGGGAGGAAATTTACATGGACTAACCAAAGAGAAGCTCCGACAATGGCTCTCTTGGACAGAGCACTAATTTCAGCAGAGTGGGACGTTCTGTTTCCAAACTGCATCCAGTATTCGCTCCCGAGAATAGCCTCTGATCATTGTCCCATTGTTCTTGATGATCAAGTTATCCCTAAAGGGTGAACTATTTCAAATTTGAAAAAGCTTGGCTACTCAATCCATCTTTCACACTGGCTGTTAAAGAATGGTGGCATTCCTTCAGATGCAAAGGGAATCAGGTTGAGATTTTTGCAACTAAACTTTCGCTTCTTAAAAGAAGGATCAAATTATGGAGAAATGATAACTTTGGAAATATTACGCGAGCTAAGAAGGAATTGCAAGATAAACTTCTCAAGCTGGAAATTGAGGCTGAAATTTCATCAAGCGCTATTGAGCCAATGAAGTCTGTACAGACGGAGCTCCAAGAGATTATCAAAGCTGAGGCGATCTACTGGAGGCAGCGCTCGAGAGTGCAATGGATCAAGGAAGGAGATGCAAACACGCGCTTCTTCCACTGCATTGCAAACAGCCGTCGACGAAGAAACTTTATCCACAGTCTGATTATAGATGGTACTCTAGAAACAGCCCCACTCCAAATTAGAGCAGCTTTTGAACAGCACTTCTCATCTATCTGTGGTACAACAACTGTCTCTGATTTTCAAATTGATTGGAACTCACTTTATCCCCATAGGCTACAAGATCTTGCTCATTTGGAGGCACCTTTCACTATGGATGAGATCAAGACAGCGGTCTTTGGCATGAGCAGTGATAAAGCTCCGGGGCTTGATGGCTTTTCAATAAGCTTCTACCACACTTTCTGGGATATTATCAAAGAGGATCTCCTTAGTATGCTCCTTGCGGTCCAGAGAGGTGAAGGCGATGTATCAAGGTTGAACTACTGTAACATCATCCTCATCCCCAAGTGTGAGGGGGCCAACTCTGTCTCTGAATTCAGACCAATCAGTTTGCTCAACTGCTCCCTTAAGATTTTCACCAAATTGCTGGCAAACCGACTTTCCCCGATATTACACACTCTGGTCTCTTCTTCCCAAAGTGCTTTCTTGAAAGGTAAGTCCACGATAGACTGTTTTGTTGTTGCACATGAGGCTATCAATTTATGCAGTAGGCGGCACTCCGACACCCTTCTCTTCAAAATTGATTTTGCTAAGGCATTCGACACAGTCAATTGGGATTTTCTTGTACAGCTCCTAGTTGCTAGAGGTTTTGGTCAATCCTGGTGCAGATGGATTCTTATGATATTGAAGACTGCAAAATCCTCTATCCTCATAAATGGTGAAGGAGGTCGCTATATTAACTCCAAGAGAGGTTTGAAACAGGGCGATCCACTCTCACCAATGCTCTTCATCTTGGTTGTGGATGTACTAGCTCAAATGCTCAAATGTGGTCGCCGAAATGAAATCTTCTCCCCACTGCCAGTCAGAGGCGCAATTGCCAACCTGTCCGTGCTGCAGTTTGCGGATGATACATTGCTTTTTTGCAAAGGCGATGAGGATGAGGTCATTAACCTTAAATTAGCCCTGCAACTATTTGCTAATATATCTGGTCTTGCTATCAATTTTGATAAATCGTCCTTAGTATATTTTGGACGATCCAAAATGAAACTCCAAGCCTTCTCAGCTATTCTTGGATGCAAAGAGGAGAAGTTGCCCCTTAAATATCTTGGTATGCCTCTCGCTTCAAATAAGCTCAGCAAACAATACTGGCAACCACTGCTCCTTAAGATCCAGAGACGACTATCATTGTGGAAGGGTAAAATGCTTTCTAGAGGGGGGCAGATTGGTTCTTATAAATTCTGTGCTTAGTGCCCTGCCGGTTTATTATGCCTCTTTCTTTAAGTTACCCCTTTGGGTCATTAGGAGAATTGATCAGCTTCGCAGTAGATTCTTCTGGTGTGGTTCAGATGCTAATATCAGAGGCATTGCTAGTGCGCAGTGGGCACGAATCTGTCAACCGAAAATGCAAGGAGGTCTGGGGATCCTTGATCTAAAGGTCTTTAATGAAGCTATCCTCATGAAGTGGTGGTGGAATTTGCTGGCATCAGATTCCCTCCCAAGCCAAACTCTCCGAAGCCTGTATCAACGCAGTGATTCAAACCAATTCATATGTCCTTCTACTGCCTCTAGCTTCTGGAAGGGAATTTACCCGCTGAAAGACCAATTCCTTTGTAACATCACATGGAGCCTTGGTAAAGGTATGCTCATCAATTTTTGGACGTCCAAATGGATCCATGGAGCCAGTGTTTCTTCCCTATTTCCAACCCTTACTGCAGCGGCATGGAACTCTGAAGCAGACATTATATTACAGGGATCTTGGGCAGATGGCTCGTGGACTTGGCAGCCGAGACTAAACTGTGTACTTACTGACTCAATGAGAGAGGACAAAAGGCGCCTGCTCGAGCTGCTTGTGGATTTCCAGCCCTCAACTTCTGAAGACCAACCATCCTGGCGACTGACTACTTCCTCTTCTTATACTGTCAAATCGGCTTATAACTTCTTCATCATGGCTGGCCTCCGTTCCCCTTACTACACTGCAACTTGGTCCTCGCCTGCCCCGCTCAAATGCAAGGTGTTCATATGGTTGCTTAGTTGGAACAAGCTCAACTCGAAGGAATTTCTTCACTCTAAGGGATGGTCGGGCGACACTACATGCACAGCTTGTGCATGTCCTGTCGAATCGACCTTCCACATCTTTTTTGAATGCCCAGTTGCTGCCGCAACCTAGAAACACTTCACTGATATGCTTAATATCCATAATATGCCCCATCATATACATGAGTGCTTCACGACATGGTGTTTTGGAAATCTTAATAACCGACTCACTTGGCATCTTTTAACTATCTCAGTTTGCTGGAGTTTGTGGCTTGCTAGAAACCAACGCATTTTACTTCAAAGGCTGTGCAAGCAAAAGACATTATTACTAATGCCATTTTCTCTTTTCGTTCTTGGATAGATGGAATGGACAGCGGGAGGAAGAAGGCAAAGCTGATGGATGAGTTGGATGCTGCAGGAGTACAGGATGCCTTATTAAAGCAAGCACTCTTTAGGGCTGATCGGTTAGATAGCGATGTGGGGAGCTGTTCGACCTAACCGTTGAGTGCTGTGATCTGTTTGGCTATATGTGGATGGTTTAGGTTTTGTTGATCTTTTGGACTAACTATTGTATAACTGCTCTGATGTAACTAGGCATTTCTGTTTTGACTATCTGTTTGGAGGACTATTACGAGTACTGCTGTTTGGATGGAGAAGGGGGATGAGATCATGCTGTTGTGTCTAGTAGAGGAGTACGACAGTAGTCCGCTGCCCTCTCTACGGCACAACTACATGCTATCTCAAACCTAGACCCATCTAGGGACTCGGTCCTTATCTTTTGTAACCTCCACTCAGATTGTTTTTGTAATTGCTGCTTAAACACCTTTTATTAGTAATATATATTTTGAGGTAGGCTAATCCTACCTTTTACTCGTCAAAAAAAATTCCAACTATTGCTAAATTGATAAATTACAAATCTGTTCTATAATCAAGGAAAATAATAATTATCATAAAATATTATTTCTAAAAAATATGAAGTCCATCAAATCATCCGTTCGATTATTTGATCCAAAGGTAATTGATTAGACATAGATAAATAAGTCTATACATTTGAATTATCAAAGGTGCTAGATAACCGATATGCCTTCAACTCTTAGATAAAATAGTTCTACATTAGTAAAGTTCATATAATTCCAACTATTGCTGAATTGATAAATTACAAATCTGTTCTATAATCAAGAAAAATAATAATTATCATAAAATATTATTTCTAAAAAATATGAAGTCCATCAAATCATCCGTTCGATTATTTGATCCAAAGGTAATTGATTAGACATAGATAAATAAGTCTATACATTTGAATTATCAAAGGTGCTAGATAACCGATATGCCTTCAACTCTTAGATAAAATAGTTCCACATTAGTGAAAGTTCATATAATTCCAACTATTGCCAAACTAATAAATTACAAATATGTTCTACAATCAAGGAAAATAATAATCATCATAATCATCATAAAATATTATTTCTACAAAATATGGAGTCCATCGAATCATCCGTTCAATTATTTGATCCAAAGGTAATTACATCTCTCCCACCACCACCACCACCACCACCACCACACACACACACAGAGACACAAAAACTCTACATATATCGAAAGGCTACAAATCATAAATTTACGCTATCTAAGCACGAACCTTACAAAATTCATGTTGATCATCAAGAGAAGAAAAATATAAAGCAAAACTAAATCATGCTATGAATCTCAAATTCAAGCTATCAAGAATATAAGGTCTTTTCTTTAAAAAAAAAAAAAAAAAAAGAAAAAAAGAAAGAAGAAGAAGAAAGAATATAAGGCATGGCATAAGAGAACATACAACATTAGCTACCACGCAAGAACAAACAAAAAAAATCAAAATAATAAATAACTAAGAAAGAAATATCTCAATAACTAAAGAATTTGAAAGCAAACTTGAAAAGAAAATTAGAGTACCTTTTGATTAAGCTTACGATCGGAGGAAGATGGATTGTGCATGCGATTGAGAAAATTACAGAAATTATATCCAGAGCAAGAAGAAAAAGATGAAGCTAAGATAAATTTAAATTTGGTATTTTGTATTTAACTATTTAGTTATTTGTTATTTTGTAATTATATACTCATTTCTATTTTGTATTTTGTAGTTAACTATTTATTTATTTGGTATTTTATAATCATTTACTTTAAGATGGAGAATTTGAGATACATGTCTATTTATTAAGAGCATATGTAGTCGTTAAGACTCAAAATTCCTATATTTGGGTTTTAGAAATAGAAATTTTGAGTTGGGCTTGTAGTCGTTGAAACCCAAAATTTGTTCCAACGGTGGATGACCTTGTTGCTTTTGAATCTCAGCCATTGATTAAAAAAAAAATTGAGTCCAATACATTTGGAAAATATTGAAAATTACACGCACAGGAGCCCATAATAATTCCTATAGGTCCATTCAATCTCATCCCTTCATCAAATAATCAAACCAATGTAAAAGTAACTTTATATGCATAAATAATTTTATAGGCTCTATTCTATAGAAATAAAAAGTAAAAAATTTGTGAAAAAAAGGCACGGATACAACATGTAGTTGCGTACATTCTGTTTCTTTCTTTCTTTTTTTTATAAAATTCGCCTCTTCAAAAAAAAGTTTCCAGACGCAGAATGATCTTGCATCCGATACAATTTTCTTAAAAAAAATTGATCAGACGCAAGATCATCTTGCGTCCGAACTGTTTTTATTATTATTGTTTTTTTTATAAATTTTTCATACGCAAGATCATGTTGCGTCCGATATTTTTTTATAGATTGGCCGAAAGATGATTTGCCTATTCCTATATTTGGAAAATTCCTATATCGTCTTTCAAATATAGAAGCCTACTATAGCAATTTTTCCAAAATTTGGAAATATAGGGAACGATTGGAGCGGTTCATTCCCTATATTTTTCAAAATATGGAAAAATAGCGAACGACTACAGATGCTCTAATAAGCTTTTTTAATAGTTAATTTATCTATTATACGTGAAGTCATTTAATTTTGACCATTAAACAGCTAAATCAATAATAACAAAATTGAATGGCTCGAATTCGCTCTTGATGAAAAAGAAAACTTTATTCGTACTATTAATGTACTATTAATGGTAAAGATATATGCAACTAAACAGTGGAAACGGTGAGATAGTAGGATATGCTTGGCTTGCCGACTGTCTCAACTCAGATTTTCCTTGTTTGAACCATGAAGGGCAACCGTAACGTGACACTTGCAATAAGAGGGATTGATTGGCTACTGGTTAGGGAGGATGCCAGTATTTGATTCGTAATAGTAAACAATACACCCAATAGTCTAATTAATTTACAGCTAATCATTCTCTTAAGAATAAGGTGCTGTGGTGTAGAGGTTATCACGTCAGTTTTACACACCAAAGGCTGCCAGTTCGATCCTGACCAGCGTCAGCGCTTTTGTAGTAACCTTTTTCTTTTTCCCCCACATATCTGTTCATCCGACCCCCCCCCCCCCCCCCCCCCCCCTATTTATTTTCTTTAACTAGGAGTATATTTTTATTGAACTCCCTATTCAACACAATACCATTAATAGTGTAAATTGTACAAGAAGAACCTTTCGCAACTGTAGAAGATGTTGAGACGGCCATCATCCTTACCACAAATACGACAGAACAACAACTTCGACAGAACAACAACTTCAGCTTTTAAGATTCAGCATAAAAGGTCCGGAACCCAGTATATGGAAGATCAAGGTGCCATTAATGGGCCGCAGTTTTAACTGACTGGCGAAACGTAATGTGATCCTGACTAAGGATAATTTGGCAAGACGCAAATGGCAAGGTCCGAGTGAATGCGTCTTTTGCAATCGGGAGAGGGAAACAGGGGACCACATGTTCATGAAATGTCGGTATGCTCTACCGCTTCAGGTCCATAAATTTAGTATATATGCCCCCATACCTAACTCAGTGGAGTCGCCATGGGGTAGCTGGCGGGAGCACTATGTTGACAGTGCTAACATAGAGCCATGGGGAATTGGGGCAGCAACCACCTGTTGAGCAATTTGGCTGGAAAGAAACAATATAATCTTTAGACCCACACACAGACATCTCATGCATCATCAACTGTTATAAAAGGTCCGGAACCCAGTATATGGAAGATCAAGGTGCCATTAATGGTCCGCAGTTTTAACTGACTGGCGAAACGTAATGTGATCCTGACTAAGGATAATTTGGCAAGACGCAAATGGCAAGGTCCGAGTGAATGCGTCTTTTGCAATCGGGAGAGGGAAACAGGGGACCACATGTTCATGAAATGTCGGTATGCTCTACCGCTTCAGGTCCATAAATTTAGTATATATGCCCCCATACCTAACTCAGTGGAGTCGCCATGGGGTAGCTGGCGGGAGCACTATGTTGACAGTGCTAACATAGAGCCATGGGGAATTGGGGCAGCAACCACCTGTTGAGCAATTTGGCTGGAAAGAAACAATATAATCTTTAGACCCACACACAGACATCTCATGCATCATCAACTGTTATATCTCATTAAGGCTGATAATATTTTTTGGCCCAATATGGCAGATACTGAGACCAGAAAAAGAATCAGGGAGATATGTATGAGGAGGTTACGACTCCATCACACGATGCACAGGCAGAGGACAAGGTACAGACATTAGATGGCGAGTGATCACCATGTGTGGTTCTGGTAGGGCACTTGCTTATTTACAGTGCTCTTTTTTGTGCAATTCGGACAGGCTGGTTAGTTTGAATTGCAGTTTTTGGTCAGGGAACCTTTGTATAGTTTAGGCTCTTTTTTTGCGGTGAGTGAACCTCATGTCTGGTAACATGAAATTCATTCTCCTTTGGATGGTTGTATGTTTTGTTTAGTACCTTATTAATAGAACATGGGGGGGGGGGGGGCACCGTTTATGATTAAAAAAAAAGATTCAGCATAAACAAGTGAAAAAAATATGACACATTACACTGGAACGACATTCGCTACTGGTACTTCACTCGAGCCATTAGCTACTGACTGACTACTACAAATAAATGCAAGTATAATCCTAAAAGTCATGTTTACCTCAGTCTACAATCAAACAACCATTTTATGGTAGGACAAAAGAGCCATTAATCCCTAGTGTTGTTTAGAATACAAAAGCTTGAAGGCGTTGTCTTGCCTCAGCTGCTAAGGCCAAAGACTCATCACTTGGGTTCTCCTTTGCAGCAACAACTGCTGCCAGATTGCGAGTTCTTGTCTCCAGTTTTGTCATCTCTATCTCGTCTATTTGATCCTACAAGTATCCAACAAGAGATGTAACTGGAAATATGTAACAGAACCGGAAATGTTACAACAACATTATAATTTATAAGATAAGATCCCAAATATCTTTCGGGCGCAGAGGACTAAACTGGTCGAGATAGAACATATATAATACGGCAGTAGCCATCGCTCTTCTGGAGTGACATCAATGCAATTTATTCTCTAGCAAATATTGATGTGCGATCCTCGGTTTCCTCTGATTTGGAAATTGTGCAATTTTCGATTTGATGTTCATCCTCATGCACTTAAAGCACGTCAGCTTAGCAGTCAACTTAGGACAAACGGTGATAGCCGTGATTTCCACTCTTTTAAGACTGGAAAGAGAAGTCTTGGAGAGATCTTCCTTACATCATTAGAATACTAAAGTATATCTAGAATTGGAGAAAAGCATCAAATTTCTAAAATGGTCAAGAGAAAAAATAATAAATTTGGTAGTAGGTGTAGCATTAACCAATTTCTTAAACTTCTCCCAAAAGTTACATTAAAATTAAATCATTACAGGACGAAGATAACTCATTCCTAAAAATATGTTTCCAGTCAACAGGGGCAGTCGACAGGTTCCCTCTGGATCCCACAGGGCGGTTGCATGTTCAAGGTTTATATATCATAGAGCATTTGTTTTTTTCCTTCCGTATGTTCTTTGTGTGATTTCTTTTCTTTCCAAGGTTCTCACCACTTGATCTATATGTTTGTGAGAGATAAAGGGGCACAGACCTAAATAATTTAGTCTCAACTATGGTTTTCCGCCGCCTACGCGGTTGCCCAACACATACACTTTCTGAATATTGTTGCAACAACAAAAGCATTAATCAAAATATTTTGCTCGTGAGCTACATGAATCTTATTTTTCTCTATTCAGCTCTATAAAGTGAACAACAATGTAATCAGCTTTTTGAAACATCACCTGGGTGAAAATTTTCTTGATAAGCCTGGATAACATAAAATTAATGCTGGTAATCATATAATTTAAAAGAAAACACTAAGTCTGCAGTAAGTTGGTGACTTTCTCATTTTAATAGGTTCTATTCTATCCTTAGTTTCAAGACTATACATACAGTACCATGTTAATAAGGTTGTAGTCGCACACACCCACACTTTTACTCCATGCATTTAGTTTTATGTATTTTCAGTGGCGGAGCTATGGCCTAGGGAGGCCTCCCCCCCCCAAATTTTGAAACCCCCCCCTATTTTTTTATTAATTTTTTTTTTTAAATTTTTGAAAAACCTCCCTTTAAATATATTAAATTTTATGGTTTGCCCCTTAAAAATTATGAAAAACCATCTAAATATTTATATATAGTTATCGAATTTTTTCTTGGCCCCCAGATAAAATTGTTCTGTCTTGGCCCTGATAGCAATATCAGAAATATTAGAGTTAAACTTATTCTGCCATCAACAAATGCTCTGCTTTTTTCCTTAAAAAAAAAAGACCGAAGCTCTGCTTTGCTAAAGGGAAAAGGACGACATATGCTTACTATCTGCAAAAGCTTTTCAAGACAGTGAGGAGTCATCCCTCAGGACGACATCTTATATCTTTTTGGGCTACAGCTGCGGCAACAGGGGCGAGAGGGAGGATAGCTAGAGTTTTCCAGGTTGAGGAGTTTGATGATGAGGAGGTAGAGATCGGCCCGACGCTGGACTGAGCGGCTGGCTCCACCAGTCATGACTGTGATTGTCCAGATGGTGTTTTTCTGTTTCCGCCCCTGTTCTTTCGGGTGGATTGACGTTTGCATATTTTGACCCATCCCTCAGGGCTTGTTGGGGGTTTATGTGTTCTTTTCCTGCATTTTCTTTCTGCATTGCTCTTTTTGTACTGTATTGTGGTTTTCTCCCGGTACGCCGGGGTTGTTTTATTAACGGCTTATTAATGAAACAGGGTGGCCTTATTCCACCTTTTCCTCAAAAAAAAAAAGACAGTGAGGAGTCATGTTATCATAAGGATATGCAGTTGAACCATTCTTAGAGCATCCACGGTCGTTTTTCTCATTTCTTATAAAATGGCAGCTACAGTAATAGCAAATGGACGAAGTGCTTGCAGTCGTGGTTTGCTAAATTTTTCTCATATTCGTTAGAGACGGGATATGATTAACCGTCCCAAGTTTTTTAATTTTAAAATGGGGTAGGACGGGGAATCATTCCCCGTCTCTCTCAAAAAACATTTAAAAAAAAAAATTCAAATAGTTTGAGAAAGTTCCCAAAGCATGCAGTGGCCTTTGGATTGGTTCCCAAAGCATGCAGTGGCCTTTGTGGCCTTTGGATCCATGTGTTGACCAAAAGCATGCAGTGGCCTTTGGTTCCCAATTCAAATAGTTGTGGAAACTTGTGGGACGGGGTTTGATACCCGGGCCCCGTCTGAACACTTTTTTTAAAAAAAAAATTGGGTTAATGATAGAGACGGCCGTCCGTCCTCTTTTAAAAAAAAAAAATTTAAGAATTATTGTGACGGTATATGATCGTCCGTCTGATAGGATTAAAAAATAATTAAATCGAAGAGACGGGGTATCATACCCCGTCCTTTATAATTTGAGAAAGTTCATTTCGTTTCTCATATTTGAGAAATGGGAATAGAAGCTTTGCCAAAATATGGAAAAATGAGAAACGATTGCAGCGCTACTTTTCTATTTGTTTGCTAAAATTTGGGAAAATGGCAATTATAGCAAACGACTGTGGATGCTCTTAGTCAGCTGTTCAAATATCTGCATTAAGGCAGTAATCTTTAAGTTCCATAGAAACATATTCATCTTGAAGTTCCTCAACTTTATTTATTTGACATCATCACCTGCCACTCTAATTTCTCCAAAGATGCTTGTTGACACTCGTCAGCTAATTTCATCTGTGGAAAAAATAACATACAAGTTACAACCAATGAATTGCAAAGTAGTTGTACCAAAAAAGTAATTATATGACACGGAGAGTAACCTTCATTAAAAATTAAAATTTCAAGTTCCTCTTAGGTAATAGCATATGGAATTGAATGTCCATGCACTTCGCAAGTTTCATTGCTAAGATGTGGTATCACAAAGAGAAGACACTAGCAGTTGATATGCTTGTAAAGTAAGATAAGAAACACAGAAAACGGAAGGAAAACCTGACTAGGATTTTACAGCCAACTACCTGAATACTTTATCTTGTCCCCTAAAGTGGGAATAAAAGATTAATAAGCATTTTAACCGTTTTAATAAACCAACAGAGGAAACTATCGAACTACCAGAAGGTGTTCTCCCACAATACCATGAAATTGGGAATTCAGTCACCTATTATATTTAATGGTTCCAACTATTCTGACTGAATATCCAAATACAACTGGAACATGATAAAGTTGATTTTAATATAATGAAGTCTGTATAATGCAGTAGAAGTGGTAATCATGGGTAACCAAATAACATAAACCATAAACCCAAAAAAATTAAGGGCTGAATTATGTGTTCTCTGACTTATGAATAAATGAGGACAGCATGTCGACAAGCATCTTATCTTTATTTATCTCTAATCTCTAATCTCTAATCTCTATCTCTAATAATATTATAATGAGAGAATGCCTTATAGTGTCATTTGTCAATCTACCAACTCTCTAATATTATAATTGGAATGCCGTATAGTGTCATTTGTCAATCTACCAACTCTCTAATATTATAATGGGAGAAGGCCTTAGTGTCATTAATCAATCTACCAACATGTGCAACGCACGTATATAACTAATATAAAAGAGGTCTTAGGTTCAAATCCAGACTACTTCTGAATTTTTACTTTTAAAAAAAAACTATATTTATTAAGACGTGCATCGCACGTGTAAATCTCTAATCTCTAATATTATAATAGTAGAACCCTTAGGTTGCATTTGGCCCAGCTTAAAATTAGCTTCCCTTCTCCTTTAAAAGAAAAAGCTAGGCCAAACACAATCTTTGAAAAGCTCTATAGAAGGAGAAATAGTTTAATTTTAGTGAAGAAAATGAGCTTTGATAGAAGCCCTCCAAAACAATTCTGGCTTCTCCTTCAAAACCTCATAACACAATTTTTTCCCCTTCCCCTTCCCCTTTCTCTTCCTCGCCGAACAGCCGCCGCCGAACGCAGTGTCGCTGCTTCCCCTCGTCGTGTCGCTGTCTCCCTCTCCTTTCTTCGCCGCCCTCCATTCTCCCGCCGCCGCCTCCCCTCGCCGCCCCGCCACCTCCATCTCCTTTCTTCGCCGTCGCGCCGCCCCGCCGCCTCCTTCTCCTTTCTTCGCCGTCGAACGCCGTCGCGCCGCCGCCTCTCCTTTCTTCGCCGTCGATAGTAATGTGTATAATTTTTATATAAATATTTGTACTCAATTATCCATAAAAATTGCTTGTATTCGTCTATCATGTTAATAATTTATCTTATTTTCGTAGATTTCAGTTAATTAATTATTTTTGAAGGAATAAGATATTTTAATGCAAAAAGGTGAAGATTTTCAGTAAAAATTAACAAAGAAAACCAGGAAAGTGATTTATTAATTTTTATTAATTTGTTGAATTTTAAATTTTACAATTTGGCATTGTGAAAAGCAAAATAGAAATTTTAAATTGCCAATAGAGGTGAAAATGAAATAAATAATTTTAAAAGGGTTTAATTGAGCTAATGTGATTATTCGTTAGTTTAATTAATGTACTAATTATTTGTATTTTTATTTTAAATCTTAAATTCTAATTTTATTTTGTGTGTGTGCAGCACGTGTTTCAAGAAAAAGAAAGATAAGAAAAAGAAACAAGAAATAAAGATCAAATCAAATAAGGAAAGAAATAAATAAAGATGTGGGGTTTTCTACAAAAATAAACCTTAATTCCCACGTTTCGGATCCCTATAAATACAATGGCAAAACAAGAGAAGAAGGGGACACTTAACGAAGAGATAGAGCGATGGCTGATCTCTAACAATTAAATAAAATAATAATTAAAAAAAAGTAAAAGACAGAGAGAGTCTCTGTGTGGCGTGGGATTCAAAGCGAGCAGTCAAGAGGTGAGTAGTGCGTGAGTTGGCGGCGCTCGGTTCGAAAAAGAAGAGAAGAAAGAAAGTGAAACAGGAGAAATGCTAGACATACATGAAATTCTACCCCAAACATACATGGGGCTTGTCTTTTAGGGATTGGTGTGCCCATTAATCACTAAAAGACAAATGGATAAGATCCAACAATCACTAAAAGACAAGCCCCATGTACATTTGGGGTAGAATCTCATGTAAGTCTAGCATTTCTTGTGAAACAGAGTGTAGAACCCCGTATTTTCAAATATTATTTTAATTATTTGAAAAAATGAATTTAAATGATTTTTGAGGATTTAATAAATATTTTCTAAGAAATTTATCTTTTGTACACGTGCAAAACACGTGCAAATGACTTTTCAGAAGTTTGGAAAATTAAGTTTTCTTTATGAAAAATCATTATTTATTATTTGAGAATTATTTAGTATTTTTCCAGATTTTTCTGAAATTAAATGTGCGTATTTGCAATTTTTGAGAAAAGAATGACTTATTTGCAAAATTTACATTTTTGAGGGTTAAGTGCAAAATGCATTTTCTGGACACTCCGAGCAGTATTTGTTGAGGTTTGGAAATATATTTTCTATTAGATCCTAATTTAAATGATATTTGACTTAATTTTCAAAGAAAAGGATTATATATGCAAGATGTATTTTTGAAAAGGAGTATTTTGCAAAGAGGGAATAAAACCCTAACATTCTATCCGGCATATATATAAGAGAAATTCTCTTTCAGCCGTCATTGTCAAAAGAATACAGATTTTCGGTGATTTGGATTTTGAAGAACAAGGGGGATTCTTGGATCTAGCAAGGAGAATGTAACACCCCGAATTTCAAATAAGGATAAACTCGGGATTTCACAGGATCTTTACTTCACTTCGTACAATTTTACAAGGAAATTAAAACTTTTCATTCACAATACATCAGAGTTCCTTTACACTTGGTTTTTACACAGCGGAAGACTAAAAGATTACAATCAATGAAAAACAACTAGTATAACTTTAACATCATTTGCAACATCTTTAACTTCTAAACAGCAACAGCATATCCACTTTATAACTCCATGAATAGTCCATTACCTGCATGTCAATCTGTGGGCACGTCAGTTACTTAGAACTGACGAAATGTTATACACGGCTATCCTCTCTATGCCGGGAATAGTATAACGATCTCATACTTTAACAAATCACAAAAAGATTGAATGAACATATAAAGTGTCAAAAGTGATTATTCTAAATATAAGTGTATGTCATGCCTTAATGTCTAATGCACACATTTCTATACTAGGATGACACTAATGCACACTTGTTCGGATTCTATGCATCCCATACTACATAGGTCCGAGGGCAAGCGCCTACGTACTCCACATTGAAGGGTTCGATCCCTCGCCATGAGACTACCCAGTAATAAAACAAGTTTTAGAGTTATTTCACAGATACGGATCTCAGCCTCCCTGGCTAGCCTCCCTGGCTTATATTAACAGATCCCAGCCTCCCTGGCTATTATATCGTGATGATAATCCCGTAAATGCCCTTCTAGCCCCAGTATATACATATTCTTTGGAGTATGGTAAACATCCGTCGACTACCCTAAGTCCCGGATAAAACACAGTCCATCTCCTATGGGGCAACCACAGTCCACCAACTGGGTCTATAGCCACGGAGATCCACCGCCGACTATATAGAAGCACCCATTTACGTTTGCACAAGTTTATCACATCTTCACTTAAGTGCCTAATTATTTTTAGTTCAAGACATGAATATGTTATCACCCTAGAATCAGTTTTACCTCATACCGGATTTATTCACAAAATACGAGATCGCCCGACGGCATTATCTCAAAATCATATCAATTCTTTCTTTCAAAATTACCGGTAACCGAAGTCTTACTAATTCTTAATCATAATCTTTCATGTACAAGAAACATGGGTACACATACCCTTTTATAATCATGTCATAAACTTATATAATTTCATCTTTCAATTCACTTCACAAAAATAATCAAATCTTGTCTTAACACTTATCCACAAAGTAATCATTTCATAGTCTTGCCACTATTCATGATCTAGTTATTCATAATAAATAATAATTCATTCACAATTTCAAATTCATACGATGTCTCATTTTAACACGATTCAATGTCTCATCTTTAGCACTAAACATGATTTACTCATTCACAACAAAATCTTTCATGATCTCAAAAGTCACATAACTCAACCATATTGCATTTCTAGAAATAAAGAGATTTCAATTCACCCTAAATCATTATTTTGTAAATTAAAAGTCATGCTCTTTACTAATACTTTTGTAGTCATTTATTTTTCTTCCTATCTCAAATCCTCGTTAAAACTTATCAATTACACAAAAACAATCTTTAAGAATAAATTCTTCATTTATGTTTTATGAATACTAAAATTTACCCAAAATGAAATACTTTTGAAAGTTTTTACCCAACTGACCCACTCTCGAAACTATTTACCAAATTGACCTACTTACTATCAAAATTACAGATCTAGTTCCCACGGAAGTTTTTACCAAACTGACCCACTTTCGAAACTATTTACCAAATCATTTTAAAATCCCAAAATAAAATATAAGTCACTAGGGAGTTTTGAACCCGTGACTATTCTCAACCAAACCCAAGTTTATTACGCTAACCAGTAAGTCTATGTGTAATAACTGTTTAAAAAGGCACAAATGTTCTTTTGTTCAACTATCCACAAAGTGTGTCTTTTTCCATAAAATGTGTTCATTCCAAAAGATCAATTCTTTCACAATTTTAGAAATATTCCTTTCCATGATAGTAACTAGTAAAAAGATAGCAACTAATCAAAAGATAGTAACTAATAAAATTTCCAATTATTTTAAAAATACTATTTTTTACTTATTTAAAGAAATTCATTTTTCTCATCTTTTGCAAAACTTAGACTTTTCTTTAGAAACTAAATCCTACAAAAGAAATGAAAACTAGTATCCATGTCTATTTGATTAAAATCTCAATTTGACATAAATTATATTTTATAATGAAAATAAAAGTTGCTCTTTCACACAATAGTTCCCATTTTTTTTTTTAAAAATAAAACTTACACATGTCGACATATTATAAACTAACGAAATTTCATTTTTATTTTATTATAAAATCTAATATGGTCAAGCATAAAATTTTACAATTTACCAACATGGTTTATGCAAGAATTTGTCTTCTTTCATTAACATGGTATTTGTCACATTAAGACTACTTTCGTATCTATTATGATAGCATGATTCCCATTTGTAAATTTCACATCAAAGTTATTCTCATAAATTAACACTATTGTAACCACAAAGCTAATCAAACATACTAACATGGTTCACAACAATCAAGTAATTCTCTTTCTTTAGTTAGCATGGTATACTTCCTTTTTTTCTACTTAATCACATCAATCACAACATCACTTTAAACTAACATAAATTTTATCTATTCATAACAAGATTCTTCACAAAACATTTTTGCAAAAGAATGTATTCCCAATATTTTTCATACACTCAATTATATCCTCATTCATGCATACTAATTCATGACAATAACTTATTTTGTTATTCTTTCATGATTCTAGAGCATAAACTAAACAACATTTTTCAACAAATTTCCCATACACAAAAAAAATACACTTTTAACATGCATAACATTTTACAAGCATTTTAACATGATCTATGGTATTAGCTCTTTAGTCAAAATTTTCTATTATTTGTTTAATCATAACAATATTGTTATCATTCATAGCATGTAACATTAACATGAAATTTTAACTACACATCAAAATAAAAATATCACTAGCATGCATAATTCTAAATTAGAAAGCATGAGAACCCACCTCTTGTTTGAAGGTTGAAAACTACAAATGAATGGCTCCTTCTTGCTCCTAGCAACTCCTAGTTCTCTTCTCCTCCTAGCAAGCTCCAAGCAAGGGATCCTCCAAGCACAATAACTCTCTTTCTTTTATTCTTCTCTTTCTCTTATTTATTTTATTTTTTTGGTGTGAAAAAGAATGAGAAATGAGTTGCTATTTATAGGACAATGCTAGGGACTATATTGCAAAATCTCCCACCTAATAACTTCTCATTTTAATTCTCTTTTTAATTCTCACCTCTTCATATTTTTAACTCCTAAAACTCCCAACCTCTCATCTCCCCACTCTCCATGAACTTAACCACTCCATTAATCCCCTCCCCTAGCCCACAAAATGGTCCAAATACATTTGTGTGTGCATGCATGCATACATGCACAAACAAATATGAACACATTTCTATAACTCAAAAATGTGTACTAATATTGTAACTTGTCATGTATAACTTAATTTGTGATTTTAATAATGGGCTTGCTACATGGGCTCATTTCTAATTAATTAGTTTGATTATCTAGTGGGCTCTCTTTTTAATTAGTCTATTGGGCTAGAATTTAACTTTAAGTCCATGGATCAAAAGAAAGGCTAAATAAAACTAATGCATGCTAAAAATAGTAAAATGAGAGTAGCAAAATGAGAATAAATATTTGCACGTGCACCATACGTGCAAAAATTGAAAAATGCATTTTAATCAAAACAAGGGGAAAATAAATTTTCGTCTTATAAAATAGATTTAAATACATAAAAATAAATAATTTAAACCTATAAAAATATTATACGTAGTGGTGGAAACACGTGCATCAAAACACGTAAAAAGCACGTAAATCCCAGGGATTGAAATATTATATTTTAGTTGACTGAAATCAATACGAAAAATATATAAATAGTACGAATCCAAAATATGTAGTGAAATACATTACAAAATATACGTGCGTAACACCCAGGGGCAAAATTGTAATTCCAATTTTGTGGGGTGTTACACTCTCCCCCCCTTAGAGTAGTTCCGTCCCCGGAACTCGCTAAGGTAAAGATTGTATTTTGTACATGTCAAAGAAAATATTATTATTGTATTTAAGAAACTGCAAACTTTAAAATATGCAATAAGGAAAACAAGACAACTCTATATAAGAAAACTATGAATATTAAGATGTTACAAGACGGAACAAGAAAATTAGGAAAACGGCATAAGAACTGAAATGTGACAGTAGACAGAATAGTTTGAGAGAAACTTTTGTACAAAAATAATATTAGGTAAGCTATTGGATAAAAGGAAAAAGTCAATTAAGTCGTTACCTTCGAAATAGTTCGGAAAACAATGTGGCGAAGGAAACACAGTCAATAGGTAATTTGGAAAATTTTATCAATGTAATAAACGGTAGAAAATTCGCAAACTGTATAACGAAATTGACTTAGCAATTTAAAAATAGATCATTGAATAAGAGTTTGGAAAAATAAATGGGAATGAAACTTAGTTGAAAGTATAGATAACATAAAATGACTTTGTATACCAATTAATAAAATAGTTTGTAAGGTAACTATAATAATTATACACACAATTTGAAAAAATAGAAAGCATACGTTGAAATACTTTGTGAATATACAAAATTTTGTAGTGATGAAAATAATTTATCACATTAAGACAAAATTGTGTAAGGCACATACACGAGATGAAAACACAATTGAAAACAATAATTATATAGTATAGCAAATTAGGACAATAGACATAAACAAGTATATGCGAAAATATTAATGTAGTACTTAGATGAGGGTAAAATGATATGTATAATAAGAATATTGAAATATATGATATATATATATATAGATCATTGGAAAATATAAGTAATAACTAAGAGTGTAAAGACAGCTAAAATTTGAGAAAAGATAATGTATGAATAGTGAGTATATGCATTATATTAAAGAAGTGAAAAACTACAAAATTAGCGATTAATAGTAAAATTAAATCAAAAAAAATGAGCAATTAACATGTAATAACAATAGTATCGAATGTAGGCAATAAAACAAAATAGTATGTCATATTTGTATAGTTAGAAAATTTCAATCTTGTTAAAAACATATAGGATAAGATAATATAGTATCACAGAAATCAAAATCATATAAAATGAGTGCACATAAGAAAATTCCATAAGAAAATTCAAAATAATAAATGAAGAAATTAGTGGTTGCAATATTAATTTAATAAACGGCAATTTAATACGTAAAGTAATAGTAAATATAAACGGGTAAACATAAAGTAAATACATGAAAGACAAAAATTTAAGTTTGAAAAATAGGTTTAAAATATCAAGACTAAGGAAGATAGACAAATAATAAATATTCAAATGATTTAATAACATAAGAAAATATTTATTCAAAAATATTGAATATGTAGAAAGTACCATGATAAAAATCTACAAAATAATTTGAGAGGGAAGTGTGTAAGGTATCATGAATGACGGTCCAAGCTACCACGCTTTCACTGCGCCACTCTGATACCCAGGGGAAAATGTGCTCGCATACACTCTCATATCAATGTATACGAGAAAAACATCATGAATGAAAGTCGATAACTACTGCATTCACGACTCCAGCCATCCAAAAGAAAATATCAGTGCATAGAGCAACACAAATGTAAATCACTTACATTTAAATCTCTATAGACTGAAACTCACACTCTAGTGTCCGCAGGAATAATATTGTAACTACTCAATAAGGTGTCACGGGTTTTAAACTATAGTTAATGATCTTACTACTCTTCCTAAACAAATCTTTAGTCTATCAAGTTCGGATTTACTTGGGTTAGCCGTAAGAGTCGGTTCCCAGCTAGCGGTGGTCCGAAGACGCTTAAATACCGTGTCGCTTAGGGTTGTTTACACTCGGTTGACAGAAGGACTCTTTTGGTTTATTCCCAAATTTATCGTCACTTTTTATCGTTCCTTATAAACTTGTACTACTTGTGAAGCATGCTCTGATACCATCTGTAACACCCCGAATTTCAAATAAGGATAAACTCGGGATTTCACAGGATCTTTACTTCACTTCGTACAATTTTACAAGGAAATTAAAACTTTTCATTCACAATACATCAGAGTTCCTTTACACTTGGTTTTTACACAGCGGAAGACTAAAAGATTACAATCAATGAAAAACAACTAGTATAACTTTAACATCATTTGCAACATCTTTAACTTCTAAACAGCAACAGCATATCCACTTTATAACTCCATGAATAGTCCATTACCTGCATGTCAATCTGTGGGCACGTCAGTTACTTAGAACTGACGAAATGTTATACACGGCTATCCTCTCTATGCCGGGAATAGTATAACGATCTCATACTTTAACAAATCACAAAAAGATTGAATGAACATATAAAGTGTCAAAAGTGATTATTCTAAATATAAGTGTATGTCATGCCTTAATGTCTAATGCACACATTTCTATACTAGGATGACACTAATGCACACTTGTTCGGATTCTATGCATCCCATACTACATAGGTCCGAGGGCAAGCGCCTACGTACTCCACATTGAAGGGTTCGATCCCTCGCCATGAGACTACCCAGTAATAAAACAAGTTTTAGAGTTATTTCACAGATACGGATCTCAGCCTCCCTGGCTAGCCTCCCTGGCTTATATTAACAGATCCCAGCCTCCCTGGCTATTATATCGTGATGATAATCCCGTAAATGCCCTTCTAGCCCCAGTATATACATATTCTTTGGAGTATGGTAAACATCCGTCGACTACCCTAAGTCCCGGATAAAACACAGTCCATCTCCTATGGGGCAACCACAGTCCACCAACTGGGTCTATAGCCACGGAGATCCACCGCCGACTATATAGAAGCACCCATTTACGTTTGCACAAGTTTATCACATCTTCACTTAAGTGCCTAATTATTTTTAGTTCAAGACATGAATATGTTATCACCCTAGAATCAGTTTTACCTCATACCGGATTTATTCACAAAATACGAGATCGCCCGACGGCATTATCTCAAAATCATATCAATTCTTTCTTTCAAAATTACCGGTAACCGAAGTCTTACTAATTCTTAATCATAATCTTTCATGTACAAGAAACATGGGTACACATACCCTTTTATAATCATGTCATAAACTTATATAATTTCATCTTTCAATTCACTTCACAAAAATAATCAAATCTTGTCTTAACACTTATCCACAAAGTAATCATTTCATAGTCTTGCCACTATTCATGATCTAGTTATTCATAATAAATAATAATTCATTCACAATTTCAAATTCATACGATGTCTCATTTTAACACGATTCAATGTCTCATCTTTAGCACTAAACATGATTTACTCATTCACAACAAAATCTTTCATGATCTCAAAAGTCACATAACTCAACCATATTGCATTTCTAGAAATAAAGAGATTTCAATTCACCCTAAATCATTATTTTGTAAATTAAAAGTCATGCTCTTTACTAATACTTTTGTAGTCATTTATTTTTCTTCCTATCTCAAATCCTCGTTAAAACTTATCAATTACACAAAAACAATCTTTAAGAATAAATTCTTCATTTATGTTTTATGAATACTAAAATTTACCCAAAATGAAATACTTTTGAAAGTTTTTACCCAACTGACCCACTCTCGAAACTATTTACCAAATTGACCTACTTACTATCAAAATTACAGATCTAGTTCCCACGGAAGTTTTTACCAAACTGACCCACTTTCGAAACTATTTACCAAATCATTTTAAAATCCCAAAATAAAATATAAGTCACTAGGGAGTTTTGAACCCGTGACTATTCTCAACCAAACCCAAGTTTATTACGCTAACCAGTAAGTCTATGTGTAATAACTGTTTAAAAAGGCACAAATGTTCTTTTGTTCAACTATCCACAAAGTGTGTCTTTTTCCATAAAATGTGTTCATTCCAAAAGATCAATTCTTTCACAATTTTAGAAATATTCCTTTCCATGATAGTAACTAGTAAAAAGATAGCAACTAATCAAAAGATAGTAACTAATAAAATTTCCAATTATTTTAAAAATACTATTTTTTACTTATTTAAAGAAATTCATTTTTCTCATCTTTTGCAAAACTTAGACTTTTCTTTAGAAACTAAATCCTACAAAAGAAATGAAAACTAGTATCCATGTCTATTTGATTAAAATCTCAATTTGACATAAATTATATTTTATAATGAAAATAAAAGTTGCTCTTTCACACAATAGTTCCCATTTTTTTTTTTAAAAATAAAACTTACACATGTCGACATATTATAAACTAACGAAATTTCATTTTTATTTTATTATAAAATCTAATATGGTCAAGCATAAAATTTTACAATTTACCAACATGGTTTATGCAAGAATTTGTCTTCTTTCATTAACATGGTATTTGTCACATTAAGACTACTTTCGTATCTATTATGATAGCATGATTCCCATTTGTAAATTTCACATCAAAGTTATTCTCATAAATTAACACTATTGTAACCACAAAGCTAATCAAACATACTAACATGGTTCACAACAATCAAGTAATTCTCTTTCTTTAGTTAGCATGGTATACTTCCTTTTTTTCTACTTAATCACATCAATCACAACATCACTTTAAACTAACATAAATTTTATCTATTCATAACAAGATTCTTCACAAAACATTTTTGCAAAAGAATGTATTCCCAATATTTTTCATACACTCAATTATATCCTCATTCATGCATACTAATTCATGACAATAACTTATTTTGTTATTCTTTCATGATTCTAGAGCATAAACTAAACAACATTTTTCAACAAATTTCCCATACACAAAAAAAATACACTTTTAACATGCATAACATTTTACAAGCATTTTAACATGATCTATGGTATTAGCTCTTTAGTCAAAATTTTCTATTATTTGTTTAATCATAACAATATTGTTATCATTCATAGCATGTAACATTAACATGAAATTTTAACTACACATCAAAATAAAAATATCACTAGCATGCATAATTCTAAATTAGAAAGCATGAGAACCCACCTCTTGTTTGAAGGTTGAAAACTACAAATGAATGGCTCCTTCTTGCTCCTAGCAACTCCTAGTTCTCTTCTCCTCCTAGCAAGCTCCAAGCAAGGGATCCTCCAAGCACAATAACTCTCTTTCTTTTATTCTTCTCTTTCTCTTATTTATTTTATTTTTTTGGTGTGAAAAAGAATGAGAAATGAGTTGCTATTTATAGGACAATGCTAGGGACTATATTGCAAAATCTCCCACCTAATAACTTCTCATTTTAATTCTCTTTTTAATTCTCACCTCTTCATATTTTTAACTCCTAAAACTCCCAACCTCTCATCTCCCCACTCTCCATGAACTTAACCACTCCATTAATCCCCTCCCCTAGCCCACAAAATGGTCCAAATACATTTGTGTGTGCATGCATGCATACATGCACAAACAAATATGAACACATTTCTATAACTCAAAAATGTGTACTAATATTGTAACTTGTCATGTATAACTTAATTTGTGATTTTAATAATGGGCTTGCTACATGGGCTCATTTCTAATTAATTAGTTTGATTATCTAGTGGGCTCTCTTTTTAATTAGTCTATTGGGCTAGAATTTAACTTTAAGTCCATGGATCAAAAGAAAGGCTAAATAAAACTAATGCATGCTAAAAATAGTAAAATGAGAGTAGCAAAATGAGAATAAATATTTGCACGTGCACCATACGTGCAAAAATTGAAAAATGCATTTTAATCAAAACAAGGGGAAAATAAATTTTCGTCTTATAAAATAGATTTAAATACATAAAAATAAATAATTTAAACCTATAAAAATATTATACGTAGTGGTGGAAACACGTGCATCAAAACACGTAAAAAGCACGTAAATCCCAGGGATTGAAATATTATATTTTAGTTGACTGAAATCAATACGAAAAATATATAAATAGTACGAATCCAAAATATGTAGTGAAATACATTACAAAATATACGTGCGTAACACCCAGGGGCAAAATTGTAATTCCAATTTTGTGGGGTGTTACAGAGAAGCTTTTGTGGATCTTTTCTTCAAATCAAAGGTGAGTGGATTGTTTTGTTTGTTTTGTTTTGCTTGCTTTGTTATTCGATTGATGGATATCGTAGGATCTTTGTTATGCTTGTTTGTGATCATTATGCCATTATCTTGTTAGTCACATTGTATGTATAATATGGATCTTTTATTTGATATGGAGGATGAGAACTCTTATTGATATTTGGATCATGTGTGAGAAATATTAAGATTTGTTGGGGAAATCGATGATTTATGAGATCGTATTGTTGGGAGACATATTAAGAATTGATAATGTTGTGATCAGATGATATACATCTGGATCCCATTGTAGTATTTCAGATTTTGGATTGAGTTGTGAAAGAAGTTTTGATGAGAAAAACCCTAATGGGAAGATTAAGAGTTTAGATCATGAGGATATGAGATTTGAGTATTTGTTTGATTGAGAAATGTATTCATGATGGGGATTGTTGAGAGTTGTTTATTTGCCTGGATACAATTGATTTTTATGTGGATCGTTAGAAAACTCCAGTTTAGTTTGTGTTCAGACCTACTTTTAGAAATCTGTAGCCGACAGTCGACTGGCCTACAGAGCAGTCGACTGGTACGAGCCTACTGTGTATTTTTAGTCCTTGAGATTTGTTCGGGACAGTCGACCTAGACTGAGGTCAGTCGACTGGTCCTCTGTTTGTATTTTTGTTCAGTCCTTTCGGGACAGTCGACCTATGAACCATTCAGTCGACTGATATACTTAGAATGTTTTGATGAGAATTATTTGTAATTGTCTCGGGGCAGTCGACTGATGACTCTCCCAGACGACTGATCATGCCTTAGTCTACTTTTGAGAAATGTTGGATGATGTCCTCTGGACAGTCGACTGACGTACTGTACAGTCGACTGGTCCTGAAGGATCTTTGTATTTGATTATGAGATATTTTGTTTAGTGTTTGATTTTAAGATGTTCAGTTAAGTAATTGTTTTTGAGATGTTCAGATAAGAACATGATTTTGAGTCATTCAGTTGAGCCACTTGTTTAGTGGGAATTTGTTCAGATATTTGTTTTTGAGTCTCTAGAGGTATGTGACCCTAGTATACCGGTGTTGAGATATTTGTTCAGTTATTTGTTGAGGCCCATTGAGGCAAATTTTCAGTTATTCAGATTTTTAGTCCGGTAGGGTACACTACTCTAGGAGATTTGTTCAGTAACCCAAACTAATAAGGACAGGCATTAGTAGTGTCATGACGAATGGGAACCTGAGTTATGCACCTCAGTATGGCTTTTGATGTAGGATTTGATCTCCTGAATTATCCAAGTAGTTAACTTGTGATGTGTGATTTATCTCCGGAATTATCCAGGTAGTTAACCTGTGATGTGAGGTATTTCTCCTGAATTATCCAAGTAATTATCTTGAGATGTGGGATTGACCTACGGAATGATCGGAGTCGAGGCGACGCTTTTGGGGTATTCTTGTGATTATGAGTCTATGTTTAGATGTGGAATGATCTCCTGAATTATCCAGGGAAAATACCTGTGATGTGGGATCAATCTCCGGAATGATCGAGCATGGGCAAGTTATCATAGTTTATCTTCATCTCTTAGTAGTCATCGTTGTCAGCATGTAGTCATGATGTTTTCTTGAATCACTTTTCTGCATTTGGATTTCCCGTTTTTACACACTTGGCTTTCGGTTTTGATATCACCCATTATTCTTTGTTGTTATTTCATATTTTAGTGTTTGATTATTATTTGTTGGATATCATGTTTTAAGTTCATTTATGTTATTTGTTTTGATTTGTTACCACTCACACCATTTATGGCTGACCCCGTAGTTTGGGGGTTAGGGTTCAACTCTAGCCTCACTTGTTGCAGGTTTTTGCTTAGATTGGAGGTTGGAACTTGAGTGGGCATTTTGAGATAATTGGATTATTTAGTGTTCGGTGTAAAAACTGTAAAGACAGATTTGAGTTATTATTGAGTTGTAAATGAAAGATTAATTTGTGTTGAGATGATTAGACTTCCGCTGAGATTTGTAATAATTGTTGTAATAAAAGAAAGAAAAATTTTAGTGGGTTTGTTGGTGTTTATTGTTGTATTGAAGTGGATTGCTGGGATTTCGCCACTTATTTTCTAAGCTCTCATATTAGAAATTTGGGGCGCTACACAGAGGGCCCACAGTGTTTTCGTTTTGGGCGGCTCGAGTTTCGAGGCAAAGAGGAAAACGAAAGAGAAGAAGAGGATGCGTGAAAGTTGGTTTTGTGGAACGGTGTTTGAGGCAGCCACGTCAGCATCAGGTGGCGACGTCAGCAGGCACATGCGAAGTCAGAACGTGGCGAAGTCAGAGCGTGGGTTTTCGTTACTGTGTGCGGTGACGTCAGCAGGGAAAGAGACAGAGGTCTCTGACTTGGGTGGCTCGGTTCTCGAGGAGTTCGGTTTGCAAAGTTTTTCTTTTACAAAAAAGTTCTTTCTGTATCTCTTTTTTCTTTATCAAATTTTTATTATGCAATCCAAAACAATATTTGTTAGTTACAATTTTATTATGAACTAAATTTAATTTTCTAGGGCTTTGATGTAGCCTAGTTTTGATAACACAATTTTAAATTCCATATTATTTTTCTATTTTTCTATGGTTGTATGTTTGATTTTTGTTCTTAATGCTTACAATTGGTTGGCCAACTTTTGTAAGATCTATTAAATCATGGAGAGACCGAACTAGTAATTTGTGACTTTGAATTAATAAAATTAAACATTATTACAAGAGCGAGCCGCTGTTAATGTGACCATTAAGAAATCCATAGATCTTAATGAATTTTCAATTAGTAATTTGTGCGTGAACTATGACAAATAATTAGTTGAGAATATGTTTGATATTGCTTGAGAGAGAATATTGAAGAATTTGGGGATTTTGGTCTGCAACTTGGGAAAATAATATTTTTATTCATATGAAGTTATAAATTGTGTGGGATTAACTATGTGAAATCAAAAGTCCTAGAATTAATTTTGCTATTAACAAACAACAAAATTTCAGATTCCGCTTCTTTTAATTAATTTAGTTAGTTCTTTAGATTAATTTAATTTAGTTGCTTTCTTTATAAAATTTTGATTTTCCAAATAGTAGTTAATCTAGTAATTTCGATAGTCGATAAAATAATTAGTCATTGTGGGTTCAACACTATTTTCACTTATCTATACTACTTGTTGCGATTTTGTATACTTGCAAATATTCACATCAGATAGCCTTTTTTTGGGCTTTAAATATCTTTATTAGTAATATAAAGATATTTTTATAATTTGATAACTTATATTTTACTCTTAAATAAAATCAAAAACTTAAATTGAGTATAAAAGTAGCTTACAATTGATATTTTATGCCAAATAACTTCTAGCTTAAAAGTAGCTTTGAAGTTTAAAAAAAAAAGACTTTCCAAACAGCTTCAGATTTTAATTTCAAAGCTCTACTTTCTGGCTTCTCCTTCTGTAGTTGCTTAAAAGCCGAAAAAAAGCTAGGCCAAACGCAACCTTAGTGTCATTTGTAAATCTATCAACGCAGGCAACACACGTGTAAAACTATTATAAATGAGGCCTTAAATTCAAACTCAAACCACGTCTGAATTTTTACTTTTAAAAAATTATATTTATTAAGACGTGCATCGCATGTGTAAATTCCTAGTATTTTTTAAGTCAAAGAGTGATAATAGTTCATTAAGTACTCAATAACAAAATTAAACTAGACCAACAACAAAGCATCTTGTCTTTTGTTATCTTGGTAGATTCATATATTCTCTAGAACGTTGTAGCTCCGGTCAACGCATAAGTCAACATAAAAATATATAATAGTAGTATTGAGAGAGATCTTTATTAACCCAATGTATTCATCTACGAAGAGAATCCGTCATCTATAAATTCTGGTTTTACTATGAAGAGAAATCTTTAATTCCACTGTTAGGGTTCTGCACGACCATAATATGCATGTCTTATTAGACGGGAGCTCAAGTTCACTATTAGACGGGAGTGATATTTGAGTATCCATGTTGGACATGCTGCAAACACTTTGAGATTTTACAATAAAACAGAAACAAATATTACTAAATACTTTAACTTTTGTGATTGAAAAGGGGACACTTTGAAATTCAAAAGATCTAAAAGGATGATTATGTAAATTACCTTCATCTCTGTGACTTTGTATGGGACAGAAATTCTATTTGCTTGTCTTGTAAGTAAAGATGTCAATTGGGCTGGGCCGTCTGAACAAGGCACGTGACTAAAGGGCCGACCCTCACCTTGAGACAAGTGAGATGGCCGCCTCAGGCCCCCGAATTTTTTGTAATTTTATGAGCTTCCAAATTTGTATTTTCCTTGTAAATATAGACATGTATTTTGCGGTTAAAAAAATTATTTTATAATTAGGGGCCCCTAAAAATAAATATTTGGGTCTTTCGCCTTGGGCCCCCGGGAACTCATGGCCGGCCTTGCGTGACTAGCATGAAAATTTTGTGTTTCTGGTGGCACGAAAAAACGGGGATTGGGCAGAACGAGCACAGATATTTGGGTTGGGTTCAGTGAGGATTTTTCTTCTCTAGCACGACACGACACAAAGCACGGTGGAGTACGAATACGGCATGAACCCAAAACCCGATACAAAAGCTCAAATACCCAATTTAAGAATTGAGGGAAGAGAAAGATATGCTGGAGAGAGGGTCGAGAAGGAGTTGGTAGGATAGACAACGAGAGGGTTGAAGTTATCGGTAGTGATAGAGGGGGAGAAAGAGAGGAGAAGAAGGGTTAGGTTTAGCGTTTCATAGAAGACGCGTCAGTTTTGAAGGGTTTTTTTTTTTTGAGAAATGACGTAGGTTGGGAGGGAGACAGAAATATTTGCACATGAAACCCTTTACTTTCTCAACACTTTATTTATTTTTATTTATTTAAAAAAAGCAGAAAACTAATTTTTTTATAAAAAATTAAATATTTAAAGTTCGAACACGAAGCCCATTAGGCACGAGTCCTAACCGAAACCAAACCCGATATCTTGGGCTTTGGGTTTGGGTTTGACGGAGTTATTAGATTATGCGACACGGTCCGACACAAACCCGAAATTATGGGCTGGCACAAGAACGAACCTGAAACACGAAAAACAAGGTTTAACTCAGCTTCGGGCGGCACGGCTGGGCACGGCACGACACAATTGACATTACTACTTGTAGGTAAGAGCTAAGTAGCTCGTGCACCACACGATGCTTGCATTGAATCCGCATCGCTCCACTTGCTCTGAATCAGCCACAAAACGCTTACCACCTCACCACATTCCAATACTAGTGACAGCTGGGGATACATGACACCAGTTGTACACCTTTCTCGTGCAAAACAACTTGCAGCATATCAGCTTTCAAAAATTCCCTAACAGCGCAAATGAGAATTGGGTGCTGCGACAGAGGCTTAAGAGCATCCGCAATCGTGATTGTTTAGAAAATGCATAAATGCATAAATGCATATAGCATTTTGGCTATTTACTGCAGTCGTCGAATGATATTTTATACCAATTTAATATAAAAAAATTCAGACAGAACTTCACTTTGCGTCCCACGATTTTTAAGGATTTTTTATTAATTAAAAACAGTATTTAAGTAAAAATAAAAATAAAATAAAAAATAAGTGGGCCCCTCCTTGGACGCAAGGGGCTCCTAGATTTGATTTCAATTTGTTAAGTTCCATTTTAATATTAAAAACGTTGGACGCAATGTAAAGTTGCGTCTGACGATTTAAAAAAATATTTTTTTTCGTGGGATGCAAAGTGAAGTTGCGTCCGACGAATTAAAAAATAATTTTTTTCGTTGGACGTAAAGTGAAGTTGCGTCCTGTATAATATGCATTTCTCTCAATTCTCCTCTCATATATACCAATCTACTGTCGCTATTTATGCATTTTATGCATAAATAGTAAATAACTGTAGCTAGTCGTTTGCTATAAAATGCATAAATAACACAGATAAATTTAATAGCAAAGCAAAGTACGGCTGCAAACAAACTTTGTGTTGTTTGGTGGCTTTCTGTAATTTCTCATTTTCGGTAAAATTGAAAATCCGACCGTTACAGAATTGTCACCGCTACAAACCAAGTTTTCTTGTTCCTCCTCAAAACCCTAATCCTATATAATTTCAAAATCGAATGTTTGCCTTAATCGGTGTTCAACCCCTTCAACTCCTTCAACCCCTTCAACTCCTTCAACCCCCTTTGAAATTCTCGAAATTGCAATTCAGCCCATCTCACCATTTGACTCTATTCGGAAGTACTAGTTGAATCAAGGGTCACCATTCTTCTCCCCTTCCACTCCAATTGTCTCCCCTTCTTTGCCCTTTTAATTTGCGGTAGAAAGTTCTTAAACCTTTTGAGATTCAATGCGTCGGTTGATTCTTGGACTAACCTACGTTTTATTCTACTTAATCTAATCAGGTTAGTTTTACTTGGAAATGAATTGTAGTATCTGTTACTTTGTGGCTGTTTTATGTATGATGTGTTTGATCTTGGTTTCAGGTGGAGCAAAATGGGTTCTTTGGGTTTTGAGGATCAGCGAAGATCAAAAGAGGTGAGTGAGCCCTTTTCGCATGCTACTTTCTTTGTTAATTCATATGTTCTCGTCTTTCTTTTGGGGTTTTCTTTTTTTCTTTTTGTTATATTCCAACTAGTTTTCTTTTTCCAGAATGTTAAATTGCATAGTTTCCTCACTTTATTTTGAACCCTAGAAAAGGAAAATATAAATTAGGGTGGTGTTAATTTCCTCTGGTTTTGGTTATTAATTTAGTGCTAATTGAATGAGTTTCAAGAACCAATAGTTAGTTTTCTTTTTCTATGCTTTTTTTATTGACTATGATGTGTTGTTGTAAATTGATTCCGATGCTTGGTTAGGATACTTTGAAGTCTTTTACTTACAGGGGAAGATCACTTCTTGGTTTACTTTTTAAACCATCTATGGCTAGTTTTTATGCTGTTGAGAAAACAGGGATGAGTTTTGATTTCATATTTCAACTGTCTCTGTTATTAGGTTAATCCAATCTTGAGACTAATTTCATTTTGGTTTGCAAATTACCACTTTTGTGTTTGGAGTTTTTGTGAATGCCCGATAACTGGTATTTCGATATATTTATTTAGGTGTCTGGAATAATTTATTTATCTTTGTTTCCGTTCTTGATTTGTTTTGAAAGAAGTCAGTGAATTCAGTTCATTTGTCTCCTCGTTTACTTCTAATTTTAAAAATTGTCTGCAGTTTCTTTCTAATTTTAAAAATTGGATCATCTATATTTTGAGCAAACATGACCTTTATATATATGGTATTATAAAGTTTAAGGTCTGAAAGTTACTGCATAACTCGGAGAATACTAGCTATAGAATACTGTACATTCCAAACTATAAATTCCCTGTAAAATGTTGGGCAGCCTTTGCTTTTGTATTTGTTAGACATGATGTCCCCTGAAAAAAAACTATGCAATGTAAAGAAAAGGTTTGTCACTGAGATCTTGGTAATGTTTCTCTAAACTTGACCTTTCATTTATCGGTTATGAGGAAAATAGAGGGTTTATCACTTAGTCTCTTGGTTGGGGATTATATCGGTACGGTCTGTTTCTCCTTAAGAAAAATTCAACGTTGGTATGGACAGTTGAATTTGGCTTGTTCTGTTCATTTTTAACAAGTTAACTAAACTTTGATTTCTTGATTGTGGTTTTTTGTGTTTAGGATGCAAAGAGGTAATTTACATTTACATTTTTAACCTAAGAATGTATTTGAGATTTAATGAATTGGATTTTTTTTTTGTTTTTCTTTCCCCCTTTCTTGTTACTTCTTTCTTGAATATATATACCAACAATTAGTCGTAGCTTGTCGTGCCCATAACCACTTCTATTCTGATTTTTCATGATGCAAGTCTCATTTCTCAAACATCTTATGAAATGTAAATACTATTATCTTTTTATTTTTAGTCAATGGATAATTAAATTTTGCATTAAAGCTCTGACTTGGGGTTATCAACGAAACATGGTAAGTAAACTGCTTTTGTTGAATCTGTCTTATACATTTATACTACCAAATTACTATATTCTCCCTATGTATTTAGATTAGTTAATAGTTTGCTTCCTGCAGAATCTCGTTTGAAAATTAATTTCCTTCAATTTTTGCAGATGTGATATTTTCTTTATTTGTTTAGTGTAATGATTTCTTACTGCAACCTAAATAAACTGATCGTATCACATACTTCATACAGGTTACAATTATTTTTTTAAAAGTAACTTTGAATTTTATATTATAGTACATATCCAGTGATTATACTTCATACTGACCTTGTAATTTATGTTCAATGCAGTTATTGATGTGGTATTGCCAGTGTATGGTGTTAGTTCTATTTTTACTCATTGTGGGATTCTAAGTAAATTTGATTAATTTATATTTAGTTTTTTAAAGAAATACTGCCTTCTCTTATGAATATTATCTCAAAATAATTTACTGTTTGTCTTCAGGAAATTTATTCCTAATAAACATAGTTATGCAGGCTGCATACAACTTGAATAATGGTTGTTAATAAATACAAGGACTATATTCATTGTGGTTATATGATCAACAATTTTCTGCTAATGTTAATTGTCTTTTCATCTCTAGTCTCATTTATGCTTCAGAAAAAAAAAAGTAACCTACCCTCTACTACTTAGGTGTTTAATAAGCTGCTGGCTCCTACATTCAGTTCTTATAAAATGTAATCTGGTATCGTCCCACAAATGTTTGATTAATTATGCAATTAATTATGTTTCTTTTTTGTTTAAGTTGATTTGGGGCTGGATATTGGAATTGGGGCCAATCCCCCCCTCTAGAACCAATTCAATCCGGCCGATCTGGATTGGGATTGGCAATCCTTTAAACTATGGTTCTACCTCCATAGTACCATATATAATTGAGCTTCTAGTTATCTTTAATTTCTCGTTATTTGTCAATTAACAATTTCAGATTTCTAGAAGACCATATTATTATAATTAACTGCTGAACATCTATGACTGAATTATTACGAGAAATGACTGCTCAATTGAAGATTGAAAGGATAGTTCATGGATCATAGTCACAAGAAGTTGATAGAGTTAAGGAAGAACATGTGAGTTTAGAAATTTATATCAACTTTTGAGTTGAAATGTGTTAATAGGATGGTCTCACCAAAAAGAGACTGGTACACGTTATGGTGTCAGTAGGGAGATAAGATTGTGCATGAATGAAGTTCAAACAATTCAATGAAAAAGAGAGAGGTCAGTTTACAATCGGGCCAATTGCCAAGCATATGAAGCAAATTGGTAGTGAGATACCAAAAGAGAGATTTTTTTTTTCTTTCTATATCCTTGTGTCTTTGATCAAAAGTTGAACACAATGTTATGTACCCTTGTCAAAATGGATTTTGCAGTCTTCTTTAGCTCTTTCCAGTACACTATAGAAATATCTGTTGTACCATTCATTATTCCTACTGAAACATTGTTGAGAGTAGATCGATTCTTACAAAATTTCGAGTGTATGTTATTTGGTTTTTTACTTTCAGGGAATATAAATGCTGGAGAGTTAGCATCTCTTATCTTCTTGTTGAATCTTTTGACAATAATCACTTGTGTGGGCTCATCCACATCACCAATTGAGAATATGATGGTTGTGCTGGCCATTTACGGAGCATGTTCACGTAAGATATAAAAACAATTGAAAGTTCTATTTTTTTGTTGTTAAGTCTTGCATATATACCTCATTTTTTTCTGTTAGATTTAACTTTTAAGGAGCTCTGTGTGTGTGTTTTTTCATGTTAATTTAGCATGCTCATATTGTTCTGAATTTACATTTATTATCAAGTATCAAATACGTGCACCAAAAGTATCTTGCACTGTTGTACCATTATAGTTATTTAGATTTCACAAACTTCATATATTTCTGTTGAATGACATATCTTCTGCCATCGTGTGATAGAATTTATGTTTTCTTCTCCATGCATGCCCTGACTTAGGATTTCTTTGTGTGGTTCATGCTGTTCTGTGTAGCTTCATAAATGTGTAGCTTCATAAATGATCCATTAGTTTACAAGCAAACCAGTTTTCAAGGCTATGTGTACAAATATGTGATTTGAGGTGTGTGCTGGTGGTGCAGTAATTAATTTAAGGTATGTAAATTACTGCTGATACTGTGATACCAGTGATTGGTAATTCATGAGTACGAAAAGAAAAGAAAAAAGGTATATTATCAACTGGTTCTTGCATGTATCATCAAACAAGTGATTTCCAGCTCATACAATGTTAGTGTATAAGAATATCTGTTGGAATTTTATATACACTTAAGAACATGCATAAAATATTAATAACAACCTAAAACATGCTTCTATGAATCTAGATCTTAATCATGTTGCAAAAGTGCTTTAATATAAAATCCTAAATCATGAAAGTATAGATCTTTGCTAAATCAAAAGAAGATGAACATTAAAAGCGGAAGCACTGACCTGAAGCCATTGATGGAGATTGCGCAGATGGTTTGGATCTTCCTATATGATATGCACTTCAATGAGATGCCGTCTCTCTATTCTTCTGTTGATGGGATGACAGATGGAATAAGAAGATGCGTATATATAGGGGACCATAACCCTAATTGATAATTATTGATTTCCAATTTTGCCCATCACAAAATAAGAAACTTACTTTACGGTCTCTACACGTGTTATATCACACTTTAAATTATATACTTTTAACCCATTACTTAATCTTGATTAGATCACTTTAATTTGGGTTAGACTTTAGAATAGCAATTATATATTTAGTCACATATGTGAGCCCACATAGATTATTTTCCAACAATATCAACATGTCTCCATTTGTATACTTTCAAATTTTACTAAAAGAGACTTATATGAGGTTTTTTAAATGATGAATATAAACCCATTAACCCTTCTCACAACTTTGACATTTTCATGGGTGTTAAGTTCATTTAATTTGGTGTAGAGCCTCATAGCCACGAAAGTTCCAACTCGAACCAGGCCAATGCTTAAAGCACAGAGAAAATGCTGTTGCATTCTAGGTTTTGACCCCCAAAAATGGCCCACCAGCCTGAGCATGTTAAAGGTTAATAACACTTTTACCCCTTTATCACAATTTAGGCATTCTAGTATCTTGATAAAAACATTTAGGATTTGACATAGAACAGGAGGCTTTGAAGTTCAAATCTGATCATTTGCATATTTGAAGCAAATTAAAATGAGCACAAACAATATTTTAGCCCTAAAAAACAATGACAGTAGGGCATGTTAAAGGATAACAATTAGGTCTACTGTTAAGACAACTTTGGAGCTTATATAGAAAGGACATTTTTCATCTTCGTAAATCACCCTCTTGATTTCTCTACAAGCTAAAGAAATAAAAATTACCACAGAAATACTGAAAAAAGCATGATTATTTTAGCCGTATGGGGAACTCGACAAAAATAATCAGCAGATTAGCATGTCTTGTAGTATGACCTTTGTACAGTTACAGTCAGTCCCACATATGCTTATTTTAACAGCACAGACACTTTAGTGAAGGAGACTCAAAACAAATGCAATGATTACAACATTAGATTCTAGCTAAGGATGATAACCTGTCTACTAGGTTGGCCATCTCGTGATACTTAATGACACATAAGGCAAGATAATTAGTTAAGTATGACAGCACTTCCCAAAGATGAGAAAATTCAGGCCTTTCTAAGGAACCAAGGTGAAATGGTAGAGAAGTATGATGTTCCTCGATGTTAAAATTTATGAAGATTGATAAATTACTGTGGGCTTTAAAGCAGTCATCTAGACAAGTGCCCCTTGTTGAAGTTGTTAAAGGAGGATGCTTGATAGGTTTTACTCTTATCAGGATGATAATCTAGCTTAGCTTCTTTTTCACGGTTATGGATATTTTAATCTCAATTCTGCTTGCTTCAATTTTGTAATAATTCCAGAGTTACATTGTCCTTTATGGTGAAGGTAAACCGTGAGCGTAAAACAAACAGAACTGCATGCCAAAAAGACGTGGTGAATCTTTAGGGACATGTACAGAGGATTAATTTAAAGAACTCCAAAGCTTTGGGACAATGTTTTTGTTAGTATAGAGGTTACATAAATTTTTTCTCATTTCCTCGATGTAATGTTCTCTTTAAAAAAAAGAATTAAAGGTTGTTTTAGGTTTTAGTAAGGTTAGGAACTTTGCATGTGTGCACATTCAGTCCTAGTGACCTGCATGGATAGATACAAAACTCAGTTATTATATTTTATGGAACTGTTATCTTTTTTACTTAATTTAACTTCCTACCATTACTAACAAGTTAATCAATATTTTAATTTCCTTAAATCCTATCCTCATTGTTGGCAGATATAACTCCCTTGGCAGCCTTTGGATTGGTTATGGCAACACATTTGTCACTTTATCCTGTGATTCTAGTTGTAACCGTATGCCATCTTTGACCCTTAGGATGTGTTCATTTATTCTCTTCCCCCCCCCCCCCCCCCCCCCCACTAATTTTTAGTGCTTAATTATTTCATATCAGGTAATTCTTCTGTTAGGATCTGGTCTGGACTCTCCTCCTTCAAAGTTGTTTCGGTTAAATAACTCTAATGGAAGTGAAAGTAGTCCTCAGGAACATATAGTGACAAGTCAAACAAGCATTGCACTTCAGCAGTTCTCATGGAGACCAATACTGCATTTCATATTATGGGCATCAATCTGGTCATGTTATGTATTGCTTCTAAGTACCATTTCTCTTAAAGGACGTGATGGCCTATTGGAAATGTTTAAAAAGTAAGATACGCCCATCATTATAATATCTTTTCTTTTCTAAATATTATTGTTACCATCATCAATGCTGCGTGTTAACTAAACAACTTTCCAATTGCCTAGATTTCCCTACCTTATAGTTGGCCGGTTGGTCTTAAAGGACTATGGCAAGTTCTATCTTGCCCGTAGATCCTTCAGCCAAAGTTCCATCCCCTTTTTAAGGCAGAGATTTAGTAGTAGTCATCATATATTTATCACATTTCCCGAGCCTTGAGATCTACACCCGACCTTGGAAAAATTGCTATGATATCAGCTTGATCCATTTGTACATATTGGCTTTTCACTAATTAAAAAGGTTGTTGATTTACTTATTTTTCTTATAGCTTGAGCAATCTATTGTAAATTTGTGGGGATTATGCAGTTAATCATAGAGCATGTTAATTGTGAAATTGGAATTTGCAGATTGTGAGAGTACGGTTAGCAAAATTATATCAAGATTGCTAGAGGATTCCTAGACAATCCAAAGTCACACAATATAGATCCACGGCAATTTAATATTGAATAGTGGAACTAAGATATACATAACAAATTGGAACAGCAAGAATGCTGGCAACAGCAAGGCCTTTCTCTGTTCCAGGCCGATCACCAACGGTGGTAATGGCAGCTGGAGCTCTTCTTCTCGGCGTCTAGTGCAGCTTGACCTGCAGCTATGGAGTGTCGAGGGAAGAAGATAATGAACAGAAAAACTAAATTTTCATTCACAAAACAGAAGATTACAACTCTGGGGTTTTTATACAATTGAAACACGGTCTAAGCACGTGTTTGGACAGACGGTTAAGCAGTTAGGAAATGGGTCCCACCCTTCAGCATCCAACAACCTCTTGCCAGCTAGCTTGACAACTGGCAATCTGTTAGGAAATTTTACAAAGAAACCCCTGTGAAAACCCAAATTGCTCAAGAACTGATACAACTGATACATTCTAAATCTTCTCCTTCTCTTCCGATCTTCAACTCCTTTTCCCTTCTCGCAACCCAATCACCATGAAATTACTAAGCAGCTTCATTAGATCCCTAAACTGGATCAGTACACCCTCCTTGAAAAGGCGATTCCATGGTGTCACAAAACTCAGGGAATCACCAGTAAACATCCCAATAACGCTCCTAAGTCGCTTCGGCAACTTCAGTATGCTTCCATTGGATGAGTACCTTCGACACTGCAATGCCTCTTTTAGGGACCATGCGTCTAGCCAATATATGCTCTGGTTGAGGGGATTCTTCCACAAAGTACGTTGGCAAGGCAGTAGGAAATGTTGTAGCATCACCACTTCTGCTAACATGGGTTTTTAATTGTGAAATGTGGAAAACATCATGAATACGGGCATCTTCAGGCAACCTCAGTCGATAAGCTACTGCTCCTATTCTTTCAATGACCTCATAAGGACCATAAAACAACGGAGAGAGCTTGTGAATACGATGACCACCAATTGAAACCTGTTTATATGGTTGGATCTTCAAATAAACCCAACTACCAATGGTGAATTCTTTGTCAACCCTATGCAGGTTAGCTTGCGACTGCATCCTTCCCCGGGCACGCACCAAGTTGTCTTTCAACAGCTTAAGAACCTCATCTCTTGAAAGAAAAGCATCTTCTACTGCTTGTACTCTCGCAGTCTTAGGTATGTAGGATAACAGAGTGGGAGGGGGTCTTTTGAATACCACTTGATAAGGAGACATGAGTGTCGAACTGTGAACGTGGGTGTTATAGCAGTAGCAGTAAGCAGCCCAATCTACCCACGCCGACCAGGCTTGGGGCTTGTAAGCTGTAAAACACCTCAGATATGTTTCCAAAACTCGATTAACAACTTCCGTTTGGCTGTCAGATTGGGGATGAAACGCTGTACTCATACAAAGTTTGGTCCCTTGCAACGCCATTAATTCCTTCCAAAAATTTGAAGTAAAGATCGCATCTCGATCACTCACTATACTCTTAGGTAACCCATATAACTTGACCACATGATGGAGGAGGGCAGCAGCTACTCCTTTGGCTGTATAAGGATGTCGAAGAGGTACAAAGTGGCAAAATTTCAACAACCTATCAACAACTACTAACATTGTAGTGTATCCTGCACTTCGAGGCAACCCCTCAATGAAATCCATACTCAAATCTTCCCAAATGTGCTTTGGTATAGGTAGAGGTTGTAGTAGTCCTGCAGGTGAAGTACTTATGTACTTGTTCCTCTGGCATTCTTCACAAGAACGAATAGACTCTCTCAAATCCCTTTTCATACCTTGCCAGAACACCAATTTCTTCAACTGCTGCCAAGTTTTGTCGATGCCCAAATGTCCCCCTTGAGGTGTACAATGAACCTCTTCTAAGAATAGTTGCCTTGCAGTAGAATTAGGATCCAAAAGAATACGATCTTTAAAGTAATACACTCCTTCAACCAATGTAATTCTGCTCTCCTCTCCTGCAATTACTCTTTGTTTGATTTCTTCATAATATGGGTCATTCATGACCAATTGTTTAACCACAACTAACCAGGTAGGTTGAACCACCGTAATGGATGCCAAAGTAGCTCCATTCTCTTCTTCAAACTGTCGAGAAAGGCAATCTGCAGGAACGTTATCTCTACCCTTCTTATACTCAACGGAGAAATGGTACCCATGAAGCTTCATCAACCAAACATGCTGAGCTTCTGTATAGAGTCGATGCTCTAGGAGGTGCTTTAATAACTTATGATCAGTACGAATGATGAATTCTCTGCCTTGCCGCCACTTCTTAACAGCTAAAAGAATAGCTAACATCTCTTTTTCATACGTCGATAAGAGCTTGTTCTTACCCTTGAGTTCATGACTCAAATAGGCAACAGGATGTTTTTGTTGAAGAAGTACAGCTCCAACCCATTGCCAGATGCATCACACTCCAATTCAAAGGGAATAGCAAAAATTGGCAGTCGAAGAACAGGGGGAGTAGACAAGACCCTTTTCATTAGATCAAAAGCACATTGTGCTTCTCCGGACCAGCAGAAGGCACCTTTCTTAGTTAATTTTACTAGAGGCCATGCGATAGAGCTATAGTTAGCTATAAATTTGCGGTAATAACTTGTGAGACCCAAGAACCCTCTTAAAGCTTTCAGTGATTTAGGCTGTGGCTATTCTTGAATAGCTCCAACCTTTTCTTGGTCCACCGCCACTCCATTTGCAGATACAACATGCCCCAAATATTGAACTTCACTTACTCCAAAAGAGCATTTGCTGAATTTAGCGTATAGCTGATTATCAACAAGAATCTGCAGTACTGTGGTCAAGTGTTGTATGTGCGAAGCCAAATCACGACTGTACATTAGTATATCATCAAAGAAAACTAGCACATACTTCCGCAGATGAGTCTTGAAAATGGAGTTCATGAGAGACTGGAAAGTCAATGGTGCATTAGTCAATCCAAATGGCATAACAAGGAACTCGTAGTGCCCTTCGTGAGTGTGAAAAGCTGTTTTAGGCACATCTTCTACACACATACGTATCTGGTGGTAGCCACAGCATAAATCCAAGTTGCTAAACATAGTTGCACCATGGAGCTCATCAAGTAACTCATCAATTATGGGTATTGGAAATTTATCCTTCACCGTTACCTCATTTAGAGCTCTATAATCGATGCACATACGCCAGCTCCCATCGGGTTTCTTTACCATAACTATAGGTGAAAAATAGGGACTATGACTCGGCTGTATGATCCCAGATTCCAACATCTCTTTAATCATTTTCTTAATTTCATTCTTCTGATGCCAAGGATGTCGATAAGGTCATAAACTAACTGGCTTACTACCGGGGAGAAGTGTAATGGTATGATCACAACTACGATGAGGAGGGAGACCCATATCTTCCTTGAACACAATACCAAACTGATCCAAAACCTGTTGAAGAGGAAGAGGAATGCTTGTATTGCTCCCATGGCTATCTACTTTTTTTTGCGTACCAACCATCTGCAAGAGCCACCCATTCTTGACTTGTAAAAGTGCCTTGGTGATATTTTTAGGTGTAGAAAGCTCCATATCTAGGAGAGTGATTCCAAGCAAGGTTCTATCTTGTTCATCTACCCGAAACCTCAGTCGTTTCTCCTTCAGATTCCATACAACATCCCCTAAAGTTTCAATCCATTGAGAACCCAAAACTAGTTGGCAGCTGTCCAAGGATACCACATAGAAATCTACAACGATGGGGATTCCTTGACAAACAAATTTTACTTCTTCACAAAGGTCCCAACATTGCAGCTGTTGTCCCCCTGGAATAGTTACTTCTAACTGTGCTTGTTGGTTAATGGGTAATTGAAGTTTATGTACAAGATGATTGTCGATTAAATTATGTGTGGCTCCAGTATCTAGTAACGCACAAATAGAGTGGGAAGAGATAGTTCCCAAAACTCTAAATGTCATTGGTCGATTACTACCTGTAAGAGCATGAAGAGAAATAGCGCCTGGCTCTAAGGGAGCTTGCACAGGTTTGTTCGACTTTGTATTACTATGAACTTTAGCTGCCTCAACTCCTTCATCTGACAAACTATTATCAAGTTCCTCTGCCTCCTCATCTAAGGTGCCATGATTTGCATGAAAACACCACTTTCACAAGTACCCACCATCTGCATAAATGTCTTTCCAGCACATTTATGTTCCCTCACAAATTTTTCACACAATAAAAGCAAAGGCCCTTTTCTTGTCTATCTTTCATGAATTGTAACAAGTGTTGATCCCTAGTTATAGGATTACTATGAGATCCAGATGAATTACTTCCTGCGGTGGATCTATTACTTGGAAAGGTTGAAGTAACAACAGAATTTGAAGTAGCTGCAGGTGTTATAGGCTTGTAGTTAGCTTGTACTGAATTGCCTTTAACAAAAGGGTGAGACTTCCAAGCCCTCCTTTGATCATTGAGAATCTCCTCTCGCGCGATGGCTTCCCTGTAAGCCGCTAACACACTACGGGGATTCTTGAGTTTCACCTCCTTTCTCAACTCACTTTTCAACCCAGACAAATAACAACTGACAAGAGATGATTTCGCCAATGGCTTAGTGAGCTGACTATACTTCAAGAACTCTTTGTGGTATTCGGATACTGAACTGGTTTGTTGCAACTTGTATAAAGAAGCTTCAGGGTCTTCCAACTCTGATGGACGAAATTGCAGAATAAGCTCCTCCTTAAGAACAGCCCAATCAATTTCATCTTTCACCATAGAAGAGCTTCACCTCTCAAATAATAGAGACAAAAGGGAAGCTTATCCCAAGAACTAACTCTTTGCGTGTAAAATTGATGTTCCATGTGGTAGATCCAATTTGTGACATCTCCGATTCCGTCGAAACTTGGCAGATCAATTTTTGGGTGTTTTGGGAAGAAGGTATTACCTTCTTGGTGTCTTTCATGGGTTCTTGCAATTCTTACTCTGTTCTCTCCACTATTAGGATCAAGATTCCTTAACCTTCCATGGGATAAAGGTCGAGAATCACTCTGCCGTCTTCGATCTCCTCCATCACCATGGCGGTGCCTCCTCCTCAGAATTCGCATCGCTACCTTCCGGACTCCAAGAATCTTGCCTGCGGTGCAATCAACGAACAGTTCTTGGCTTTCTAAGTAACCGTTCCAAAATCGACTCCAAGCGATCAAATCGTTCTTCCAAGCTGGAATGCTTGTGAGTTTCAACACCGAAATCATTAGAATCTCGCGCGTTTCGATCCCGAGTTCTAGGTCTAGATCTAAATCCAGACCCAGAGTCGATGGGATTCTCAGCTTCTTGCAACGGTTCTTGATCGATCCCTTGCTCAATGGCAACTTCTGGATGAAGTTCGAGCTATGATACCATTGTTCCAGGCCGATCACCAACGGTGGTAATGGTTGCTGGAGCTCTTCTTCTCGGCATCTAGTGCAGCTTGACCTGTAGCTATGGAGTGTCGAGGGAAGAAGATGATGAATAGAAAAACTAAATTTTCACAAAACAGAAGATTACAACTCTGGGGTTTTTATACAATTGAAACACGGTCTAAGCACGTGTTTGGACAGACGATTAAGCAGTTAGGAAATGGGTCCCACCCTTCAGCATCCAACAACCTCTTGCCAGCTAGCTTGACAGTTAGGAAATTTTACAAAGAAACCCCAGTGAAAACCCAAATTGCTCAAGAACGGATACAGCTGATACATTCTAAATCTTCTCCTTCTCTTCCGAACTTCAACTCCTGTTCCCTTCTCGCAACCCAATTGTTATGTTATGACCCAAATTGCTCTTAGGGCCCATTGGGCTTAGTATCTTCATATATGTAACAATTAGAATCAAATGAATACAATTAACATTTTGTGCTTTTCTCTTGATAGCCGACTGCCTCTCTCCCTCTTTTCTCTTCTTCTCCCTCATCTTCTCAAATCCATAAACCCTAACCCTAACAAATTGGTATCAGAGCCAATACCAAAACCCACACACCTCCAGCCCCTTTACTCCTCCCCCAAAATCCTGCCGTCAACAACCCTACTTCCAGCCATCGTCGACGATCCCTTCCAGCCATCTTCCAGCCATCGCGAGCACTACTTCTTCTCCGTCGTTGCTGATTCCCGGTGCCGACTTCCTCTTCTTCCAGTCACTGACCACTTCCAGCCACCGACTCAGTCCAGATCTTCCTCCAGTCCAGATCAGATCTTCGTCCAGTCTTAGTCCAGATCTTCGTTGGGTTTCTTGGTCTTCGTCGTCGGGAGCACCGGAGGAGAAGGATATCAAGAAGGAAGGTTTGATTTTTGTGATTTGAGTAATTAATTTTTTGGGGGAAAATTTGGTGTTTTGTTGAATTGGGTTCAAGAAATTTGAATGGATATGTCGGGGAAATATGATATTGAGAAGTATGATGGGAAGACGAGTTTTGCATTATTATGCCAAGTGCGTATGGCAGCGATTTTGTCGAGCCAAGGCGTTAAGGATGCCATTTTTTGTCGAGAAAAATTGATTGATGCAGTGGCGGATAAGAAATGGAGAGAGATGGATGATAAAGCGTTCCCTATTATCCAATTGTATTTGAGCGATTCGACATTGCAAGAGGTCCTATTGGAGAAGACTGCTAAGGCTTGTGGGAGAAATTGGAGAACATCTACATGAAGAAGTCCCTCACCAATCGACTGCGGTTGAAATTGCGTCTCTACACTCTTCGCATGGTTGAAGGTACATTAATTTCCAATCATATTACGGAGTTTGCATCTATTTTGAATGACTTAAGTAAGATTGATGTTAAGGTGGAGGATGAGGACCAAGCCCTTTTGTTATTATGCTCATTACCCGCATCATACAAGGCTTTTAGGGACATGTTAATTTATAGTAGAGATAAAATTTCTCTAGAGGATGTTAAGAACAATTTGCAAGCCAAGTTGCACATTGATAGTGAAATGACCAATAATGAGAAAGGGAGCCAAGGTGTTGGTTTAGTTGTTGATCGAGGTAGGTCATGGGACCGAAACTCGAAAGATACAAGGACCCATTCGAAGTCTAGGCACAATAATTTGACGTGCAACTATTGTAAGAAGAATGGACACATTAAGGCCAATTGTTTCAAGCTAAAAAATAAACAAAAGGCGGATAGTAAAGGTTGTTCTTCGGAGGAGGCCAATGTGGCCGAATGTGACACGGTTGATACTCTTTGTGTGATAGATACTAATGTTGATGATATACATTGTTGGGTGATGGATACGGGTGCTTCGCAACACATGACTCCGAATATAGATTGGTTTGAGACTTATGAGCCTACGGATGGTAAGGTTCTCATGGGGAATAACAATATGTGTAAGGTTGCCAGAATTGGTTCGGTGACAATTAAGCATGATGGAAAGGTCCGAAGGTTGACGGGTGTGAGGCATATACCCGATTTGTCTAAGAATTTGATTTCTTTGGGGTCTCTTGAAGAAAAGAGGTGTAAGTTCCAAAGTGAAGGTGGAGTCCTTAGAGTCTCTAAAGGGGCTCTCACAATCATGAAGGCGAAGAGAATTGGAACTCTTTATTTCCTACAAGGTTCCACGGTCACGGGCTCGGCCGCCATTACACGTTCGGGTACTATGTCGGATGAGGATGCTACTAGGCTCTGGCATATGAGATTGGGGCATATGAGCGAGCGAGGAATGACCATTTTGAGCAAGAGAGGCTTGTTGTGTGGCCAATGCACGGGCAACTTGGAGTTTTGTGAGCATTGTGTATTTGACAAGCATAAGAGGTTGAGCTTCTCCACGGCCATTCATTCCACCAAGGGAACACTTGACTACATCCATTCGGATCTTTGGGGACCTTCTCGTGAGCCTTCCAAAGGTAATGGTTCTCGTGAGCCTTCCAAAGGTATTGGTTCTTGTTACATGCTTACTTTCATTGATGATTTCTCAAGGAAGGTTTGGGTTTATTTCTTGAAAGAGAAAAGTGATGTGTTTCGCACCTTCAAAGAATGGAAGTCACTTTTGGAGAACCAAACGAGAAGGAAAGTTAAGAGGTTGAGAACCGATAACGGTTTGGAGTTTTGCAACCGTGAGTTTGATAATTTTTGTAAGGCCGAAGGGATCGTTCGGCACAAGACGGTGGTTAACACTCCACAACAAAATGGTATTGCAGAAAGGATGAATAGGACACTACTTGAAAGGTCTAGAAGTATGCTTTCAAATGCGGGTAAGGAGTTTTGAGTGGAAGCCATTAACACATCTTGCTATTTGGTAAATCGGTCTCCTACCACTTCAATTGAGTTGAAGACACCCGAAGAAGTGTGGTCGGGTAAGACGGCCGATTATTCGAATTTGAGGGTATTTGGTTGTCCCGCTTATGCACATGTAAATGAAGGAAAGTTGGAGCCTAGATCGAAGAAGTGTATTTTTGTTGGGTATCCCGCAAATGTGAAGGGATATAAGCTGTGGTGTCCCGAATCATCCAAGTTTCTTATTTCAAGAGATGTCATTTTCAATGAGTCGGCCATGTTGAAGGCAAATGATGTTGCACCCGAGCCAACTATTAAGGAGAATGAGAAGGTTGAGAAGAAGGTGGAGTTTGAGGTGCCGGTCCAAAAGGTGATGATTTGCTCTCACATGATGATGTCAATTTGGAGGAAGCCCAAGAAGAGGCACAACCATATCATTGGCAAAGGACCGAGCTAGAAGAGAAACAAGATCACCTACAAGGTATGGATACTCCGACTTTGCTTATTGTTTGGCAATTGCAGAGGATGTGGAGTATTGTGAGCCATCTTCCTACAAGAAAGCCATTTCTTCTAAAGATGCGGCCAATTGGGTTGTCGCTATGAATTGAGTTACAATCTTTGCAACAAAATGAGACTTGATCTCTTGTGAAGCCTCCGAGTGGTAAGAGGATTGTGGGTTGCAAATGGGTGTTTAAGAGGAAGATTGATGGCTCAAATCCCGCGGATTTTCGATACAAGGCAAGGCTAGTGGCTAAAGGGTATAGTCAAGTCCAAGGTGTGGACTTCAATGATGTGTTCTCTCCTGTAGTTAAGCACACATCCATTCGAGTTTTGCTCTCTTTGGTGGCAATGAAGGATTTGGAATTGGAGCAAATGGATGTGAAAACTGCCTTCTTGCATGGTGATTTGGAGGAGCAAATTTACATGAGCCAACCGGAGGGTTTTGAGGTTGCGGGAAAGGAGGACCGTGTGTGTCTTTTGAAGAAGTCCCTTTATGGCCTTAAGTAATCACCGCGGCAATGGTATAAGAAGTTCGACTCATTCATGGTGAGTATTAATTTCCATCGTTCCAATTATGATAGTTGTGTTTATTTCAAGAAGTTGGATAGTGGGAATTTCATTTACTTGTTGCTCTATGTGGATGACATGTTGATTGCATCCTCAAACTTGAAAGAAGTTAGAAGGTTGAAAGAGCAACTCAGTTCGGCATTTGAGATGAAAGATTTGGGGGCCGCCAAAAGGATTCTCGGGATGGAGATCACAAGGGATAGGTCCAAGAGAAAGTTATTTCTTTCACAAAAGAGCTTTGCTGAGAAAGTGCTACGCCATTTTGGCATGGAGAAAGCGAAAGTTGTTTCAACACCTCTTGCAGCACATTTCAAGCTTTCGGCCGCTTTAAGCCCAAAATCCGATGATGAGAAGAAATATATGGAAAAGGTTCCATATTCGAGTGCGGTCGGGAGTCTCATGTACTTGATGGTGTGTACTCGACCCGACATTGCTCAAGCCGTTAGTGTGGTAAGTAGATATTTCTCCTGTCCGGGGAAAGGGCATTGGGAAGCGGTGAAGTGGATCTTCCGCTATTTGAGAGGTACTATTGATGCTCGATTGGAGTTTGGTAATGGCAAGAAACTAACGGATTTTGTGGATGCGGATTTTGCGGGTGATTTGGACAAGAGGCGTTCCTTGACGGGTTATATTTTTACCCTTGGAGATTGTGCAATTAGTTGGAAGTCTACACTTCAAGCCACCGTTGCACTCTCAAGTACCGAGAACGAATATATGGCAATTACTGAGGCTATTAAGGAGGCTATTTGGCTCAAGGCATTTGTTGCTGAGATGTCTTCACTCGAGGGTCCTATTACGGTGTTTTGTGACAACCAAAGCGCGATTCATTTGAGCAAGGACCGCATGTACCATGAGAAGACGAAGCACATTGACATTCGATACCATTTTGTTCGAGATGTGATCTCGAAAGGCAAGGTTGCCGTGAAGAAGATTGGTACCGAATCGAATCCGGCCGATATGCTCACAAAGCCTCTTCCAATTGCAAAGTTCAAACTTTGTTCAAGTTTGATGTCGGTTTGTTTCTAGCTAGTTTGAGCTAGTTTCGTTTCTAGCATGTTGCTAGTATATTTTTATGTTTACCTTTGTTTAGGTTATGTTTGCTTTAAGCATTTGCTTTGTGTTTTTAGTTTGTTTTAGATGTAATTTGTTTCAAGGTGGAGATTGTTATGTTATGACCCAAATTACTCTTAGGGCCCATGGGCTTAGTATCTTCATATATATAACAATTAGAATCAAATGAATACAATTAACATTTTGTGCTTTTCTCTTGATAGCCGGCTGCCTCTCTCCCTCTTTTCTCTTCTTCTCCCTCATCTTCTCAAATCCATAAACCCTAACCCTAACACCAATCACCATGAAATTACTGAGCAACTTCATTAGATCCCTGAACTTGATCATTCTCCTCGGCTTTTGGGGTCACAATATGTAACGGTAACATTTGGAGCAGGTGAGATTCATATATATGAGTGCTTGGCTGCTTGCGGTAGTGTTATTTATGTAAATTATTGAATTTGGTTATCAAAGAATTCAATTAGTTTCTCCCATTTCTCCTGTTTCTAGGTTGTATGTCCTATAAACCATCTGAGTTATCAATATCGGTAAACGATTTCCTTGTAATTAAGTTTAAATTTTACAACATTTATTGTCATTGGGATGTGCTTCTCCTTTTAATCAAGAGCCACTACCAATTTCACTACATTTCTCTTCACTGCCTTAAGTGGCACACTCCAATAGGTAGAGGATTATAGAGTAGGTGGGAGACCTCTCCAATAGGAGTATGCCACCTAAGGTAGTGAAGAAAATGGCAGTGAAATTGGTAGTGGCTAAAGCATTACTCTATCTAAAATAAAAGATCCATTTCATAAGCGGTCTTACTATTTTTTAGTGTACTTTGTTGCATATAGATGTTCAGAGATTCTTAGACCTTCCCTTCACTTTTAAAGCCCAAAACTCTTCAACTAGTTTCTCCCTCACCTATCTTTCTCAGTTCTAAGTTGTATTTCTATATAGTATCTTTTTGTTGGCTTGTTGCCAGTGTTAGTAGAGGTCATCCTTCTAGGTAAAAGTGAAACCTTTATCGTTATTAGGTTTTATTTACTGTATTCAATTTTGAGGATTCTGTTATTTATCTTTCAAGTGTTTTCCGAACAGGGCAACTATCAGTAATTTTATTACTTCATAGTGTACACTACATATAAATGCTGAAGGTTTTCAGCTCCTGTCTCCTTGACATTTAAATCCAACTTCCTGCTCATTTCTATAAATCTTCTTGTAAACCTAATCTCGTGGTATGCTACTAAATCTGTAACAATGCTCTAACAGAAATTAGTATGCACTGAAATCTTTTAGTTACATTTTCTTACATATATTGCGAAGGAAGAGTTTTTACACTTCTCTGTTTACTAAAATTTACTTGTGCTCGGCTTTTCCAGAACTCATGGGTTTATTCTCACAGTTGAAGACCTGTCTCCAAATATAGGTGTCTTATGGTAAGCACAAGAGACAAACTGGGATCTTTATAGTACTTGTGTCTACTTTGTATTCTCCTTTTTATTCTTATTACTGCCACAACGAAATGCAGTACTTCTTTGCGGAAGTCTTCGAATTTTTCAGGACTTTCTTTCTAATGGTTTTCCACTTAAATATACTCTTCATGATTTTGCCCTTGGCCATACGCTTGTGGCTAGGGCTGCAATCGAGCCGAGCCAATCCGAATACCTTTAGGCTCGAGCTCGGCTCGTTTACGAAACGAGCTCAATTTTGAGCTCGAGCTTGGTTCGAGCCGAGCTTTGACCGAGCTTTGACCATATTCGAGCCGAATAGCTCGCGAGCTTAGCCTAAAAAAAAAAAAAATCAAGTTCGAGCTCGGCTCGTTTACGAAATGAGCTCGGATTTGAGCTCGAGCTCAAACCGAGCTTTGACCGAGCTCGAGCTGAATAGCTCGCGAATAGCTCAATTCGTTTGCAGCCCTACTTGTGGCATCGGCCGTGCTTTCTCGCCTTTGTGTATATCACTATCTCTGCAATGCTAAAATCCTATCCATCAATAAGTATATTTTGCTTTGCAAGGCTGGAAAATGTAACTATATCTTAATTCTATACATACATCTGTGAAAAAAGTTTTGAAGATATTGCTAAATTTTTCCATATGATTTTAATTTACATGTACCTTGCATGATCGTTGTTGATATTTGACATAAATGCTTTGTTTTCGCTGCAAGCCTGTAGCTTACAAGTTTGTTATTGCTGTAACTTACAAAAGATGCATGGGCTTCAAAATGACTAGGGTATTAGAAATTTCAGAATAAAGAGAATGTAGATTTTCAGTTCATAATTGACATCTATAAACTACAAACCTTTCTCTCTCTGTCACGGTGATTTTTCATTCACATCACTTGCAAACTCTAACACTAGTGAATTTCCTTCAATACCTGGTATCATTGATCTCAAGTTTACTTGAATCAGCCATGAATATGACTTTCTTTGACCTGGTGATGCTGAAACAGTTATTTGTTTAACTACATGTATGCTGCATGGGTACTTTCTTCATGAAATTATTTCTATCTTCAACATGTACTCAACAATTTTTGGATAATTCATGGATATTTTTGTGTCTCCCCAACTGCAGGCATGCACCTGACGCATGTGCATTTCAAGAATGTAGTAGTTTCTTTTAATATTTGTTCCACACTTCTCTCACACACTTTTTGGACAATTAACAAATACTTCCTTGATTCTATTGACCTGAATCATATCTTATTCTTCTAGGATTATATTAGTTGGCATATCTTGTATTACTTATTGCCTTTCCTGTCACATACAAATGGTAGTTATTTCTTTATATGACATATCCATGTACCCATGCCTAAGATGTCTTGTAGCTTCCGTTATCCATGTCATGTCATTGTTAACAATTTTCAGAAATTTATATATTGATTCTCAATTTATAATGCAATTCTGGTTTCTTTCACTTGGTTTGTTAAATATTCTTACTGTCAAAAATCTCTTTGAGATTCAATATTACTTTTGTTAAGTTTGAATTGTATACCTGCATATCTCGACATGGTTTGTTAGGGTCGACGGAGTAGCACTGGACATCGCCGGAGAGTCCTGCAGCAATGGGCATCTCCGAAGAAGTCCATGGGTTCAACCGTTCAAGCTCAATGGAGTTGTATCTGTTTTTTAGTTTCCGTATCTGTTTTTTTAAGTTCTGTATCGGTTGTTTACGTGCGTTGTGCACGTTTTTCTTTTTTGAATGAGGAGAGCGGGAAGAGGGCGGGAAGGTTAGAGTGCATTTTGCACGGGAATTTGGGTTTGTCCTGTAGTGTAACGACCTCTCCTCTTGCTCTATATAATGAGCTGTAATAAAGTAGAGAATAATCAATAGAAATCTAGAAATTTCCCTAATCTCCTTCTTCAAGCTCAGGACCCCTGATTCCTCTACCATGGCGCGATCTAGGAACCTTCGGAACCCAAACTCTGACAGTTTGGTATCAGAGCAGGACATTCTCGACGATGATAGTCGCAATGAGGAAAGCACGGCAATCGAAAGAGAAGTGGCAAATCTGCGAAGCCAGTTGACCGAAGTCCAGCTCCAATCTGGTTACCTCACCAATTGAGTGGAAGCCATCGCTACTGGCATTGGGGAGAGATTCACGGCAATCGAATCTAGAATGGAGACGATGATGGTTCAGGTGCAACAAACTCAGATGCGAACTCTGTGGTGTAGAACAATTTTTAGAATTTTATGAAATCCCAGAGCAAAACAAGCTGAAGTATGTGTCACTCAATTTGAGAGGGAAGGCAGCCCAATAGTATTGCAGACATTTGAAACCCAAGATCCATGAAGTTACTTGGCCAGGGTTCTTGGAGGAATTGTTAACTAGATTTGGACCCACTGAATTCCAAGACTATGATGGTGTTCTATCCAAGTTACAGCAGACGGGTGAGTTCTCCAATGTTGAAGCTTATATTCAGGAGTTCGATAGGATCTCCAATTTCGTCGAGGACTGGACTGAGCCTCACTACTTGGGAACTTTCATCAGTGGCTTAAGGGATGAGATACGGTGGGATGTGAAGTCACAACGTCCAAAGAGTGTGAATGAGGCCATTGGACTAGCTCGGGGTTTTGAAGAAAAGTTAGCATGTTCGAAAAGAAACTCTCGAGGGTTTTTTCTACCCAGATCAGCTGCAACTCCTTCCAAATTCAATCCATCTCCTAATACTGGTTATCATCCTACCCCAACTACAGCTTCCATCCCTCAACACCCAAACAACAGTTACCCCCCTATCCCAACTACGACATCCTCCTTTGTTCCCAGGCGCTTAAGCCTCCAAGAGATGAGGGAAAGAAGAGCTAAGGGCTTGTGTTTCAATTGTGAGGAAAAGTACACCCAAGGGCACATCTGCAAAACTCAGAAATTTTATTTTCTAGAAGGCTTGGAGGAAGAAGAGAGTGAGGAGGCACAGTTCGAAGCAGCTATGGTTAAAGAATCTCCACTCACCAATCTACAAACACCACAATAGATCCCCCTACATCTAGAGATTTCGTTTCATGCACTGGTAGGAACTCAAGCATACCCACAGACCATGAGAGTAAAGGGAAAAGTAAATGGGAGGGAAGTCGATATTCTTATAGATACGGGATCCACACACAATTACTTAGATCCCCAAATAGCCGTGAGAGCTAACCTATATACATCATGAAGGAGCCCCGATACAAAGTGATAGTAGCCAATGGACAAAGCATGTTCAGTGAAGGGAAGGTAACTGATGTGAATTTCATGGTACAAGGGGTAAATCTCTGATGCTCTGATACCGCCCCGATACAAAGTGACAGTAGCCAATGGACAAAGCATGTTCAGTGAAGGGAAGGTAACTGATGTGAATTTCATGGTACAAGGGGTAAATCTCCAAGCTGAACTCCTTCTCTTACCTTTGGGACCTGCACAGATGGTATTGGGGGCACATTGGCTAAGGTCACTTGGCCCTGTCACCCTAGATTTTAACCTCATGACCATGGAGTTCATGGAGGCAGGATAAATGAAGAAGCTACAAGGGATTAAAGATGCTCAACTGCAACTGATGGAAGGTGAGGAATTGGCTAGGATGAACACTAGTATTTGTCAAGCTTATATGATACAACTACAGGAGATCATGGAGGAAGAGGGAGGCACACGCAGCAATTTCCAAATGCAGTCGGAAGCTGATGAGTCTGGTGCAGACTTGCAACAAATCCTGCAGAGATTCCCTGAAGTATTTACTATCAGCTAGCCATGCCACCTCAAAGGGTCATCGACCATCAAATTCCTATCATAGAAGGGTCCAAACCTGTTTGTATTAGACCATACAAACACACCCTTTTCCACAAGAATGAGATCGAAAGACAAATTGAAGAAATGTTGTCTGCAGGGTTTATAAGACCCAGCTGCAGTCCCTATGCCTCTCCGGTGATTTTGGTGAAGAAGGCAGACGGCAGTTGGCGCCTCTGCGTCGACTATAAAGCTCTCAACAATCAAACCATTAAAGCTAAATTTTCAATTCTACTCATTGATGAGCTACTTGATGAGTTACATGGGGCCAAGTTCTTTTCCAAGATCGATTTGAGATCGGGGTACCATCAGATAAGAGTAATGGATACCGACATTTCCAAGGCCGCTTTCCGCATTCACCATGGCCATTTCGAATTTGTGGTGATGCCATTTTGGCTCACTAACGCTCCCGCAACCTTCCAAAGCTTAATTGATGAGATTTTTAAGGAATCTCTCCGCAAATTCATACTAGTTTTCTTTGACGATATACTAATATATAGCTCTACGTGGGAAGAGCACTTAACCCATGTCGCAGCTGCCCTATCAATCTTGAAGCAGCATCAGCTGGTTGCTAAGGAAAGCAAGTGCACCTTCGGCCAAAAATCAGTGAAGTTTTTGGGCCATGTCATCAGTTGTGAAGGAATTGAAGTTGATCATACCAAGATTCAAGCAGTGGAGAATTGGCTTGAGCCAAAATCCGTCAAAGAACTGAGAGGGTTCTTGGGCCTAACAGGTTATTATCGCAGATTTGTAAAGAATTACGGAGGAATCGCAGCTCCTCTCACTCAACTTCTGAAGAAGAACTCTTTCAAATGGACATCGACTTCATCGACAGCTTTCAAAGCCCTTAAAGAAGCGATGACAACAACCCCTGTTCTGAAGGGAAAATTTTGCCGTACTAGGCTACTTTTTGATAGTATTTGCGTTTTTAGGCCAAGTCCCAAACTATTAGCGTTGGTGGGCTAGCCTCTGCCACGTCAGCAACGGCCGCTATTGGGAATAGCGGCCTCTTCATAGATAGGAATTTTGTGCTCCCACACTTGGCTGTGCACGAAGGGGATTAAGGCTGAAGATAAGTGGACTGGTCGCTATTGGCACTAGCGACCTCTTCTAACTGAGGTCGCTAGTGGCAATCGCGACCTTAGATGGGCTCCCGAACGCTTCTAACTTACGACTACCCCCACTGTTTCCTTATTTCTTATTTCAATCTATCTCTTCTTCTCCCCTTCTTCCCCAATAGCGGCCCATCGTATCTCCCCAAAACCCTAAACCCTAAATCCTAATTTCTCTCCCAAAAATCAATTAATTCTAGTATCCTTCTTCCCCACCCGATCTCCCTCCTCACAGATCGTGTAATCGCCAAATCTCCGCCATTCGTAAAGAATTTGGAAACCCCCATATCAACTCCAAACTCCAAACCCTAACGAGGTATGCCTAGTATAGTATTGTGATGGTTGATTGTCGGTGTTGATTACAATTTTTTTGTACTTGTTGTTAATAATGTGACCCAAATTGGTTGTTTGTTTATTGAGATATTTTTGAGGAATTGGATATCTTTTGAGGAATACTTAGTGTTGGATAGTAAGTTTGGAAAATTTGTGTTGTAGACAACATACACATTACATGGAATTAATTTATGCTTAAAAGAAGAATTGAAGAGCATACAGGATAAAATTCTGGAATTAGTTTGATATCAATGTCAATGTCCATGCTCAAGTGTTGTGGTATTTATTAGTTTTGATTCTGCACTTGGGAATAAGAACTGTTTTGTTCATATTTTAAGAGAAGTGTGAAAATCAATATGTATTGAAACAAATCCATATCTTATAAATACGTGTCTGTGAATTGAGTAAGAAATCTTATACAGAGAGTATGAAACATTTTACTCAATTAAGCACACCTCAAATTTGATTAGTTAGTAAAAGATGACCTTATTTATGCCATGCATTATAATTGTATTGAAATTAACTTTTCTGTCGAACTAAAGTGAATAAAAATCTGGAGAGAACATAATGAAACAAAAACATAGAACACACATAATAGAACCATCATAATCCAATTTAGAGCACAAGCCTGAACATGTTTTCTTTCTTTTCCTAAAGACTAAACACAAGTTGTTCACTATGATCTATTCTCATGTATTCCCATCTCCTACAAATTGAGAATGTTCAGTAGATATTTAGATAACAACCAAAGGGGCTACAGAGTATAAGTAGTAATGCTTCTAAGATGAATGTGTTCAGGTTTTAACTCTTATGTCAATATTATGTGTATCATGTTCAAGGCACAAATAGCATAAAAAATTAGAATAAGGTCTTACACCATATTGAATTTATAATAAGGCTGAGGTATTGACAATAATAGCAATCTTTTTCGTACCATAGATCCATCGTCAACACCATTGAAAAAAGGTTCTGTTAAAAGAAAAATACTCTAAACTGCACAAATATGAAAATATAACATGGAAGGTGAATTGAATTGTTCTTGCTGACATGCTAGTAGCCCAAAAAATATCATGACCTCTCTATTAATGTATTTTATATATGATAATATACTTTGACAAGATATCCTACCAAATTGGTTGAATGAGTACTTCTTCGATGACATATGAATACTCTCAACATTTTAGTGATTTAGTTCTTTGTGTTAAGTGAGTACTTATCATACTTACTTGTTTGCTTATACTTTGATAGGTGATCTACTCAAATATGGTCAGAATGATGGGAGCGGAATCAAGGAGTGCTAGGCATGGGGTATGAACTATTATTTTGTAATGTTTAAATAGTATATGCCAACATATGGAGTGTTCACTAAACATAGTATATTTTATCCTCAGGGTGGCCAAGGCAATGTCCCGTCTACGTCTACACCGTCCGGTGAAGCTAGTTCTTCTCATGCTGTACTTGTGGGACCAGGCCCTCATGACCCGACGTTATTGACGTTGCAGCGGACACATAGATCCCAACGGGTGTGGGACGGTACATCTCGAAAGTGTAGTTTCTGCACGCATGAGACATTGCCTATGCATCCACTGACACACCAACTCCTTGTTCAGGCCGGCTTCTATGGTTTAGGTCTAATAGAAAAAACCAAGATCGACAGACAACTACTAACAGCCTTACTCGAGCGATGGAGGCCGGAAATACATACATTTCATCTTGGCGTTGGAGAGATGACCGTCACACTTCAGAATATCGCGGTTATATCTGGACTACCAGTTGATGGATTCGCGGTCACGGGAACAATGGCTTTCAATAAGGAACAACTTGTGGAGGACTTCCTTGGTCGGGTGCCGGATGATAGCACATTTGATGGGGTCTCAATGCGACTAAGTTGGTTGAAGAGAACATTTAAAAATTTCCTAACCAATAATTCCATTGATTATGATATTGAATGCTACACTAGGGCTTATCTGATGACAATATTCGGAGGTGTTCTCTTTCCCAACTCCACGGGTGACATTGTACCTGTAATGTATTTGCCGCTTATTGGTGATTTGACAAGAGTTCGGCAATACAGCTGGGGTAGTGCAGCGCTAGCCTCCTTATACAGAAGTCTTTGTAGCGGGGCATTGATGGCGAAAGAGATGACTGGTCCGATGCTGCTGCTCCAGATCTGGTGTTGGGAACACTTACACTTAGGTAGACCTCGCATCACCCGGCAATCAGGTGGGTGGATGAGGGACGCAGCGAATGCTGACATGCTGGCTCCCATCGCAGTATATTGGTCCGGGGGGCACACGTGGAGAGATAACCCACGTGGGGTGGTAACCTACTATAGAGATGAGCTGGATATGTTGAGAGAGGAGTTTGTTGTTTGGGAACCATACTCCAACAACCGATTGGAAAGGTTACCTCTCATCTGCACCGAACATAGCAATCTTTGGTTGACCAGATCACCGCTTATCAATTTCAGTATTGTGGAGATGTACTTCCCCGACCGCATGCTTCGTCAATTTGGACTACAACAAGACATCCCCCCACCGCGATCATACGACACTCTCCTGCACAAAGTGAAAGGGGTTGGTCGTGTCCCCGACCATGATTGAGCTTCACATCATCAAGTTCATGTGAACTCTTGGAATGAGCAGAGGCATGCTACTGTTATAACAGGTATTCCACCATATGACGGATCACTCCAAGCTGCGTACCTATCTTGGTATCAACGGATCACCCGTTTGTATGTGGCGCCCCGTACATCAATACCCACCGGTGTCCAATTGCCTATACCAAGTGCCGAGGCCGAACCCACACCCGCCCATTCCTCTTTGCAAGCCATGTACCAACCGAAGGCATCTTCGAGTCGAAAAATTGTATGATAGATCGTTTATCTTTTTCTTGATTCACATAATTTTGTTGTTGTCAAGTTTGCTTATTTAGTATTTGTTTAATTGAATAGTCCATAGTAGATTCTTAATCTTTTTTGTATTTCTTTTTGCAGATTGACCAAGTCTGGGTTGTAGCATGGAAATGCACACAAGTACTTGGCAGCAATGTCGCTCAAGCCGCAAAGGATCTTGCACGCGAGATTCTCGCACCGTGTCGTACGACTATTGAGGAGGTTGGTAAGGTGGCAAGATTTGACGCAATGCTAAGCTCCCCCATTCACAGCACATCAACTCGTAAGCAAAGAAAGAAGAAGAAGGCAACACGATCAAGCAAATGTCTCGAAAGACGTGTCGAAGAACGGGAAGAAGAACATAGTGATGAGTAAACGGATGAACCACAACGAACGGTGCAACATGCACTAGTTATCCGTGAACAAGAAATAGAACCTGAGCGGCCGCCTATTGAGCAAGCACAACCTTCACATGAAATTGAGGAAGAAGTTCCAGACGAGATGTTAATTTCTCAAATTACACAAGTGACTCGTAAACGGGTGCCCGTGCGTAAGAGAACCAAGCCCAATTCCTATACCCCGTCGTAGCCTTGTAGTCTTATTGAAGAATCGAATCTAATATTAGTGTATTTTTCCGTTTCAAGTTTGTAACCACGTTTATGCTACTTTTGTTATATTCTTAATGTGTTAGTGGTGGACGACTGTTATGGTAAGTTTGGTATATTTAAATGTTTGTTTAAATGTTTATGTTTATGTGGTGTTGAAATGTTGGGTACACTCCCATTGGTGTGAGGGAAGTGTACGTTCAAATGTTGGTGTAGCGAGATGATTATATTAAATGTGGTGTTGAAATGTAGCAACTGAAGTAGCAAAACCATATTTGTATTGAGGAAGTGATCAACTACTGTGGTTTGTAGGCTAATTATGTCACTACTGTGGTCGCTAATGCCAATCGCGACCACAGCTAATATAGGTCGCGAATGGCACAGCGATTATGCTGTAACCATAAGGAATATGACTCAAAATGGGTCTCTACTGTGGTCGCTAATGGCATTCGCGGCCATTAACTGTGGTCGCTAATGGCATTGGCGGCCAAAGTAGTGACCCAATTTGAGTCATCTTCACAGAGAAGAAGTAGCTCTCGACCTCTTCTCTGTAAATATGACTCAAAATTGGTCTCTACTGTGGCCGCGAATGCCATTAGCGACCACAGTTAACTGAGGTCGCTACTGGCATTCGCAGCCACAGTAGTGACCGAATTTGAGTCATCTTCACAGAGAAGAATCAGCTCTCGACCTCTTCTCTGTGAATTTAACTCAAAATGGGTCTCTACTGTGGCCGTGAATGCCATTAGCAACCACAGTTAATTGTGGTCGCTAATGGCAATCGCGGCCACAGTAGTGACCCAATTTGAGTCATCTTCACAGAGAAGAAGTAGCTCTCGACCTCTTCTCTGTAAATATGACTCAAAATTGGTCTCTACTGTGGCCGCGAGTGCCATTAGCGACCACAGTTAACTAAGGTCGCTACTGGCATTCGCGGCCACAGTAGTGACCCAATTTGAGTCATCTTCACAGAGAAGAAGTAGCTCTCGACCTCTTCTCTGTGAATTTAACTCAAAATGGGTCTCTACTGTGGCCGCGAATGCCATTAGCGACCACAGTTAACTGAGGTCGCTAATGGCATTCGCGGCCACAGTAGTGACCCAATTTGAGTCATCTTCACAGAGAAGAGGTCGAGAGCTACAGCATAATCGCTGATGCCATTCGCGACCCATATTAGCTGTGGTCGCGATTGACATTAGCGACCACAGTATAAACATAATTAGCCTACAAACCATAGTAGTTGATCACTTTCTCAATACAAATTTTGTATTTTAGTTGCTACATTTCAACACCACATTTAAGATAATCATCTCGCTACCCCAACATTTGAACAATCACTTCCCTCACAACAATGGGAGTGTACCCATCATTTCAACACCACATAAACATTTAAATCAAAAATGTACACATACCACAACCAAATATGAAACTTAGACAACGAAAACATACCATTGGGATACACAAAACCATTGAAAACTATATATTACAAGCCTTCTATACAACAAGGTCAGCGATTATAATTTATATGATTGGAGAAACTTCAAAATCTATATGATTGGAGAAAATCAGTCGACTACCAAAATCTATACATCAAAATCCGACTACCAAAATCTATACATCAACATTCGACTACCAAAAACTATACATCAGAATTCAACTATCTGCAGTGCTCCTCGGACTTTGCGCAAGACGACCCCGTGCAGCCCCTCCTCTTCCGCGTCTACTGGTTGTATTCAAGATTTCATCCTGCATTGCAACCAAATATGAATAATTTAAATGTACAATTAATTAACAATTCAAACACCATTACATGTGGGTTAATATGATAAAATGCTGCACCAAATATTCGATACTACCTGCGACGTACGAGTCCCACCAGAGATTTTTCTCTTCGTACATCGGCGCTTATTATGTCCTGTTTGATTGCATTCGGAACAGGTTATCCTTGTAGCAACTCCGTCTGTAACATCCATGTCATTCCGAATCCGCATAGATCTAGGTCTACCTTTCCGACATCTTCTGAGTGTGTCATCCGCTTTCAGTGTTGGTCCCAATTGCGCAGGCCAGTAAGCTTCATCTTGGATTGGATTGAAAGTTGGTTGCCAAGTGCGAAATAAGCAATCGGTAGAATAGAAAGGGTCAACATAAGGCCGGTAATCCAAAGCCCTGGATGCACAAGCGGCTAAAACATGAGAACAAGGCAAATGGTAAAGCTGGAATTTATGACAGGTACAAGTACGGGCTCCTAAGTCGACCGTATGCAGGTTCCCACCCTTTTGTCGATTTCTTTCAAATCTAATACCTGTTTTAACTTGAAATACATCGGGGCTATGATGGAACATTATAGCTTCGTGTGAGTTAGCTCTCTCTCGGCGTTTATCAAGCAGAGCTTCAACATGTGGACACCACTCTTTCCCATCAATTATCATTTTCTGTGCGGCCTGACGACGTTCAGTGAAGTAGCTATTAAGACGATAGAATATCATCTCAACAATAGCTGTAACGGGCAAGCTCCGTACCCCTTTCAACACAGAATTAAAACATTCACTACTATTTGTAGTCATGATGCCGTACCGACGACCTCCATCTGCGGCTAATGCCCATTTCTCTATTGGTTTCTTTTTTAGCCAATTGTACGCCTCGACCTTCACCGACTCAATCTCCGCCATTCCTTTTTGGAGCTTTTTGGGTTGTTTTTGACACGAAACAAACTTCATCTTGTTCCTCAACTCTTTGTTACCAAATTTTGAAAAAAAAATTTGTAGCAAAATGACGCATGCAGTAACGGTGATAAGCATGTGGCTCATTCCAAGCTCCGTTTTGCAACTCCGTGCACGAGAGAATACCGGCATGACGATCGGAGATTACGCATAGCCCTTGACGGTCCGTGACGTCGTATCGAATACAGCTCATGAACCAAGTCCAACTTTCTATACTTTCTGCATCGACTATGGCGAAGGCGAATGGAAATAGCCGATCACTAGCATCAGGGGCCACCGCTATCAGTAAACATTCCTTATATTTACCATACAAATGTGTACCATCAATACTTATTACCGGTCTGCAGGACTTGAATCCTTCTATTGAAGCTGCAAAACTCCAGAAAACTCTCTTAAATGTCTCCTCACTTGGTCCGGACGGAACTTTATCCCATTTTACATATGTACCCGGATTTGAAGCTTGCAGTGCTGATAATAGAAGAGGCAACTTCGTATATGCTTCAGCGAACCCACCATAGAGCCTCTCAATCGCTCTTTGTTTCCCCCGCCATGCCTTGTTGTAAGAAATCTTATAATTGACGTCTTTCAACACTATCTCAATGATCGTCTTTGGAGTTATACTTATTTGTGCCTTCACAACATGCAAAATTAAATTTGAAACTAATTTGGAGTCAACTTTCCTGTGATCTTGTGTCAATGTTGGATTAATGCAGGTATGAGAACCTCCTAATTTCGTCACAACAAAGTGGGTCTGTCTAGTTGGAATCATTGCACGAAATCTCCAAGGACAGCCTAGATGTACCACATCGGGATGTGTTCTTTGTTCCGATATTGTTCTAACCCTTGGTGCCATTTTACATTTAACATCAAATATGGTTTTGTTTGATCTGACCGTAACATACTCTCGATGTTCCTTGATGTTGAAAATTTTCACTGCATTTATCACGACATCTTTGCTTGTGAATTTCTGGCCAATATACAAGTCACGTTGGTCAGATGATGTGGATGACTCTTCCCCAAAGTGGTATACTCTAGCAATGTTACCCAATTCAACCTGTCCAATATCAAGAACAGTTGATGAAACCAATTGGGTCATCGGGACTACGTGTTCCACATTTTGTTGCAAATCATTAACTACGTTAGCTACATTAACGTAAGGATTCGCATCATGGACGTTCACATTTTCTTCTTCTTCATCTTCACCGTCCACTACATCTTCAACCTCTTCTTCATGTTCTTCATCTTCTATGAGGTCATTGTTAACCAAAGCATGCTCGAAGGTTTCAATAATATTTTCATTTTCAACGAGATTGCGTATAAAATTGGAAGGAATTGGGATTTCATCTTCTGCAAGACTATATGTACTTTGAGTTGTCAATATTTCACCATGTGGAGGAGACAAACTGACAGTCAAATGTATCGGATCATTAAGATTCATCTGAGAGGTCTGTACTTCGACTATTGGAGTTGAAACACGACCAACATCTGCACTACGTGTGTGAATCTTGGCTTGCTCTATATATAATTCCATTGCAGACCAACTACTGTATGGATCAAGCGACCTAGCTATCATTGCAACTAATGAGTCATCATCAACTATAAGTACTGACATAAAAATAGGGCCTCCTTTGCCTCTTCCAGCTGCATACCTAGCTTTAATATGAACACTCCATTCACTCTTATCCCATTTAGTAACTTCGTATACCTTGTCTACCAATTCTTGCATTTTTATATCCCGATTGGCCCAAACTATCACCGGTTGTACACCTTTATAGTAAAATCCTACAGTTCGGTCTTCAACTATTTTCCCCCCATAATACAACCAAATTGGAATTTTATAGTCCATACCTATACATTAGTACACAAATTTGGATTCAATATACAATCGTGTACAAAAATATTAAAGACTGAACTAAACAAATATGAAGCAAGGCATTTATCCATTTCATATAAATATATGTGTCTGTGCGTGTGTGTGCGCGCGTGTGTGTGTCTGTGTGTTTGTGCGTGTGTGCGTGTGTTATATTCATAATAGCATGGTCAAAGTGAACACACTTGTTATGCGCATCACCCTTACATAGTCACATGCACAAGCTAACTTCATACTGAGAGACACAAATAACCGAAGATGATAATCTTGAGAGGAGAGAAATATATATAAGTATGTGGCTATGCACAAGATATCTCCTAACACTTCGTCTACTCACACAATTGTCAAGTGTTTTTCACAAAAACAGTAGAATCCATCTCCAACAAGTACATCTTTATTTCAATTGTGCATGTTACTATGTATCATCATTTATATTCATTTCAATCTCAACACAATTCATCTTTATTTCAAATGTGACGTGTCACATCATAGAATGAGTCCTAATTGTAACCAACACCCACAGTCAACCCTTCAACAATCAATTTGATGTTGATACTTTTCGGTCTACTTGTAACCCTAATACATTCAAAACTAAGTATTCCTCAATATGTATCCAATTCCTCAATATATTCTCCATCAAGGAACAATCAATTTGGGTCACATTAGTAACAACAAGTGCAAAAAAAATGTAACCAACACCAACAATAAACCATCACAATACTATACTAGGGATACCTCGAATAGTCTTTGGGGATTGGATATGAATTGGGGATTTCCAAAATCCGTCGTGAGGAGAGTGATTTGGATGAAGACGAAGTGTGAGGAGAGAGGTCGGGTGGAGAAAATTATAACTTGGATTAATGGGGATTTGGGTGAGAACTAAGGGAGTTAGGGTTTTGGGTGAGAAATGAGGGAGTTAGGGTTTTGGGTGAGAAATAAGGGAGTTAGGGTTTTGGGAGATCGCCAGTTATTTGGGGAAGAGGGTTCCAATAAAAGAAATAGGGAAACAGTGGGGTAGTCGTAAGTTAGAAGCGTTCGGGGGACCCATCTGAGGTCGCGCTTGCCACTAGCGACCTCAGTTAGCTAAGGTCGCTAGTGCCACTAGCGACCACTTCATTAGGTCTTCATTCCAAATCCCCTTCGTGCACAGCCAAGTGTGGGAGCACAAAATTCCTATCTATGAAGAGGCCGCTATTCCCAATAGCGGCCATTGCTGACGTGGCAGAGGCTAGTCCACCAACGCTAATAGTTTGGGACTTGGCCTAAAAATGCAAATACTATCAAAAAGTAGCCTAGTACGGCAAAATTTTCTTCTGAAGGCCCCAGACTTCACCAAAACATTTGTGATTGAGACTGGTGCGTCACAAACAGGAATCAGAGCTGTTATTATGCAAGATGCACACTCAATTGCATTCATGAGCAAGGGATTAAAAGGAAGGTTGCTGATCCTCTCCACCTATGAGAATGAGGTGTTCGCTATTTTGCAAGCTATTAAGCAGTGGAGGCATTATCTTTTGGGGAGCACATTCATCATAAGAACCGATCAAAAAAGCATCAAACACATCCTCGACCAAAGAATCAATACAGAAATCCAAGAAAAGTGGCTTTGGAAACTATTGGGGTACACATTCACAGTTGAATACAAAAGAGGAGTAGATAATACTGCAGCTGATGGATTGTCGAGGTGGGGTGGGGATATGGAGACTTGTTATGAAGTCACATTTGTGGTACCAGAGTGGATGGAAGGCATTAAGAGCATGGTTTTAGAAGATCCCTATTTCATTACCATACAAGAGAAGCTTCAAAATGGTCAGCTAGATCCAAGCCAGTATTAGCTAGTGAAAGGAGTGTGGTACTATAAAGGAAGGATTTTAGTGAGCCCCAAAGCGAATGTTAGAAGCTTAATATTTTTTGATCAGCACTCTTCCAGTCAAGGTGGTCACTCTGGGTTTCATAAGACCCTACAAAGGATCAGGAGAGACTTTCGATGGGAGGGAATGAGCAAGGAAGTGAAGCAATGGGTAAAAGAGTGTCTTGTGTCTCAGAAGAGCAAGCATGAACAATTACATCCCGCAAGTTTACTTCATCATCTTCCGATACCTGATCGAGTGTGGGAGGACGTTTCAATGGATTTTATTGAGGGATTGCCCAAAAATCACGAAAAAAATGTGATCATGGTAGTAGTCGATCGACTCACTAAGTATGCACACTTTATAGCATTATCTCATCCCTATTCAGCCCAATCCATAGTCCAATTGTTCATCGATCACATCTATAAGCTACATGGCATGCCGATGAGTATTGTGAGTGACCGGGATCCCCTCTTTATGAGCAGGTTTTGGAAGGAGTTCTTCAAGATGTAGAATTGCAAGCTAAACCACTCCACCGCTTATCATCCCCAGAGTGATGGCCAAACGAAAGTTGTAAACAAGGCTTTGGAGCTATATTTGAGGTGTTTTTGTGGCCAAAAACCGGCAGAATGGATGAAGTGGCTGTCGTGGGCTGAGTTTTGTTCAACACCAATTAGCATGTCTCGACGAAGATGACTCCATTTGAAGGAGTATATGGCAGGCCACCCCCTTCACTCCTTCACTATGTCAGATGTACTTCAAATATGCCCTTGTTGGAAGAGGAATTGATGACAAGAGATAAAATTTAGAAGCTTTTGAAAGACAACATAGCCCAAGCTCTGGGTCGTATGAAACATCTTGCGGATAAGAAGAGAACGGAAAGAGAGTTTGCGGTGGGAGATTTGGTGCTGTTAAAGATTCAACCCTACAAACAGATTTCTCTTCGAAACCCCACTCCCCATAAACTTACTTCAAAATGTTTTGGCCCTTATCGTGTCATCGAAAGAGTCGTAGCAGTAGCATATCATTTAGAGCTTCCTGAAGGTGCGGTAATCCATCCGGTATTCCATGTCTCCAAGCTTAAGAAGTGTTTCGGTAGTCACCAGCCTATGGTATCGACTGAATTACCCAGTTGGTGGGAAGAAGAAGACTCAACAGAGGTGCCGGAGTTGGTTCTGGATGGACATGTGTTCAAGAAACAAAATCAAATGGGTATTGAATTGCTCATCAAGTGGAAGAATTCCAGTACTGAGGAGGCTTCGTGGGTGGATATTGATGACCTTTGCCGCAGGTTTCCAGACTTCGAACTTGGGACAAGTTCGTTTTTAAGGGGGGGGAGGAGTTGTCAGGGTCGACGGAGTAGCACTGGACATCGCCGGAGAGTCCTGCAGCAATGGGCATCTTCGAAGAAGTCCATGGCATGGGTTCAACCGTTCAAGCTCAATGGAGTCGTATCTGTTTTTTAGTTTCCGTATCTGTTTTTTTTAGTTCTGTATCGGTTGTTTACGTGCATTGTTCACGTTTTTCTTTTTTGAATGAGAAGGGAGCGGGAAGAGGGCGGGAAGGTTAGAGTGCGTTTCGCACGGGAATTTGGGTTTGTCCTGTAGTGTAACGGCCTCTCCTCTTGCTCTATATAATGAGCTGTAATAAAGTAGAGAATAATCAATAAAAATCTAGAAATTTCCCTAATCTCCGTCTTCTTCTTCTCCTTCTTCAAGCTCAGGACCTTTGATTCCTCCACCATGGCGCGATCTAGGAACCTTCGGAACCCAAACACTGACACGGTTCAATTCGTTCTTCATAATTTTTAGTTATTATAGATGAATAGCCTGTAAAATTACAAGTAAATTAATTGAGAATTTGTTGTATAGGTAGCATGCAGAATCTTTTTGTTTTCGAACAATTTACATATTCTAGATCTTATAACATATGCAGAATCTTGTGTCTATATTATATGCGATGTTACTTTTATAATTGAGACTGTCTTTACTTTTTGCTCTCTATACCGAAGGTTGGAGATTCTTCTCTGTACTTGGGTCTTTTGGGCCTTTTTGCAAATGAGCTGGCAGGTAATACCCTACTGTATTGATGTTATTTGACTAGCAAAAAAGAATTAATGTTATTTATCGTCGGCCAACTATGGCACTAATGTTAACTTTTTGTGTCTCTGCAGTTTGGGATTTAGATTTGGAGAGTATTGAAATGGCGTTGGTGAACTGAAGGGGAAATGGGATGTAGGTGGCACAAGAGCTATTAGCTGGTGGGCCCAAAACCAATGGGTGGAAAGTGGAGTTTCCGTGGAGCTCTCCTCATGCCTTCTAAGAGCAATCCATAGTCGTTGATGGTAAAAATATGCATAAATAGATAAAATGGATAAAATGGATATAGCAATCTCTCGTTTTGCTGCAGTCGTAGAATGCTATTTTTTACCTTTTAAAATTAAAATAATAACAGACGATGCTTCATGTTCCGTCGGAGAGGGAAAAAAAATAAAAAAACATTTAAAAAGGTGGGACGGCATGTCATGTTCCGTCGGAGAGGGAAAAAAAATTTAAATAGTGGGACGGCACTTCAAGTGCCGTCCGAGGAAAAAAATCATACTCGAAGTGTAAAAAAAAAATTACAAAAAAATTATAAAAAATTACAAAAAAATTACAAAAACTAAAAAAAAATTACAAAAAATTACAAAAAACTACATAGAGGGTGGGACGGCACTTCAAGTGCCGTCCGAGAGAAGTGGGGGTTTTTGGTTTTTTTTATTACGAAATTAATTTTTTTTTTGGAGGGACGACACTTGAAGTGCTATCAAGTGCCGTCCAACCATTAATTTTTATTTTTTTTTGTGCGACGGCACTTCAAGTGTCGTCCGACCATTAAAAAAATATTTTTTTTTGTGCGACGACACTTCAAGCTCCGTCTCTCATGTATGCATATTTCTCATTTCCATTCTCATTTATAGCAATCTCTTGTAGCGATTTATGCATAATATGCATATTTGGCCAACGACTGCAGTGCTCTTCTTGACCAAATATGTCTATGAATGAAATATTTACTTTACCCTTCTATATTTTTTCGTCTTTTAGAGCATCTGTAGTCGTTTGCATAATATGCATATTTGGTCTAAAAGAGCATAATAGCTAATGTCCAGAGTTAAAACCCTACCCCATACAACAACCCATTTAGAGGAATTACAAAATAGTGACATGAAAGAAAATAATCACATATAGTATGAGTAAACAAACATAAAAAGAAACCACGTACAATTCTTATACTGCCTCTTATCTTTATCCTGCCTCCTTTTAGAAAAAGAATCTTTCTCTAAGTTGCCCATGATGGTTCTTGATTCTCTGTGCCTAAAGTCACCCAAAATAGGGGAAATGGCCATAGCACATCCTTCCTCCTCTTGTGCGATATTCAATCTAGGGTTTGTGATAGATTCCAAACTTTTGATATGAGTAATTTGATATTCGAATTAGGTTATGTTGTTTGATTTGAAAGAACGAAATATTAGCAATTTGAGATTCAGATTTGGATATGTTGAATTTGGTTTTGATGATTCTGGGTTGCAAGATACTCATTCAATTAGATTTTTGTTTTCTCTTTATAGTTTAGTGTTTTTTCTCGGTTGTAAGAACTAGAAAAGATGAGAATTTGCATTGATGGAGTAGACCCCGCTTAGAGGCAAATTTTAAAAAAAAATCCTTTATTATCCTGGTTACCTCCTCCCAGCTGTCATATCTAACTCCTTGCCATGAGAAATTTCACAATGGCTTTATTCCTTTAGCGAGTGATGGAGTAGTCAAGAAATCTTTAGGTATTGAACTATCATCGGATTCTTGTAGCCGATGGCCAACATAGTAATCTTTGACTTTAGGGACATGGAACATGAGATGTATTTTCACATATAGAGAAATTTTATAATATGCGTGAAATCGTCCTTAACTTTAGAGACATTGAACTATATTTTTTCCTCTACAGAAAGTTGCAATATGCATGAAAATCAACCTTATCCAGGAGTGGAGGCACAGCTGGCCAAGGGTGAGCAGCCGCTTCCCTTAGCTTGGCCAACCTCTCTATATAGGCCCAAGGATTTTTTTTAAATAGAAGCCCATGCTCCCTCCGAGCTTGGCCCAGCAACACTCCCGCTCCTCTTTCGGCCCACAACCAAATTGACCCGCTCCTCTTCTTCGGCCCAAGCCCAACTCACACGTACTCATCCGCTCCTCTTCTTCTTCGCTTCTTTTTCGTTCTCCTCCGAAACCTAGCTCCCAATCCAAGCCCTAAATTCCAAACCTCCAAATCTTCTCAGATCTCTCATTCTTCGCAATTTGCAAACCCTAGCTCCCATTCCCAATCCAAACTCCCAATTCCAAATCTTTTCTCATCGTCTCAATTTGCTGCTCCTCTGAAACCCTAGCTCCCAAGTTCCAAATCCCAATTTGGGAATTTATGAAGCTCATTTTCTTGAATTTGTATTTTGATGGTAAATTTTTAGTAAATTTTGATTTATCTTATTGATTTATTCAGAATTTAATGTTAAATTGAATTTAAAGTGATTTTTTATAATGTATTTTTTCCTTCATCGAAAATGATTTTCTTTTTAGTTCTGATTCTTCACCGCGCAATTCAGGTAATTGATTTAGGGTTATAGCAGTGAAATCCTATAGTTGGTATAATGAGCAAGACGCAAAATTTGAGTTGAAGATTCGTGAAACTTAAAGTGGGTAGCCTTTCTATCGTCGTTAGTTTCATCTCCATATTTGAGTCGTGGGTGAGAAATCAAGGCGATTTATTAAAGTATTAACATGTTATAATTCATAGTTACATGTAGACAGAACTAAGTTTTCCTCTATGATTGATTCATATGGAATTGTGGCATGTTGATGTTTATATGTGCAGCAAAGGTAGTGATTAGCGAAAAATTGTAAGGACGTAATGTTATAAAGTGTGCAAGTAGGGTGTTTGCAACTATTTTATATTCAAGGATAATGTAGAAGATTAGCACCATATAAAATTAGTAGCTGATTAATTTATGAGTTATCAGTGATTGTGAGGAAAAAAAAGTTATGTCACGCTATTTACTCTAATGCACTATGATTGATGCTTATTTACGTTGTCAGTGAACCGATTTGCATCTTTACAAAAGTGTTATTACGTGGATGATTGTACCATATGACAACTTGAAATTTTAAAAATAGTACCATTGAGACCAAATTTGGGATTATTCGGTAGTGGTGACTAATGTTTTCGTTTGTTCATTGTTGTATCAATGCAAGGTTCATCATGTTAATCTGTAATTTGCTCTAGGAAATCTTTTGTTGTATTAGAAAAAGATTGATAGAATATTCTGACATTTATTAAAAAGTTTTGATATTTGAAGAGCATGTAACTAGAAAGTAGGAAATAGGAAATACATATATCAGTTCTTTAAATAATAAACTCCCTTAAAGTTTTAGTTTCAGAACTTAGATAGGATTGGTATTACAGTTTTGGAGAGTAAGTATTTTAAAATTAATTCGTTTGTGTTTAGTTTTCTATTATGATATCAACAACAAAATTATATAATAAGAATTTATTATATAATTCGATAAACTTGATCTGAAATCCAACTTGACAAGTCCATCTTTATGTTGAACAAATTCAATAAACTTGATCAAGTCCACCTTCAAAGCATATCAAATTACATGTAAGATAGAACAACTTTCTAATTTGGCAACTTGCAGACTAATCATGAAAATGTTTCAAAATATGAAGTTGCGTAGGAGAGTTTTGTAATATAACAATGTTTGTTTAATTACTTTTGTAATATGATTGTGGATGTTTAAAGACTTCTATAATTTTTTAGTTCTTGTGATTTCGATTTTGGCTCACCGCTGTCCTTATCTATGTAATAGCAGATAAGGGGTGAAATAACTGGCCATTCTAAGAGTGAAGAACTTGTTGAAGAATATCATTTTCGATAAATTGGAGAAGAACATGTATTCTGGAGAGAGAAGAATATTTAATTTTCTCCAACATCTCATTTGACTTTAAATTAATAGGGCATAAGAGGAACATAAAGTGAATAAGCAGAAGATAAAAAGAAAAGAAAAAAACTCTTTAAGAAAATGCTCTTTAGGAAATGATGCATTTAAATATGGTTATATGTTATAAGTTAAATATTGATAACACACTTTTTCTGTTGCATTTGTCTCAATAGTGTAAAAAGGTTATGATCTTTTATATTTTCAAATAGAAAAGAAACTCATGTATGGTCCATTTAAGGTTATGATCTTTTATATTTTCAAATAGAAAAGAAACTCATGTATGGTCCATTTAACCTAATTGCCCTAATCATATCACTTGATGCTTTAATCATATCTTGATGCTTAAAGACTTCTTTCAGGTTACAAATGGTTTTTTTTGTAATAAAACGGTGAGCGAACTTCCCTCCCCCCGGTGCTTCATTAAACAGAATTTAACGAAGTACAACCAAGACACGAATGATACTCATATCTACCCAACATCATGAGTGTATGATAATTCATTCCAAAATACCACCATCATTATCACTATACAAATAGTCATCTATAAAAGTAGCAACAATCGAAAATACATACAATTCTCCAAGCCATAACTCAAAAACAAGCAACTAACCATCTAGGCAAGATGTCCCGAAAAGATTCTCTAACCAAAGCTAAACTTGGAGCCGAAGGTAGTAGTTGTAGTAGAGATATGTTCTGCGATCACTCCTGTCTAGCATCCTTATCCTGATCCTCCTGTGGGTGAAAGCTAAACTTGGAGCCTAAGGTAGTAGTTGTAGTAGAGATATGTTCTGCGATCACTCCTGTCTAGCATCCTTATCCTGATCCTCCTGTGGGTGTGATTCATCGGTGGAGTTGGCGCTAGTAGTGAACCTATCTTGGATCCTTCTTATGGTGGAAGCAACTGCTTTATTGGACCAAAACAGTACATTAGACTTGATATCATTGAAATATGCATGCTGTGAATTTGCTTATGTCTGAATATGTACTGATTCCTAGCATTCCAGATACCCCAGCATGTCGCCGCAATGAATGTATCCCAGAGTTCATAGTCGTTTATGCGCATATGATCCTGAAAAGTGCACACCTGCAATAGTCGTTCCCAAATTTCTTTTGCCAAAGCACACTGCACAAGTAGATGGTCGATTGTCTCATCCTCCCTGTTGCAAGTGACGCATACACTTGGACTTGTCCAGTTTCTTTTAGCTAGATTATCCCTGGTCAAGATTGCATTCCTTTGTTTCGGCTAATTGAAAATTCGCACCTTAAGCGGTGCTTTCGTGTGGAGGAGATAGAAAAATGCCTTTTTTTATCCGGCCACCAGCACTTCATCCTGTGTCTCGAGGTTGTTAGGCTTCCCAGTCTTCCAAAAACTGAAGTAGTAACCCCTTTTGTCGTCTTGCTTCCTGGTTAAGCCTTCATGTAGTCCTTAGTTTTCACTATCCCTACTACCACTGGGAAGCTACTGTGTCGCAATCGTCCTTTGCCACTCAGAAGACATCTGGTAACTTGTGTTGGAGAGTTAAGTAGCCCCCTATATAGCAAAAGATGCACCTGCAAGGAAAATGTATATGGTATGGAGAACCCCCCTCGAGAACCCTGACATGGAAGTTACGTTCTTAAGTTTCTGGTGCAAGTTATCCTTCCTTAAGGTATGGCGCTCTTGCTAACTGTGCCCACCTTGCCTTGCGCCGGTTATGCAATTTCCACCACCATTTGCATAGTAGGGCCTGATTAATTGATAACTCCAAGACCTCCGAAGTCCTTGCGCTTGCACAAAATTCCCCACTTGACCATAGTGTACCCTCTCCTATCAGTAGTGGACCTCCGAAGTTACGTTCTTAAGTTTTCGGTGTAAGTTATCCTTCCTTAGGTATGGCGCTCTAGCTAATTGTGCCTACTTTGCCTTGCGTTGGTTATGCAATTTCCACCACCATTTTCATAGTAGGGCCTGATTAATTTGATAGTTCCAAGACCTCCGAAGTCCTTGCGCTTGCACATAATTCCCCACTTGACCAGTGTACCCTCTTCTATCAGTAGCGGACCCCTGCCATAAAAACCTATGCCTAATCTTATCAAATTTGGAGATCACCCAGGCCAGAATTTTAAAGAACGAAAGGTAGAAGATAGGTATCGAGTTAATTGCCACATTAAGCAGGATTAACCTAAGAACGATCGATAACAACTTTCCTTTCCACCTTTCCAGCTTATTCTGGATCCTTTCGACCAGTTCGTTCCAATCCTCCTTTCTGAGTTTGTCGGGTTTTGAAACATCCCATATTTTTTTAATCAAAAATACAATTTTCAATTTTTGCACGTAAGATGCATGTGCTATTTTTCCATCTTCATTTTTATTACTCTCATTCACTATTTTAGCATGCATTAGTCTTTTTTTAGCCTTTTATTAAACCCATGGACCTAAGAATAGATTCTAGCCCACTAAACTAATTGATTAAATTAATTAAAAGAAAGCCCACAAGACAAGCACATTAATTAAATCTATTTTTTTAGTTGTGCATGGACTCACACATGACATGTAACAACTATTAATACACATTTTAGAATTATGGGATTTGTATTTATTTTGTGTATGTGTGCACTAGTGCACAACACGTGCACGTGTATAGGAGAAAGAGAGTGAGATCGGTTTGGAAGAGAGAGGGGGCCGGTTTGGGGGTTAGAGAGGTGAAGAGATGGGGGGTTAGGGAAAGTGAAGAGATGGAGTAGTGGGTAGTTGTTAGGCGGGTAAAATTTGCAATTTAGCCCTTCACTTTGTCCTATAAATACCCTTGTTTTTCTTCTATTTTCACACCAAAACAAAGAAATCAAGAGTTAGAGAGTGTTCTCGTTGCTTGATGGAGTGCTCTTGCTAGGAGGAGAAGGACTAGGTGTTGCTTGTTGGAGCTAGGAGTTGTATTCCATCATCTTGTTTGCAATTCTTCATTAGTGGTGGGTGATCTTGTGCTTTCTAAATGTAGAAAATGCATGCTAGTAATGTTAAATGAGTAGTATGAATTAAATTGATGAGATTATAAAGTACGCCCTCATGTTGATTAGTTGTGCCATGAAAATTGTAGAAGTAATGTGGTAATCAATACATGCCTAGATATTATGATGATTAGAAAGAAGAAAGAAAGTAAAACAAATTAAATTGTTGCCATGAAATGTGTTAGTTTATGCTTATTGCCATGTTATGCTAAAATCATAATTTTTGCATAAGAGAGTTTTGAGATCCTCATAGACAATTAAGAGGCATGGTTGGTTTTATTACTAAATTCTAATTTGTATAAATGAGTGCATGAACGAGTTATAATGAATACGATTCTTAATTTCAAGTTTGAGAAAGATGCAAATTTATGTGTGAAATTGAGAGAAAAAAATATTTGAAAAATGGTTGAGATTTCCCTTGTGGTAAAGAAATGTATTTTTGTAATGTTAAATTGATACACATAGATTCATCAATTATTTGTAAGAGATACAATGTGCTATTTGATTAAAATGAAGAAATGAAATTCATGTCCATAAAAGAGGAGGAAATAACTTGAAATATAGACACAATGTCTAAAATATAAATTTGGAAATTCGTGAATTACTGATTTCAAGTAAACTCAGTATAAATGAGATAATTACTGATTAAATCGATCATATGTTTGAGTTTTGCGAAATAAACTAGTTACTGTGCCGTGTGAACAAAAGCATTTTAGTATAATTCGATGTCAGTAATCACACTTGAACTTCCTGGCTAGCGGATGCGCCATAGGGCGGTCGCTGTGTTTGTCAGGGGTCTTGGGTTCGAAACTTGTTAGTCACATTTTATTTTTGATTTCGTTTAAATAATCCGAAACTGAGAACCGGTATTTGGGTATTTCGGTTTGGCTTATTGACACCAAGTCCACTTGGACTTAGTGGCTAGCGGAGTGGACCTTGGGCACTCACTGTAGCCGGCGGTTGGGCTTGGGTTCGAAACCTGATGGCCTATTTTAGTTTTTTTTTGACATTTTTAATGTTTTTTAAGGGATTTTTATGCAAATAAAATTTGGGGAAAATATCCAAATTTTCTATAAAAAGATGTGTAGAATTTATTTAAAATAGTTTTAGAATTTTTCATGTATATTTTGAGAAATAAAAAGGAAAATTGAGATAGAAAATGAGTTTGACTTCAAAATTATTTCTTTAAGAGTGACATTTATTTCTTTTAAAAGAAGAGTAAAATATTGTTGTGTGAATTGAATTCTCTTGAAGAAATTATACACTTATTTTGGTTTAAGAAATGTTTGATGTGATTGAAATATAATATATGAGCTTAAATTGCTAATGAGACATAAAGTGATGAATCTAAGTTCATGAAAAGAATTATTGTTTTTGAAAGACAGTGAATAAAATGAATCATGAATGGTGCTAAGATAAGACATTGATTAAATTGTGAATAAGTTGAAGATATGAATACATTGAGTTTAATACATGATTATGAAGGGTATGAGTACCTGATGCGGTTTGTTTTTGGTCGCAGTGTGGATGCACCAGGTGTGAGTTCGGACTCAATTTGTAATGAGGGAAGAGTGCGGCATGGGACGACGAGCGGGAGGCTCGCTTCGGCGCTTGAGGATCGGCTCAGATCGCCTCGACTCGAGTACCTGCAGACGGTCCTGAAACACCGGGGTTTATCCCGGCGGCGGACCCTCCGACGATCTAGTCAGTCTCTGTAAGAGAGTAGCAATAACTAGGAAAATTTGGGTGACAAAAGATTGATTACCTGAAAAGGTGGGTGAGGGTCTGGTATTTATAGGGAATTCCAACCGGGTTTGGATCCGCTTGGGGGCCGGGTCTGAACCCGAAAGCCCATGGGCCTGACGTGGCAGAAGGCCCAGGGGGTTTAGGGCTGACGTGGCAGTACCAAGAGTGGTATAGGGCTGACGTGGCAAAGCCCTTGGTGGTATTTGGAGCTGACATGGCTGATCATGGGGCTCCTGTGCCTCTGGGAGAATCGGATGGCCTAGGTTGTGCCAGGTCATTTTCATTCTTTACCAGGCTGGGCGGACGGCCCGTGGGGCTGTCGTGGATCGGAGGCCGAGGGCCATCGAGACTCGTCGGATACGAGGAGACCAGTTCTGTGGGGGTGAACTTGAGGTTCGGCGCCGACCCTGTAGTGGTTCGAAGCCGAGCCAGATTGTTGTTTTTCCATTTTTGAGCGAGAGCTGTCCTGGGCCCTGGTTGGGCCCTAGGCCATTTTTACCCTACCACACAAGCCCCCCACTTCTGCGGGGGTGCGGGAGCTAGCCGTGGAGGAGTGTTTATGGTTGTAGAAATGGGATGGCGAATCGCTGGGCCTTCATGAGGGGGCTGTCCTGATGCTAGAACGAACCTCGAGCTGGCGAGGGTTTATGGGCCGACAAGGGTGATGGCGAGCCGTTGAGACTTCCTGAGAAGATTACCCTGGTGCTAGAACGAACCTCGAGCTTTCGAGGGATTATGGGTCGGCAAGGGTGATGGCGAGCCGTTGAGCCTTCCTGAGAAGACTACCCTGGTGCTAGACCGAACCTCGAGCTTTCGAGGGATTATAGGTCGACAAGGGTGATGGCGAGCCGTTGAGTCTTCTTGAGAAGACTACCCTGGTGCGAGACCGAACCTCGAGCTTTCGAGGGATTATGAGTCGGCAAGGGTGATGGCGAGCCGTTGAGCCTTCCTGAGAAGACTACCCTGGTGCTAGACCGAACCTCAAGCTTTCGAGGGATTATGGGTCGGCAAGGGTGATGGCGAGCCGTTGAGTCTTCCTGAGAAGACTACCCTGGTGCGAGACCGAACCTCGAGCTTTCGAGGGATTATGAGTCGGCAAGGGTGATGGCGAGCCGTTGAGCCTTCCTGAGAAGACTATCCTGGTGCAAGACCGAACCTCGAGCTTTCGAGGGATTATGGGTCGGCAAGGGTGATGGCGAGCCGTTGAGTCTTCCTGAGAAGACTACCCTGGTGCGAGACCTAATCTCGAGCTTTCGAGGGATTATGAGTCGGCAAGGGTGATGGCGAGCCGTTGAGCCTTCCTGAGAAGACTACCCTGGTGCGAGACCGAACCTCGAGCTTTCGAGGGATTATGGGTCGGCAAGGGTGATGGCGAGCCGTTGAGCCTTCCTGAGAAGACTACCCTGGTGCGAGACCTAACCTCGAGCTTTCGAGGGATTATGAGTCGGCAAGGGTGATGGCGAGCCGTTGAGCCTTCCTGAGAAGACTACCCTGGTGCGAGACCTAACCTCGAGCTTTCGAGGGATTATGGGTCGGCAAGGGTGATGGCGAGCCGTTGAGCCTTCCTGAGAAGACTACCCTGGTGCTAGACCGAACCTCGAGCTTTCGAGGGATTATGGGTCGGCAAGGGTGATGGCGAGCCGTGGTGCCTTAGAAGGTTTGAGCAGAGTGGTCCGCCGTCTTTGCGGAGCATTGAAGGCGCTCCGGGATCTGTGCAATGTTCCAATTTCCTAGGGGCATTAATGGCGCTGCCTAATAAATGCATGGCGCATGAGCTTCCGTCGATTGGCTTTCCCAATGTCATAATGGCCGGTCTATAGGGGAGGCTATAAGTACCCCTCCCCCCACAGCGGGTTTGATCACAGCAAGGGTGGTCCATTGGCCATCAGAGGTGTCTGCTTCGGCGGATGTCCAACGACCAAAATCCGGACCGGTAGATAAGGAGCCTCGGATTGGTGGCGTCTTTGCCGTCTGGATCCTTTTTCGAGTCAGACGACCCTGACACGGTTGTTTGGCCCGAGAGAGATCCAGACGGGAGGGGTATCAACTGTATTCCGGACCTGGGGCTGAAGAGCCTCGGATAGATGGGTCGTCTCCGATTGGAGGGGGCCGATCTGCTTTCCGATAGGGCTCCAGGCGATGGTGGCTTCTGTCCCACCCTCGAATAGTTCGGGGTTTCGGCTGCCGAGGCCGTAAGCCCCGGGCTGCTCGCGGGTGAGAGGGGAGCCGACCGAGCTCTGGATCCCGGGGTGCCTGTCTAAGGACGGCGCCTTAAATCTTAAGTAAAATATTTTCTCCGCCGAACACTTCATCCGAACCGACCCCTGTGTCTGGCTGCCAGCCCGGCACTGGGTGACGTTAGCAGCGCACGTTTCGAGGACGTGGCGCAATTTTCCAGGCGGCAGTTACACGTCAATCGGTGAACAGTAATTGCGGAAATCGATGAGTCATTTTCATCCTCTATAATTGTCCCCACCTCTCCCCCTATCGCCCACTTCTTTCTCGCTTCTTTCTTTTTCAAAAATCTTCAAACACTTCAGCGCTCGTCCCTACAGTTTGCTGCACCAGGCTCGTTCTTCCGAAGCGACCCCAGGTTAGTTGGTAAGTCTGTTTAGTTTAGGCACAGATGGACAGGGCTCAGTCTGGCTCGTCAGCGTCGACGTCTAGGGGGGAAGTGAAACCCGCCTCCAAATCGACTTCGTGGGAGGAGCCCGTGCTTGAGGGGGAGTCTGTACATAATGTGGAGCCTTCCGATTCGATTTCGTGGGAGGAGCCGGTAGGCGAGGAGGAGCCAGTGTATAATGTGAGGCCGTTGCGATCTCGGAAGCCTTTTGTGGTGGAGAGCAGCGAATCTGAGGAGGGGAGCGGCAGTTCGGACGAAGTCCAGGTTCTAGAGTTGGCTTCCGAAGAGGAGGGTGGCCCGGAGGAGGGTGAAGCTGAAGGGGCTCGGATAGGAGGTGCGGATGGGAGATCCACAGGTTTGGGTGTGGGTTCGAGTTCCATGCCGACCGGTCTGGGGCGATTATCTACCCCCTCGCCGGAAAGAGCCAAGAAGAAGAGGGTTCCGAAGAAGAAAGGGTCGAGGACCGGTGGCTCGAGCCAGGCGCCTGTTTACCGTAACTTGATGACAAGGTCGCCCGTACAACCGAAGCCGTTCCGTCGGTATCCCGATGACCTTTCTGATAAGGAGCTTTTTGGGGTCCAGCCATCGTCGCCGAGCCGGAAGAGGGTGAAGATGGACACACTTCCGTCCGTTTTGGAGGCTGGTGACTTGGAGGCTCTGCAGTTGGCATACCACATAGGGTCCAGCTACGAGCTCATGTTGCCGAGCTCTACTCTTCGCCCGACCGACCCCCTGCTTGATTGGTATTGCGTCTTCCCCGTGGACGCCTTCATCTCCGGACTGAGGCTGCCAGTCCACCCGTTTGTTCGGGAGGTGTTGAACTAGGCGTCTCTGGCGCCGATGTAGTATGGGCCGAACTCCTGGAAGCAGATCATCTGCTTCGTGCTGTTGTGTGAGGAGCAGAGGGTGCCCCTTCGGTTGAATGTATTCCGAGCGATGTTGATGATCAGTTCGTCGGCTGAGGGCGTTTACTACATCTCGCCTCGGAGTAAGGGGAAGGTCGTTCACGGTCACCCGGATTCCATTAAGGAGTGGAAGAAAAAATATCTGGTGATCCGGAGTGAGGAACCTTGGAACATCCCCACTCGATGGAACCACTCTAAGCCGAGCTATAAAACGCGGAGGCCGAGGGACCTAACGGCCGAGGAGTGGGGGTTTGTTGAGCATCTCCGTCTATCTGATAGCATCAGCTGGCCGAAGGTGATAGAGGCCCACCTAGCGAGCGTTGGACTGAGCCCGGCCGTGCTTAGTATGTAGTTGTTCCTTTCTTTTGGCTTTATTATTCCTCCATGCTCATTGTCCTTACTGGATCTTCTTGCAGGTATGGATCCTGAATCGATTAAGGCTCGCAGGCTCGCCGAGAAGCAGAAGAAGGCCGAGGAAGGAGGGGGCACGAAGAGGCCGAGGGAGTCGTCCCTAGCCGTCTCGGAGGCCCAGCTCGAGCCGAGGACCAAGAGGACCCGCTCGGAGACGAGCAAGGGGGTGGCTACTTCGAGGGGTCAGGGCCAAGCGAAGGCATCCGATCTTGACAAGGGAAAAGGTCCCTTGGTCGAGGTCGAGGAAGAGGATCCGGTGGTGGTGATGTTGCGGCAACGGTGGGCACCGGATTGGTTGGTTCGGATGGGGGACTGTCTGACCGAGGAGGCCCAGGCTGTTGAGGTGGTGGAGAAGTTGGCAACCCCTCGAGACCGCAAGGAGATGGAGAGCGAGCCCATGGAGGTGGCGTTCACACACCTGGCGCAGGCCACCGTGCTGGTAAGCTCGTCGACCCTATTCCCCTTGTTAATTTTACTGCGGAAGTCTTTTTCTTATCTGCGTTGGTCGCAGGCTTGCGTGCAGGGGGCTAACGTAAAGAACCTCTACGAAGCGGCCCTGGCACAAGAGCGAGCTCGGGCGGATAAGAGCGAGCGGGAGATGAAGGAGATGCGGATCGAGCTCGAGGGCTCGCACAAGAGGGAGCAGAAGATGAAGCTCGAGCTCGATGCCAAGGAGGCGGAGTGGGGGAAGAGGGTGGTCTCCTTGAAGAAGAAGTTTGCCAAGGAGAAGGAGGAGTTGACGAATGCGGGTCAGATGATGGTGATCAAGGCCCAGGACGAGTGTTATGCGAAGGCCCTCAGTCATGTGAGGCACTTCTACCCGACCGTCGACCTGTCCAACTTCGAGTATGACATGGAGGTCGAGGGGACACCGAAGACCCCTAATGAAGAAGGGCCCGTTGATGACCCCGCTGCCGACCCCCCTGTGAACCCGGCCGATGCTGAGGTGGGAAAACAAGTTGTATAGTTTTGTCTTTCTTTTTCCTTTTCTCGATTGTATTTGCCTTCCGCGGACTGGCCACCGCATTTTTTGTATGAAGTACTTTCATTTATAAAAGAAAATTTTTGACTGGCCAAGTGTTTTGACCTCGGATATTTCCGAACCATTTTTGCCGATGCGTTTTGAGTTGGCTGGTTCTCTTATAGGTTGCGGCTCCCCTTCCTGAGGTGGACCCTCGTCGCTCCGACGTGGTGTGGCTCCGGAGCAAGGTTGAGGCCCTGGAGGCCACGTTGGTTTGCTACCGAAAGGGTGCTCGTGACACTGATGCGGCCTTCAACTATTATCGGAATAAGTCTGAAGCCTTAAGTGAGGAGGCGAGCCGGCTGAGGAGGGCGATGGTGGATCGGAACCTCGGCAGTGTTGGTCTTGGATATACCATGTCGAGTGTATCGATGCAGAGGCCCTCCTCTGAGAGGTTACTTCGCGATGTCATTGTGGAGAAGGAGATGGAGATACACCGTTACAAGACGATGCTAGGTGTATCGGCATCCTCCTCGGTGGGTCGGCGAGCGGATGGGGTTCCCTCTGCGTTGCTGCTGTTGGAGCGTATGCGACCAGTTGATGCCCAGAGCTCCGTGGCTGGTGTGTCGACCGTGGCTGAGCCTAAGGACCATCATGACGAGGAAAGGGCTCCTAGTCGCTCGGTCGGAGTGGTCCCGCCCTTCGTCGGACCCGAGGGGCCCTAAGATGGTGACTTCCTCCAGTTTGAGATGAGTGGAGTGGTCCTGTAACGGTCTTTGTTTGTTTTCTCAGAACCAAATAAAGGAGTATGAATAAAGAATTCTTTTCCTTCTTTGCTCTGGCCAATAGTGTAGTGGATGATTGCGGAGGTGAGGTTCGGCCCCGTCGATCCGTGAGGGATCGGCGCGGGGCGTTAGGAAGACTCCCTGGCCTGAAGTCGGGTCGGACCTACCGAGACGTTGGGGACGATACCGGAGTGAGGACTCGGGTGCCGATCCCATTGTCCGGTGTTAGGTCGGAGCTGCCGAGGCATTTGGAGTTTGACAAAAAGAGATTTCTTTCATACAAGATAGGGAGGGTCGCCAAGACGACCCTTTACACATGAAGCTTACAAAAGATTTTATTTACATTAGCCAAGATAGAACCTATGTTCGCTCTTCTAGGAACTTCATTAGGTGCTCGGCATTCCAGGGTCGGCTGATGAGCCGGCCGTCCATATCTGCCAGTCGGTATGTACCAGGGCGTACACCCTCGACTACACGGTATGGGCCTTCCCAGTTGGGAGCCAATTTCCTCTTCTTGGTTGGATCAGAGACGGACAGTTTTCGTAACACGAGGTCTCCCGCCTTGATGTTTGTGGGGTGGACCTTCTTGTTGTAAAACTTCTCGATCCGTTGTTGGTAGATGCTTCTTCGGATTGAGGATTTCTCTCTGACTTCGGCGACGAGGTCCAGGTTGGCCCTCAGGCCGGACGAGTTGTCAGCCTCATCGAAGGCTATGATCTGGGGAGAAGGCAGGCCGACCTCGACAGGGATAACTACCTCCGTCCCGTAGGTCAAGGTGAACGGCGTCTCTCCCGTGGGGATCCTCTTGGTGGTTCGGTACGCCCATAGCACGCTAGGCAGTTCTTCGACCCAAAGCCCTTTGGGGGAACTGTCGAGGCGCTTTTTGAGGCCGTCGAGGATTTGCCTGTTCGCGTTCTCCGCTTGGCCATTGGACTGAGGGTGGCAAATAGCGGAGAAGCGCTGCTGGATGCCGATGTCCGCGCAGAAAGTTTGGAAGTTCTGACCTTGGAATTGGGTTCCGTTGTCCGTGATGAGGACTCGAGGGATTCCGAACCGGCAAATGATGTTCTTCCAAAAGAATTGCTGTACTTGGCGCTCGGTGATGCTGGACAGAGGCTCGGCTTCGAGCCACTTGGTGAAGTAGTCGATGCCGACTATCAAGAATTTCTTTTGCCCTACCGCTACGGGGAAGGGGCCCACAAGGTCCATGCCCCACATGGCGAATGGGGTAGGACTAGCCAGGGATCGGAGATTGGCTTAAGAAGCCTCTTGATAGGGGAGAACCTTTGGCACAGGCCGCATCTCTTGACTAGGTCTTGCGAGTCTTGGAGCATGGTCGGCCAATAGTACCCCTGATTCAAGGCCTTCCGAGCGAGCGTCCTGCTCCCCATGTGGCATCCGCCGATCCCTTCATGAAGATCTTTCAGCGCGTAGCTGGCCTCGTCGCTGGTGAGACAGCGGAGGTACGGCTTGCCGTCGGCCAAGGTGTATGAGCATTTGAATAGGATGTCATCAATCATGACGAACCTTTCAGCTCGGACCCTAACTCGTCTAGCTTCGGCTCGGTCTTCAGGAAGCTCGGCGCTGACTAAGAATCTCCGGATGGGAGTGGTCCAGTCGTCTGGACTGGCACCCTCTTGGACATACATTGCCTCCTGGTCTTGATCGTTGATACTTGGCTTTAGGAGGATTTCTATGAGTACCGTTTGGTCGAGACCCTCGAAGGAGGAAGAGGTGAGTTTTGACAACGCGTCTGCTTGAGCGTTCTGCTCCCTAGGGACTCGAATGACTGCGGAGTGGCAGAAGGATGCTAGGAGACGTCGGACCACTGCCAAATATCTCACCATGCGATCATCGCGGGCTTCGTATTCTCCGGTGATCTAATTGACCACGACCTGAGAATCGCTGAAGGCCCGGATTTGCTTGGCTCCGGCTCGATGTGCTAGGGTCAATCCGGCGATCATGGCCTCGTATTCCGTCTTGTTGTTAGAGGCCGGAAAGTTGAGGCGGAGGGAGTATTGAAGTAAGAATTGGTCGGGGCCACGAAGGATGATGCCAGCCCCACTCCCTGTTTCGCATGATGATCCATCGACAAAGACCTTCCAGGTTGGATCCGAGGCCTCGGTGCTGGGCTGCTCGGAGACGGTGCACTCAGTGATGAACTTGGCGAGGGCCTGCCCTTTGATGGCCGTCCTCGGCTGATAGCTGATGTCGAACTGACTCAGCTCAATTGACCACTTGACTAAGCGGCCGGAGTTTTCGGGCTTGTGAAGGACAGTCTTCAGTGGCAGGTCGGTCAGTACTTGGACGAAGTGGGCCTGGAAGTAAGGACGAAGCTTCCGGGCCGCCATGACCAAAGCATAGGCCACCTTCTCTATCTTTGCGTACCTCGTCTCGGCGGGGAGCAGAACTTTGCTCACGTAGTACAATGGCCTCTGGACCCCATCTTCCTCTCGGACGAGGACGGCGCTGAGTGCGCTATCCGAGGCGGACAGGTAGAGCCATAGTGGTTCGCCCGGCTCGGGCTTGCTGAGGAGAGGAGGGTTGGCGAGGAACTGCTTCAGCTGTTCGAAGGCCTCTTATTGATGGGTACCCCACTCGAAGCCCCCCTTCCCGCGTAGAGCCTTGAAGAAGGGGAGAGACTTCTCCCCTGACTTGGAGAGGAAACGACCGATTGCAGCCAACCGGCCCGTAAGCCTCTAAACCTCCTTGACATTCCGGGGTGGGGCCATGTCAATAATAGCTTGGATTTTCTCGGGGTTCGCCTCGATGCCGCGCTGGCTGACAATGAACCCCAGGAATTTCCCAGTGGAGACGCCGAAGGCGCATTTAGCCGGGTTGAGCCTCATGTTGTGACATCGGAGGACTCCGAAGGCTTCCTCGAGGTCGGAGACGTGGTCCGGCCCGGCCCGGCTCTTGACGAGCATGTCGTCGACATAGACTTCCACGTTGCGGCCGATCAGGTCTTTGAAGATTCTGTTGACGAGCCGTTGGTATGTGGCTCCGGCGTTCTTTAGCCCGAAGGGCATAACGCGGTAGCAGAAAAGACCCTGGTCGGTGACGAACGAGGTCTTGGAGATGTCCGGTGGAAACATTCGGATCTGATTGTACCCCGAGAATGCGTCCATGAAGGACAGTAGTTCATGCCCCGAGGTTGCATCGATCAAGGTGTCGATGCGGGGGAGGGGGAAAGGATCTTTTGGACATGCTTTTTTTAGATCAGTGAAGTCGATACAGATCCGCCAGCCCCCAGTTGCCTTCTTCACCATGACGACATTAGCCAACCACTCGGGGTAGCTGACTTCCTGAATAAATCGAGCCGACAAGAGCTTGTCGGCCACTGTCTTCACAATTTTCTGCCTCTCCGAGGTGACTTTGCATCTCTTTTGGACGACCGGCTTAGAGTCTGGGATGACACTCAGCCAATGCATAATCAAGTCTTCGGAGATCCCGGGCATGTCGGAGGGCTTCCAAGCGAAGAGATCAACGTTGCAGCGGATGCAGGCGATTATACCTGGCTCACCCGGAACCACTTCGATTCATCCTCGGCGTCGAACAGGATCTCCTCCAGTTCGTCGACAGGCTCGAGAGCGGGGTCGTCCCTCTCGAGTTCGAGCTCAACGGCGTCGAGGGGGAATACACCCCCTCCGACGGCGGTCATGTAGCACGACCGTGCTGCTTCTTGGCTACCTCGGACTATGCCGACCCCTTGCGGGGTGGTAAATTTAAGTTTCAGATGGTAAGCCGAAGGTACCGCTTGGAGGGAGCACAGTCCGGGTCGGCTGAGTATGGCGTTGTAAGCTGCTTTGACGTTTACCACCATGAAGTCCATGGACTCGGTCCTCTTGACAGGAGCCGATCTCGCGGTGACGTCGAGAGTAACAATCCCTTCTATCACGACAGGGACGCCAGAGAACCCATGCAAGGTGTATCCGGCTGGCTTGAGCTTGCCTCTGGGTAGTTTGAGATTCTCGAAGGCCTCGAGGAAGAGAATATTTACCGAGCTGCCGTTGTCGACGAGAATTCGTCGAACCTCACAATTAGCCATGTGGAGGCAAATGACGAGGGTGTCGCAATGAGGGAGGCGAACGCCTTCGAGGTCCTCTCCGGAGAAGGAGACAGGCACTGGTTGCAACTTGGGCGATAGATTGTCTTGGACAGCATTCACCTCTCGGATGAAGGCTTTTCGGGAAGTATTTGACTCTCCCCCCATTGCCCCCCTGTGGACACAGTGCAAGATGAATGGCGTATTTGCGGCTCCCTCGGGTTCGGGATCCCGACCCTGGATGCGGTTCGGAGTAGGGTTCGGAGGACCTAGCATCTCGCCGATCCCGTGGGCCTTCTCTGGTGAATTCTCGGAGGTACCCTCGTGAGATGAGGTCCTCAATTTCGTCTTTCAGGACCCGACATTGGTCGGTTTCGTGCCCATGATCTCTGTGAAAATGGCAGTAGAAGCGCTGATCTCGCTTCTTGTTGTTATTGGATCGGGGAGGTAGTCGGACAATGCCTTTGTCTTCGATTTCTAAGAGGATGGCGGACACGTTATGTGTCAAGGGAGTGTACCTTTCGAAGCGAGGGACCGGAGGTGCCCTCTTCGCGCCGACCCCTTCCTTTGCTGTTTTCTTGGCAGGTTCGGCATCATCGACCCTGCGCTTGCCCTTCCCCACGACTTCTTTGCTGCCCTCTGGGTTCAGAGCTTCTTCAGCTCGTATGTACTTCTCGACCCGGTTGAGAAGGTCAGGGAAGTCCAGAGGTGGCCTCTTTGCCAAGGAGACCTTTAGCTGGTTGTGACGGACATTGTGTCGGAAAGCTGCCGAGGCGACCCCTGCGTCGAGGGCAGAGACGGATCTGGCCTCGGTTGTGAACCTCTTGACGAAGTTACGGAGCGACTCCCCCTCCCTCTGACTGAGGTCGAGCAGGGAAGCACTCGTCCTTTCGCTCTTCCGGCTTGTGATGAAGTGGGCCAGGAAGCTGGCTTCCAGCTGGTCAAACGAGAAGATCGAGCCAGGGGTGAGTTTGGAGAACCAATCCCAGGCCGGACCCCGAAGGGTGGCCGGGAAGGCTCGGCACAACAGGGGATCCGAAGCGCTGTGAATCATCATGATGGTTTTGAAGCCCTCCATGTGATCAGTTGGATCACCCTCGCCGTTGTAAGTCTCGAACTGCGGAGGCCGGAAGTTCTGGGGGATTTCCGCTTCTATGATGTTGACGGAAAATGGAGGTCGAGAAGGCCTCCGTCCTTGGACTAGGTTGGGATTCTTGTCGCCGATGTGCTCAATTTGATTCTCCATCTCTAGGAGGCGTCGGAGCATCTCGTCTGTGCGCTCAGGAGGGGGAGTAGGCGCACGAGTGTGGCTTCTCCCTTCGCTCATTTGAGGGGCTCGGCCATAGGTTGCGGACCTCGGCGCTCCATGGAGGGCCTCCATGATTTCCTCTCTGAAGCTTCTGAACTCGCCCCCGGTGACCCCTCCATGGTCGGAAGGGTCGGGTCGGGGCGTAGGAATTCGGCCGATGCGGCTGAGTGCCGACAGCCTTTCCCCCTGAGCGGGCCTGGAGTGGTTCGGGACCGAGTTGGAAGCGGTCCCTCCCCTAGCCTGGCTAGCCCTTCTGTTCACAATGACCCGACGAAGGTCGGGTTCGGCGACGTGTGAAGCGCTTTGCTGGGGTCCGAGGTTTCCACCCGGATTATTGGATGCTTGCCCTCCGTCGAGGGCCCCCTCGGGAGGAGGCCCGTCTGGTTAGGCGGAACAGGCTGATCTCCGGGCTCGGGGAGCCATGGGAGATTGGGTCAAGGGAGAGCGTCGGTGGCGAGGCTCGGACTCACGTCCGTACCGGATAAAGTTTCCCACAGACGGCACCAACCTGATGCGGTTTGTTTTTGGTCGCAGTGTGGATGCACCAGGTGTGAGTTCGGACTCAATTTGTAATGAGGGAAGAGTGCGGCACGGGACGACGAGCGGGAGGCTCGCTTCGGCGCTTGAGGATCGGCTCGGATCGCCTCGCCTCGAGTACCTGCAGATGGTCCTGAAACACCGGGGTTTATCTCGGCGGCGGACCCTCCGACGATCTAGTCAGTCTCTGTGAGAGAGTAGCAATAACTAGGGAAATTTGGGTGGCAAAAGATTGATTACCTGAAAAGGTGGGTGAGGGTCTGGTATTTATAGGGAATTCCAACCGGGTTTGGATCCGCTTGGGGGCCGGGTCTGAACCCGAAAGCCCATGGGCCTGACGTGGCAGAAGGCCCAGGGGGTTTAAGGCTGACGTGGCAGTACCAAGAGTGGTATAGGGCTGACGTGGCAAAGCCCTTGGTGGTATTTGGAGCTGACATGGCTGATCATGGGGCTCCTGTGCCTCTGGGAGAATCGGATGGCCTAGGTTGTGCCAGGTCATCTTCATTCTTTACCAGGCTGGGCGGACGGCCCGTGGGGCTGTCGTGGATCGGAGGCCGAGGGCCATCGAGACTTGTCGGATACGAGGAGACCAGTTCTGTGGGGGTGAACTTGAGGTTCGGCGTCGACCCTGTAGTGGTTCGAAGCCGAGCCAGATTGTTGTTTTTCCATTTTTGAGCGAGAGATGTCCTGGGCCCTGGTTGGGCCCCAGGCCATTTTTACCCTACCACAATACCTATAGATTCTTGTACATGAAAGTTTGTGATCTAGAGTTTAGTGAGACCTCGGGTACAGGCATTGTTGAATTAAAAGATTTGAGTTATATTTTTGAGATATGGCCATGGAGCTATCTCGGAATTTGTGATTAAGTCTGGTAGGGGGTAAAACTAACTCTAGGTATGATAATTTATTCATGTCTTGAACTTAAGAACTAGGCACTTAGAAGTAGATGTAGTAAACCTGGGCAAACGTAAGTGGGGCACTCTATATAGTCGGGCGGAGGATTCCGGGACTATAGACCCAGTCGGGCGGATGATTCCGGGACTGTGGTTGCTTTGTGGGAGACGAGCTTTTATTTTAAATCCGGGACAATGCATAGTCGGGCAGATACTTGGTGTACTCCAATGTTTATACGTATACCGGGGCTAGAGGGACACTTGCGGGATGTTCGCACGATGACGAGTCTGTTATAACAGTCGGGTGGTGGACTCTGGGACTGGGATTCGTACTCCTGGAATGATCTAAACCTTGCTTTATTACTGGGTAGTTGTCATGGCGAGGGATCGAACCCTTTAATGTGGAGTACGTAGGTGCTTGCCCTCAGACTTATGTAGTATGGGATGTATAGAATCCGAACAAGTATGCATTAGTGTCATCTTAGTATAAAATATCTGTATTAGGCATTAAGGCATTGCATACACTTACATGTGTAGAGTAGTCACATTTTACACTTTATTTGCATTCAATTTGTGATTTGTTAAAGTATTAAGATCGTTATAATTTCGGCATAGAGATGATGACTGTGTATATCATTTTCGTCGGTTGTAAGCAACTGACGTACCCACAGTTTTGTATGCAGGAATTGGATTTTCATGAAGATATAAAGTTGATATGCTGCTGTTGATTTAATTACAATGTTAAAGATGTTGCAATTGTAAAATTTTTCATTATTGTACTTTATTTTACCTTCCGCTGTATAAATAAATGTAAAGGACTCTGTTGTATTATAAAAGTTTAAATTTCTTTGTAAAATAGTACGAAGTGAAGTGTAAAGATCATGTGGAACTTCGAATTTGGTCTTATTTGGAATTCGGGTGTTACAGATAGTATCAGAGCCACGCTTCATAAGTAGTACAAATTTATAAGGAACGATACCATGGAGTAGACATTAGAGTGTGATTTTCAACTTATAGAGATTTAAATATAAGTAACTTACGTTTGTGTTGCTCTATATGATGACATTTTCTTCTTCTTTCCCTATAAGGTGGCCAATCAGCATGATCCTCAGAATAAGGCACATTGGTTTGTCCCCTTTGAGGATAAAGAGGAAGAGCCAATGGAGGAAGAAGAAGACCCAGAGAAGATAGAAGAGGAATTCCCCGAGTCCAGGGAGATTACTCCACCTCCGCCTGATTTCCCTGAGTCCAGGGAGATTACTCCACCTCCGCCTGATTTTCCCGAAGAATCCTCAGACGAAGAACTCGTTTCAGATGACCAAGATGATATTGTCGCTTCTCTTCGAAGAGAATTGGATGCTCAAAAGTGGAGAGTAAACCGTTTGGAAGCGCAACGGGCAGAAGATAAAGAGCGCATTCAGGAGCTAAGTTTTCAAGTGTGAGAACTTGAGAAGGTTCAGCACGTGAATGATCTACACTTTGCCAAGTTCGACCACCTCACTCGTTGGGACAAGCAGGAGCGGCATCAGAGATTTGAAGATATGAAGAAGGAAATCCAGGAATTACAGGAAGAGCTCAGAGCAGCCAAGAGAAACTGTAAAATCTAGGATGTCTTTTGTTAAAAGGATGTAATGGATGTGATGAAGCAAAGTTTTTCTTTCTGAATGTAAAAAATTTAATTTTGGAAAGAATAAATTTTGTTGAAGAGATATTGTTTGTGTTTTTTATGATGATTAATGATGAATTTTATGACTCAGAAATGATACAAAGGAACAGGAACGGCGAAGGGCATATCAGTGAGAATGGGCTTGATTTAGAGACCGAACTAGCTCGAGTATATCAGATCTTAAATGCTTTCTCTACCAACATCGCCGGGAACACTGGGCCAGGGCCAGCTGTGCAGGTCCCTGAAGCAATCAGGCTGGTAGAGTCATTCAATAGTATGAGGTCACCTGTGTTTGAGGGCTAGGAAAATCCAGACGCTGCTGACGACTGGATTAGACAGATTGAGTCAGTCTTTGAAGTGCTAGAGACCCCAGAGGCAAGTAAGGTGAAGTTGGCCACCATCCAGTTAGAGAAAGATGCAGGAGTTTGGTGCCAATCACTGAAGAGGACTTTGGGCAATGTGCAGCTTACTTGGGAAGAGTTTCTTGGAGAATTTAGGAGTCACTATGTAATACCCCGCAAAAATAGCATATGGCTATTTTTGCATCGTAATCTGTGCGCAATTGAGAATTGCACGCGATTGTATGTTTTCCTAATAACAATTGATTGTTATTGAGAAATATCAGATTTATTTTCTACTTTATTTTATAATTTTGAAAGATTATTACGAGGTAGTTTTAATGTATTTTTGTATTGTTGGTATTGTTAGAGAAAGGAGTTAGGGCTTATTTGAAATATATTGGGACTTAGGGGCTTATATGTAATTTTTCCTTACATTATTTATTTATTTTCCTTTTTATAAAAACCCCCACCCACCTTCTCCTTCCTTCTCATTTTCTTTCCTTCTTCCCGTTTTGTTCCTTTCCCAACCGACCTCAAAGAGACCCATAGGCCGATGCTTTACCCACCCAAAATCCACCCCATCTCTTCATCGTTTTCAAATTAAATTGAGGGATAGACTAATAGAAGGGTTCTCTATATCGTGGCGGTGTCCGTTTTTCGAAAGAATTTCGGAAAGGTAAACCCTATTTTATTTTATTATATAAGATTAAGTGTTTTCAATTTCTATTGAGTAGAAATATGGTAGTAGGGAGATTAGGAGGGGTTGGGTGTTATAGATACGAGAAATTAGCAAGTTGTTGGAGAATTTGCAAGTTGTTAATAAATTAGGGTTTTGGGTTTATAAAGGGGGAGTAAGTATATGAGAACTTGTCTCTTTTATGGTAATAGAATTTTGTTGGGCCATTAGGTTATTTTAGGAGTGATTTTTGTTATTGTTTAGGAATTAAAAATCCCGTAGGATTTTGAATATCCCGTGCTTCGCACGTGTGTATCCCAGGCGTTCAATAAAGGCTTGTGTGATATTTGGAATAGTGTTATTAGCTTTTGTGATTGGTTTGGATGATTTGAGTTTTAATTGCTTTGAGATTTGATGATAGGGTATATTAGCGACCTTGGATGCGGGATAGCGTGCTGGCGCTTCGAGTCTACGCAAGATATTCTATGAGTGTGAATTTATTTACGTATTTTGTGTTTTAAGGAAAATTTTATAATAACCTGAATGGTTGGTATGAATTACGGATAAGGCGTGTTTGGATCAAGGGTACCGGAATAACGTATATGTGTATATGGGGATGAGTTATATTTATATGATGATATCAAATATGGTGAGTATGATATCTTTTATTTTACACACATGGGTGTTATGAAGATTTTAAATTACGATTTGCTGTGTATTTCCGATTTCGTATCCTAGTATAGCATGGGTGTTTTGAGCTAAGAATTTGTGTGGACACTTTTGTATGTGTCCACAACTATAGTTCAAATTTCATAAATTATCGAGGTCGGTTGATACCTCAAAAATTTGGGGAGTGCAGCTGGTCTGAAGGGGCAGCGAGTGCAAGAAGAATATACTATTGAGAGTATATGAGGCTTATAGTGTCAAGAGGATTGAATTCGAGGAAATGGTCAACGAGAGAGTTGTAGACCAGAGTCTTAGGTTTTCAGAATGGGTGGTGTCAATCAATTCTATTTTGTGTTAGAAATTATGGACTTTGCAAGATATCAACCTGTTGTTTAGACCAAACTTCAAGTTTAAGTTGACTCGGGGACTTGAGCTCTTAAATATTTGAGGGAGTCACCCACTAGGGGATTGCGGTGGATCTCCATACCCTTCTAGAAGTCTAATTGTATTGAATTTCGATAAGCATAGCTTGGGTCACAGCTACTGCTATTTCTTGAATTATTTCATCGGACGATTGATGAGGAACCCTCTGCATGCTGCAGTGTGGTGATCATGAGCCATCGGGTTTTAACATTGTTTTAGCATTTCCATTTGGGAACTTGGATAAGTTCCTGTGCTTAATACTCATGGTGGACATGAGTGAGTTAGGATATAGCTCTGGTCGATTGTGTTGGGTGTCTCGATACCTAAGTCTGTCAATGGTCAGAAATTGATGGTTATGTGTGTGCTTACCTTCATTTGATTTGTACTGCGTTCTTGGGGCGCCGTTGGGCCACTCGTTGAGGGTCACGGGCCAGGATTATTGGGTCGCGGACCTGTGAAGGTATTGGGAATCAGTGAATGTGATTCCTGAGATGATTGTTGTCTGACAGACCGGACAGACTCGACATTGTTGATCGACACCGAGTGTTACTTGGTAACAACTTATTCCAATAAACCGCATTGATTAGATTTTCTTTTATTGTTTCGCTTGAAGATCGAATTGGTGTTAGGGGTGATTCCCTATAATCTAACTCATTCTGAAAGTTAGCACTAGGTGGTGATTCTATGGGGTTATCTCTTTCTGTCATTAGGGATACGTGCTGCAAGCGTATCTTGCACTGTTGATTCCTGAGGTACTGTGGTACGGACGGATGGGATCCGGGCACATGCTGGTGGACACGAACGGGTCGTATAGGATACGGCGCTATAGGTATGTTGCGGTATATCTTTAAGTTCGTCACGGCCGTTGACTGCAGAACGGTGGGACCGTTGACTGCCATACGGTGGGACCGTATATCTTTAAGTTTGTCACGGCTGTTGACTGCAGAACGGTGGGACCGTTGACTGCCATACGGTGGGACCGTATATCTTTAAGTTCGTCACGGCTCTTCAGGAGGGTCCGATGTGACGCCTCCTCAACCATGTCATACTATCAGGAACAGGAAGTGGACCGAATTAGAATGCATTGCGTAGCGAGGGTTCGAATCCCTAAACTTGGAGACAACGGCTTGATTTGGAATGTATGTAGTATGGGATGCATACATTTTCAAAGTCTCGCTTGCATTAGACTAAGTACATTGGCTTGACCTGGGCCGCATGTAGTATGGGATGCATGTGTGTCCAGAGTCTTGCTGACATTAGATTAAGTGCATCTATTCTATACTCTGTATTGTTGCATTAGACTCAGGTCATGGCATACACGAACACTAGGAAATCAGGATACACGTTTATTTTCCATTCAAGCTAAATTGTGAGTGTGATAGTTGAATTGTATAATGAGTGTGAAAGTGATGTATTGCGAAACGTGATGATATATGCTGTAAGGAATGAATGAATGCGATGTTATATGATATGAGATTGCGAAGGAATATAAGTCGTGAGTCTGTAATTGCAAATGAATGGTAAACGAGGCGCAGTTTATGTGAAAGTAGAGTTGTGTGAATGTAAAGCTTTATAGGAAAATAAAGCTGTAGGAATATTTGCATAAGACATAGGGGGATGGGCCTTAAGCAACTATTTGGGAATGATTTCCATACTAAAGATAACTATGTTGTGAGCGAGTATGGATATGCATACAGGAAATGACTCGGAGAGCATTTGATGTGAATTTCCATTTATGATGTTTACATGTTCAGGTTTATCTTAGCATTCGTAAGATTCGTTCTGTTCTACTTATAAAGTTAATCTATTTGCTTATTTAGTAAATTATACTCACACCAGAAATGGCTAACCCCTTAGTGTTTGGGGGGTTAGGGAGTCCCTGGACTACCCTAGATCCCCTACTGTTACAGGTTCTCAGCAGTGCAGAGGTGAGGTGTTGATTCATGGTTCTGTGAGTGGAGCTTCACTTTACAATTGTTGTTTAAGGTTTATTTATGTGAATAGTAAAGTATATAATATAAATTGTATTTTTGATGTATAAGTATGTGGATGATGATGATGAGTATAGTGTGAAGTGGCATGTTATGTTGTTGACCCGTACACCCACCTCGTTGTGGAGTACCGGGCCCTGTGGTATGGTTTATAAGTTATTTTCTAAAAACCTTACTACGTTTTCAAAGGAATTTATGGTTTTTAATTGATATTTGATATTCTATTATGAGTTTGGTCCACAGAGCATATATATATATATTGCCTGTGTGATTCTGCTCATTTTGGCCTGGGGAGCCCGTGATATAATTGCCTGTGATGTGAGCTACGGAATTTAGAGTAGAATTTCGTTAGCTTTTTGTATTTCGGTGCAGAAATTTCAGGGGAAATTTTGCCGAAATTTTCTTAGAAATATAACTATCTTAGTTTATGTTTAAAATGATATAGAAATTGAAGGAATTGAATTTGGAGTCAAAAGGGGGGACGTTACAGTTTCCCATGTTAAATTGATATTTGTAATTATCATGTAATAACTCTGATGGCAATAAAGATGTTTTAAATTTCCCTGCTATTTACCATGTTGAGATGCATTTAAAGACAAAGATTCTGGTTGCGTCATGGATGTCCGATGATGGGGATCCGGGGCATTACAGTTGGTATCAGAGCTGACTTCAAATTGCAGTCTAATACAGTAGGAAATTAAAATCTTAAAGTGCCAAGTTAGAGGCAGGATTGTGATCAGATAGTTCGAGCAATCGATATATATCTGCGATTCCTCTCTAACAAAGACTGAACTTGTTTGCATTTTGTAGAATGGTATTCGAAGATATCTTCATCAATCATGTGTCAGTAGCGATAGATGAACCAATGCCTACTAATGGATCGACGTCAGTGATAGAAGAAATAATGGAATTCCACAACAAGCTGAGAATGGAAAAAGACTCACCCCACCATCATCAAGGCCAACCGTGGAGCAACAGATTGCAGTCCTGAAGGAAGAACAAAAGCAACTTCCATCATATGTGACATGCTTACAGGGCCATTGGAAGGGACCCCATGAAGACTTTTCAGTATGCTACTTCCTTGATGAATAACTTTCCTTCTAATTAAAAGCTTAGTATCGGCAAATATGATGATCATAAATCATATGGTAGCGCATTACAACTTATGATTATGATCTTTCATATATCTGAACCAGTCTCAGTGTACTTCATTTTACTAATGAGCTTGGTGCAGTCGTGCTCAGTAGCGGCTAGTCTGTAACCAGACATCAATGGAGGCAAACCTGCAACTGGATATCGGAAGGCAAATCTGCAACCAAATGTCCAGAAGGCAAATCTGCAACCGGATGTCGAAAAAGCCAATTCGTAACTTGATGTAGGTAACAAGACTGCAGTCAAATGACAAGTGAGGGAGAATGGTATCACAAAAGTTGAAAAAGAACGATAACGCCACACTGACAAGCTCAATACTGAGGCTAGAATTCGCGTCATACCAAGGAATGCCCAGGTAGAAATTAGCGTAAACTAGACGCCATCACCAGGAACTAATCAAGACTGGGCTCGAGGAAGGATCTGTCAATAATCAACCCAATCATTCTCAGAAGCGACAGAGTTCTTCAAGATCAGCTTATGATTAAGAAGCCACCAGGAGCATGCCAAGGAGGAAATCTCGCTCAGACAGAGGGCAATCATGTTAACAATTCAGCAAGGTCACCAAGAGGAACTGCTCATGGGCTGAAGCGGCAATGTGTGACTTCGTCCTTTCTAAGGAGGGAGTGGTCACCAACCCACAGGAGTCGTAATCAAGGAGTAAATCAACATCACTTGTAGACAAGAAAAGAGCAAGGTAATGCAGCCATTGTTTACTCCAGAGCGGGAGCAGAAGAATGTCAGCATCAAATTCATGGTGGGTCTGTCCAGAAGGCTGAAGGACAATAGTTCAACTTGGTAGAAGACCAGTTTCTCGAGAATATCACTCGAGGAACTGGAGATGGTTCAGGAAAATGTCTTGTGAACCATTGATGTTTGTGTTCCGTTTTCCTCTCCACTAGCAATGTTCTGAGGACAGAATGATTCTAAGGAGGGAGTGGTGTAATACCCCGCAAAAATAGCTATGGCTATTTTTGCATCGTAATCTGTGCGCAATTGAGAATTGCACGCGATTGTATGTTTTCCTAATAACAATTGATTGTTACTGAGAAATATCAGATTTATTGTCTACTTTATTTTATAATTTTGAAAGATTATTACGAGGTAGTTTTAATGTATTTTTGTATTGTTGGTATTGTTAGAGAAAGGAGTTGGGGCTTATTTGAAATATATTGGGACTTGGGGGCTTATATGTAATTTTCCCTTACATTATTTATTTATTTTCCTTTTTATAAAAACCCCCACCCACCTTCTCCTTCCTTCTCATTTTCTTTCCTTCTTCCCGTTCTGTTCCTTTCCCAACCGACCTCAAAGAGACCCATCGGCCGATGCTTTACCCACCCAAAATCCACCCCATCTCTTGATCATTTACAAATTAAATTGAGGGATAGACTAATAGAAGGGTTCTCTACATCGTGGCGGTGTCCGTTTTTCGAAAGAATTTCGGAAAGGTAAAACCTATTTTATTTTATTATATAAGATTAAGTGTTTTCAATTTCGATTGAGTAGAAATATGGTAGTAGGGAGATTAGGAGGGGTTGGGTGTTATAGATACGAGAAATTAGCAAGTTAATGGAGAATTTGCAAGTTGTTAATAAATTAGGGTTTTGGGTTCATAAAAGGGGAGTAAGTATATGAGAACTTGTCTCTTTTATGGTAATAGAATTTTGTTGGGCCATTAGGTTATTTTAGGAGTGATTTTTGTTATTGTTTAGGAAATAAAAATCCCGTAGGATTTTGAATATCCCGTGCTTCGCACGTGTGTATCCCAGGCGTTCAATAAACGCTTGTGTGATATTTGGAATAGTGTTATTAGATTTTGTGATTGGTTTGGATGATTTGAGTTTTAATTGCTTTGAGATTTGATGATAAGGTATATTAGCGACCTTGGATGCGGGATAGCGTGCTGGCGCTTCGAGTCTACGCAGGATATTCTGTGAGTGTGAATTTATTTACGTATTTTGTGTTTTAAGAAAAATTTTATAATAACCTGAATGGTTGGTATGAATTACGGATAAGGCGTGTTTGGATCAAGGGTACCAGAATAACATATATGTGTATATGGGGATGAGTTATATTTATATGATGATATCAAATATGGTGAGTATGATATCTTTTATTTTACGCACATGGGTGTTATGAAGATTTTAAATTACGATTTGCTGTGTATTTTCGATTTCGTATCCTAGTATAACATGGGTGTTTTGAGCTAAGAATTTGTGTGGACACTTTTGTATGTGTCCACAACTATAGTTTAAATTTCCATAAATTATCGAGGTCGGTTGATACCTCAAAAATTTGGGGAGTGTAGTTGGTCTGAAGAGGCAGCGAGTGCAAGAAGAATATACTATTGAGAGTATATGAGGCTTATAGTGTCAAGAGGATTGAATTCGAGGAAATGGTCAACGAGAGAGTTGTAGACCAGAGTCTTAGGTTTTCAGAATGGGTGGTGTCAATCAATTCTATTTTGTGTTAGAAATTATGGACTTTGCAAGATATCAACCTGTTGTTTAGACCAAACTTCAAGTTTAAGTTGACTCGGGGACTTGAGCTCTTAAATATTTGAGGGAGTCACCCACTAGGGGATTGCGGTGGATCTCTCTACCCTTCTAGAAGTCTGATTGTGTTGAATTCCGATGAGCGTATCTTGGGTCAGAGCTACTGCTATTTCTTGAATTATTTCATCGGACGATTGATGAGGAACCCTCTGCATGCCGCAGTGTGGTGATCATGAGCTATCGGGTTTTAACGATGTTTTAGCATTTTCATTTGGAAACTTGGATAAGTTCCTGTGCTTAATACTCATAGTGGACATGAGTGAGTTGGGATATAGCTCTGGTCGTTTGTGTTGGGTGTCTCGATGCCTGAGTCTATCAATGGTCAGAAATTGATGGTTATGTGTGTGCTTACCTTCATTTGATTTGTATTGCATTCTTGGGGCGCCGTTGGACCACTCGTTGAGTGTCACGGGCCAGGATTATTGGGTCGCAGACCTGTGAAGGTATTGGGAATCAATGGATGTGATTCCTGAGATGATTGTTGTCTGACAGACTGGACAGACTCGACATTGTTGATCGACACCGAGTGTTACTTGGTAACAACTTATTCCAATAAAGTGCATTGATTAGATTTTCTTTTATTGTTTCGCTTGAAGATCGAATTGGTGTTAGGGGTGATTCCCTATAATCCAACTCGTTCTGAAAGTTAGCACTAGGTGGTGATACTATGGGGTTGTCTCTTTTTGTCATTAGGGATACGTGCTGCGGGCGTATCTTGCACCGTTGATTCCTGAGGTACCGTGGTACGGACGGATGGGATCCGGGCACATGCTGGTGGACACGAACGGGTCGTATGGGATATGGCGCTATAGGTATGCTGCATTATATCTTTAAGTTCGTCATCGCTGTTGACTGCCATACGGTGGGACCGTTGACTGCCATACGGTGGGACCGTATATCTTTAAGTTCGTCACGGCTCTCGAGGAGGGTCCGATGTGTCGCCTCCTCAACCATGTCATACTATCAGGAACAGGAAGTGGACCGAATTAGAATGCATTGCATAGCGAGGGTTCGAATCCCTAAACTTGGAGACAACGGCTTGATTTGGAATGTATGTAGTATGGGATGCATACATTTTCAAAGTCTCGCTTGCATTAGACTGAGTACATTGGCTTGACCTGGGCCGCATGTAGTATGGGATGCATGTGTGTCCAGAGTCTTGCTGACATTAGATTAAGTGCATCTATTCTATACTCTGTATTGTTGCATTAGACTCAGGTCATGGCATACACGAACATTAGAAAATCAGGATACACGTTTATTTTCCATTCAAGCTAAATTGTGAGTGTGATAGTTGTACTGTATAATGAGTGTGAAAGTGATATATGGCGAAACGTGATGATATATGCTGTAAAGAATGAATGAATGCGATGTTATATGATATGAGATTGCGAAGGAATATAAGTCGTGAGTCTGTAATTGCAAATGAATGGTAAACGAGGCGCAGTTTATGTGAAAGTAGAGTTGTGTGAATGTAAAGCTTTATAGGAAAATAAAGCTATAGGAATATTTGCATAAGACGTAGGGGGATGGGCCTTAAGCAACTATTTGGGAATGATTTCCATACTAAAGATAACTATGTTGTGAGCGAGTATGGATATGCATACAGGAAATGACTCGGAGAGCATTTGATGTGAATTTCCATTTATGATGTTTACATGTTCAGGTTTATCTTAGTATTCGTAAGATTCGTTCTGTTCTACTTATAAAGTTAATCTATTTGCTTATTTAGTAAATTATACTCACACAAAAAATGGCTAACCCCTTAGTGTTTTGGGGGTTAGGGAGTCCCTGGACTACCCTAGATCCCCTACTGCTACAGGTTCTCAGCAGTGCAGAGGTGAGATGTTGATTCATGGTTCTGTGATTGGAGCTTCACTTTACAATTGTTGTTTAAGGTTTATTTATGTGAATAGTATAATATATGATATAAATTGTATTTTTGATGTATAAGTATGTGGATGATGATGATGAGTATAGTGTGGAGTGGCATGTTATGTTGTTGACCCGTACCCACCTCGATGTGGAGTACCGGGCCCGGTGGTATGGTTTATAAGTTATTTTCTAAAAACCTTACTACGTTTTTAAAGGAATTTATGGTTTTTAATTGATATTTGATATTCTATTATGAGTTTGGCCCCCAACACATATATATATATATTGCCTGTGTAATTCTGCTCATTTTGGCCTGATGAGCCCGTGATATAATTGCCTGTGATGTGAGCTACGGAATTTGGAGCAGAATTCCGTAAGCTTTTTGTGTTTCGGGGCAGAAATTTCAGGGGAAACTCTGCCGAAATTTTCTTAGAAATATAACTATCTTAGTTTATGTTTAAAGTGATATAGAAATTGAAGGAATTGAATTTGGAGTCAAAAAGGGGGACGTTACAGTTTCCCATGTTAAATTGATATTTGTAATTATCATGTAATAACTCTGATGGCAATAAAGGTGTTTTAAATTTCTGTGCTATTTACCGTGTTGAGATGCATTTGAAGGCAAAGATTCTCGTTGCGTCACGGATGTCCGATGATGGGGATCCGGGGCGTTACACACTATTTTCCCGTGGATGTTCAAGAGAAGAAGGCTATGAAATTTTTGGGCTTGTAACAAGGTGGTATGTCTGTGCGGGAGTATGAGACCAAATTCAACCAACTCTCAAGGTCTGCGCCGGAAATGGTTCAGGATGAAGCCAAGAAAGCGCGGAAGTTTGAGCAAGGGTAGAGGCCAAGCCTGAGGACGCATGATACCCCTAGGTATCCGAAGATTTGAGAAGTTGGTCAGGAGGGCTGCTGCTACTGAGTCAGATATGAACCAGTTCTAGGCAGTATAGGTCAAGAGGAATAATTGGAGCATTGGCAAGAAGCCTGCAGCGCCGGGCAATTTCAGGAGACAGCCCTCAGCACAGCGTTTCAAACCAATCGGAGCAAATGCTGTTGCAGTGACTGAAAGGGTACCCACTTGCTACAAGTGCGGAGAGACAAGCCACATATCTTCTGGGTGTACCAAGTCGCAAGCGGGCAAGACTTGTTATCTTTGTGGCAAGGAGGGTCACATCAAGCCTTTTTGCCTTCAGCTTCAGCGGGAAGGGCCGAGTCAGAAGTAGTCCAACCCAGGGCAGAAGCAATTTCGGCAGGGGCGAGTGTTTGCTTTGACCGAGATTGATGCTGATAATGTGGATAACGTCATCACGGGTATGGGAGATGATGTTTAGTTGCTTTGTTGCTTTTCTATTTATGTAAGAAGTGTTATGTAATGAGAGTACTCTTATGTAACAGGAGACATTCGAATAAATAGAATAAAAGCATCAGTTTTATTTGATACGGGATCATCGCGCACATTTGTGTCACCCTCATTTGCAAAACGATTGGGAGTCAAACCTAAAATTTTTCCTGGCAAAGTTCTATCTGTGGCTACTCCGTCAGGAGAAAACTTGACAACCAACCAATATTATGAAGGGTGTGATCTTGAGATCGGAGGCAGGCTCTTTGGCATCGACCTCATTGAGTTAGCAGTTTTGGGGGTCGACATCATTATTGGCATAGACTGGATGTCAGTTTACAATTCCACTATTGAGTTCAAGAGCAAGGAGGTTGTGGTGAAGGCATCAGGAGGACCACCAGTTATATTTCAAGGGAAGAAGAAGTGTAAGCAGTTGGTAGCAGCTTTGGCGGAGCAGAAGGTTCCTGAAGAGGTCAGGCAGATTCCATTGGTCCGAGATTTTCCAGCAGTGTTTCTTGAAGATCTACCTGGGCTTCTCCCTCATCAAGATGTAGAGTTCAGCATCTCCGTTCAGCCAGGGATTGCACATATTTCCAAGGCACCATACAGAATGGCACTGGTTAAGCAAGATGAGATCAAGAAGCAGATTGAAGAGTTGTTAAACAAAGGATTCATCAGGCCGAGTGCATCACCTTGGGGAGCCCTAGTTCTTTTGGTGAAGAAGAAGGATCGATCAATGAAGATGTGTATCGACTACGGAGAGTTGAACAAGGTTACAGTGCAGAACAAGTATCCAATTCCTCGAATCGATGATCTGTTCGACCGTCTACAAGGAGCAGCTATTTTCTCCAAGATAGACCTGCGGTCAGGATATCACCAAGTTCGAGTAAAGGAAGAAGATGTGCACAAGACGGCTTTTGCAAGTGTACAAAATCACACAAGTAATATTGTTAAATGAGTAAAGTGTCGAACCCACCGGGACTAGATATTTTACTGAGTACCGATATCACTAGATTAATCACTTTTTGGAAGATCGAATTTTATAAATAATAAAACAACTAAATTAACTTAATCTAATTAAAACTAACTAAATTTGTAAAGAGGGAGAGGGCTGTGAAACTATGAAGCCCTTGTAATTTGCTAAAGGTAAAATTAGTTCTAGGGCTCTTGGTTCACCTCGTTTATCACACAAACAAATTATAATTCCTTATAAATAAAAATATTATCTTTCCAAATTGTCGACCAAAATCCTACAGATATTAACCACTCTATGCACGTAGTCTAAAAATTATTCTCAACTAATTCTTCGCCTATCCATCAAATTATTAATTGAAAATTTGGATTTCTTAACGGTCACGTCCTCCAATATACGGTGTTAATTTTTATTAATCACAAATAACCTGTTCGGTCTCTTTATGATTTGAAAAATCATACAAATGTCTATCCACCATTTTGTACGCATAAATAATAAAAATTAAAACACAACCAGGAAAGATAGAGTAATAATAAGGAATTAAAATTTGTGTTCTACAAAACTCGGCTACATATTAGCCTCTAGAACAATAAATTCAGTTCATGCTCGATTTGCAATTAATAAAATGTTTGGGATTGCATCAGAAGATATAGAGAAGAAGAGATACAAAATAAATACAAAATTTAATTCAAACCCCTTTTCTGTCTCAAAAGCCGGAGCCAAAAGTGTCGCTGTCACGCGCCGTCACGTCAACGCGTCAGTCTGTCACACTGTCGTTGTCGGGCCGCGTGTCCCAAAACCAGAAGCACCACGTCACGTCGAAGTCAGAGCCGCCTGCCACACGTCGCTGTTGTTTTCGGCCTGTCACGTCGCCGCGTCAGCACGTGCTGCTGGTTCTGCTTCGTTGTTGGCGCGTCGGATTCCACGCCAGAACAAAAAAAAAAGAAGGAAGAGCTGCTACGTCAGATCGCACGTGCCTGCTGCTGCTGCATCCTCTCTCTCTACTCTTCGATCCACACGCCGATAAATAGAGAGAGAGATCGTCTGAGTTCTCTCTCTCTACTCTTACTTTTTCTCTGTATTCTTTTATTTGTATGTTTGTTTAATTTTGCAGCCGTCACCTCTTACCCTTCTCTCTCCCTTTGCTTGTATTTATAAAGAACGGAATAGGAGTTAGGGTTTGCACTTTTTGCAGAAAAGTCCTTTCTCTTCATTTATTTCCTTCCTTTTTAATCCAGAATTTTATTTCTTTCTCTTTCTTTCTTTTCTTCCTTTTCTGCCAACCACGTGCTGCTGCATACACAAAATAATACCAGAAATTAGGATTTTTAAATAAAATAAAATTAATTAGTTTAAAAATAATTAAACTAACTACAAATCATATTAGCTTATAAAAATCCTTTTAACATTATTTGTCGCACTTTTAACTCAACAAAACAATAAAAATTGATAAATCCATTATTCTACTTTGTTTGTTGATTTTTTCCACAAATCTTTACTTTTTGCATCAAAAATATTATTTCTTCAAAAATAATTAATTAACTGTAATCTTATAGAAATAAGATGAATTATAGACAATATCAACGAAAACAAGCACTTTTAATTGGTAAATGAGTACAAATATTTGTATATAACTTAGACACATCACAGGGATTGCACATATTTCCAAGGCACCATACAGAATGGCACCGGTTAAGCAAGATGAGATCAAGAAGCAGATTGAAGAGTTGTTAAGCAAAGGTTTCATCAGGCCGAGTGCATCACCTTGGGGAGCCCCAGTTCTTTTGGTGAAGAAGGATCGATCAATGAAGATGTGTATCGACTACAGAGAGTTGAACAAGGTTACAGTGCAGAACAAGTATTTATTTCCTCGAATCGATGATCTGTTCGACCGTCTACAAGGAGTAGCTTGTAATACCCTGATTTTTCAATTAATGAAAAATTATTTTATTTTGCACGTAGTGTGCACGTGCAATATTTTTGGTTAATATTTTCATCAAGGTGAGTAAAGATATTTCAATCTGTGCTTTTAATTATTTTATACAAAAGCCTTTTCTTTTAAAAGCCCAAAATGTAATTCATTTATTTGATTTTAAAATAACTATTTTGGCCCACAAAACTAAAGCCCATGGACTATTTTTATACAATTTGTCATACAAACTAGAATTTATTTTTATATAAAATAAGATGTACAATTTTGGGCCTAGTTGCATGCACGTGCACTACACGTACACGTGCAAAATGCATTCTTTCTTGTTGGCCGGTTGTAACTTTGGAGGGAAACTCAATTTTGAGTGGAGTCATGGAGTGATGGTTATTGGATCATGGGTAGTTTGTGTAACTCCTCATTAAAT